>CAWUFW010000420.1:3600000-4200000 GCA_963921515.1 Calotriton arnoldi | reverse complement strand
TCCCTCATTCAAGAATCGTATCCCTATCTCCCTGAACAACCCTAACACCCCCATCACCAAAACATCTGCATCGGAGCTGCACTGCTTGCTCCACAACTGCAGATCTGCAATCAAACATAAAGTGGAAATCTCTGATACTATCACCCACCAAAATCTTGACATGTTCTTCCTCACTGAGACCTGGTTTAACGACTCCTCTCATACTTTGTTTGATCTTCTGGTACCCACTGACTACTCGATCGTCAGAAATGACAGGGCAGACAAAATTGGGGGCGGTGTCGCTATCATCGTCAGGAACTCCCTTCAAAATGAAAGCCTTCCCTACCACCCTTTTCCGTACATTCGAATGCCTATCCCTAGAACTTCAAATACATCACGGCTCACCCTTTAGATTCCATGCCATCTACCACCCGCCCGGTAGCTGCTCTTCCTTTGTGGAGGAACTGACTGACTTCATCAGTGACCAATTTTCTCAAAGTGACAGACAGATCTTCCTGGGTGACTTTAATCTCCACTGGGGCTCTTTGGAAGACTCGGCTGCCAACAAGCTTGCCACCTTTCTCTCAGCCAATGATCTCTTCCAACATTGCTCGGAAACCACACATTCCAAGGGCTCAATTCTGGACCTTGTCATATCCAAAGCAGACCTGCTGACTACTGCTCCCCCATCCATGTAGACTGGTCTGACCACTTCCTCATTCCCTTCCGTTTTCACCTATCGCACGTCATAACTATCGGCCAACCTAAAAGAACTACTACCTGGTTCCGCAACACTAAGAACATTGATCTGGACACTTTTTGTGATTCTGCTATGCGGGCACTTCCGAGACTAGACCCTAGCGTGGATGTCAACGTTCTCACTTCTCAGTGCCTCTCAGTACTAGCAGTCGAAATCGACAATGTCGCTCCTCTCCAAAGCAAAAGGAAAAGACCCACCCCCTCAGCACCTTGGTTCAATAAAGCTCTCTACGATGAAAGGAAAAACCTTAGAATCCTGGAGAAACATTGGAGAAAATCTCCTTCCACCTCCAATCTCTCTCTTTACGCTCAGCAAGATCCAAATATCACAACCACATCTTCTTTGAAAAAGCATCACATTTCAGATCCCTCCTTGACTCAGCCAAAAACAGACCCAAAAACTTTTTGACCTCATCAAAAACCCAAACTGTTCTCCCCTAACCATTAAGCCTGAGGATTCCTCAAAGAAAGCAGCAGATTTCGCTATATTCTTCGATGAAAAGGTCAAAGCACTGGTGGATCAGGTCGCCCACCCTCCCCCATTGAGGAGCGGAAATCCTTAGTTACCTGGCAGAACTTTGACGTCATCTCGGAAGATGACCTCCTCAAATGCATCCTCGAAACTAAACCCTCCAACCATTCGTCTGACCCCATCCCTAGCGACATCGCCATCGATTTCTACACCTATACTCTCTCTTACTGGACCAGGCTAGTCAATCTCTTCCTCAGTCAAGGCTCCCTCCCGGTTGCCCTCAAATCAGGTCAGGTCACCCCTCTTCTAAAAAAACCTCCGCCGATGCGAACGACCTCAACAACTTCCGCCCTATCACCAACCTCCCTTTTCTTTCGAAAATCACAGAAAAATGTGTTGCGAAACAACTTTCCTTGCATATTATGGACAATAACCTCCTCGACGTCTTCCAGTCTGGCTTCATCCAAAATTGCAGCACTGAAACAGCCCTGCTGCAAGTGATTGATGATGCGCTGCATATACTCGACTCTGGGGAATCGTGTCTTCTGATTCTTCTAGACCTCTCTGCAGCCTTTGACACTGTTAATCATAGCACCCTCCTCAACACTCTTCAACAGAGAATGGGATTGGATGGCACAGTGCTCAAATGGTTTGCCTCTTTCCTCTCGGACAGATCCCAAATGATCAAGATAGCGAACAGTCTTTCTTCTCCATTGGCTGTAGGTCAAGGCGTCCCTCAAGGCTCTATCCTGGCACCCACTTTGTTTAATCTCTACCTGGAACCATTAGGGAACCTTCTAAGCAAATCTGGGATCCATTACCATCTTTATGCGGACAACACTCAAATCTACCTTAAGGTGTCTTCCGCACACGATCTCTCACTACTCAACTCTACTCTCAACTCTATTCACAACTGGATGTTAGCTCACCAACTCATTCTTAATCCCGCCAAAACTGAATTCCTCCTCCTCTCTACCTCCCTCTCACCACCTCCTGTTCAATCTTGGATGGATCAGCTGAACCTACTCAACAACAAACCCATCATTGTCGACAGCGCTAAATCCCTAGGTGTCATTCTTGACAAAAGACTCAACCTAATCTCCCACATCAACTCTATTGCTAAGAACGCACAATACCAGTTGCGCCTTCTATGGGGGATCCGTCGGTTCTTCCCGGAGAAAGACTTAAAACCTTGGTACAATCTCTGGTTCTCTCAAGACTGGATTATTGCAATTCTCTTCTGACGGGCCTACCCAAATCCCACCTCTCCCCTCTCAAATCCATCCTCCATTCAGCAGCTCGCTTCATTTCAGGGTCTAAACGAAGCGACCACATCACTCCTATCCTGTCCTCTCTTCGATGGCTGCCGATCGAGGCAAGATCTATTTACAAAACTGCCTGCATCACACACAAAGCCTTACACACGTCCTCCCCTCGTTACCTGGCGAATAAATTGAAATTGTCCGGTGGCTCTCGCCCTTCTCGCAATGCGGAAAAGCTTCTGCTTGAGCCCCCCGTCTTCAAAAGGGAAAGATTGATGGCGCAATCCTTCTCAGGCAATGCAGTGAGAATCTGGAACTCGCTTCCCCCATTGCTCCGTGCCACCTCCTCTACCCGGATCTTCAAAGCTGACCTCAAATCTCTTCTCTTCCAAAGACACTTTCAGAACTAATACTTTCATTCTCAGGCCCCTCTAGGAAGTTCGCTCTTCATTGTAAATTTGTACTTTTTCCTGTACATTCCTCACCCTTGCGTGCTGTGTTGGATGTTATGTTTGTGTACCCTTCATTTTAAATCTCCTGTTTAATTCACGCCCTCTCTACTCCCTCAAGGAAGTTCTTCCACTATAGGAAATTCTGTACTCCATGCCTATAGAAGTGCCTTCCCAGTGTGTTTTGAGTGACTGTCACCTATTGCAGTATTATACCTCTATTTGTATTTTGTATCTTATGTATCATGCACACCTGTCACTTTTTCCTCTTGCAACGTATACCTCTTTTTGTATCTTGTTTGTTTTTGTTATTTGCACAATTGTCACTTTTTCCTCATGTAATATAACGCTTGCTTTTGTATTATGCTCACTTGTAACCTTCTCCTCATGCAATGTTACTGTTCCTATTGTGAAGCGCTCTGACACCTTCGGGTAAAGTCCGCGCTATATAAAAACGCATAAATAAATAAATAAATAAATAAATAAATAAATATGATCATGGTGTAAACATTTCCTTGTTTACTCTGGCAGCCTCGCACTGCTGCAGGTTGGGCTTTAGGGATTCTTTCGGCAGGAGGTAGGTCTAGTTGCTCGACAGGGCCTGGTTCCTCCGGGCATGTGCTGTGCCTCCCATCACATCCCTTGTGCTGCTCGCTGCAGTGATTCCTGGAGATCATGTTGCTGGATTTCTGCCTGTGTTCCGAGAGGAAAAAAACGACAACAGGCGGATTTAGCGTTGGCCAAGCATGTTTTGGTGTGAAGTTTGGAAAAAGTTTCGGGTCCCATAATCTTGCGCATGGATAAACCACCGAAAGGAGAATGCGGCCGACTACTAGGATTTGGGAGTGAGTACTGGGATCCCTCACAGCAGGCCCTGCAGCTGGTGTCATTTAACCAACATCACTCGTGTCCCGGGGTGTTTTAAGGGCTGAACCGGGGAGTCCCGTATTTTTAGACATCTCTCTGTAGTAAATGACAGCCCTTCACACAGTCCCACCTGTGGTTAAGAGGGTTTCAAAAAACAAATCTAAGCATCAGCAATGTATGGTCTATAAAGCTTGCATAATCTGTCCTCAAATTAAATGCATCACGCATTGCAACAAAATAATCACATAAACCCCCAACCATGCAGTATATGGGATTTTTAATTTAAATTGTTTTTTTTTTTGTTAATTGTGTACCACCAACAAAAGAGGGATTCGCACGGTTTCCATTTGTTGTTAGATTAGTTGTCATGTTTGTGCAGTCGGTGTTGACAATTATATTTTGAATGTTGTTTTAGTTATCTGAAATGTTCTAAATCTATACAAACCCCCTCTTGCGTAGACTGTTGTCTCCAAAGGAAAAAGATTGTCATTATTCGTTTTTGTAGAACTCTAACACAACCCCAAGCGGGATGAGAGACGTCGCCGACTCGGGATGAGAGACGTCGCCGACTGGATGAGGAACAGCCGCCTTAAACTGAACTCAGACAAGACGGAAGTCCTCATCCTGGGCTCATCACCCTCCGCCTGGGACGACTCCTGGTGGCCCCCGGCCCTGGGCACCGCACCCAAGCCAACGGACCACGCACGCAACCTGGGCTTCATCCTGGACTCCTCCCTATCGATGACCAGACAAGTCAACGCCGTCTCATCTTCATGCTTCAACACCCTGCGCATGCTCCGCAAGATCTTCAGATGGATCCCCACTGAAACCAGGAAGACCGTCACCCAGGCACTCGTCACCAGCCGACTGGACTATGGGAACACCCTCTACGCCGGAACCACAGCCAAACTTCAAAAGAGACTCCAGCGCATCCAGAACGCCTCCGCACGACTCATCCTGGACATCCCCCGACACAGCCACATCACCGTACACCTGAAAGACCTGCACTGGCTCCCCGTCAGCAAGAGAATCACGTTCAGACTCCTCACCCACGCACACAAGGCCCTCCACGACCTGGGCCCAAAGTACCTCAACGACCGCATGTCCTTCTACACGCCCACACGCCAGCTACGATCAACCAGCCACGCCCTCGCCACCGTACCACGCATCCGCAGAACCACCGCCGGAGGAAGATCCTTCTCCTACCTGGCGGCCAAGACCTGGAACTCCCTCCCCACTCACCTTCGGCGAACCCAGGACCATCTCGCCTTCAGGAAGCAGCTCAAGACCTGGCTGTTCGAGCAGTAACTTACCCCCTCCCCCAGCGCCTTGAGACCCTCCCGGGTGAGTAGCGCGCTCTATAAATGCCGTGATTGATTGATTGATTATCCCTCCCGCCCTCCCCGGAAGTGTCCATGTCGCGCTGTTACTTCCACCGCTTATTGAAGAAAATAATACCTTTTTCATTCTCCCCTTAAATGTGTTGCTTTATGCAACCCCCAACCTTGGGAAGAATTCGGAATGATTTTTGCAGTAAGGCTGGTGGGTAGATAAGTGGTGATAATCACTTTCCATTTGTTGCCTTCCGTCTTTGTAAAGGGTAAATGCGTTTGTAAAAAGTTGGATGTAGTCCCATTGTCCCTGCCCCACTCATTGGAAACTTTAGTCACTGCCTGTCGCCTTTATACCGAAAGAACACCGTGTTTCCCTCACCTCCTAATGTCTTTAGAATTAATTGGCAAAGTTTGATATCAAGGAACAGAAGTAAAATAAAGCAAACTGTTTTGTTTTCCATCCCCCTCTTGGGGCGAAAGGCCCTGACCCCTCTTTCACGGTTTTGTGTGCTTTCCTTTGTGTTTAGGTCGAGAGGCTGAAGGATATTTATTAGAACACAAACAAACCATTAATCTATTAAAATGTAGGGCTAGATGGCTGAAAGAGTTGTATCAGCCTAAAAGCAGTGTGATACCGTGCCAATTAGTGTCAAAGCTTCCATGTTAAAGCACAGTAGATGTTGCAGCATCCAGAATAATGTGCTGCATGGCAAACTACTTATAAGGTCCCAAAGGCGAGACTGTTTGCATTGCAAAGGCTTGTTTGATATATGTTTGTATTGTTTTCATGAATTCTGGCAAATGTTTTGTTAATATGACTCCTTCCTTGTTATTCAAATGTGCCTGAAAAATGATAATTTCAACTTTTATGGGTTTTAATATTAATATAAAACCTAATAAAGTTTATTATGACGATGATGATGATGACAGACATCAGAAACTCCAAAACAAACATAGACAGAGAACGACTTTAAAGAAGGGTACAGTGAAATAACATACATTTTTAATGATTTGGGATTCCATAAATCAAAATATTCTTCTTGAGTTCAGGTTTTTGTTTTCAATTAATTTTCAACAATTACACTACATTTAGCTGAATCAGATTTGTATTGGACTATGGAATACAAATCCATTCTGACTTGAGGCTTAAAAAGAGATGAGCATTGTTTAAGCCAATAAACTGATTTTGGAAATTAATGGTGTAGTGGTAACAAATCAAAAAGAGCACAGTGAAGAACCCAGTAAGAAAATTATCATATAATATTTAGGGGGAGATTTTCAAAACTTTTGCGCTGGTTTAGCGTCACAAAAGTGACGCAAACCAGCGCAATTTATTTTTTTGCTATTTTCTTTCCAGCGCAAGACTTGTTTTGCGCTGGAAAGCACGCGTTAAGTAGCGCAAAGCAGCACAAAGCACTGCTTTGCGTTACTTTGCGCCGAGGGGGAGTTACATGGGTGGTACATGGGCGTTCTCATGCAACCACCCATGCCTTTTGACGCAAAACCATATTTACAAATATTTGTAAGCATGGTTTTGCGCCAAAAGTTAACGCCCCCTCAAAGGAGGCGCTAACAGGAGAAATGCTTTCATTTCTCCATGCTTTTACAACTTTCCATGCGTGCTGCGAAAGTGGGAAAAGCTTTGCATCGTGCCTTGCATAGTATTTTGTACAGGAAGGATACCCTTCCTGTACAAAACCTATGCTACACTCATGCACACACACTAGCGCTGCGGCGCTAAGGTGTGTGCATGGCGCACGGCAGCTGAAATCAGCGCCGGCGCAAGGGAAAGGGGAGGTGAGAACCATATCTCTGTAGATATGGCGCTCTCCTGCTCCCTCCCTGTAGCGCAACGCGGCGCAGCCTCGCGGGGGCAGCGCTGCGTTGCGCGACTTTTTGGAAAATCTCCCCCTACGTTTTCACAGGTGTGGACAAACCCGTTTTTAACTAGATTTAATGTGTATTATACAACGTTGGCATTAAGAAACCACAAATAAAAATGTCAAAAACACATGGCTAATGTATAAGAAAACAGCAAACTGTAATTGCATAATATGTCCTAAAGTTGTTCTATGGTTAGAATGAAATGAGTGCTGACAATTGGGAATATTTACACAATGTTAGTGCTTATAAAACACTACTTAAATAGACTTTAGGGGTCATAAACAGGAAAGCCAATCCAATTAATTTTACACAGCAAATCTAAATTTTTTGCCCCAAATGCATTCCTATCTAATGTGTGTGTACAATATTCATACTGTAGCAATTAGCTGTTGCTGCAATCTAATTTTACTTTCAAAAGCATTTATTAGTGATTGCTTAAAATAAGCTGGTCATTACTTTAGTATCTTTGTTGTGCTCAATCGTACCTGCCAAGTTTTCTTCTGGGCTGGAAATCTCTGGCTCCGTCTTACTGTCCCTTTTGGTAAAGGTCACAGGGAATCCAAGGTAATATCTTTCATGACGTTACACCTCCCAGGAAACAGTTGGTGCTGTCAGATGGAAGCCCATCGAATCGAAAATGTTACAGATATCCAGCAAAATGATTTGGCACTTAAAAATATTGATAAGAGAAAAGGTAGTTTCAAAATGCGGTACAGTAAAATGTAACCTTGATGTTTTAAAATTTGTAATTCTCAATTCAAATATGAAAAGCTATTTGAATCCAAAGAACACAAAGCCTTAGAAATAAATATTCCAACCATACATGTTAGTTGAATTTTTCTGATTTAATTTGGTGTTGATGCTCTGTTTGGAGAGTTTACACTTACTCGCTGCATAGTAAGTGCCACCTGGAAATCTGATCCTGAAGTTGATTAGACAATTGCAAACATAACTCAACCCCAGGAATAGGTGGTTATTTCGTATTGGGTGCTGGAACTATTTTAAAATGAATATTAACTCCTGGTTTATGAGTCAAACTCATACCTAGACCAAGCACACCAATCGAATATGGTTTCTGTCCTGGAGAGGGCAACTTTAACAGAGTATTTCTTGACTGTCAGAGTAACTTTCTTAAATAGTTAGAGTTTTTTCGAAGGTTTTCTATATTCATAATAATTTAAAATGTCATTGTTGGCAACTTCATTTCTAGATTTCCATAGCTATCTAACTCTAACCCTCTGACCCTTATAGGATCAGACATTTTGATAACTTAAAATCCAAATGTGCTGGAACTCTCTAGGACATTTGTTCTTTTTAAAGGCCAACCTTTATAGAAATCTGAATATTATTATGATACATAATAGCTTTATGCTATATACAATAATAGTTATTCTTCTTGATTCTGTGGAGCCCTGTTCTGCATGACTTTGAATTTATTAACTCTAGCTATGGTAAAAGTTAAATATTTAATATCAGTTAACTGGCTCCATGCACGACAGACATCAGAATATTCATGTGATAGCTGATCTTTGGATTCCCTCCACGTGAGTTCTGAACAAGACTGCTTTAGGCATGGTTTATACCTTGTTAGAGAGCAATATGTGCAGTAGCGGCTCCTCGTGGGGGGTGCTGTGGGGCGGGGGAGGGGCAGGGTGGGGGTAGTAAACTCCGGCTTACGGCCGAAGGGAGTTAAGTACATAAATAAATAAAGAAAACGAATTACATTGCGGCGCTGCAACGCTAAATCGGCGATGCAGCGCGCGCAATGTAATTCGTTTTCTTTCTTTATTTATTTACTTAACTCCCTTCGGCCGTAAGCCGGAGTTTACTGCCCCCCGCCCCGCCCCGCACCACTCCCACGAGGAGCCGCTACTGAATATGTGGTATTTTCTCTTCTTTTCCCTATTGTAGTTAATCATAAAACTCTTACTCCCTTCAACATTCAACCTATGCAACGTACAGCAGTGCTTCTCCACGTGATGATTTCAAAATGAAATCCACCAGTGGGCCTCTATTACCATAGAACCTTCATTTATATGATCAAAGGGAAGTACAGTGTGTATGTTTAATAAGGAAGTATAACAGTGAGTAAGTATTTCACAATAACTACATTCACTCACTGCTAGTCTTTTTGTACTGCGACTTTTCTGCATCTCACAAATGTATCACTCTACAACTGAGTCACACAGGCCAAATGCACTATTTAGACACCGCTGAGTGGCAGCATCTAGACTCTAGAATTCCCTTTTGTCACTCACGTGTATTTCACTCTGCGGCAAGAAATAAAAATTGTAATTCTGCGATTTTATTTATAAATTATTATATTTTTATCATCAAGTCTAGTATATTGCAAAGCTACCCAAAATAGGTTTCCCAGCGCTAGACAAAGGTAGGTAATTAGCCAAAGGTAGAAGAAAAAAGTCAGAACAGCAAGGTTTTAAGATTTTTGCGAAAGATGGTCAGAGATTGGCAGCTTCTCAGTGAATCGGACATTGTGTTCCAGAGCTTAGGGCCCAGGTAGGAAAACCACCTATGCAAACTTTTTTAACTCTGTAGACCTTGCAGAGGTAGCGGTTTCTCAACCAAAGTGAGCGATTGGGGGAGTTGGGTTCCACTAGCTGTTGCAGATAAAGTGGGCCAGCATTAGACCTAGCTTTATGCATATAGCATAGGGCTTTAAATTGTATGCGTTCGCCCTCCCGAGGCATGTGAATATTGCGAAAGGGGCTAGACACTGAGGAGCCCTTGGGAAGATAAGGTAGAAGCCTGGCTGCAGAATTCTGAATCACTTGTAGGCGTTTGATTGAGAACTTGCCAACCCCCAGCTGGAGGATGTTCCCGTAGTCTAGCCTCGATAAAATCAAGGCCTGGATAATTGTCCTTTGAGCCAAAAAGGGGAGCATCCAAATGATTTCCTTTAGCCATTTTAAGACTGCGAGACAAGTGGAGACAACCTTCGAGATCTGGAATTTCATGGATAATTCATCATCCATCCAAAAACCGAGGTTCTTAACCTTAGAGACCGGCATAGGGGAACTCCTAGGGTATCCAACCAGTGTTGCAAGCCCCACAAGAGGGGGTTCTAAAATAGCACATTTAGTGCAGTGCACATCAAATGAATAGCCATTCTGTAGGCCTCTTCCACTCGGTTTGATAGCTGTTCTTCTGTCAAAAGTGGATTTTGTTGTCATTGGCACACAGTTGGCAGCTAACCCTGTGGTCTTATCCAAGCAGCGCCAAGAAACATATATAGATGTTGAATAACAAGCAAGAAAGGTGTGAGGCCTGGGGCAAGTCACGTAATGCTGAAGATTATTCCACTGCTCCAATCATTTCTTTCTGGCTGCAGTTGGGGATAAGGGATTGGATCCAGTCCAGTGCAGATCCAGATATTACTGTTCAGTTTTCTGCCTATTAAGGAGGATTCCCTGGTACACCGTGTTGTAAGCTGCAGAGAGCTTTGAGGAGAATTTAGAATGATTTTATGCCTGAAGAAAAGAGAGGGGGAGTGCTTCCTAATGTTTGTCAAGGGGGTGTGATGAGTAGTCTTGGAGGCGGTGATTCTGTTAATCATAGTCTTGGAATTATCTAGTAAACTTCCTTGCTATGATTTTACTGAGGTATGGTAGTTTAGAGACTGAACAGTTGCAGGCCAAGGTATTCAAGTCTGCAGATGCTTTTTTCAGAAATGTGATAATGATGGAGGGTTTTAGAGGGTTGAGAAGTACTCTTTTTAGAAGGGAGCCATTTATGATGTTGGTGAAGACCTCAGTAAGTGTCAGAAGGAGGTGTTAGAGGAACGCACATGAGCACAGTTCCTCAAGTAGGCTTGATGCTTTCATTTGATGGCCAATATCAGTCTTTTCAATTTCCATTGGTTTGAGGTTACAGAAGATGGATTGAACTGGAGGCAGGGAGCACAGGCACATGAAGAGGAAGTGCTAGACTGTTGGTGATGGTGTTACGTATGCTAATGATTTTGACCAAGAAGAACTCAGTAGGCTTGTGAGTGTTATTTGGTTGATCAGTAGGATTTATCATGTGTAGTCAACGCTTTATTCCATGGTTGAAGCTGGCGCAGTTCAGTTCACCTAGCTTTTTATTGAACCATTTGTTGATTGACTTGCTAGCTTGCTTAGGGTTTCTCATTTTGGTTGGTGTGAAGTTATTTAGCATAGCCTCAGAGTCTGTCAGGTCCGTTGAGTCGGATCTTATCATTTTAAATACTTTTCAGGTTTGATGCCTCTGTAGTGCCTCACCTTGACTCCAGTTTTGCGTGGACTACATCTTCCAATGGATGAATTGAAGTGTTTTTGTGTGAATGCCACCAGCACACGGATACTAATAACTGTTGACACTAAATCTGATTCATTATCCTTTGGCTGGCCCTAAAGCATAGGAATTCACCCTCAACCTTGCCAAGAGTAAGAAACCTGGGGAATCACTTCAATGGCAACCCCTCTTTCATTCCTTAAGTCAATGTTGTGACAAAGCTTGCAAACAGGCAGCTCTCTTTCCTTCTTAAAATCCTCCCAAGTCTCCACACTGACCAGAAAGTAGAGTTGACTATAGCCCTCACAATGAAGTGTCCTAGGTACTGTACAGTGCTTACTTTGAGTCGATGATTGAAGGTGCTGTCCACCGGCACACATTTTGGGGACCAGCACTTCTTTTTCCGCTACACACTTTGTCCTAGAGCATGAGAGAAAAAGGGAAAGAAAAAAAGGAAGAGAAATAAGGAAAACTGTGACAATGGGAGAAAGCAGAAACCTGCATGAGGGAGATAAACAGACAGGGAGTGTCTATTATGGATTAAAAGAGGAAGGAGGTGGAATCAAGACTGTGCAGTGTTGGAATTGAGCACACTGACATACAATAGCATCAGCCACGGGCTTGTGAGCAAAATATTGGACACTGGCACTCATTCTTTCACAAATTAAGCACCGGTTGTAGCATCATCTAATCCAACCTCACAAAAAACTGTGGGGCATATGTACAATGAAATGTCGAAGCGTGGAGCTGCACTATTATTGGCAGCGCCGCGCTCCGACATTTCTAAAACGCAGGATTTACAACAATACTGCGAACCCCTGTGTTTCCCCTAGCGCTTGCGCTAAAATTAGTTGCCTAGAGCCAACGCAGGCACCCTTGCACCATAGCGCAAGGGAGCCCGTGCTGCAGGGAATGATTGTTTATGTGCAGGAAGCTGTCCCTTCCTGCACATAAAAAATCAATAATGATGATTTGTTATTTCTATGTGTGCTGCAGAATGCGGCAAACATAGAAAAAGCAAAAACGTAGAGAAATAAAAAAATTCTCCTCGTTGTGCCATTCTAACGTCTGCTTTTACATGGTGTTTGTTTTTGGCTCTGCCTCAGATCTACACATCCTTGTAAATCTGGGGCATCGTAAAAAAGCAAAGGGTGTTGCATTGGAACGCCTACAGCAACACCCATTGTACGTCCCTTTCATGCAGATACCTGCATGAAAGGATAAATTTTTTACAAAGCGGCGTTAAGCCACAAAAAGTGGCTTAACGCCACTTTGTAAATATGGAGCAGGGCATTGCTCTACAGGAACATCATTAAAAGTGACGTTCCTGTGGCGCTATGTCCTTATAAATATGTCCGTGCATGTTACAGGGGCCTAGGGCTCGCCCTCTGACTGCCAACTGCGTTGAAAGTCCTGCGATATAGCATCCCAGTCGGCTGCCATCGGAACTTTACGTAACCCCAATGTGTCTTCGCGGCGCAAGGCGATACTTTCAGCTTGCGCCCAGACTGTTAGTGAGCCGGACCACGCCAGTGGGGGGGGGCTTCGAACGTTTCCATCTCTTGGTGATTAAGCGCTTAGCTGCAAGTAGTCCCAGATTTATAAACCTTGACTCCACCCTGTGCCTAGCCGATCTACGGAAGAGCCCTAGGAGACATACATCCCAGGTACACACAATTGTCTGCCCAGTGCAGCCAGCTCAGTGTGCTGAGATGCTACGCCAGTACTCTTCGAGCGTGGGGCAGCCCCAGAGCATATGTATGAGATCCGCGTCAATCAGCTTACATCGGCAACAACAAGCATTCGTACGCCGGAAGTACCTGTTGATCTTAGCTGGGGTCAAATAGGCTCTGTGCAATACATAGTATTGAATGAGACGGAATCTGGCATTTCTAGGAATATGGGTAGGTCCCTCAAGTATAGCCACCCATTCGCAGTCTGTACATGGGCGAGTCAGGTCTGTGTCCCAGTGATGTCGAAGAGACCTTAACAGGTGTGCTGTGTGCTTGCGCAACGAGCTAGCAAACCACTTTGTGAGATGCCTCCCTGTGGCCATCACGAATATGTATTGAATTGTGAGATGTGTGTCAGGCTTCTGGTACACTTCCCCCCCATAGGGTCCGCATTGCTGTAAGTAACGAGGTACGAAGTAAAAACTGACCTGGCGGCAATCCTGCGTCCTCTACTAAGGCGTCGAAGGGCGCCAGCAACCCATCTTGGTATAGGTCGCCCAGAGTCTATAGGTCAGCCGCCTGCCAGGCTGAAAGTTCTGCCCTAGTTGTGGCGCGCCCCCCCCTCGTCATTCCTTGCAGCAGTAATGCCTGCACACACGGGATGGCAGAGCATGTGAGATGCACACAACGGCAAAAGCATTTATTTATACGCCACCTCCAGCATTATTTGTACGGGCACCCCACCTCTTTTCCTGGGATGAAAGATCGCCAGGACTGACAATTGCGTCCATGCTGGCGAGAGCGCAGCCATGTCCTCAAGATTTAGTCCCCTGGCCCATCTGGCCGCCCACTGCTATTGCGCCACCAGGTAGTAGTGCTCCATATTGGGTACTGCGAGGCCTCCCTGACCAACTGGTAAGTATAGCTTGGACAGTGCAACCCTGCACCGTGATCTGTTCCATATGAACTCACACATAACGCATTTGAAGGAGCAGAAGACAGGAGGCCGAATATACACTGGCAAGTTAGTGAAGAAATACAGTAACGGGCGCAGCACCACCATTTCAAGTAGTGCTATGCGGCCCATGACGGTCAGGGACAGACTCTGCCAGAAGAGCATTTGCGACTTGACGGCTGCCATTGCCCTCGAGATGTTCCCCTCTAGTAGGTTCACTGACTGATGATATACACGTACTCCAAGGTACCGAAAGACAGTGGGCTGCCACTTCACAGGGAATCGTTAATGACCAGTGTGGGGTCGGGGCAAGCCTGGTTGAATGGGTACAAGTAAGATTTCGCCCAGTTCACTCTGAAACCAGAGAGGGACGCAAATTCATTGAGGATCCACGCCAAGTCAACAGGCGTTCCCCTTATGTCCCGGATGAACAGGAGCAGGTCGTCTGCGTACAGGGAGATTGCATGCTTCCCGTCACCCAAGGGGAGACCCCATTCTGCCCCACTTCCACAAATGGCTTCCGCGATCAGCTCTATAGCCAACGAGAAGAGCAGAGATGACAGCGGGCAGCCTTGCCTAGTACCATGACTGATGGGCTCAGAGTCCATCACGAGGGTGCCTGTTTTGACTCTAGCTGAAGGAGAGGTGTATAACAGCTGTATTAGGTGGAGAAAACGAGCCCCGACTCCGTAGCGGGACAAGGCGGCGAATAGAAACTCCCATTCCAGGGTATCAAATGCCTTCTCCAAGTCAAACACCAGACATCCAGAGGGAGGCCAACGTCAGGCTGAATAGCTGGCCACCCGAAAAAATCGACGTGTTCTGGGAAGGCACGAATCTGTTCTGTCAGCGTGCACCAGATTAGGCACCAGGGGGGCCAACCGATCCACCTGTATTTGGGCCAGGATTTTATAGCCATTGTTTAAAAGCGCCTGTGGCCGGTAGGAGCCCAAGACCGTTGGGTCTCTATCCGGCTCAGGCAAAAAAACGAGCAGAGCTTCACAGAGAGAGCCCAGGAGGATGGAGGCTTCAAGCCAATCCTCATACATGGCAAGCAGGCGAGGGGACAACGTAGGAGCATATGCCTTATAATATTCTGCTGGCAGCCCATCCGGCCTGGGCTTCTTGCCCGTGGCCAGAGCTCTGACGGCCTCCCCGACTTCAAATAGTGTGATCAGCTCCTCCAGTTCTGTGTTTCTGGCGTAATGGTGGGCAAGAGAGTGGATGCAAAGAAGCCCGCTCGATCAGCCGGACGAACGCTGGCAGCAGACACATACAGAGCTGTGTAGTGTCTTGTGAGCTCCCCATGGATCTCTCGCTAAGTGTTCAACAGCTGTCCCGAAAGGAAACGCAGCAAAAGGATAGGATGCCGTGCCTGCTCCTGACGGATCAGCCATGCGAGCAACCGCCCGCTCAGTCCGCAGCTGCATGAGCGCGGGCAGAATGCGCAGAATAGTTCAGGCATCGCAACCGCTCCAGTAGGTCCGCATGCTCATGCCACGCATCCACCAAACGCCAAGTACCGCTCGAGTTTGGTATTGAGGCAGAATCCAGCTTCAGGAGGGAG
Source organism: Calotriton arnoldi (assembly GCA_963921515.1). NCBI lineage: Eukaryota > Metazoa > Chordata > Amphibia > Caudata > Salamandridae > Calotriton > Calotriton arnoldi. Next base: position 4,184,527 of record CAWUFW010000420.1, on the reverse strand, counting down.
CACTCAATACGCATGAGATCACCCTCAATTTGTTTGCGAGCACCCCAGCTGAGTCCCATGCAGTGCCCCCTGATTGTGACTTTGAACGCTTCCCATTCCACCACTCTGGTGGCAGCAGAGCCGGCGTTTGTTTCAAAGAAGTCCGCAGTGGCAGTGCCCTCCATCGCCGCAGATTGGAAAAGCCAGATATGCACCGCCTGTTTGGCGTCTTCCCTGTCCAACTGGAGAAGCTGGGGGTTATAATCCGAATGTGTGCGCCCCAGGTTGTCTATACACTGACAAACCGGGAGCAGCTCAGACGAGCCCACAATGCAATCAATGCGGACGTGGAGGTCATGTGGCGAGGAATAAAAAGAATAGACACGCGCATCCGGGTTCAAGGCTCTCCAGACGTCAGCTAAGCACCAGTGATGCGGCCAATCTCCTAGTGCCCGGGCGTTAGACATGGTGACTATATGGGGAAGCGGTGGAAAAGTTCTGTCTAATGCCAGATAGGTGACAGCGTTGAAATCCCCCCTGTGAGCCAGGTGATGGCGCTCCAGCGGGCTAGGTACAATGTACCGGGGATTGTGCGTAAAGAGGCCGTCTTGTCCGTGTTAGGTGTGTACACATTTATGAGTAATAGAAGCCTCCCATCCAACCTCCCTGAATATGTAGCGGCCCACCCCGTCCACCTCTGTCTCCTCCACCGCAAAGGGGACACCCGGCCGCACCCAGATAAGCACCCCCCTCGCATACGCGGAGTAATCCGTTTCCAATACCATCGGCGCTGGAGCTTACAGGCTTCAGGCACATGTGATATGTGTTTCCTGCAATAACGCAATGTGGGCTGACCTGCGTTTAAGGTAGGAATACACAGCGTAGCTGCGCAATGGTGTGTGCATGCCCCTCACATTCCAGGTGATTATATTAGTAACCAGCATGCGTGGAATGGCGCAGGCATGTATAGGTACACGGGAAACGCAGCAGGAGGGAGGGAGCAGAGTATCCTGTCAAAATCCTTCAGATTTGGGCAGCACCTGCAGGACAACATTGCCTGTAATATGCGCATGTTAAACAATAGGGTGATTAGGTGAGTATTTTTCTATTGCCTTGACGCTAGTGTTAGTGACAATTTTCCCAGCCACTATCTGATCGTAACGCCATGTAGCGACGTCTTGTAAATACGTCACAAATATGGCGTTAGGATTCGGCAATCGGCTGCAATAACAAAATTGCCGCTAAGCAACGTCAAAACTGCTTAGCGGCATTTCTTGTAAATATACCCCGTTGTGTTTTATTTTCCCTAGTGTTTATGGGAAAGATGAGTTGTTGTTGTGAACAAGTAATGTCTGCTGGATTGGAAATAAAGTGAAAAAAGACAGCGTAATCCTCCTCCGGTCCTGGCATTGACTCCCTGATTGTGTTTTCTCAGATATGCACCCTTTAGAGCTATCCTCAGCCATAAACACTTCAGGTCAGTTTTCCAGATTAGCTCATTGATAGCTTGTTTTAACAATTTGTCAGAATAGAGCCAGTTTTAATCCTAAAGGCCATTTCATCCGCCGCTTTCATATATACATCAGTCTCGGTACAGTTGTGCGTCATCTGTATACATTTCCTGTAACGGATTGCATTGATAAGTTGCATGGCAACTGTCAGCACACAGGCTCAAATTAAAAACCATGTAAAAAAAAAGGTCGTTGTTAGACTATTTTTATCACTTTAATACATATATAAATAAAGTAAGTACTTTCCCTGGAAATAGTTATGTAGAATTGGAAACAGCACTGGTTCTGATTCAATGTATCGATGTATTTAATCAGTGTTTCTTCACACCCTCTCCATGTGATAAATCAGTGCTATATCGAATCTAGGTTTGTACATTGTCCTAATATTCATCCACTTTTGGGCTACACTCATGGTTTATTTTTTTAGGCCTTAGGCAACACTTACCACTCAAAATCATGACCAGAATATCCTGCTGGATTGAGTTATGGTTCTTGTAGTGAACCATAACTAGTGCATTTTGTAACTGTGTTTTTTTCAGAACATTTCTTAGTGTTTTCCCCATGGGAAAGATAAAGTATTGGTTTACTTGAACCATAACTTTCTTTTAACTGTACCCTTTTCTTCGATTTTATTATTTATTTTATGTTTTTAAATGAGCACTAGCAGTTCAACGCATGGCCACCTGCCGCTGCATAGGGACTTCAGTTGTGTGCAGCGGCGGTTGTTCTTTCCATCGTTTGGATACATGGCCAGACACTCTGCCCAGCTGCCTTTGAATCCTACCCGGCCCATCAACCAAATACCAACCTCACGACTTTAACCCCCACCCCCTATTTTTTTATTTTTTTTATTCTCCAATTTTCTGAAACTCTTGCTTGGAAGCGTGCGAATATTCGCTTATTCATGAGTTTGTTCTCTTTTCATATGATTTTCAGTTTTACACCAGTAATTGCTGTTTACAATTTTTCATGCACCTTCACTGTCTTTGTACTTAAAACTTTCTTGTAATGGTGCCTTATAGTGTCCATTTCCGGATACAGAGAAGCGGTTGTGTGCTCTAATTGTTTTTTTTATTTCCATACTTGCAAGTGAAGTTTTCTTTCTTTTTATATATAATTTTTCCACGACTTTGAACCCATGTACCTCCCCCTGCTGCCTAGAACTAGTCATGTCGGCACTTCTCTCTTCAAATTTTTTTTACAACAGCAAGAGCTTGAGTGTTTGACCTAACTCTTGTCTTCCAAGATGGCGGGAAAAAAAAGGTTCAAGCTCTTCATCAGCCAATCACGTTTCCTGAAAATATAATATACAAATGTCATTGACGCAAATCACGCGTTTATCATGATATCTCTTCATTTTAACCCTTGAAAGCCCCTCTGATTCCTTTATTAAATGCAGATATTTAAAAAAAAAAAAAACTGAATGGATTTACACCAAACCACAAAAAGCGTGTTCTTTTTTCATGCCAATGCTACTACTGTAAGGAATTCAGTTGTTTTCAGTCAAAGTGGTGTTTGAGTATAAAGCAAATCAAAAACATTAAATACCCCAGTTATGGAAAGCAGGGGTGCCCACACCTGTCACTGCTCAGGAATTTGCAAATGACATCATTGATGGCATCACTGATGATGTTGAAGCAGCCATGTGGAGCAAGGGCTTAACGCTAGCCGCTGTGTCGATACAATCAGGTGTTCATGGTGTGCAGCTGTATCAATAGTCTAGCAAAGGTGCCATTGATTCTAATACAAGCAAGGAAAATACACCCCAAGGCCCCAATTTGGAAGTAAAAACAGCTAAAATTGGGGCGTAGTAGGGCTGCTCAGACCCCTGTTACCACTGCACCTGCTGCACTATTGATAACTCTGACGCTGAGCCGTGTGCAGCAGTGGATTGAGCCCCGGGCCTGGCCTGCAATAATGCCCTACTCGCACCACAGTGTCATTGGGCACAAGACCTTACCTGTGATTAGACTCTGTGCACAGTCACAGTGGGGTTAAACCCCATTGTACACGGCCTTTGACATTGTGCAATTCATAGTCATTCTAAGAAGGAGGGCAGAGGGGGCATTATTCTGTAGGCTGTCCAGTGCTTACACTATCCATTGCCCCTGATACCACTGCCAATGCCAGTCCCACCACAATTACTAACCATCACACTCCTACAAGTGTGACAATTCGAACTATTCCAGGCCGCCCACAGCTATAAGAATGGCCTGGGTGCCCAGGTATTCTTCAGTGTTTAATGTATATTGCATTACTAAACACTGTTGTTGTGCTCACCTCAAAATTAGACAAATAGTGTCGCCATGTGGTGGACTGTTGGTATTGAGAGTTAACTGTTGGTGCCGAGCACCACTAAATAGCGACGCAAATTAAGCACTGACCACTTTCCAGGGCTCCGCTCTCCTTCGCCACCGTTTATAGGGGCATAGTAGCAAGACCCACGTTAAATTATCGCCGCTTTAGCGGCAGGAAACTGCCGCTAAAGCGGCGGTAATGGGCTTGCTAATATGCGTTATGGATTCAATAGAAGCCCAGGTTAGATGTCCTGCACATCTAACCTGGGCTTCTATTGAATTCTATAACGCATATTAGCAAGCCCATTGGCGATAATTTTAACGTGGGTCTTGCTAATATGCCCCATAGTTTTTTAATTGCAAGCAAGCCTGCCATTGTCATCGATAATGGAGCAGCTTGTGTGCCTTATCACTAGTGCCATTCACCATGCTTTCCCTTTCCCCCAAGTGCGTGTGCTTCTTATTGCACCTGACAAAAACATAAGAGGCGTCCAGACGTCCCTGCGTTAAGTTTTTGCCACAGGCCTTGCACTAATGTGTGACAAGCCTGGTGCAACTATCCCGTTTCTTTCACATTAACCCCCCAAAATCATGACGACACAGAACAGGGTGTGGCGTAACGGTCAGAGCTGCCGATTTTGGAGCTGGGGAACCAGGTTCGAGTCTCGCGTCGGTTCAACATCCTGTGATTCTGGACAAATGATTTAATCTCCCCATGCCTAACAAAAATGAATGTGTCCTTGTGTAATGTAACTGATGCTCATGTAAAGCGCTCCAATACCTTCGGGTCGAGTTCGTACTATATAAAACTGCAACAACAAAAAAACAACAAAAAAACAACTAGGTCGTTGTCCCTTAGTCACACTCTATGCCCATCCCTCATGCATCCCAAACTGTGGTCAAGATTAATGTCATATGCTTTCAATGTTGCTGTCATCAACAGTGTCACTAGTGATGTTATCGGAAAAGTCATCATACATTTCAACAGTTACGTCATGTGTAAAGACAGTAGCAGCACATGTGTGGGTTGAGGGATAGTTTTCGCTGCTTACTGTAACTGACAATGTGGGTGGATTTTAGGTTTTGCATTGTAAATATAGCATTTTGTCAACGGTGGTCAGGGCTTTAAGTGGGATAAAGAACTGAGGGGTCTCTCTAAGGGGCATAGCCGATGTAATTAATGGTGTGTCTTAAAAATGCGTAAGCTAAAAATCTGTGCATGGCATAGTGTGCCGCACGACTGGTATTTTGCTGCTTCTGTCAGTGCACCCATATATATAATGCAACAAATAACATTACGCCTACAATAAACCAGGACTATTGACTTTGTCAATTGTTGTTAGCTGCATATGCTAAATAAGCAACAACTATGGCTTCCTTCTATATAATATTGAAAATGCTTCAGTAGTGAAATTATGAGACAGTCAAAGAACTATAACGAGTCTCTTTGACCTTACATCAAAGACAGTGAAGGGTGGTTCTGCTGCAGAGTAAAAAAAAATAATAATAATTAAAAGTCTTTTTTAAGAAAGCTTGGAGACAAAAGGCCTAATTTGGGTGAATCAATTATTCGATAATAACAATGTTATATCATTTTCTCATGCTCGTTCTTTATTTGGCTTCCCCTTTTCCTTTCAGAACAAATACCAATTATTACTAAGCGCTTTGGGCCTCATTTATGAAAAGTGACGCATCGCTGTGTGAAAACAGCGATGCGTCACTTTTCATTGCGCCCTCCTTGCGACACCAATGATGCATCATATTTACAGTATGAGGCATCATGTCGCAAGGAGTTACAGATACATCAGTATTTCTGGCGTATCTGTAGGCGCAAAAATGACACATTGCTGGAGTGTGTCACAAAAGTGACGCAACTCAGGTAGTGGGTCATTTCACATGGGCAAGTCCCATTTCAAATGTGCCTGCGTCAGTATTCTGCCTGCTGTGAAGCAGGCTTAAGATATTGACGCATTTGCGTCCTAGAAGTGGCGCAGTGAAATTTCATAGATTTCACTGCGTCACTTCTACGAGGCTTACTTGCGTCGAAACGCCCACCCTGCATACATTATACCTGGCGCAGGTATAATGTGGCGCAGGGGTTTACAAAGTGAGGCATCTACCTAGATGCGTCACTTTGTAAATATGACGCAACATGGCGCATTTTTTACGCCGCTGGTGCGTCACAAAAAGTGACGCACCGGCGGCGCAAAAGTGACGCAAGGGCTCATAAATAAGCCCCTTTATGTCTTGCTTTTGCCCAATTTAGTTCAACTCCTCTCCCCTCTCCTACAACTGTTAATCAAATTCGTAATTTCCTCAGCGCATATCCTAAAGCTTCCACCATATACTCTTACTTGTGAATGTCCAGTGTCACTAGGGACAACACTAATATAGAGTTAGCCTGGGAACAAGATTTAGATAAGGAATGGTCCATTCATATATGGAATAAAATCTGGACTAAAATTAGGAGAACTTATAGAGCGGCAAACACAACACAGACACTCTTTTTTTATATATAATAGGCTCCTTCTCCCTCCCATTACTTTGCATAGGATGAATGCTGATATATCTGATGCTTGCTGGTCTTGCTCCTTAATACATGCTGATTTAAAACTTTTACTTTTTACTTGTCCTTTTGTTCATTAGTTTTGGAAACGTGTTTGGGATCAGATTAACTTAATATTTGACTTTACAGTTCCTTTTTCTATTGCTAATATTTTTCTAGGTGCTTTATCAGATGACTGGGACAATTGTCCCTCAAATGTACGAATTTTGGATCTGCTTATAGCAGTAGCATTTCAACAAATTAGTAAACATTGGAAAGACTCGTCTAAACTGTCCTTTCAAGCTTGGTGGTATGCAGTTTGCCATAACCATAGACTAGATACAGTTATGTATATCCTATTTCTTTTGCTACGAAACACCTGCAGCTATGGTCCCCTGTCGCAAAGTTTATTGACCTTCATACAAAACGTTCCTCTATGCGTTCTCTCATGGAGCAAGAAGTTTTAAAACCTCCTTGACATTCCAAATTTTATAATTATGAATACTTAAGCATATTTAGCAGGTATATAATGTTACAATTTTATATATGCTGCCAGATCTTTACATATCCTTATGTATTTTCTTTTTTTCTCTTCCTTGTTATTATAACCACAATTTTATATATGATCTTATGTTACATTGTTTAATTATATTTTAATGTTTTTTGAATAAACGTACTTTTTGAAACTTAAAAAAAAAAAAAAAAAGTCTACCCCGAGAATGAGGGCAAAAATGGAGAGCCCGATAAGGACCCGTCTCGGCACCTGCTTTTTAGAACTGCCGGTGCAGGACCCGGCCCATTTAAAGCCCTGGTGGTAGTTTTATATTACAATTTCTGCATTTTTTTAAGCAATAAACATACATTTTTTACGTGCAAAGGTAACTATATCACTCAAACCATAAAAAGCTCTACACTGATTTTCTTTTTCATGATACTACTTCAAGCAACCCCATCCTATTCAAAGCAGCCTTTGGTTGGTGCAGTGTTCACTAGGCGGAGGGGCCGATGCCACCCACACACTCAAACTGTCTGCGCATGTCCCTTAGAAATGAGTGTCAGCTCTGTGAGCCGTTTCAAAGCCTCGGCTCTGTGCGTAGGCCCCGACCTATGGCTAATCCCTTCCCTAGTTGCATTCCAATGAATCCCCTGTGCATGGGATTTGGATATGTGCATCAACCTCCGAGTGCAGGGCCTGCCGACGCTTAGGCCCTGCACCATTGCTTTTTACTATGTTTTCGAACATCACATTGCATAATTCCAAGTAGCTCCAAATGGTGGCGTCAGAAGTGCATGTCGAGAGCCACCCGGCCTCTACGCCAAAAGGTATCCACTTCAACCCTCGGGCCAGGCTCGGCCTGAGGGTATAAAAAAATGCTGCAAGGTTGCTCGGGGTCTTGGCCGAGAGCCAAGTATCAGTGTGCATGTCACCTGTCAATCCGTGGCCCAGAGAGGCCTAGTTGGCCCTTCTACCAGGCCACTTTACAGTGCATAGGTTTTGCTCATGTTAGGCTCCATTGTAATTGCATATCAAGTCTTAATGTAAATCTCTGTTCACAAATATCGTGATCCTTCAGTTAATAGCTTTCTCGCCTAGGCTTTTTAAATTTCTTCTGGTGTTTGCAAATTTAACAGATGTAAAAAATGTAATTTGCATCTTACATTTTTGTCAAAAATTTGAAACCTACAAAGGCACCAAACCAAAATGGTTGCTAGCCCAACATGCCAGTGAGATGTGGTGTATTTCTTATTATGTTTTTTTTTTATTTAAACAGAAAATTTCCTAGGGGAACTCCAAAGTTAAATGTAAAAAAACATTTTGTTTGGGATCCTCCTAGTATGTATATCGCTTCCCCCTTTGACCATTCTGTACCACATATACCACAACCAAAATCAGAATTTTGTACAATTTATTTAAAGATTGGGTATGAGTGTTCGGTGGTGGAGGCAAACTTATTAACGGTGCTAAAATAAAATATTTTTCAAGCGCTCTAGTATATGCAATTCAATGACTGCTGCATTAAACATACATTTTTCCATTAACTTAATCTCCAAAGTTGCATCCACTTCCTCCTTAGTGATTTTGCTAATTTTAATGAAAATGGGTTTCAATCCTCTATTTTTAACTCAGTGAAACTAGGTAACTAGGAAAGCAAGAATGATAATCATTTCTATTGAATTTGTCATAACTTCCTTGAGAGCCAATCGCCCTGTTCAAAGACATACTGTTATCCTTTTAACTAACTAGTACTGATGATACATTTTAATACAAAAGTATATAAAATCCAGCCAATTCTCTGTTGATAGCTCAGTGCTTAATTTGTAAAATAAATCATTAAAAGCAGGGGCACCAAGTTAGGAACAAGAAGCCGATGCCACTGAATGCCATGGTTACCGAATACCAAGGCTGCGTCTTGATTCTACCTAATGCCTCTTTCTTTCTCCACTCTACATTGCCTCTCTCTTTATCTCAAACTTATTTTGATTGTTGCTCTCTCCCTTGTCAAGGTTTTACTACCTTTCCTTTCTTACTGCTTTCTGGGTCAAAGTCTGATGCTGAGCAATAAGTTCCAGTCCCTGAAAATGAGCGTTGGTACCCACCACCTGCAACCTCTGGCACAAATTAAGCACTACAAAAGTCAGTTTCCTACTTTTTTTTACTGTCTCAGAGCCTACGAATTCTAAAAAGTATTGCAAGCATCTGTCAGTACTTCATATAAAATGGAATTAGTCCACATTTGCCCTTGGTACGTGTTGTGAAATTCCAGTGTGGAAATCTGCTCTGCACATTGATAAGTGGGCCAGTGTTCCTGCATCTGGAAAGTCTGGCTGGTAAAATCGTATTGGGAAAGGGCAGCATTGCAACTTAAAACTGCCTCCCCCCCCAACACACCCACTTGACCCTTTGCTAAGGTGTGGGCAGCAATAAATGCTCCGCCCACCAGACAACATCCTTCCCTTGCCTTTCCCATCCTCCTCATACGCATCCCTCCACCCGCTTGCCCTGCAGGCCTCCTCTCAGGGCCGGACTGGCCGTAGCGGGCACCTGGTGTTTTCCCGGGAGGCAGGAAGGGTGGGGGACGTTTTTTTCAGCAGCGGGTCTGGTTTTGTTACTGGGGGGCGTTTTGCAGCGGCAGTGCAATATCGGCCCCCAGTAACAAAAGCAGCTGTGCACACTTGCGCACCCCCACACCCCCTGGGGGCTGGCGTGCCAAATTGCCAGGACTGCTTTAGGTTCCCAGTCTGGCCATGCCTCCTCCCATACATTGAGTAGCTGCTTAGAACAGGTGGTAAATGTGTGCTTTAAACCAAATGGAATTTGAAATCCCACCTAATAAACCTTGGTTCCCACATTTATTGCTCTTTTCATGTGGTTTAATGTACAAAAGGAGGAATTATGCACCTAGGTCACAGCTGGTAACAGAAATTCCAGCCTCCACAACATCTCATCATATGCCAGTCCTCTTGATCTCGTATTTGTTGATCTCAAACTGTACCACTGAATTGTATTGTTTTGCTCGTTCCTGAAAAATGTAGCCTTCATCTATAATGTATACAATATGTGCAGTAGCTGAAAGCACAACAGCCTCACAAGTGCATAACCTTGCTTTCCATTGCAGGAGTCATCATTAAGAGGAAGAGTGGAGAGATCCCCTGCCCTCTGGCAGTCGAGGCTTTCGCTGCTCATCTCAGCTACATCTGTAGATATGATGATAAGTACAGCAAGTAAGTGAAAGAGGCCACCTCATAGCAGGGCACTGGTGACAATTCAGCATCACTAGAGGGTAACTGTGGTTAGAATTTAAGCATCTCTGAAAAGTCAGAAGGAAGGGCGGAGGGCTGGGAAGAAGGAGCGGAAAGCAGGAACGAAGAAAAGAAGGGGCATGTTAAAGTTTCGAAGTCAATAGTTTGGGAGTTTGAAAAAATCCATAAAATCTTATATTCAGAATAACCAGAGTTTTTTTGTGCCAAACAAGATATTCTCATGACGTGTTATGCATTTTGTTCGAATCGAGCAGAAAAGTCACAAAAGTCAGCTGTTGCGCTAGCGTTATGTGCCCAGCTGTACACCTACATCTAATATGGCACGAGGATGACAATGACTGGGACCTAAATAGTGACTGCACATTATATAGGTGCCAAACTGCAGTAGAAAAGGCAGTTTGGCAAAAGCCAGGACTCTTTAAAAGACCCTGTACTATTAATAGAAGGTTTGGCACTGGAAATGTATCCCATTCTGCCATCTTAAAATTGCTTTTTGCATTTACAGGCTCATTGGTACTGATGATTGTCCATATGTGCTTGGAGTATATTGCAAATGCTGGTCCTCATTGGGACTGCCTTTGCATTATGTTATAAGGAAATACTGGCAGAATGTCTCAACAGTTGAGCATGTTGAGCAATAAGCCTGGAAAAAAGGCTAGAATCAGTCAAAACTAAAGAAAATTACATTTTGTAAACTAGGGGCCACTTGTACTAACCTATTTTGTGGACACAGACACTCCAATTCACTAAAAAAGAGCATTTGTGATCGCAAAATAAGTTTTTCTTATGTATGGATCTCATGTTAGCAGCTGAAAAATGTTTACAGACTTCTAAAATCGGATTCTGAATGGTTACCGAATTACAGTTTGGAAGGGCTGATAGCGGGTGTCTCTTCCAAATTGCTATTCTGGTAACATGTGGGCAAACCATTGAAAAGTTACTCCCTCCCAAGTTGGGATGGTAAATGATTTTCAAAAACGAAGGGGTTTCCTTTTCACTCAGGGACTGCTGCCATCTCTGGGAAAAACGTTTTTAAAAAACCTTTTTTTAAGAAAGCACCACCATTTCCTTTGAGGAAATCGGGAATCTTTCATAAAGAAGTATATTGATGAGAGCTCGCAGGTGCATGATTTACAATCTCTCATCTGATGGATCTTTTTAAATTGAGACGCAAAGGAAGTTAGCAATAATAAACAATTCAACTTTTTGAGAAGCCCATTTGCCCCACAATAAGGACCAGGAATCAGTAATTGAAGTTAAGTAGTTTTATTGCCGATAAAATAAGCAGACCAGTATATATGCATATCAAGAGAATAATAAAAAGATACCGAATTACAGCTGGCAAACTGAAATATCGCAATAGGTTCAGTCTCCGTAGAATAAAATATAAAATTATCACAGTAATACAAAAACTGAGAAATAGGAATAGGTGTTCCTTAAAGAAACTCTGATTTCCTCTCCTAAACATGAATACGTTATAAGTCATCTAATCAAGGCTCTAAGTTTAGAATAACGATGGTGTGCACATTAGGGTCACAAGGAAATTCGGAAGTGCGAGAAGGTGTCAACATAGTAAAGACTCCAGTAGAAGTCTTCCAGAATTGGAATAAGTGTTTAGCATGAAGCTTCACACTTGCAAGAATAAAGGAAACAGAGAGGCCTGTACCCCTCAAAGTTTAAGGGAATCTGCTCTCACTTCTAACGGTGTGCACACTAACTACAACAAACAGAAACTTTAGCAACATTCATATCTCTTCCCACCACACCAGGAACCAATCATTTCAGTTCTAGTGGTATGCATCAACCATCAATAAATCTTTATGTGGTAGATAAAATCACCATAAAAGAATGCAAATCCATAATAATAAAATCAGTTACATAGATAACAATAAGATCAGACAGTACAGTTACGTATAAAAACATGAAGCACGTAAAACAATTAATCAGGTCTCTTTTCCCTCAATGTCCAGACAGCCCGTGAAAAGGATAAAACAGTGAAAGTCACCTGCACTGTGGGTAGCATCTGTAAATACATCAAGGCGCGCCTAACTGGTTTAAAATGCAATGTTTTCAACAAAGGGATTAAAAAACGCTTCCTCTGCCAACTGAAGTAGGAACAGAACATTATAAAAATGGATCAAATCCTGCGGAGACACATTGTCGCAGCCGCAGGGTGCCCTTCCCTCAGGCCGAATCTACCCACGCGGGGATGCCAAAAGATGATGCAATTGATTAAACCTAAACCTTCCCAGTAAAAACCTGTCATGCTGTGAGCGAACCAAGCCCAGGTATGGCTCCAACCCCTGTACAGTTTTTAGAAGCATGTGGCCCCTAACTATTGGCTTTTGAAGTTCTAAGCTTCCTCTCTCCAAACGGGAGCGTTCCAGGAACAATCTTTTAACACGCCCCAACACGTGGGCGGAGAGAGCAGTTGGATTCATAAAAATATCAGGCCGACCTAGAGAAAAAAAGGATGCGTGAACATGAGCAATTAATGGTATACTAATTACCTGGTCCAGAGACAGACAGTCCTCAAGAATCAATCGACTTAACTTCAGCTCCTTCTTAATCCCACACAGGAGCGGGCTTAGGATGACTAGGTCTGAGACATAATCAAGCCCCAATTCCGCGTGCACAGAAAACGCCGGGTGGACTGGGGGACCTGGGTCTATTTGCGCAGAAAGTTGTTATCCATAGTCTGAATCCTATCCTCCTTATTGTACCCCCAAACCTCGCTGCCATAGCGCAACTGTGCAATACACTTTGCTTGATACATTTTTAAAAGGTCCCTTGGTGCCCTGGACCCAAGCCTATGTGCAAAACTAAAAACCGCCCCCATAGTTTTTAGACCCTGATTTTTTTGCCTCCACCAGGGGTTTCCAACAATTTTTAATGTCTAATAAAACTCCAAGATAAGGAAAGGCCTTGACTTTGGTCAAAGTAAAATTGGATACCTTAACGGTCTTGCTGCTAGTGCATATGGGGCCCACTACCATTACATAGGACTTTGAGAAATTAACCGAGAGGTCCAGGAGTCCCATAAAAGACACATACTTGGCTAGCAGCAAGTCCCACCCCTGTGTGGTCTGAGCCATCAGGACTGCATCGTCCGCATAAAGCAAAACAGATAGAAATCTGTTCCTAATCTTAGGGCAGTCAGCAGAGACCAATAGGAGCGTGGACTCTAGCCAGTTCACATACAAAGTGAACAAAAAAGGTGCTAGTATGCACCCCTGGTGAACCCCACAGATTGTTGAAAATTATTGAGTACATGCTTCTCTTTGGGAAAAAAGCACAGAGACTGAGGTCAATGAATGCAGATCAGATAATAATGCTACAATGCTAGGATCGACCCCCAACTCACTGAGCAAAGCCCACAATTTTGCACGGTTCACCCTGTCAAAATCGGACGTCAGGTCCATAAATGCAAGATGTAGAGATTCAGATCGAGCCACTGTATATTTGTTGATAATTAAATGAAGGTTGAGGCACTGGTTTGCAGTCGACCTCCGCGCCCTAAATCCATATTGGACGTCACTCAAAATATTATTCGCTTATGCCCAGTCAGATAGCCTATTTCAAATCGCCCTCCCCAGAACCTTGACCGTAGCGTCCAACAGTGAGATAGGCCGATAGCATTGTGGATTCTCTTTGTCCCCCTTCTTAAATATGGGGACGATCACGCCAATAGACCAAGAGGGTAGCAACCTCTCCTGTGCTGCCGCATTCAAGACCTGCGTTAATCAAGAGGCCCAAACCTCAATATTAGCTTTAAACAAATCTGGCGGTGTACTATCTGGGCCCGGGGCCTTGTTTCTGGACAAGGCAAGAATTCCTTGTTGGATTTCATCCGATGTGAAAACCACTCGCTTGCCAGTTTTAACAGATGCCCGGGGTTTTACCACCCACTCCACCCCCATGGTTATAAATACCCTCAAAATGAGCCACCCACTGTTGCTCCGGGATAGGATGACATAAAAGCGAGCCAGGACCCTCAGAAAAACAAGGCCTATTTACAGCACTCCAAAAAAGGCAACTATCCCCCGTTTCACATGCTTGGTATGCATTTGCAACATCACTTGAATTTCCGATCCCACAGAACTTGGACAGTCTGCAATCTTGAACATTCTCCATTCCTGATACACGGTGAATAGGAGGCTTCATTTGCTCATGAAGTCTTCACTTTTCTTGCCAAGATTTCTCTTCTCAGACTTTACTATCAATAAATTAAAACATACAATACTCCTTTCTCTAGCTAATGAAATCATGAGAACGCATCTGCAAAAGAAAGAACACACTGACTAACAAAATACATTTCAAAATTAAGGCCTTTAGTCAGGCTAACTTTAGCTAAACATTTAAACGTGCACTTCAAATACATGGTTATACTTATGCACATGCAACTCAAGAGCAAATGCAATCGTGAGTAAAAGCATACATGATTATACTTTCAAATATGACTTTAAGAATATATGCAAATGTGAAAAAGTATAAATGCAGACGTGGATACAGAATACATGTCTTCATGTTAAACTGAACATTAGCGCACACTTTTATAAAACTCTAGTTTCTACAGTGAATACATTTCACTAATGTGTTTAAATGTTCACACACATTAAAAAGGTTATGGCACACAGTAAATATAGTGTATCATGTAGGTACATAAGGGCTTTTTTATGACGTGGAAGGGTGAAGTCTAAATTATGCTACTCCATTGGAATATTATCACAGACATGGTTGTCTACTATACCCTTGCAAGACACCATCTCTGTCATTATACCCACTAGTAATGAGTCGCAATTTTCGATCCACCCAATGACGATTAATTAGGTAGCTTGGTTTGCAAAATTTCAATCTGGTCACAAAACTTCTGGTTGCAAGTTGAAACCTGCCTAACGATGCATTCAGCCCGAACTCTTATGTAACTGAAGCTGTAATTGGTCAGGGTATAAACAATGGCAGAAAGGCAGTGGGGTGCATATCGCTACCAGCACAAAAAAGGAAATATAGGAAATAAGGGTGGGCAATATACAGGGGAAAAAAGAAAAGCAAAACCAAAATGGGTAATTAATGTGAACTGAAGGATGAATTCAGGTGTTGCCCCAGTTTTACAGAAAAGGTACAAAAATAAACACTAAAGAAACTTAAAAGAACTCCCAGTCTTTGGTTTTCATCACAACCTCTGTTTGGTATTGTTACCTACAACCAGCTACGAGTACAGGCCAGAGCATCAGCGTTCCTTCTCACATCACACCCAGGGAAAGAGGGAGACTGTCATTCAGTGATTGAATACAAAAACAGAGGAAGATCTGTCTTTCAGTGTTTGTGGATTCTTTTCCCCAATCTCTTATCCCACACCCATGTTACTAAATGTATCAGCAGGTGACTGGGTCTTTTCTTGTCTTTCTTTGCAGGTATTTCATCACGCATAAGCCAAACAAGACCTGGCAGCAAGTGTTTTGGTTTTCCATCAGCATTGCCATAAACAATGCGTATATTCTCTACAAAATGTCCGGTGCATATAGTGTGAAGAAGTACAGCAGGTCACAGTTTGGAGACAGACTAGTAAAAGAGCTGCTGGGCCTGGAAGACACATCGCCATGCCATTGATGCATGGCTCCTTCCAGCTTGGGCACGTAGGAAGAGACCTGGAAGAGGATCCACCACAGCAGTCGCGAACCAGCAGCCAGCGACGTCAACCCTACCTGTGATGCCCTGTGGAGAACTGACCTAGGAATCCATAATGGGTGGAGGGAGGGGATGCTTTAGGGCACACAGGAAAGGAAGGGAGAGGTAAAGAGGATTGAGCAATTTACTTTACACAAGAGGAGGAAATCACAAAGTAAACTTTCAGAAAAGTAGTTTAAAAGTTAGAGAAAGACTGAAGCAAAAATGTAATATATGCAGAATTCCGAAGGTTTTGCTTGATTGAAGGACCCTCACAAGGCATATCGGTTATTCATGATGTCCACCACAGGTTGAAGACCATATTATTGCGACGTTTTCGTTTTCAGACTCGTCTTGGTCATGCTTTCATCTTGCACTTTTCATTTACTGTTTTCTATTTTATAATTTTCACATAAGAAATCTATTACAAGTGGTGATACAATGAATCGCACTAGAAAAGAGAAACATAGAGTTAGAGACTACAGAATTGTTTCAGAATTCCACACTAGTGATCTCTAGGAAAGACTGTGATGTATGAGGAAGCGTAGCAGTTATAGTCCAGAATTATAAAACAATATATACACGTGTCAAAGTTATTTTTTGTGTAATGAACAATGTTGATGGACAGAGCACTATGTATTCTGGTGAGAAGGGTATTGCCGCCACATTTTGCAGATTTGGGGGATGCATTAATGTACTCAATACTGTATACAAACTTTGATTATGCAGAATTGTACAAAGTTGCTGAAGGATTGCATCATATTCTCAGAGACCTAAGACTGCTAGAAGCAGGGATGTCAGAGGCTTTTGCTAGGCCTGGGACAAAAATAATCCCCTTAGGCCTATGGTTCTGGTGCCATATAGAGGTTTAAACAATGTTAGTTGCCATGAATAAACAGGATAGGCTTGCTTCAAAATCCATAAATAGATTTTGCAGCAGGAGTGCAGGGCCCTGAAAAAGTGAGAGGCCTGGGGAATAATACCCTCTCTGACCCCTTCCCCTTTCCTGATGGGCCTGAATAGAGGTGGCATATCAAAATCTTTGATTGATCGTCCACCTGAACCTACAGATAAAGAGGATTTTTAAAGAGCCCCGCTCATTGAGTGTGTTTTTTAAATGAATCTGATCCTTCCATTAGAAGTCTTGAAATCCTCAGTCACCCCTCCTATTGTGGTACAAATTCACAAATACCTTTATGCAAAGAATTTGAAAAGGACACAGAACCTAAGCCATTTAAATGTCATTTCTGGTAGAGGTTTACCTTACTGGATCCAGGTGACAAGTAATGCCTTTTTTCTATTGGATAGGCAAGAGACCTCGACATGAGAAGGGGTGCACAGTTGGGGTGGAGGGCAACTATGGAATAGGAGGGATCAGTCCTTCCTATTCTTCACTTATTGTCGCACTATTGATTTCAGTACCTGATATTCTCTATAATGTTATTAAAAGGCAGCTTCACCTCTCTCTTGTCTGGTGTCCAGTGGTTTTAGCTTCATGCAATGATTGTACTACTGTCAGCATCGCAGCCACATGTTTACATTCTCTGTGGCATAGGTAACCACCCCATTGCAGCCGATGCACAATTTGCATGTTTTTTTTTGTTATATCATTTTCTTGCGCCAGGGGCTACACCTACCTCCCATTAGATTGCCATCTCAAGGTGATCCCTACAACAGGCTACCATTTTCATTCCCAGATTAGTAAGCAGGGCTACGACTGCCAGCGTCTCTGAACATCCCTGTGGCCAACAGGCTATATTGTACATAATATCCTGGCTCATATACAGACACGAGAACAAAAAGTGTACTGTTCCTAGGTGGGGATCTAGGTCAAGAAGGTGGTTAACAAGGGGCCCAGGGTAGGTCGGCAGCCCCTTCGCGCTCCGATACGCATTGATGGCACGCTTGTTATCGCATGAGTTGTTTGGTCCAATTGGGGCCGTTAATTCCCGATTTCCCGGGTCTACCCCCAGGAGATGTTCTGAATGTCTATGTAAAGTATACTGGGTACATTCTGAATGTCTATGTTAAACACACAGGGCATGGTGCATATACTTTCTATTAACCCATGCCTGTGAGGAGTAGAATTAGGTCTTCTTGGTCCTGACGAAATGCCAATATCTGCTAAGGACTGTAACAGGCATGAAACATGTTGACCTTCTGATTCACGTTCATTGCAGCTAAATAGACCATTATATCTATTTTATACTCAAACCACGCTTTTATCCTTGACAAAGGGACCCTAGTATTAAAACGTATTTCTTTTTGGATCCCTTTAGCCAATTTAATACACTTTACCCACACCCATTCTACTCACAATCTACCACCCACTCATGCAACACACAACGGCAAAAAAAAGAAGATCTCCGGCAAAGAGCCCCCTGAGAGGCCCGTTGGTCATTGCAGCGCCGGCCTAACGAGGAGCTGCCTGATGATGAAGCATGACATGCTCTAGGGGTGTGTGAGGGCCCTTGCCCCTAAAAGGAGCACTCCCCTCCGTTAACCACCCTCTTCACCTAGATCCCCACCTAGGAACAGTACACTCTTTGTTCTCATTACTGTAGGGGCCCGTGTGCTGGACCTTGAAAGCCCCAGTCCCTCTTTCCTTGTGATCATATACAGACACCCCAGCATCCGGCGCAGACTCTGCGTGTCCACATTCTCTGTTGCCACCAGGTGTGGTGTTGCTATGACAATGTGTTCTGGCATTGAAAGGAGCCATACTGCAGTCCTTGATCCTGGACTAGAACAAAGCTCTACAACTGCAAATAACACCCTGGGGGGCAGATTTTCCAAAAATGCAGCATCCAAAGAGGCAGCGCTGCATTGCATAACAGGGAGGGAGCAGGAGAGCGTCATATCTTCAGAGATAATGGCTCTCCTCTCCGTAGCGCAGGGGCTGATTTCAGCAGCAGAGCACTGGGCACACACCTTAGCGCCATAGCGCTAGGGTGTGTGTGAGTCTAGCATAGGTTTTGTACAGGAAGGGTACCCTTCTTGTATAAAATACCATGCCTAGACAAGTTTTAAAGCCTTTCCCACTTTGTATGTGTGCTGCACCGTGCACCACACATGCAAAGTCGGAAAAGAAAGGAGAAATAAAAACATTTCTCCTGTTTGCACCACCTTTGAAGTGATGTTAATTTTTGACGCACACCCTGTCCACAATTCTTTGTAGATAGGTTTTTGCATCAAAAGGCATGGGTGGTTGCATGGGTACGCCCATGTAACACCCCCTTGGTGCTAAGTAATGCAAAACAGTACTTTGCGCTGCTTTGCGCTACTTTTAGGGTACTTTCCAGCGCAAAACAAGTTTTGCGCTGGAAAGTAAATTCCCCCAAAAACATTCTGTGGGGGTTAGCGTCACTTTTGTGATGCTAACCCAGCACAAAATGTTTGAAAATCTACCCCTAGGTCCTTGTGGCAATCGGATAAAACTGCTGACGATTTCCTGGGGGCAGATTTGGCTACCCCGGACATCCAGTGCATGATCACAATCTCATGTCATCTATTGATAACAGCACTGACCTCTGAAAAGACTCACTCTTCAGGGTCCCCGCTCTGTCGGCATTGGAAGGGCTTAGCTACAGTTTTTGGTCCCAAGCTGGAACACAGCCTCAGCATTGCGAATGTTGCCATGGCTATTGGTGACCACCAAGCTACATTGACCATGATTTCCTGGGGCATAGGCATCCGGTAAAACTCTGAGGGGCTTATTTATGAGCCCCTTGCGCCGTCAGTGCGTCATGTTGTGTGACGAACTGGTGGCGCAACCCGCTTCGTGAAATTTACGAGCACATGTAAAGCCACCCTGCGTGGCTTTACATGTGCTCGTAAATATCGCCCCATTTCACGCAACACGTTGCGTGTTAGGGGCGTGACATGGGTGTTGCTGTGGGTGTTCCCACGCAACACCCATGTCCACTGATGCATTTCCAGATTTACGAGCAATCATAAATCTGAAAATGCGTCCGAATGCTACGCCACCCCCAGGGGTGGCGTAGCGAGGCGCAACGAGGAGAAATGTTTTCATTTCTCCTCGTTTTTTCCTCTTTCAATGCGTGCTGCATTCTGCAGCACGCATTGGATCTCCCCACGACGCAGGCATCCTTGCACCATGGTGCAAGGGAGCCTGCACCGGCGCATGGCAGCAGTTTGTGCGCCAGCGTAGGGAAAGGCACAGATATTCAACATGTTGCTGTAAATATGTCACATCCCTGTGCCTCGAAACTAACGCAGCGTGGCGGAGCAAATGAACTTGCTGCACCGCACTGTGTTAGTTTCACATAAATAAGCCCCAGAGTTTGTCATGTCTAAGCACCAGGGACTATTCCGGCCTTTTCCTGCTTTCATGTTTTTTGTGGCGTTGAAATGGACAGCAGTTACAGATATTGAGCTGTTGGGTTGTATTTGCTACAGGTTTCCGCCTGCGCTTACTAAAGGTTATCTTTGCGTACCTATGCTTTTGCTGAGTTTTAGACCTTATCCACATCTTGCGCTAGAATATCATTTATCTGCTTAACGATTTCCCTCTGAGGTATTAGCCAGACTTCTCTCTCTAGATACTCTTAACACACAGGTAGACCATTAATCAATCAATCAATCAATCACGGCATTTATAGAGCGCGCTACTCACCCGGGAGGGTCTCAAGGCGCTGGGGGAGGGGGTAAGTTACTGCTCGAACAGCCAGGTCTTGAGCTGCTTCCTGAAGGAGAGATGGTCCTGGGTTCGCCGAAGGTGAGTGGGGAGGGAGTTCCAGGTCTTGGCTGCCAGGTAGGAGAAGGATCTTCCTCCGGCGGTGGTTCTGCGGATGCGTGGTACGGTGGCGAGGGCGTGGCTGGTTGATCGTAGCTGGCGGGTGGGCGTGTAGAAGGTCATGCGGTCGTTGAGGTACTTTGGGCCCAGGTCGTGGAGGGCCTTGTGTGCGTGGATGAGGAGTCTGAACGTGATTCTCTTGCTGACGGGGAGCCAGTGCAGGTCTTTCAGGTGTCCGGTGATGTGGCTGTGTCGGGGGATGTCCAGGATGAGTCGTGCGGAGGCGTTCTGGATGCGCTGGAGTCTTTTTGAAGTTTGGCTGTGGTTCCGGCGTAGAGGGTGTTCCCATAGTCCAGTCAGCTGGTGACGAGTGCCTGGGTGACGGTCTTCCTGGTTTCAGTGGGGATCCATCTGAAGATCTTGCGGAGCATGCGCAGGGTGTTGAAGCACGAAGATGAGACGGCGTTGACTTGTCTGGTCATCGACAGGGAGGAGTCCAGGATGAAGCCCAGGTTTCGTGCGTGGTCCGTTGGCTTGGGCGCGGTGCCCAGGGCCGGGGGCCACCAGGAGTCGTCCCAGGCGGAGGGTGATGAGCCCAGGATGAGGACTTCCGTCTTGTCTGAGTTCAGTTTAAGGCGGCTGTTCCTCATCCAGTCGGCGACGTCTTTCATCCCGTCGTGTAGGTTGGCTCTGGCGGTGGTGGGGTCGTTGGTGAGGGAGAGGATCAGCTGGGTGTCGTCGGCGTAGGAGATGATGTTGAGGTTGTGTTGGCGTGCGATGGCTGCGAGGGGGCTCATGTAGACGTTGAAGAGGGTTGGACTGAGTGAAGATCCTTGTGGAACGCCGCAGATGACTTCGGTGGCCTCGGATCTGAACGGGGGAGGCGGACTCTCTGGGTTCTTCCGGCGAGGAACGAGATGATCCATTCCAGTGCTTTCTCTCGGATTCCGATGTTGCTGAGGCGCTTCACTAGGGTGCGGTGGCAGACGGTGTCGAACGCCGCGGAGAGGTCCAAGAGGATGAGGGCTGCTGTTTCCCCGTTGTCGTTTAGGGTTCTGATGTCGTCGGTGGCTGCGATGAGGGCGGTCTCGGTGCTGTGGTTGGCCCGAAACCCGGACTCCGAGGGGTCGAGGGATCCATTCGTCTCGAGGAAGGCGGCAAGCTGTCTGTTGACGGTCTTCTCGATGACTTTGGCCGGAAACGGAAGGAGCGAGATGGGACGGTAGTTCTTGAGGTCGGTGGGGTCCGCCGTTGGTTTCTTCAGGAGGGCGGTAAGCTCGGCGTGCTTCCAGCTCTCCGGGAAGGTGGCGGTGTGGAAGGAGGAGTTGATGATGTCCCGGAGATGGGGTGCGATGGTGGCGTCGGCTTTGTTGAAGACGTGGTGTGGGCAGGGGTCGGTTGGTGATCCGGAGTGGATGGAGTTCATCGTGCGGGTGGTGTCTTCGGTGCTGATCGGGGTCCAGTTGCAGAGGGTGGTGGTGGCGGGCGTTGGTTCGGCGGTAGGGTGCGTGGTTTGTGCGTCGAAGCTGTTATGTATGTCGGTGATCTTGCGGTGGAAGAACGCGGCGAGTGAGTTGCAGAGGTCTTGCGAGGGGTGATGTCGTTGTTTCCGGCGCTGGGGTTGGAGAACTCTTTGACGATGCTGAAAAGTTCCTTGCTGTCGTGGGCGTTGTTGTCCAGTCGTTCTTTGAGTGCCGACTTCTTGGTGGCACGGATCAGCTGGTGGTGTTTGCGGGTGGCGTGCTTGAGGGCGGTCCTGTTGTCTGTGGTCTGGTCGAGTCGCCAGGTTTTCTCGAGAGTGCGGCAGTTCTTCTTGGATATCTTGAGTTCGTTGGTGAACCAAGGGGTTTTCTTGCTTCCGGGTCTGCTGGGAGGGTTTTTTAGTGGTGCGAGGTCGTCGGCGCAGGCGGTCAGCCACTTGGCGAGGTTGCTGGCTGCTTCGTTTGGGTCCGTTGTGTTGGTGGGTGTGTTCTGGCTGAGGGAGGCGGTGAGCTGCTCGGCGGTGATCTTGCTCCAGCTCCGGCGGGGAGCCTGTTGCGGGTGGTGGTGGGTCGCAGTCTTTCTGAAGCTGAAGTGGACGCAGCTGTGGTCGGTCCAGTGGAGTCCGGTGGCGTGGCTGAAGGAGATGTGCTTGCTGGAAGAGAAGACGGGGTCAAGCGTGTGGCCGGCGTAGTGGGTGGGCGTGTTCACCAGTTGCTTGAGTCCGAGGTTGGCGAGGTTGTCCAGCAGGGCGGTGGTGTTTCTGTCGTTGTTGTTCTCCAGGTGGAAGTTGAGGTCCCCTAGGAGGATGTAGTCGGCGGAGGGCATGGCGTGCGGGCTGATGAAGTCTGCGATGTCTTCGCTGAATAGTGTGCGTGGTCCCGGGGGTCTGTAGATGAGGGTGCCTCGGAGGGTGGTCTTGGGGTCAGTGTGTATTTGGAAGTGTAGGTGTTCGGCGGCGGTGAAGGTCTCGTCGGAGTTAGTCGAGATGCGGATGGTGTTCTTGTGTACGATGGCGATGCCTCCTCCCGTCTGGTTGACGCGGTCCCTCCGGGTGATCTTGTATCCGTCCGGGATGGCTATGGCGATGTCGGGCGCTGAGGAGGCGTTCATCCAGGTTTCGGTGAGGAAGGCGACGTCCGGTGCTGTTGCGTCGAGCAGGTCCCAGAGTTCCACGGCGTGCCTGTGGACGGAGCGGGTGTTCAACAGGATGCATTTCAGGTGGTTGCTGCTGGTGCACGTCTTGGCGGGGGTGGTGCACGTCCGGGGGCAGGTGAATCGGCAGGCTTGGCAGGTGAAGGGTCCGTGGGTGCGTCTCGGTGAGGCTCGGTAGCAGGCAGGGTTCCGGCCGGCATTGAGTGCGGTGAGGGTGGCGGCGTCGTAGGTCCGTCGAGTAGTGTTGCATCGGTGGGATCCAGGGGTTCTGGCGCTGGGCGCGGTCCAGTCGCGGACGGGCGCAGACGGGCTTGCCTTAGGCGCGCCTTCGGCGCGCCAGCGGCGCGGCCGCGCGCAGCGGCCGCCATTTATGGGGAGGTGGGAGGGAGGAGCAGCTGGGAGGCGGGAGGCAGGGGCAGCGAATGGGCAGTCAGGGGGGCGGGGCCGCAGGGGACGCAGCGGCGGGAATGGCGAGAGGCAGCGGGGGCACAAAGTACAAGGGGAGAGAAAAACAGACAAATTACAGTACAACGCTAATGGGGCAGCGAGGGGCACAGAAAGGAAAAAGGGGGGGAGAAAACAGACAAATTACAGTACAACGCTAATGGGGCAGCGAGGGGCACAGAAAGGAAAAAAAGGGGGAGAAAACAGACAAATTACAGTACAACGCTAATGGGGCAGCGAGGGGCACAGAAAGGAAAAAGGGGGGGAGAAAACAGACAAAATATGAGTACAACGCTAATGGGGCAGCGAGGGGCACAGAAAGGAAAAAGGGGGGAGAAAACAGACAAATTACGAGTACAACGCTGCAGAAGCAGCGGGCAGACAACACAGGCGGAGCTGTGTGGTGGGGAGCGACCTACCTAGCCTTCTAACCCACTGCCAAATTGCCTAGAAAGCCTGTCACTCATTGAAATGTTGCCTTCTAAGCGTGAGATTGATTATTAAACACTGTCACAAACTTGCAGTTAGGTAAATTTGTCGATTTCTGCATGTTAGATCCCTGGCCCAAATCAGATCGCGGCTTACCATCTCCTCTGTCTAATTGGATGCTTCACAAAGGCCAATCACAGAGTACGGATGACAGGTGACTGTGATCTATACAAATTCCAAGGGTTACTGTTATACTGCTGCTGCTCAGCCTGAGTGTCTGTGTGAGAGAATGTTGGTGAATGGAATGTTCGTGTGTGTGAGTGTCAGTTGGAGATGGGCTGAGCAGCAGTGAGGCTGCTCCTGGTGGGGCTCTCATACTTGTAACATCTAACTTACAATAAATACAGTTACTTATTTACATGCCTATTTCACGTGCCCTGGATGTAAATATCGTATCGTCTGTAGCACTGATACGTGAAATATCCTCTGCTTGGTCGGTGTGCTGCCACCTTCTGGTGGTAACATGCAAGTGCTACAGAACTTCCAACATTTGAATGGTGAACGCATGATTTTTGGTAGGTGACTCATCAGTCATTTCGTTATTACAGAAACTGATTTTTCCCAACTAGTTCAAGGACCCTTCCATGTAAAAGGTTAGAACATTGTTACATTTTTTTCCAAAACACTCTTTCATTTATATTAGGTTTAACGCTACCGTTTATCTGGTGAGGCCATCGCCTAATCTGCTTTACCTTGACTATACCAAATTGCACGGAATGGTGTTCGACCTTGAACAATTTCATTGGCTCTAATGATACGCATTCATGGCCATTCGTGCAGCATCACTTTAAACATTTTTGACAGATCTACCACTTGTTTTGTCTACGACTTTATCCTCCTTAGAAAATCCAGTATTTGCCACACTGACCCTTGTTTTCATCTGGTATTAAAAACACAAAGCAAGAAAACAGAGTAGCAGGATTCATATGAAGGGGGCATCTACATGTGCAGGAACAAAGAGGCCTACAACTTCCTCCTCGAAAATTGTAAGAAGTCTATGTTGATGGTCAAAGGACAGTATTGGTGTATGATAAGTGAGCAGGCTTAGAATAAATCACTTTGTCTTCAAGCTGGCCTCCTTGGCTACTAACCCTACCAGTTGGTCCCTGATATAAAAATAGAAAAAATTCAAACTATAAGACAAATGTTGGTCACAACTACTAAGCGATCGGTATCCTAGGTGCATGACCTCGTTTTTCCCCGAGGCTCATTTACGTTGTAGGTTACTTAAGTTGGGGCGATAATGAGCATTCCCAGGGCCCTCTAACCCGCTAACTTGCAGAAGGACCCAGCCACCGCTTGGCTCTTTAGAGACTTCCCTCCCATCTCACTTTCCCTTTTAGTTCAGACTTTTATTAACCCATACATTCAGAAATACTTTGTACCTGACTTTGAAAAGGGGTTTGATGGTCTCACTCCTAAAGCAACAGTACTGTCTAACTATTGAGTTATCTTCCCCTTTCACCGTATTACCAGTCGTGGCTAAAATTGTAAAGAAGGTTGTGGTTAATAACCTACAAGAGCATTTGGATACCTGCCATTGACGCTCCCCGCGCAGTCTGGCTATAGACCCAATCATGGGACATAGAGTGCTGTCATCAAATGGCCTAATAGCTATGTTAGATCTCTCTGTGGTATTCAACACAGTCTACCGATATATTCTATTGGAAAGGCTAGACAGATAGCTCACAGCAGTGTTACTAACCGTTTACATCTGGGGTCACCAACATGTGGCCCTGGGCTTAACCAGTATCTTGTCGGCTGTGAGTGAGTATTTCATGCTTGAAGAGCCCAGGGCTTCATTTGGCAAGACCCCATGCTTACACACACTCTTCATAGTGCATAGTTGTGTTGCAAGCTATCCTGTGTGTGTGCCTGGGGGGATAAAGAAGGCACCATTGGTTACCAGTGCAAGTCTGTAGAAGTGGAAAGGAACATGTGTGAGCCACGTGCAGGAGCAGCACAGAAGCTGAGGAGATCAGGGGTTAGAGTGGAAATGAACGCAGGTCGACGCCTCACTTGATCCATGGGTTGGGTGTCATGTGTGTAAACATGGGTGTTCACATTCGTGTGGTCCCATCTTTGTGTGAGTTGAATGACTGTTTGTGGTGCAGTGTCATTCCATGAGAGTGTGCCTCCTTGCAGCAATTCAAGGCATCTGAGACTACCAGCGGCATCTGCCCTCCCAGCATATGACAATTTCTGGCCCAGTTACATCCATCCCCGACACTTGGATGTCCAGCTTTGAAAATAGTTGCCCTGGCTTAATCATTACCAGTCCTGGCACATCGCAGGCAGTTTTGGCCTGTTGAATTCACACAAGGGGGCTTAGGGAGATTTAAGGACCAGCGTAAGCTACCTCCCCACTCTTAAATCATATCACAGAAAAAAGCCACGGGTCCGAGATGCTTAGAGAGGTCAGAGTTCTAGCGTCGTCCACTTAACCAAGCGTAGGGGGGAGTCCCTTTTCAGGACGGTTCCCCTCACACACCAAAGGTGTCATGCTTCATCATAGGGGTGCCTCCTCGCGTAAGAGACCTAGGGGCATATTCACAAGGAGCCATCGCCGAATTAACGGCACTTTATCGCAGCCAAAGTCTTGATAAATTTACCTCCCCATTCACAAGCCCGTGTTAACAGCCCACAGCACCAGTTTACCCGTGATAGCAGCCGCAAAAAACATCGCCACAGAGGCCCCGCGCAACTAACGCTAATGAGTTGCAGAGTAGGCGTTCCCGTGCCAAAAGCCGAGACAACATCACACCTCAACATTCACAACGACCAGCCACATCCGCGATAAAAACACAAAACAGGCGATAAGGCGTGTTAGCACCAGGAAATCTACACCTGCTCTGACCTGGTGTAAAGTCCGACGGCAGCCAGCACCACAAAGGGAGCACAGCCCAGGGCCACATCCGAAGGGCAACAGATGCCATGGAGCCACCCATCATGCGGCCCGGACACCCAAGAGGGCCACAACACCCACCTCCACCGCCCCATGACCCCAACCCACACCCGGAACACCCCCGGACCACCACAGACGCAGCGCAGACAAAGACAGCGGAACCCCAGGAAACGTACCAGCCGCACAGACCCAACATCTGACAATGTCACCGTCCACTACAGGCTGAAAGGGACAACCAACCTACGCATCCTGACTAAGCCTGGGCAAAGCACTACGCTACGCTTGCGTAGTTTGCGAAGTTTGCGCTACTTCGCACTACGCGAAGTGCACGTAGCACAGTGCAAACACGCGTAGCGTAGTGCAGCGGTCATTTTTGCTTGCTCGCGGTCCTCAACGTCAAGTTGGCGACCGCGAGCAAGCAAAATGACATCCCGGCGAGACTTTTTCCTCGTTCGCGATCAGCAACATCAAGTTGCCGATCGCGAGCGTGGAAAATAAACCTCCCGGCGAGATTCTCAACACGGGGAGGTCAGGTTTCTCATTGCGAATGGTTGCGCATGCTCGCGACCGCTCGCGATGAGAAACTACCAGTCCAGCGTTGAGAAAGCTGCCGCTCGAGTACAAATCTACTCGAGCGGCAGTAAAGACAGCTCGCACTGTGCAAGATGCCGTTTTCAATGATTGCACAGTGCGGACAAACATCCGGCACTGTGCAATAAGTGCGAACAGCATTTTGCACAGTGCACTACGCAGTTCGCGTAGCTACGCGTAGCTCGCGTAGTGCGAGGTGCACTTCACGTAGCTTCGCGTGGCGCTACTTCGCGAACTACGCCCAGGGTTAATCCTGACCATCATCGCCTAACAGGCCTACGGCACCAACACAGCGGACAACCAACATCCCACCCCACACAAAGCTGATGGCATGGCTGCACCTGTTGGCCCCTGGGACCCCCAAATAACACCCGCCAGAGTCGGAGGAGTCTCACAGCCAGCCACATCCAAGTCCCCCACACCTGTCCTGGACCTCACCATCACCCTGGTACCCCAGTCCCCATACGTACAACACAATGCGCAGGATCCGCTGGAGACCAAGCAAGTACCATACGCCATAGCAGGATGCACGCACGTGTTGGGGGCAATACACAGCACACATGTACTACCTGTGCCCCCTGGTGACACAGCACACAATCACCGCAACAGGAAGCACACGTCTCACATCAATGTGCAGGCAACAACAGAACACCTTGGAACCCCCAACAATGTCGCCCTCACATACACAGCCAGTGTTCATGACACCTACATCCTCCGACAGTCCATCATCAACCAGCGTTCCCAGGATGGCAACAAGGGAAATGCACAGCCCCTTGGCAATGTCCAAATGAGCACCCCACACACCTCAACTCCACAACCATGCAACTCACAACTCTGGCAATGCACACGTCACAAATTCACATACAACAGGCACAACAACATGCCCACCCACCAGACACGACAGAACAACTTACAATGTCCACATGGGCAAGCCCTGAACATGAGCCAGCAACGGCATGGCACCTCAGCCACATAATAGCCCAATGTGGGGAGTGGTGGCAACCAGCCATGTGTGAAGGATGCAGTAGAACCATGATTGGGAAAGTACACAATGCCAAGAGTGCCGGAGATGTGCTGGACACCTCGCAGTATGCAGAACACACCCATATCCATGGCGACATACACCTCTTGCGTATGGAGTGTAGTGGACTCCCACCATGTCACCCTAGCCAGTGGGGGACCCCGCGGAAATGTTGCCTGTTACGCCCCCCAAGGGTCAGCGGAGTGGGATGGCCCGGCGTACGCCACGCCAGCGTAGGGGTGTGAATAAATAGCACGTAGGCCTGGGCGTGGTCCTCTTCCGGAAAGACCCACATCTCCGCCAGGGCGGTGCCTCCCACCCTGCCACGAGGCCGATGCCATCCTCGTGAGCGGCGTTGCCTGCGATGCTGTGCGCCTGCTGGACCCCGGCACGCTGGACCACGAACCCGTCAGGCCAGCCCCTGCGCAGCCAGGCCACACTGATCACCTTCCGACACCGGCGTGTGTCAAGGAGGGCCCACCACGTGCAGGCGCAAGCCCCAAGCCCGAGGCCCGCGACCTTGGCAGCCACCTCAGACCATCACGGCCTCCACAACACAGGCTCGCTTTATTCCTTTTTCGTTGCCCTACTCTACTGCCGCCCCCGGCCTACTCTTCTGACCAGTAGGTCCCATATGTGAAACTGTGTCCTGAGTCATGCATGGCAGTGACCCCAAATCCGGGCCAGCGGCCACAGCACCAGACCCCCCGATCAGTGAGGCATAGTTCCATATGGGCATCTTGCGACACGTGGTGCCACTAACCCTGTTCAACGCCAGCCTGCTACACGTGGTGCCACTAACCCTGTTCAACGCCAGCCTGCTACACGTGGTGCCACTAACCCTGTTCAACGCCAGCCTGCTACACGTGGTGCCACTAACCCTGTTCAACGCCAGCCTGCTACACGTGGTGCCACCGAACCTGAACTACGCAGGCCGGTGGGGCCATCCAACCTATGCCGGCGACACTCAGTGAATGGGCCGTGCTGACCGCTGCCTCAGGCCTACACCACGGTCAGGTAGGTCACACATTTGGAACTGAGTCTTGATTACACTATGGCAGTGAACATTATTTAAGGCAGAGAACAATTCACTATACACCCTCTGATGTGGTGGCAACAAGTCTGTGCATGGCATCACAACCACACGTGTCTGTGGGCCTACGCGGACCACTGCCCTCGGCCTACGCTGCGCACGAGTGGGATCACAGATTTGGAACTGAACATCGGTAATTCAGAAGGCAGAATACATTTCCTCGCACGCACGGAGGGGCGTAAGAGGATGACACGTTGCAGTCCGGAGGGAACAGGATCAGCGTCACGGAGGTGATTGAACACTACCGACAACTGCCACTGTGTCACCATCTCTGTGCCTCGCGAGCCAACGACCCGTGGCTGTGGGCCACTGCTGACCGCTGCCTCCGGCCTACACTGCGGTCCAGTAGGTCACAGAGCCTTGATTTGGCATTCTTGGAGTTCACATCTGTGTAAGGGCATCATCGCAGACTGCATCCCCTCACAGCACCTGTGCCACTAAGTTTGTTCCCCGACATTCATGGACACTCACTGGTCGGACATTGGTGGCGTTTGAGTCCATGGACTAGGGGCTAGTTTTCATCCTCATGCAGCTGATCCCGAATTGTTGGTGAGGATGAGGGTTGCGCTTTCCACTCCTCCATTTGCTGCTTCCAGATGACATCAGACCTTCCGCATCATGCCCTGGAGGACACCTTTCACTGTCCCCCGCAACGCTCCACAACATACACCTCGGACATTGATGGGGACCCGCTCAGGTCGCATGGCCCATCTGACTGCACCGCAAGTCACCGTCCAGTGGCTGGGTGCCTGTGCCGGCCGCAGTGCATCCGGGGCCACTAACTCTGTGCTGCTCAGGCCTGGGACCCCTTCTTCTGAGACATTGAATGCCCTCTGTAGCGATGGTCTTGGGGTCATCAACGCCATGTGTCTGTGGCCCTGCGCTGTCCGCCTCCTCCGGCCCCAACTGCGGGCCACCAGGGCCCACACATGGCATCGAGTTTTGATCGGCCCGGACGTCGCATCACCGCAGGAGGCACACGCCACCACCGCAAGGACCACCTCCAACCGCCATCTGCCAGAGTCGAAAGGGTGGTCCTGACAGACCTACGGAGTTGCTCAGACCTGTCGTGGATGCCATCATCGGCCTGCTACCCTGCTCAGCACTCCAGGTGCCAGTGACTCAGTGCACCGCAAGCCATTGTCCGTTACTGATTGAGTTTTGTGCTGTTGTGAGGTTGCGCAGCAATGTCTCCCCATGCAGTGGGGAAGACCTGGGACTATGATGAGGAAGATGTGTCAAGTGTGCGGTCGGGAGAAGGCACAGACAATGGGAGGGCAGGTGGCAACAGCCCCTAGGCAGGAATGCAGACTGGTGGTGATAGTCATGCTACACAGCCGGATCTCTTACTGGGTATTGCGCTGTGGGGACGCAACTGTCACCTCAGGCAGTGTGGGGGAGCTGGGACGTTGATGAGGAAGTTGATGCAGGTGTTACACACCCCACTCCATGTGTATCAGGACTAACCGGAAGGGACACAATCCTAGCAATTTCTTCACATGAGCGCGCTCTTCTCTAGTGCCCCTACCTCAGTGCACTACAACTCACGGAACCTCCTGACTGAATATTGGGTGACCTCTGTCCTTACTCCGGATCCCTCCATGTTGCTCTGCAGTTGACTGTTATGCTGGTGTTTTCTGTTTCCATTACACTAGTGTCCACTGTTCAGGTTGTTGCCAGCACCAAGCACTCCGTGCGGGCTGGCCTATACTCACCCCACACACATCCAGCACAGGCGTCACTGTACATGTGGCCCTGCCAATAAAGGGGCCGGGCGCACGTGCCCGTAGCCAGTTCAACATGATATGTGCATGTGTCTCTGTGGGGGTGGGGGTCTCCTTTGTGGGGTGTTGGTGGTCCCTGAAGGGTATTGGACACCCACTTTTGTGTTCTAGTTCGCATTCCATGGGTTCGGCAACACCTGCACCTGTTGGGCCACCTCCTTTTGGCGTTCTGCCACCTGGCATTGGGGTGCCATGTGTGGGTGGGTGAAGTGTTGTGAGGCAGCCGTGATTGCGGGTGCTACATGCTGTGTGGTCTGTTGCAGGGGCTGGGTTCTCCTCTGAGTGGTTTGTCTGCCCTGGTCCTGGTGGTGGGTTGTGTGGGATGTCCATGGGCTGTTGTAGGGCGTCGGTGTCGGTGGTGTGGTGTTCGTCTCGGGCATCACTGATGGGTTGTCTGTTCTGACCTGCTGGAGGTGTTGTTTGTCCCTCTGCATTGTGAAGGGGAGGTGCATGTTGGCATTGTGTTGGCGCCTTGTTCTTGTCGACATGCAGACTGTGTGACAATCTACGTTGTGACTGTTTGGGCGGTGGTGGCTATTTGAGTTGGGACAGTGTACATTTGGCCTACATGGCTGATGTGGGGTTGTAGGGGTAGATGTGCATCTCACAGTTCCCTGCTCTGTCCACTGTGATTGTTCTGTTTCTGCGCCTGGGTGGACCCAGTTGTGTCCCCTGTTCTGCAGTGTGGGTGTTGCACTTTGTGCCACATTGTCATGGTATGTGCTGTGATTGCTATGTGTGTGTGCTGCAGTGTGCCACGGGGATGGGGGACATGTCCCTGGGTAATTGTGGGTATGCAGTGTGTTACACCTCATTGTGCATGTGTGGCATTGTGCCCATCACCCCCGTCCCCCCAGTCCCTGTTGGATCCTCACCCTGTTGTCGTTGTGTCGGGTCCTGTCGAGCTGTGTCCGTACTCCCTACTCCTTGCACCCTCTCCACACTGATGACTGTGGCCTGGGTTTCCTCCAGCTCCTCCTGTGGCGCTGGACTGCCACCTCCAGTCGCCGTTGCTGCCTTCCTGTTGGCAGCGGGTTTGTACCTGGTTTAGGTTGTCACGTCCTGCCGGCGCCTCTTGGCCTCCTGGATTGGCCTCCTGGGCACTCCGACTGCGTTCCAGGTGGTCTGCTTGTGGGTCAGTTGCTGGTAGTGTTCTGTCGCCTCCGTGACCTTGGTCTTGTTTTCCTGCGGTCTGCACCCCGTCTTCCTCTCCCTTTTCTCCTTGGCCTTCCCCGAGCCAGTTGTTCCTTGCTGGTGGTCTGTGGGGGTTGTGCGGTTCGCGTTGCCCTCTGCGCTGGGTCAGGGTGCATCCATGTTGCTACGTGCTTTGGCTTGTTTCTGGTGTGTTGTGTCTGTGGTTTTTATGGTGCAATTTCCCGCCAGACGCGTGGGATTTGCAGGCCTGAGCCTGGTTTTCGCTACTTTTTGTACCGCGATTGGCCTCATCGCATGATTTCTCGCGTTCGCGTTTCGCATTATTTTGGCGTGGCGTTGATTTTCACGCTGACATTTGACGCGTTATCTGGTGACTATCGCATGGTACCGCCTTGTTGTGAATTCAACGTTGACACGGGGTTATTTTCCCGCGATGGGCTGCGATATTGAAAGTTGCGTTACGCTACTCATGCGGTAGTTATCACACGTTCTTGTGAATATACCCACAGTCTCTACACGGGCTACAACCCCCTCTCTACGAGGGAGGAGCTCAGGGATGTTTTAGTTATGGTACGGCGGGTGTACTAAAACCCTATGTGAGCTTGGTGTGGTAAAAGGTGCAGTGCTGGTGTATGGGTGATTTAAAACTGGCTACGGGGTTAGCTTAGCAGCAACTTTATTCTGCTACCCAGTGTCAGGATTAAAAACAAATCAAATAGCTTGTCACACAGGTACCGCTATTAGGAGCGTCTGTGTTAGTGTAAGACCAACATGTTTCGGCCTAAAGACCTATTCCAGTGTCACAGCTTTCTTCAGGGTCGATTATTCAGCTACTGCGATTTTAGGTAGAATGTGTTGTGTACACACTTGTGAAAAAACAATGTGCAATAATAAAAAAGTGTTATACTGAACCAGTTGTGTATCTGTTCAGTATGTTCATTCCATAACCTGTGGTAGAAACAAGACACAACATATAATATGTACATACATATTCAGTGCAAGACAGGTATCGTGGACTAGGGGTATAGTTGAACCTCTCATTCAAAAAAACATTAGACAACATCTAAACATTTAGTCAGAATGTATTCGAGATGTATGACTCACCACTGTTGGTTATAGAGTTCTCTACATCAGTCCTGGCATACTAGCCAAATGGTACATGCGCCAAACCTATCAAAGAAGGTTCATTATGTTTTAAAATGGGAACAGGATAGTGAAAGAAATTATATAGTAATTAGAACGCGATGGCAGAATTCGAGATTCAGGGTAAAAAATGTTGCAGGTGTGCGTTTGAGTTTCTGATGGATAAACCGTCTCATGTAACCAGTGCTGCTACTAGCCTCCCAACTGAACAGAAAGGGTGGACAAACAGGGCCACGCACTAGTGGTAATAGAGCGTGGTACGCTCGTCTGAAAGGGAAGTGCGGTCCCAAGCCCATGTGATTAACAGGGCTTGGCGTGAGGCAAAAAGGGGGGCTGGTTTAGCTCAGAAGAGACGGGCTCACACTTAAGGTGTGAGGACTAAGGAGTTTCGGGGAATAGGTAGGCTCCTTAGACGGGCACAAAGGGTCAAAGTGATACTTAGCACCGAGGCAGGGCTCGTGCCCGCTCGCATGTGTGGGAAGATTAAACAAAAACCTGCATAGGAGGGTCAGAGGCACTGAAGGGCGCTTGGTACCCCTAGGTCCTTGTGGCAATCGGATAAAACTGCTGACGATTTCCTGGGGGCAGATTTGGCTACCCCGGACATCCAGTGCATGATCACAATCTCATGTCATCTATTGATAACAGCACTGACCTCTGAAAAGACTCACTCTTCAGGGTCCCCGCTCTGTCGGCATTGGAAGGGCTTAGCTACAGTTTTTGGTCCCAAGCTGGAACACAGCCTCAGCATTGCGAATGTTGCCATGGCAGAATGCAGCACAAATAGAAAAAGCAACAACGAGGAAAAATGTATCGCCATTCTAGCGCCTCCTCTTGCATGGCGTTTTTGGCGCTGCCTCAGATTTACACCTCCTTGTAATTCTGGGGCAGCGTCAAATGCAGTGGGTGTTGCAGTAGAATGCCCACAGCAACACCCATTGAACGCCCCTTTCACGCTAAGTGATGCGTTTAAAGGGGCCTTATTCACAAGCCAGTGTTAAGCCACAAAAAGTGGCTTAACGCCACTTTGTAAATATGGAGAAGGGCATATCGCCACCAGAACGTTGCTAAAAGTGACGTTCTTGTGGCGATATCCCCTTGTAAATATGCCCCAGAGTTTCTCAAAGCCAAATTGCAGCAAAAGGTCTAATAACCTGCTTCTTGCAGCAACACATGGACTACTTAAGAGAAGAGAGAATCTGACTTTGCTTCTCACGCAAAAGCATTGAGTCTGACCCCCAAAGAGAAGATCGGACAGTGTTTAAGGAAGATGTGCCTACTACATTTTATATGCCACACGCGATTTGCTCGAGAAGTGGAGTCAGGAAACTGTGGGGCATATTTACAAGCCCTATCGCCACAGGAGCGTCACTTTTCGACGCTCCTGTGGCGATATAGGCTGCGCCTTATTTACAAGGCAGCATAACGTGGCTTAACGCTGCCTTGTAAATAAGGCCCCCTTTCACGCTATGGTTAGCGTGAAAGCGGAAGGGCAATTGGTGTTGCGGTGGGCATTCCGCCACAACACCCATTGATTTTGACGCTGCCCTATATTTACAAGGGTGGCGTAAACATGGGGCGCCGCCAAAATTAAGACCAAAAAAAGCCTGGTCGTAACATGGGGCAACGAGGAGAAATTCTTTATTTCTCCTTGTTTTTGCTGTTTCTATGTGTGCTGCATTGTGTAGCACACATATAAACAGTAAAACGCCATGCATCTTTGTTTTATGTGCAGGAAAGTGTCCCTTCCTGCACATAAACAATAATTTTAAAAATGACGAGTTGCAACTTCTATGTGTGCAGCACAAAGCAGCACACATAGAAGTTACAACTCGCCATTTAAGATTGTTTATGTGCAGGAAGGTGTCCATTCCTGCACATAAACAATAATTTTAAAAATGACGAGTTGCAACTTCTATGTGTGCAGCACAAAGCAGCACACATAGAAGTTACAACTCGCCATTTAAGATTGTTTATGTGCAGGAAGGTGTCCATTCCAGCACATAAACAATCATTCCCACAACACAGGCACCCTTGCACTATGGTGCAAGGGTGCCTGCGTTGGCGCTAGGCAGCTGTAAAGGAGAAACGCAGGGCTGCACCGTATTGTTGTAAATACGGTGCAGCCCTGCATTTCAAAAGTGGCAGAGCGCGGCGTTAAGGCAAGAAGGCTAACGCCGAGCTCCGTCACTTTTCTTGTAAATATACCCCTGTATCTTCTATGTATGTCCCAGGACTGGACAGAAGTGAGATTGCTAGGACAGCAGAACCTGGTCCCTAGTCCCTATGCCTGCTCCAGAGCTGCAAGTTACCAACACTCCAATCTTAAAATCCAATCTTTGGAGGTCATGTAAAGATGGAGAGCACATGTCCTACATGGTCCTTACATTTAATCACCTGGCTAGTGCTTATAAAACATTTATCCCAACTTGAACGTCACACTTTGCAGAGTCAGTGCCCCAGAGTTAAATGCATTTAAATCCCCCCCACCCATCTCTCCATCATCAACCATGTTTTCAAGTAAATAAAGGTGTTTGTTGTGAAAAAATAAATATTGATAGAACGGATATATCAACATTTTATAGGTATTCACCCCCTAGAATTAATACTTGGTAGAGGGACTTTTGGCAGTAATTACAGCTGTAATTCTGTTGCAATAGGTCTCTGACAACTTTGCACACCCAGATTTGGCAATATTTGAACTTTCCTTTTTACAAAATTGATCATTTTCTATCAAGTCAATTAGGAAAGATTGATGGACAAGTAATGCCACAGTAATGTCTGGATTTATATCGGGGCTCTGACTTATTACCACACCAGTGTAACTTTGACTGTGCTTCAGGTCATTGCATGCTAAAAGGTGAACTGTCCCTGTTTCAGCATTATTGCAGAGGCCCTCACATTTTCCACATGGGTGTTTTGTCACTGTGTTACATTCCTATTCCCTTCTATCCTGCAAGTGCCCAAGCACTTTTTGATTAGAAACATTGTGGCAACACGATGGCATAGACCCGCTTCAAGCTAGCCCTGAGCAAAGTTCAGGACTAGGTCAATTAATAAAGGACTATGGGGGATATGTACGACGTAGTGGCGGAGCGTGTCGTTAGCCTCCTGGGCTTAACGACACGCTCCGCCACTTCGAAACGCAAGGCTGCACCATATTTACAAGAATGTGGTGCAGCCTTGCGTTTCTCCCTGCGAGGGCGCTAAGTTTAGCAACTTAGCCCCAACGCAGGCACCCTTGCACCAGAGTGCAAGGGTGTCTGCGTGCAGGGGAGGATTGTTTATGTGTAGGAAGGTGTCCCTTCCTGCACATAAACAATCCTAAAATGCCATTCTGTCACTTTCATGTGTGCTGCTTCATGCAGCACTCATGAAAGTGACAAAATGGCATTTTTTTCTAAGGTTTGTTTATGTACAGGAAGGAACACCTTCCTGTACATAGGCATTTTGCTTTTTCCATGTGTGCTGCACAAGGCAGCACACTTGGAAAAGCAAAAACGAGGAGAAATAATGCATTTCTCCTCGTTTCGCCAACTTAAAACTAGGGTTTTCCTGGTTTTAATTTTGGCGCTGCCTCCTATGTACGCCACCCTTGTACATAGGGGGCAGTGTCAAATACAATGGGTGTTGCGATGGAACGCCCACCACAACACCCACTGCACGCCCCTTTCACGCTAACCATCTTAGATGTCTAAACTCTTAGAGAAACATGTCCACGCACAGCTCTGTTTGTTTGTAGAAAGCCAAGGGTTTCTTCATCCCTCTCAAGCGGGCTTCAGAGCTGGTTTCTCAACGGAAACTACCCTGTTGGGGGTAACGGAAAGACTGCGCTGTCATCTGGATGCGGGAGACACAGTGGCCCTCATTTTGCTGGATTTAAGCGCAGCATTTGACACGGTGTCTCACACCGTGTTAGTTAAAACTTTAAGATCTTTAGGCATCTGTGGCTTAGCTTTAAACTGGCTTACTTCTTTTCTTACAAATCGCACTTTTCAAGTCTTTTCCCCTACAGCTAGTTCCGACATTCACTCATCACCCCATGGGGTACCTCAGGGCTCCATTCTTAGCCCTTTACTCTTCAACCTATACGTCAGACCTCTAGCTGATGTTGCGGAAGATGCTGGGCTGACCCTGTTCTCTTATGCAGACGACTCCCAGATCATCTTCTCTCTCTCCATGAAGAGTACGGCCGGGCCATCACCCCTTCAGTCGGGCCTGAGCAAAATCGCATCATGGATGCAATCAAATTACCTCAAACTCAATGGTGAGAAAACCGAGGTTTTCATACTTGGGAAAAATAAGGATCTCTGGGGCCCTCAACATTGGCCCTGTGAGATGGGTGCACTTCCGTTACCTTCCTACCAAGTTCGCAACTTGGGCGTCACCATTGATGACTCGCTCAGTATGCATCATCAAGCTGTCAAGGTAGCTGCCACATGTTTTACCATCCTGAAGTAGCTAAAAAGATCATCTGGATGCTACCAGAGTCCACTCAGAGAACGGTAGTCCAGGCATTGATCACCTCAAGGCTGGACTACGGAAATGTTCTCTACCTGGGTTCAAATAAGGAGGTGACTCGTAGGCTGCAGATGGTCCAGAACTCCGCTGCAAGGTTACTTTGCCGGGTTCCTAGAGCCACTTCTATCTCTGGCCATCTACGAGATTTGCATTGGCTCAGGGTGGATAACCGAATTAAGTTCAAAGCCCTGAGCTACATGTTTAAAATCAAAATAGGGGTTGCCCCTCAGTACTTGCAATCTCTGGTACGCCCATATGTCCCTCCTCGAAATCTCCGCTCATCCACTCAGGGGAAGTTCTTCGTTCCTAAAATTAGACTATCTCGGATGGGCGGAAGGTCATTTGCATATCTTGGTCCCTCACTTTGGAATGCCCTGCCCATAGCTCTTCGAAATGAAACAGAGTACGTCCAATTTCGCAAATCATTGAAGACTTGGCTCTTTAACCAATAACCTGTAAGCCGTTTCATCATAGTCTCTGATCTGCCATGGCGCCGGGAAACCCTTTTTGGGTAGCTGTTGCGCCTTATAAATGTAATAAATAAATAAATAAAATAAATAACCATAGCGTGAAAGGGGCCTTATGTACAAGGCAGCGTTAAGCCACGTTAAGTGGCTTAACGCTGCCTTGTACATAAGGCGCAGCATCTATCGCCACCACAACGTCTGTAAAAGTGACGTTGTGGTGGCGATAGGGCATGTACATATGCCCCAATGTGTGAAAAAGAGCCTGTTTCTTACCAGTGTAACCATAATGGGGTCAAGGCAAGAAGACGTACTAGGCCACCACTGTGGTGTGGGTGACATCACACTGACAGTCTAGAGAGTGGCCTTCCCTGAGCAAACCACAATGTCCATAGTTTGGAGCTTCACTTGCCCCCTAGGGAAGGGAGAAAACACTCTCCAAACTATGGAAGGGTGGATCCAATCGTTCAATATCAGGAGGGGAGCGTTTCTAGAACCTGATAGGTAGTATACCGAAGTTATTTGAGGCAACCTATGAAGAGGAAGGTCAATATCAGACCTTAGTTCCCCCATAAACCCTTTTAAGGGGACTCCCTGTAGGCTGACTGCCTCCTTTTTTGAGGGGGAACTGGATTTCTCTGGGGGTCAATGGCGCGGATAGAGGTGTGACTGCCAGCTTACTGCATTCCCCACTACTCCGGTAAGGAAAAGCGGATTGGTGACTTCTGGGGAGGTTCGGGCTGGAGACAGCATTACCCCCCCACACAAAGGGGACTCGGGGACTCCTATAACGAAAGCCAATTTAGAAAGCTGTTTCGGTGCCCTGCATGATAAGCTCTCTGATATGGTAATGACTCAAATGCAAGCCCTGAAGGTGGATTTAGGCTCTGAAACGTCGGAGGTGACCATGGAAATTCAACAATTGAGGGACTCTGGGGCTTATTTACAAGGCCCTTGCGCCACTTTTGCGTCATTTTTAACATGGGAAAAGTGACGCAAAAGTGGCGCAAGGGGCTTGTAAATCTGCCCCTCAGTATTGACCAATGAAGATGACATCGTCGCAATGAGGCAAGAGGTTTAGCCTATACTGGAATTCCAGTCTAAAATAGAAGAAATCAGGGCACTCTGGGACAAATGCATGGACCTGGAAGATAGATCATGGAGCGACAATGTGTGCATCCGGCATGTCCCGGAAAGAAAGGAAGGAGACAATGTCATTGCAAACTGTAAGTCCCTCTTCCAGTTTGTCCTTAAAGAAGGCCCCATGTATGATAGCCCCATAATTCAGACACAAAGAATGGGAGTACCACATACTCGCCAGGTGCCCATCCATGAGACATCATAGCTAAATTGGGGTCCTCTCATCTAAAAGACACTATAATGGGGCTGGCTAGAAAGGTAGACTGGCTGACCTTCCCTGACTAGGCCCTCAACCTCTTCCAGCACCTCTCACAGGCAACTCTAAATAAATGGAGCATGCTTTCAAATGTGACTGCTGAGCTTCACAGGAGACAAATACATGACAGATGGATGTTCCCCTTTACGATGTGGTTCAGGTTAGGCTCCAATCCCTATATAATCTCCACAGTGGAGGAAACGACATTCGTATTGGGCCCTTTGAGAGACAACCCGGACCCAACGGAGCAGCCTGACGATAATTCACCAAAGGAACACAGAGAGAGCCCGGTTTCTGGGGCAAGGGAGGACGAAAATCGATCTTGGAAGTCAAGGAATTAATGGGATAATGCTGGAGTCACGCGCAGCACAGCTCAGAAGCTAGAGAAACAAGGATATCGACACTGCAGGACACTATGGATCTACGGAGAGGACACAGACAATGCTGATAGCACTCAATGGATATGGAAGATGCTCCCCTTGGACTACTAGATTAGAGAAGCATTTGGTCCAACACTATATCTCTATTTGGTTCAAATTGCAGAGGCGAGAGATCCCAGCACAGACCTTTATGAGTGACTCGAAGGAGTCAAATTGAACATGCTCGGCCTGCTTGTAGAGCTGAAGTACCCGGCCAGGCTGTTGCATGCTTGGATGTGCCGAAGAGCTGGGGGCTACGTCTCAACTCTCAGATTAGGGGTGGGGGGAAGCCCTGGGAGAGGAGGGAGGCAGACTACATTGCGGCTCACCACCACGTTTGGGGAACGTGTTGGTTCCTCTTCCCATTGAGTTGGGGATATTTGGGGGAGGTAACAGAGGGTGAGCGGGAGTTGGGGAAGGGGCGTGAGGTGGATGGACTCCAGGGATGGCTTCTCAGTATGTTCTGATATGGGACGTAACATTACAGGTACGACCAGGTGTGACTCAACACTTATTTGCACTCGTTCTGAAGTATGTCTTTAGGCACATGACGTTTCACCCCACTTTTCCACTTTATGGTTAAGGCTCTCACGTGGAATGTTAAAGGGCTAAGCTCCCCAGTTAAAGAATGCTTAATTTGGAGAGAAATACGGGAGGCTCTCACGGATTTGATGTGTCGCCAAGAAACTCACTAGAGAACTGCTGAAACTCACTTCATGGGACACCGTCATTACCCTACACAGTACTATGCGGCCACGGCTGGCGAGAAAGGAGGGGTCCTGATCGGGATACACAAAGACTTCCCCTATGAAGTATTGAGGATCAAACGTGACATGACAGAAGGGGGCTATGGTTACTTGGAAGGTAAATATCTAGGTCATCCACTCGATATCCTCACTGCTTACAATGCAAGTCAAGAAAAGTATATTCATAGTCTTGTAACTTAGATTAAGAAATGGGACCAAGGGAATCTTCTATGGGTGGGAAATTTCAATATTGCACTTGACGCACTATTGGATAGACACCCCATTGACCGATACACCCGGGAATACTCTCACAGGAGACGAAGCAACTATTGATAGACATGGCTTTGGTCGACCTGTAGAGAGCGAAACACCCAGACGAAAAGGAATACACTTTCTTTTCACATGTTCATAGGTCGTAATCAAGGATTGCTATAATGTGGGGCACCCAATCACTGCTTGACACCACAACCCCTATTGAGCATAGCACCACAGCAATCCCAGACCATGCAATGTTAGTCTAGGAAGGGGATAATCAACGGGAACAAAGAAGGGTGATTAAGTGGTAATTAAAACACTTCTTATGGATCTTCTTAGCCAACAGGCACTGAGGGAAACCATTCCAAACTACTTTAAGGAGGACGATCTGGGAATTTCTTCCCCAAAATGTTATAGGACACGTTCAGCCCAGTTAATAGAGGCAAATATATAGCAGAAAGGGCTCAGCAACGAAAAGGAAGGCACTGCCGGCAAAAGCACACTGGAAGCTGAGCTTAAAGTCTTAAAGTAGCAAGGGAACACCACAGGCAGACGGATCCCTAAATGCTCAGCAGCAAATGATATTGCTGAAAGGGCAGATCGCCCTCATGGCTGCGGGAAAAGCGCGGCTCCGACAAAGATTTTATGAACGTGCTAATAAGACGGGCTCCTTATTGGCAAGGCAGCTCCGGCAACGGAAAGCAGCAGGAGCAACCCCGTCTCTTGTGGGTAAGGAGGTCAATCTCTTAGAAACAACACTGGAAAGAGTAATGTGTTTAGGGTTTACAGATATTAGGAGACCATTAAAGGTGAATGAGGCCAGTTTGGAGGAATTGATCACTGGAGAAGAGGTCCTAAATGCATCATCAGCTGTGCTCCCTGATAAGGCCCCCAGGCCAGGCAGGCTCACCAATTGATTTTATCAACATTTTGTGCCCAATCTAATCCCCGTCTAGTGACACTATTCAATTCCTTTTTGCAATCACAGTTTTGCCCTCGATGTGAACGGCACACATCACCCTCATTCATAAGCCTGACAAAACTATACATAAATGTGAGTCATATAGGCCAATAGCACTCTTGAACTGGGACATTAAGGTCTTTATGAAAGTGCTGGCCAATAGTCTATTGCCCCATTTAACCTACCGACCAGTCAGGCTTCATCCAGCAGATAGGCAGCAGATAATATCAGGCAAGTTCTATATCTGATTGAAGAAGCTAACATTAGTATAACCCCCTAGCGATCTTCTCTCTAGATGCTGAAAAAGCATTTGACATGGTCAGTTGGGTTTTCCTTTTTCAGGTGCTGAAGGCGATTGAATTCGGCACCAACATACATATGTGTAGGTATACCGCCAGCTGTTAAAACTTCTCACAATCACGCTCTTGATGTAGGCCTAAAAGAAAATTATTAACTACATAGGCATTTATATAACCCCTAAACACTGCTTATTGTATGTGTCGAATTATCTCCGCTTGGTGCATACTATTACTAACGATCTGCGCAAGCGAAATAGCCTCTTTCTTTCATGGATGGGCAGGGAGGCGGTAATCAAGCAGAACATACTGCTGAGACTGCTGTACCTCTTCCACGCGCTCCAAGTGGTTCTTCGTGATGCTGATGGAGGTGCTCCACAAAAGGCGATTTATGCCTTTATTTGGGTAGGTAAAAAAGTGAGGGTTTGAAGGAAAATATTGAATGCATACAAACAGAACGTCATTGGATACACATGGACGCAGTGGTAATAAAAAGCCCGCCATGGGCTGTACCGTGATTGCCTAAACATGCAAGACAACAGGTCTGTTACTACTCCAACCTTTTAAACCCAGCCATGAACGTCTGGGCTTTGCTTACAAGGAAATAAACACTAACTTCCTTCCCATTCCCCTACACACCGCTGTTGGGTAATATAGAGTTTACATGGGACCTTCTCAAGGGGATTTCAACTGCTGGACAGAGGGAGGATGTAGGATGCTACATGATTTATTCCACATGACTGACATTTAACTCTTTCCTCAATGTAAGCAAGACTATGAAACTCAAGGAAACAGATCGCATCGATTATTGCCAGTTGCAGAGTGGGCCCTTCATCCTGACAATAAGGCTGCAGTGCTTAGACCATTAACTGCCTGGGGAAAGCTTTTCAGTACATTCAAAGGACTGAAAGGTCTCATATTCAACATTTAGGCGATCCTGACATATGTGAGGGAAATATTAGAGTGGTCTTACATGAAACACTGGCAAAAAGCCTTGGAATAGCAGATTTCTTAGACGAAGCGGCAAAAACTATGGGTGCACATCCCCTCGCTTTGCAAGAGCTTAAAGAATGGAAAAACACTATATAAGATTATGATGTGATGGCATGTGACACCGGTGAAGCTGAAACATGTATGATACTGCTGATGGGTTATGCTGGCCGGGATGTGGGAAGGTGGGGGATATGCTGCATGTATTGTGGGTGTGCCTCAGGCTCACGCTCTTTACAAGGAGATCCTCAGTCACATTAAAGGGGTGATTGGCTTCCCATTGCAACGCAACCCAGCAACGCTGGTGCTTAATATTCGGCAAGGGGAGATTAAATGCATAACGAACAAGGACTGGCGATTGATCACGAATATGAACGTGGCAGCGAAGCAACTGATAGCACCTCAAATCCTGACAATGCAAGAATGGGCGGAGAGACTCTGGATGATGTTGGCAATGAAGACATTGGCCTGGGGGCTACTGGAGGTGGGGCACAAATACAAAGAGATGCAGGCCCCCTGGCAAATAATCTAAAAGACAAAGACTTTGTGCATAGCTGCCCTAAATCGTTGAGATCCTGGCGCCTTACCCCGCAGATGAGCATATTTCTCTGTACCCCATGTTATTTAACTACTTAAGCGTTGGAAATAGAGTCACTTGTTCACCCATTGACCCTGAGTGTGATACCAAGGCCGTACCTATGGAGTTCACCTGTTGGGGCTGGGAGGAAGGGAGGGAGGGAGGAGAGGGAGCTGGTCGGACTTGACATTTGAAAATGTGTTTGAGGCCTTGATGAATAGTCCATACTGCTGTTTTTCTTTTTTAAAAAACCAATAAAACTTCGTTGCACAAATGTTAGTAAACTGCCCCATTGTTTTTCATTATTTAGCAAGTACATGGTTGGTCTCCAAATTAGCTTTGCATTTGCACCAAGTACTCATGTGGACAGATTTTGCCTCATGTTGCATATACTACCACCAAATGCCAGGAATGGCCGCCATATTGCCAAGGATGGCTAACATTATACTATGACTACCAGGGATCTTTAATGC
The DNA here is from genome assembly GCA_963921515.1 of Calotriton arnoldi. Taxonomy (NCBI): domain Eukaryota; kingdom Metazoa; phylum Chordata; class Amphibia; order Caudata; family Salamandridae; genus Calotriton; species Calotriton arnoldi. The sequence goes on along the minus strand of CAWUFW010000420.1, from coordinate 4,139,653 downwards.
CAAGGACAGCAATTGTTATGAAAGGCCTGAAACTATGGGTATTTAGATAGAATAACGAAAACAGAAATATCAGACTAAAATAAGGTACGTTTCTATAGGTAAGCAAAGTTTTACTATATATAACTCCTCGTATATGTACCTTGACAATATATATATCTTCAAGGTACGTAGATGTGGAGTTAAAAATAGTAAATCTATACTTACCTATTTGCACTTAACTTCTCGATATTTTGGTACTCCATATTTTTTACATGATATTATGTCCACACAATATTTCTGTTTCTGATATTCTGTCAGTGATCCAAACTATGTGAACAAGAATGTTCATAATATGGAAGGAATGGCCATGAGTATGTCAGCTGTGAGGTAGCCTCCCTTACGTATATAGTGCCTAAATGTAGGCCAAGGAGGTCCCTAACATATCAAGGAGGGCCCCGTTACTGCTGAGGTAGTGGCCACTATACGAGGTGTGGCAACAGGCCAAAGCTTTTATCATATCACAGAAAAAAGCCACGGGTCCGAGATGCTTAGAGAGGTCAGAGTTCTAGTGTCGTCCACTTAACCAAGCGTAGAGGGGAGTCCCTTTTCAGGACGGTTCCCCTCACACACCAAAGGTGTCATGCTTCATCATAGGGGTGCCTCCTCGCGTAAGAGACCTAGTCGCTACGTGGGCTACAACCCCCTCTCTGCGAGGGAGGAGCTCAGGGATGTTTTATTTATGGTACGGAGGGTGTACTAAAACCCTATGTGAGCTTGGTGTGGTAAAAAGGTGCAGTGCTGCGAGGGGGCTCATGTAGACGTTGAAGAGGGTTGGACTGAGTGAAGATCCTTGTGGAACGCCGCAGATGACTTCGGTGGCCTCGGATCTGAACGGGGGGAGGCGGACTCTCTGGGTTCTTCCGGCGAGGAACGAGATGATCCATTCCAGTGCTTTCTCTCGGATTCCGATGTTGCTGAGGCGCTTCACTAGGGTGCGGTGGCAGACGGTGTCGAACGCCGCGGAGAGGTCCAAGAGGATGAGGGCTGCTGTTTCCCCGTTGTCGTTTAGGGTTCTGATGTCGTCGGTGGCTGCGATGAGGGCGGTCTCGGTGCTGTGGTTGGCCCGAAACCCGGACTGCGAGGGGTCGAGGGATCCATTCGTCTCGAGGAAGGCGGCAAGCTGTCTGTTGACGGTCTTCTCGATGACTTTGGCCGGAAACGGAAGGAGCGAGATGGGACGGTAGTTCTTGAGGTCGGTGGGGTCCGCCGTTGGTTTCTTCAGGAGGGCGGTAAGCTCGGCGTGCTTCCAGCTCTCCGGGAAGGTGGCGGTGTGGAAGGAGGAGTTGATGATGTCCCGGAGATGGGGTGCGATGGTGGCGTCGGCTTTGTTGAAGACGTGGTGTGGGCAGGGGTCGGTTGGTGATCCGGAGTGGATGGAGTTCATCGTGCGGGTGGTGTCTTCGGTGCTGATCGGGGTCCAGTTGCAGAGGGTGGTGGTGGCGGGCGTTGGTTCGGCGGTAGGGTGCGTGGTTTGTGCGTCGAAGCTGTTATGTATGTCGGTGATCTTGCGGTGGAAGAACGCGGCGAGTGAGTTGCAGAGGTCTTGCGAGGGGTGATGTCGTTGTTTCCGGCGCTGGGGTTGGAGAACTCTTTGACGATGCTGAAAAGTTCCTTGCTGTCGTGGGCGTTGTTGTCCAGTCGTTCTTTGAGTGCCGACTTCTTGGTGGCACGGATCAGCTGGTGGTGTTTGCGGGTGGCGTGCTTGAGGGCGGTCCTGTTGTCTGTGGTCTGGTCGAGTCGCCAGGTTTTCTCGAGAGTGCGGCAGTTCTTCTTGGATATCTTGAGTTCGTTGGTGAACCAAGGGGTTTTCTTGCTTCCGGGTCTGCTGGGAGGGTTTTTAGTGGTGCGAGGTCGTCGGCGCAGGCGGTCAGCCACTTGGCGAGGTTGCTGGCTGCTTCGTTTGGGTCCGTTGTGTTGGTGGGTGTGTTCTGGCTGAGGGAGGCGGTGAGCTGCTCGGCGGTGATCTTGCTCCAGCTCCGGCGGGGAGCCTGTTGCGGGTGGTGGTGGGTCGCAGTCTTTCTGAAGCTGAAGTGGACGCAGCTGTGGTCGGTCCAGTGGAGTCCGGTGGCGTGGCTGAAGGAGATGTGCTTGCTGGAAGAGAAGACGGGGTCAAGCGTGTGGCCGGCGTATTGGGTGGGCGTGTTCACCAGTTGCTTGAGTCCGAGGTTGGCGAGGTTGTCCAGCAGGGCGGTGGTGTTTCTGTCGTTGTTGTTCTCCAGGTGGAAGTTGAGGTCCCCTAGGAGGATGTAGTCGGCGGAGGGCATGGCGTGCGGGCTGATGAAGTCTGCGATGTCTTCGCTGAATAGTGTGCGTGGTCCCGGGGGTCTGTAGATGAGGGTGCCTCGGAGGGTGGTCTTGGGGTCAGTGTGTATTTGGAAGTGTAGGTGTTCGGCGGCGGTGAAGGTCTCGTCGGAGTTAGTCGAGATGCGGATGGTGTTCTTGTGTACGATGGCGATGCCTCCTCCCGTCTGGTTGACGCGGTCCCTCCGGGTGATCTTGTATCCGTCCGGGATGGCTATGGCGATGTCGGGCGCTGAGGAGGCGTTCATCCAGGTTTCGGTGAGGAAGGCGACGTCCGGTGCTGTTGCGTCGAGCAGGTCCCAGAGTTCCACGGCGTGCCTGTGGACGGAGCGGGTGTTCAACAGGATGCATTTCAGGTGGTTGCTGCTGGTGCACGTCTTGGCGGGGGTGGTGCACGTCCGGGGGCAGGTGAATCGGCAGGCTTGGCAGGTGAAGGGTCCGTGGGTGCGTCTCGGTGAGGCTCGGTAGCAGGCAGGGTTCCGGCCGGCATTGAGTGCGGTGAGGGTGGCGGCGTCGTAGGTCCGTCGAGTAGTGTTGCATCGGTGGGATCCAGGGGTTCTGGCGCTGGGCGCGGTCCAGTCGCGGACGGGCGCAGACGGGCTTGCTTTAGGCGCGCCTTCGGCGCGCCAGCGGCGCGGCCGCGCAGCGGGCGCCATTTATGGGGAGGTGGGAGGGAGGAGCAGCTGGGAGGCGGGAGGCAGGGGCAGCGAATGGGCAGTCAGGGGGCGGGGCCGCAGGGGACGCAGCGGCGGGAATGGCGAGAGGCAGCGGGGGCACAAAGTACAAGGGGAGAGAAAAACAGACAAATTACGAGTACAACGCTAATGGGGCAGCGAGGGGCACAGAAAGGAAAAAGGGGGGAGAAAACAGACAAATTACAGTACAACGCTAATGGGGCAGCGAGGGGCACAGAAAGGAAAAAAAGGGGGAGAAAACAGACAAATTACAGTACAACGCTAATGGGGCAGCGAGGGGCACAGAAAGGAAAAAGGGGGGGAGAAAACAGACAAAATATGAGTACAACGCTAATGGGGCAGCGAGGGGCACAGAAAGGAAAAAGGGGGGGAGAAAACAGACAAATTACGAGTACAACGCTGCAGAAGCAGCGGGCAGACAACACAGGCGGAGCTGTGTGGTGGGGGAGCGACCTACCTAGCCTTCTAACCCACTGCCAAATTGCCTAGAAAGCCTGTCACTCATTGAAATGTTGCCTTCTAAGCGTGAGATTGATTATTAAACACTGTCACAAACTTGCAGTTAGGTAAATTTGTCGATTTCTGCATGTTAGATCCCTGGCCCAAATCAGATCGCGGCTTACCATCTCCTCTGTCTAATTGGATGCTTCACAAAGGCCAATCACAGAGTACGGATGACAGGTGACTGTGATCTATACAAATTCCAAGGGTTACTGTTATACTGCTGCTGCTCAGCCTGAGTGTCTGTGTGAGAGAATGTTGGTGAATGGAATGTTCGTGTGTGTGAGTGTCAGTTGGAGATGGGCTGAGCAGCAGTGAGGCTGCTCCTGGTGGGGCTCTCATACTTGTAACATCTAACTTACAATAAATACAGTTACTTATTTACATGCCTATTTCACGTGCCCTGGATGTAAATATCGTATCGTCTGTAGCACTGATACGTGAAATATCCTCTGCTTGGTCGGTGTGCTGCCACCTTCTGGTGGTAACATGCAAGTGCTACAGAACTTCCAACATTTGAATGGTGAACGCATGATTTTTGGTAGGTGACTCATCAGTCATTTCGTTATTACAGAAACTGATTTTTCCCAACTAGTTCAAGGACCCTTCCATGTAAAAGGTTAGAACATTGTTACATTTTTTTCCAAAACACTCTTTCATTTATATTAGGTTTAACGCTACCGTTTATCTGGTGAGGCCATCGCCTAATCTGCTTTACCTTGACTATACCAAATTGCACGGAATGGTGTTCGACCTTGAACAATTTCATTGGCTCTAATGATACGCATTCATGGCCATTCGTGCAGCATCACTTTAAACATTTTTGACAGATCTACCACTTGTTTTGTCTACGACTTTATCCTCCTTAGAAAATCCAGTATTTGCCACACTGACCCTTGTTTTCATCTGGTATTAAAAACACAAAGCAAGAAAACAGAGTAGCAGGATTCATATGAAGGGGGCATCTACATGTGCAGGAACAAAGAGGCCTACAACTTCCTCCTCGAAAATTGTAAGAAGTCTATGTTGATGGTCAAAGGACAGTATTGGTGTATGATAAGTGAGCAGGCTTAGAATAAATCACTTTGTCTTCAAGCTGGCCTCCTTGGCTACTAACCCTACCAGTTGGTCCCTGATATAAAAATAGAAAAAATTCAAACTATAAGACAAATGTTGGTCACAACTACTAAGCGATCGGTATCCTAGGTGCATGACCTCGTTTTTCCCCGAGGCTCATTTACGTTGTAGGTTACTTAAGTTGGGGCGATAATGAGCATTCCCAGGGCCCTCTAACCCGCTAACTTGCAGAAGGACCCAGCCACCGCTTGGCTCTTTAGAGACTTCCCTCCCATCTCACTTTCCCTTTTAGTTCAGACTTTTATTAACCCATACATTCAGAAATACTTTGTACCTGACTTTGAAAAGGGGTTTGATGGTCTCACTCCTAAAGCAACAGTACTGTCTAACTATTGAGTTATCTTCCCCTTTCACCGTATTACCAGTCGTGGCTAAAATTGTAAAGAAGGTTGTGGTTAATAACCTACAAGAGCATTTGGATACCTGCCATTGACGCTCCCCCGCGCAGTCTGGCTATAGACCCAATCATGGGACATAGAGTGCTGTCATCAAATGGCCTAATAGCTATGTTAGATCTCTCTGTGGTATTCAACACAGTCTACCGATATATTCTATTGGAAAGGCTAGACAGATAGCTCACAGCAGTGTTACTAACCGTTTACATCTGGGGTCACCAACATGTGGCCCTGGGCTTAACCAGTATCTTGTCGGCTGTGAGTGAGTATTTCATGCTTGAAGAGCCCAGGGCTTCATTTGGCAAGACCCCATGCTTACACACACTCTTCATAGTGCATAGTTGTGTTGCAAGCTATCCTGTGTGTGTGCCTGGGGGGATAAAGAAGGCACCATTGGTTACCAGTGCAAGTCTGTAGAAGTGGAAAGGAACATGTGTGAGCCACGTGCAGGAGCAGCACAGAAGCTGAGGAGATCAGGGGTTAGAGTGGAAATGAACGCAGGTCGACGCCTCACTTGATCCATGGGTTGGGTGTCATGTGTGTAAACATGGGTGTTCACATTCGTGTGGTCCCATCTTTGTGTGAGTTGAATGACTGTTTGTGGTGCAGTGTCATTCCATGAGAGTGTGCCTCCTTGCAGCAATTCAAGGCATCTGAGACTACCAGCGGCATCTGCCCTCCCAGCATATGACAATTTCTGGCCCAGTTACATCCATCCCCGACACTTGGATGTCCAGCTTTGAAAATAGTTGCCCTGGCTTAATCATTACCAGTCCTGGCACATCGCAGGCAGTTTTGGCCTGTTGAATTCACACAAGGGGGCTTAGGGAGATTTAAGGACCAGCGTAAGCTACCTCCCCACTCTTAAATCATATCACAGAAAAAAGCCACGGGTCCGAGATGCTTAGAGAGGTCAGAGTTCTAGCGTCGTCCACTTAACCAAGCGTAGGGGGAGTCCCTTTTCAGGACGGTTCCCCTCACACACCAAAGGTGTCATGCTTCATCATAGGGGTGCCTCCTCGCGTAAGAGACCTAGGGGCATATTCACAAGGAGCCATCGCCGAATTAACGGCACTTTATCGCAGCCAAAGTCTTGATAAATTTACCTCCCCATTCACAAGCCCGTGTTAACAGCCCACAGCACCAGTTTACCCGTGATAGCAGCCGCAAAAACATCGCCACAGAGGCCCCGCGCAACTAACGCTAATGAGTTGCAGAGTAGGCGTTCCCGTGCCAAAAGCCGAGACAACATCACACCTCAACATTCACAACGACCAGCCACATCCGCGATAAAAACACAAAACAGGCGATAAGGCGTGTTAGCACCAGGAAATCTACACCTGCTCTGACCTGGTGTAAAGTCCGACGGCAGCCAGCACCACAAAGGGAGCACAGCCCAGGGCCACATCCGAAGGGCAACAGATGCCATGGAGCCACCCATCATGCGGCCCGGACACCCAAGAGGGCCACAACACCCACCTCCACCGCCCCATGACCCCAACCCACACCCGGAACACCCCCCCCGGACCACCACAGACGCAGCGCAGACAAAGACAGCGGAACCCCAGGAAACGTACCAGCCGCACAGACCCAACATCTGACAATGTCACCGTCCACTACAGGCTGAAAGGGACAACCAACCTACGCATCCTGACTAAGCCTGGGCAAAGCACTACGCTACGCTTGCGTAGTTTGCGAAGTTTGCGCTACTTCGCACTACGCGAATTGCACGGAGCACAGTGCAAACACGCGTAGCGTAGTGCAGCGGTCATTTTTTGCTTGCTCGCGGTCCTCAACGTCAAGTTGGCGACCGCGAGCAAGCAAAATGACATCCCGGCGAGACTTTTTCCTCGTTCGCGATCAGCAACATCAAGTTGCCGATCGCGAGCGTGGAAAATAAACCTCCCGGCGAGATTCTCAACACGGGGAGGTCAGGTTTCTCATTGCGAATGGTTGCGCATGCTCGCGACCGCTCGCGATGAGAAACTACCAGTCCGCGTTGAGAAAGCTGCCGCTCGAGTACAAATCTACTCGAGCGGCAGTAAAAGACAGCTCGCACTGTGCAAGATGCCGTTTTCAATGATTGCACAGTGCGGACAAACATCCGGCACTGTGCAATAAGTGCGAACAGCATTTTGCACAGTGCACTACGCAGTTCGCGTAGCTACGCGTAGCTCGCGTAGTGCGAGGTGCACTTCACGTAGCTTCGCGTGGCGCTACTTCGCGAACTACGCCCAGGGTTAATCCTGACCATCATCGCCTAACAGGCCTACGGCACCAACACAGCGGACAACCAACATCCCACCCCACACAAAGCTGATGGCATGGCTGCACCTGTTGGCCCCTGGGACCCCCAAATAACACCCGCCAGAGTCGGAGGAGTCTCACAGCCAGCCACATCCAAGTCCCCCACACCTGTCCTGGACCTCACCATCACCCTGGTACCCCAGTCCCCATACGTACAACACAATGCGCAGGATCCGCTGGAGACCAAGCAAGTACCATACGCCATAGCAGGATGCACGCACGTGTTGGGGGCAATACACAGCACACATGTACTACCTGTGCCCCCTGGTGACACAGCACACAATCACCGCAACAGGAAGCACACGTCTCACATCAATGTGCAGGCAACAACAGAACACCTTGGAACCCCCAACAATGTCGCCCTCACATACACAGCCAGTGTTCATGACACCTACATCCTCCGACAGTCCATCATCAACCAGCGTTCCCAGGATGGCAACAAGGGAAATGCACAGCCCCTTGGCAATGTCCAAATGAGCACCCCACACACCTCAACTCCACAACCATGCAACTCACAACTCTGGCAATGCACACGTCACAAATTCACATACAACAGGCACAACAACATGCCCACCCACCAGACACGACAGAACAACTTACAATGTCCACATGGGCAAGCCCTGAACATGAGCCAGCAACGGCATGGCACCTCAGCCACATAATAGCCCAATGTGGGGAGTGGTGGCAACCAGCCATGTGTGAAGGATGCAGTAGAACCATGATTGGGAAAGTACACAATGCCAAGAGTGCCGGAGATGTGCTGGACACCTCGCAGTATGCAGAACACACCCATATCCATGGCGACATACACCTCTTGCGTATGGAGTGTAGTGGACTCCACCATGTCACCCTAGCCAGTGGGGGACCCCGCGGAAATGTTGCCTGTTACGCCCCCCCCCAAGGGTCAGCGGAGTGGGATGGCCCGGCGTACGCCACGCCAGCGTAGGGGTGTGAATAAAAAGCACGTAGGCCTGGGCGTGGTCCTCTTCCGGAAAGACCCACATCTCCGCCAGGGCGGTGCCTCCCACCCTGCCACGAGGCCGATGCCATCCTCGTGAGCGGCGTTGCCTGCGATGCTGTGCGCCTGCTGGACCCCGGCACGCTGGACCACGAACCCGTCAGGCCAGCCCCTGCGCAGCCAGGCCACACTGATCACCTTCCGACACCGGCGTGTGTCAAGGAGGGCCCACCACGTGCAGGCGCAAGCCCCAAGCCCGAGGCCCGCGACCTTGGCAGCCACCTCAGACCATCACGGCCTCCACAACACAGGCTCGCTTTATTCCTTTTTCGTTGCCCTACTCTACTGCCGCCCCCGGCCTACTCTTCTGACCAGTAGGTCCCATATGTGAAACTGTGTCCTGAGTCATGCATGGCAGTGACCCCAAATCCGGGCCAGCGGCCACAGCACCAGACCCCCCGATCAGTGAGGCATAGTTCCATATGGGCATCTTGCGACACGTGGTGCCACTAACCCTGTTCAACGCCAGCCTGCTACACGTGGTGCCACTAACCCTGTTCAACGCCAGCCTGCTACACGTGGTGCCACTAACCCTGTTCAACGCCAGCCTGCTACACGTGGTGCCACTAACCCTGTTCAACGCCAGCCTGCTACACGTGGTGCCACCGAACCTGAACTACGCAGGCCGGTGGGGCCATCCAACCTATGCCGGCGACACTCAGTGAATGGGCCGTGCTGACCGCTGCCTCAGGCCTACACCACGGTCAGGTAGGTCACACATTTGGAACTGAGTCTTGATTACACTATGGCAGTGAACATTATTTAAGGCAGAGAACAATTCACTATACACCCTCTGATGTGGTGGCAACAAGTCTGTGCATGGCATCACAACCACACGTGTCTGTGGGCCTACGCGGACCACTGCCCTCGGCCTACGCTGCGCACGAGTGGGATCACAGATTTGGAACTGAACATCGGTAATTCAGAAGGCAGAATACATTTCCTCGCACGCACGGAGGGGCGTAAGAGGATGACACGTTGCAGTCCGGAGGGAACAGGATCAGCGTCACGGAGGTGATTGAACACTACCGACAACTGCCACTGTGTCACCATCTCTGTGCCTCGCGAGCCAACGACCCGTGGCTGTGGGCCACTGCTGACCGCTGCCTCCGGCCTACACTGCGGTCCAGTAGGTCACAGAGCCTTGATTTGGCATTCTTGGAGTTCACATCTGTGTAAGGGCATCATCGCAGACTGCATCCCCTCACAGCACCTGTGCCACTAAGTTTGTTCCCCGACATTCATGGACACTCACTGGTCGGACATTGGTGGCGTTTGAGTCCATGGACTAGGGGCTAGATTTTCATCCTCATGCAGCTGATCCCGAATTGTTGGTGAGGATGAGGGTTGCGCTTTCCACTCCTCCATTTGCTGCTTCCAGATGACATCAGACCTTCCGCATCATGCCCTGGAGGACACCTTTCACTGTCCCCCGCAACGCTCCACAACATACACCTCGGACATTGATGGGGACCCGCTCAGGTCGCATGGCCCATCTGACTGCACCGCAAGTCCCTGTCCTGTGGCTGGGTGCCTGTGCCGGCGCAGTGCTTCTGGGGCCACTAACTCTGTGCTGCTCAGGCCTGGGACCCCTTCTTCTGAGACATTGAATGCCCTCTGTAGCGATGGTCTTGGGGTCATCAACGCCATGTGTCTGTGGCCCTGCGCTATCCGCCTCCTCCGGCCCCAACTGCGGGCCACCAGGGCCCACACATGGCATCGAGTCTTGATCGGCCCGGACGTCGCATCACCGCAGGAGGCACACGCCACCACCGCAAGGACCACCTCCAACCGCCATCTGCCAGAGTCGAAAGGGTGGTCCTGACAGACCTACGGAGTTGCTCAGACCTGTCGTGGATGCCATCATCGGCCTGCTACCCTGCTCAGCACTCCAGGTGCCAGTGACTCAGTGCACCGCAAGCCATTGTCCGTTACTGATTGAGTTTTGTGCTGTTGTGAGGTTGCGCAGCAATGTCCCCCCATGCAGTGGGGAAGACCTGGGACTATGATGAGGAAGATGTGTCAAGTGTGCGGTCGGGAGAAGGCACAGACAATGGGAGGGCAGGTGGCAACAGCCCCTAGGCAGGAATGCAGACTGGTGGTGATAGTCATGCTACACAGCCGGATCTCTTACTGGGTATTGCGCTGTGGACGCAACTGTCACCTCAGGCAGTGTGGGGGAGCTGGGACGTTGATGAGGAAGTTGATGCAGGTGTTACACACCCCACTCCATGTGTATCAGGACTAACCGGAAGGGACACAATCCTAGCAATTTCTTCACATGAGCGCGCTCTTCTCTAGTGCCCCTACCTCAGTGCACTACAACTCACGGAACCTCCTGACTGAATATTGGGTGACCTCTGTCCTTACTCCGGATCCCTCCATGTTGCTCTGCAGTTGACTGTTATGCTGGTGTTTTCTGTTTCCATTACACTAGTGTCCACTGTTCAGGTTGTTGCCAGCACCAAGCACTCCGTGCGGGCTGGCCTATACTCACCCCACACACATCCAGCACAGGCGTCACTGTACATGTGGCCCTGCCAATAAAGGGGCCGGGCGCACGTGCCCGTAGCCAGTTCAACATGATATGTGCATGTGTCTCTGTGGGGGTGGGGGTCTCCTTTGTGGGGTGTTGGTGGTCCCTGAAGGGTATTGGACACCCACTTTTGTGTTCTAGTTCGCATTCCATGGGTTCGGCAACACCTGCACCTGTTGGGCCACCTCCTTTTGGCGTTCTGCCACCTGGCATTGGGGTGCCATGTGTGGGTGGGTGAAGTGTTGTGAGGCAGCCGTGATTGCGGGTGCTACATGCTGTGTGGTCTGTTGCAGGGGCTGGGTTCTCCTCTGAGTGGTTTGTCTGCCCTGGTCCTGGTGGTGGGTTGTGTGGGATGTCCATGGGCTGTTGTAGGGCGTCGGTGTCGGTGGTGTGGTGTTCGTCTCGGGCATCACTGATGGGTTGTCTGTTCTGACCTGCTGGAGGTGTTGTTTGTCCCTCTGCATTGTGAAGGGGAGGTGCATGTTGGCATTGTGTTGGCGCCTTGTTCTTGTCGACATGCAGACTGTGTGACAATCTACGTTGTGACTGTTTGGGCGGTGGTGGCTATTTGAGTTGGGACAGTGTACATTTGGCCTACATGGCTGATGTGGGGTTGTAGGGGTAGATGTGCATCTCACAGTTCCCTGCTCTGTCCACTGTGATTGTTCTGTTTCTGCGCCTGGGTGGACCCAGTTGTGTCCCCTGTTCTGCAGTGTGGGTGTTGCACTTTGTGCCACATTGTCATGGTATGTGCTGTGATTGCTATGTGTGTGTGCTGCAGTGTGCCACGGGGATGGGGGACATGTCCCTGGGTAATTGTGGGTATGCAGTGTGTTACACCTCATTGTGCATGTGTGGCATTGTGCCCATCACCCCCCGTCCCCCAGTCCCTGTTGGATCCTCACCCTGTTGTCGTTGTGTCGGGTCCTGTCGAGCTGTGTCCGTACTCCCTACTCCTTGCACCCTCTCCACACTGATGACTGTGGCCTGGGTTTCCTCCAGCTCCTCCTGTGGCGCTGGACTGCCACCTCCAGTCGCCGTTGCTGCCTTCCTGTTGGCAGCGGGTTTGTACCTGGTTTAGGTTGTCACGTCCTGCCGGCGCCTCTTGGCCTCCTGGATTGGCCTCCTGGGCACTCCGACTGCGTTCCAGGTGGTCTGCTTGTGGGTCAGTTGCTGGTAGTGTTCTGTCGCCTCCGTGACCTTGGTCTTGTTTTCCTGCGGTCTGCACCCCGTCTTCCTCTCCCTTTTCTCCTTGGCCTTCCCCGAGCCAGTTGTTCCTTGCTGGTGGTCTGTGGGGGTTGTGCGGTTCGCGTTGCCCTCTGCGCTGGGTCAGGGTGCATCCATGTTGCTACGTGCTTTGGCTTGTTTCTGGTGTGTTGTGTCTGTGGTTTTTATGGTGCAATTTCCCGCCAGACGCGTGGGATTTGCAGGCCTGAGCCTGGTTTTCGCTACTTTTTGTACCGCGATTGGCCTCATCGCATGATTTCTCGCGTTCGCGTTTCGCATTATTTTGGCGTGGCGTTGATTTTCACGCTGACATTTGACGCGTTATCTGGTGACTATCGCATGGTACCGCCTTGTTGTGAATTCAACGTTGACACGGGGTTATTTTCCCGCGATGGGCTGCGATATTGAAAGTTGCGTTACGCTACTCATGCGGTAGTTATCACACGTTCTTGTGAATATACCCCACAGTCTCTACACGGGCTACAACCCCCTCTCTACGAGGGAGGAGCTCAGGGATGTTTTAGTTATGGTACGGCGGGTGTACTAAAACCCTATGTGAGCTTGGTGTGGTAAAAAGGTGCAGTGCTGGTGTATGGGTGATTTAAAACTGGCTACGGGGTTAGCTTAGCAGCAACTTTATTCTGCTACCCAGTGTCAGGATTAAAAACAAATCAAATAGCTTGTCACACAGGTACCGCTATTAGGAGCGTCTGTGTTAGTGTAAGACCAACATGTTTCGGCCTAAAGACCTATTCCAGTGTCACAGCTTTCTTCAGGGTCGATTATTCAGCTACTGCGATTTTAGGTAGAATGTGTTGTGTACACACTTGTGAAAAAACAATGTGCAATAATAAAAAAGTGTTATACTGAACCAGTTGTGTATCTGTTCAGTATGTTCATTCCATAACCTGTGGTAGAAACAAGACACAACATATAATATGTACATACATATTCAGTGCAAGACAGGTATCGTGGACTAGGGGTATAGTTGAACCTCTCATTCAAAAAAACATTAGACAACATCTAAACATTTAGTCAGAATGTATTCGAGATGTATGACTCACCACTGTTGGTTATAGAGTTCTCTACATCAGTCCTGGCATACTAGCCAAATGGTACATGCGCCAAACCTATCAAAGAAGGTTCATTATGTTTTAAAATGGGAACAGGATAGTGAAAGAAATTATATAGTAATTAGAACGCGATGGCAGAATTCGAGATTCAGGGTAAAAAATGTTGCAGGTGTGCGTTTGAGTTTCTGATGGATAAACCGTCTCATGTAACCAGTGCTGCTACTAGCCTCCCAACTGAACAGAAAGGGTGGACAAACAGGGCCACGCACTAGTGGTAATAGAGCGTGGTACGCTCGTCTGAAAGGGAAGTGCGGTCCCAAGCCCATGTGATTAACAGGGCTTGGCGTGAGGCAAAAAGGGGGGCTGGTTTAGCTCAGAAGAGACGGGCTCACACTTAAGGTGTGAGGACTAAGGAGTTTCGGGGAATAGGTAGGCTCCTTAGACGGGCACAAAGGGTCAAAGTGATACTTAGCACCGAGGCAGGGCTCGTGCCCGCTCGCATGTGTGGGAAGATTAAACAAAAACCTGCATAGGAGGGTCAGAGGCACTGAAGGGCGCTTGGTACGCCTAGCGCTAGTGATGGCAGGGCAGTCAGCCTGCATGGGGGAAACAGACGCGCTGAACAGCGCTATGCCTGCCTGGCGCTGGAAATGGCTTACAGGAGAAGCTGGCGACTGGCAGGGGGCCGTGTACTCACCGCAACTGTGCAGCACCTGGTTCGTGAAGGCGCCCGTCCGTGGAACTGGAGGACTGGCCTTGGAACGGATCCTGTTAAATAGTGCCGGATAATTGAATACCGGTGTAATCCTCCCAGCGGCCGGAAATCCGCCGGAAGTAGTATGCGCATGGGAAATGTAGTCCATGCGACCGGGGAGGGAGGAGTAGTAATTGGTTGGGAGGCGAACCATCTGTGGTCAGGGAGACGAGTGAAACTAAGAAATGGCCTAAACAAAACCAAACACTGGGGTCCACATGCGAGAGCCTTTGTGGATAGAAGAGAGTGGGGCAGCCCAGGGTCGGAGATCTGTCACGCACAAAGGGGTCAGCTGAAAAGCGGGACGAGCGGTCCCAATTACTCATAGCAATGTGTTGGGATGCTGTCGGGCAGAAGGGAAACTGACCCAATGTGAAGGTGTGATCAGGACTGTCACCATGAGGGGTTGACAATCAGGACCCAATCAAGGGAAGGAGGGGGTGTGGCGATAACCCAAAAACGGGTTGGTTATTGTACTGGAGGGCAAAAACCTTTAACTCACAGTGTTGTGAAGATAGGATTGCAGTTGCAGAGGGCAAACGAGCTATCCAAACAAAGATGCGTCGGGTTTAAGAGAGGGCCAACCAGGGGATGTCATCGTTGAGCCCCACATTAGTGGTGTCCAATCTATACACCCACCTCTGTTCGAGTCGGAGAAGTTTTGTAGCTAGACCTGGGGTGGCTGAATTCAGATTCGGTTTATACAAAACTGTCCAAAGCAGTGAATCTGCTCCATGTTGCATGTCTAAAAAGTGTTTAGTGAGTCTGGTCATTTGTTTTCCACACCTAATTGTACTTTTGTGCTCAAGTATACAGGTGCGTACTTTTCTGGTGGTCATCCCCACATACCTTAAACCGCAGGGGCAGGTAATGAGGTATACCACCCTCTCACTGTTGCAGTTGGTGTGATGTTGAAGGGCCCAGGGTTTTTGTGTCCCTATGTCGATACACTTGGTGACTCTTGTTTGGGCGCACACTGTACAGGACCCACACGGGTAATGTCCTTGGACATCTGGTAGATTCCAAAGGGTGTTAGGTCTGGGAGTAGCATTAGGTAGTGGCCTCATGTGCACTAGACAATCTCTCAGGTTGCGTCCCCTTTTGAAGGCAACCAGGTGCTGCACAGTTGCGGTGAGTACACGGCCCCCTGCCAGTCGCCAGCTTCTCCTGTAAGCCATTTCCAGCGCCAGGTGGGCATAGCGCCGTTCAGCGTGTCTGTTTCCCCCATGCAGGCTGACTGCCCTGCTGCCCTGCCATCACTAGCGCTAGGCGTACCCAGCGCCCTTCAGTGCCTCTGACCCTCCTATGCAGGTTTTTGTTTAATCTTTCCACACATGCGAGCGGGCACGAGCCCTGCCTCGGTGCTAAGTGTCACTTTGACCCTTTGTGCCCGTCTAAGGAGCCTACCTGTTCCCCGAAACTCCTTAGTCCTCACACCTTATGTGTGAGCCCCTCTCTCTGCTGAGCTAAACCAGCCCCCCTTTTTGCCTCACGCCAAGCCCTGTTAATCACATGGGCTTGGGACCGCACTTCCGTTTCAGACGAGCGTACCACGCTCTATTACCACTAGTGCGTGGCCCTGTTTGTCCACCCTTTCTGTTCAGTTGGGAGGCTAGTAGCAGCACTGGTTACATGATACGTTTTATCCATCAGAAACTCAAACGCACTCCTGCAACATTTTTTACCCTGAATCTCGAATTCTGCCATCGCGTTCTAGTTACTATATAATTTCTTTCTCTTTCCTGTTCCCATTTTAAAACATAATGAACCTTCTTTGATAGGTTTAGCGCACGTACCATTTGGCTAGTATGCCAGGACTGATGTAGAGAACTCTATAACCAACAGTGGTGAGTCATACATCTCGAATACATTCTGACTAAATGTTTAGATGTTGTCTAATGTTTTTTGAATGAGAGGTTCAACTATACCCCTAGTCCACGATACCTGTCTTGCACTGAATATGTATGTACATATTATATGTTGTGTCTTGTTTCTACCACAGGTTATGGAATGAACATACTGAACAGATACACAACTGGTTCAGTATAACACTTTTTATTATTGCACATTGTTTTTCACAAGTGTGTACACAACACACTCTACCTAAAATCGCAGTAGCTGAATAATCGACCCTGAAGAAAGCTGTGACACTGGAATAGGTCTTTAGGCCGAAACATGTTGGTCTTACACTAACACAGACGCTCCTAATAGCGGTACCTGTGTGACAAGCTATTTGATTTGTTTTTAATCCTGACACTGGGTAGCGGAATAAAGTTGCTGCTAAGCTAACCCCGTAGCCAGTTTTAAATCACCCATACACCAGCACTGCACCTTTTTACCACACCAAGCTCACATAGGGTTTTAGTACACCCTCCGTACCATAAATAAAACATCCCTGAGCTCCTCCCTCGCAGAGAGGGGGTTGTAGCCCACGTAGCGACTAGGTCTCTTACGCGAGGAGGCACCCCTATGATGAAGCATGACACCTTTGGTGTGTGAGGGGAACCGTCCTGAAAAGGGACTCCCCTCTACGCTTGGTTAAGTGGACGACACTAGAACTCTGACCTCTCTAAGCATCTCGGACCCGTGGCTTTTTTCTGTGATATGATAAAAGCTTTGGCCTGTTGCCACACCTCGTATAGTGGCCACTACCTCAGCAGTAACGGGGCCCTCCTTGATATGTTAGGGACCTCCTTGGCCTACATTTAGGCACTATATACGTAAGGGAGGCTACCTCACAGCTGACATACTCATGGCCATTCCTTCCATATTATGAACATTCTTGTTCACATAGTTTGGATCACTGACAGAATATCAGAAACAGAAATATTGTGTGGACATAATATCATGTAAAAAATATGGAGTACCAAAATATCGAGAAGTTAAGTGCAAATAGGTAAGTATAGATTTACTATTTTTAACTCCACATCTACGTACCTTGAAGATATATATATTGTCAAGGTACATATACGAGGAGTTATATATAGTAAAACTTTGCTTACCTATAGAAACGTACCTTATTTTAGTCTGATATTTCTGTTTTCGTTATTCTATCTAAATACCCATAGTTTCAGGCCTTTCATAACAATTGCTGTCCTTGGCATTAAAGATCCCTGGTAGTCATAGTATAATGTTAGCCATCCTTGGCAATATGGCGGCCATTCCTGGCATTTGGTGGTAGTATATGCAACATGAGGCAAAATCTGTCCACATGAGTACTTGGTGCAAATGCAAAGCTAATTTGGAGACCAACCATGTACTTGCTAAATAATGAAAAACAATGGGGCAGTTTACTAACATTTGTGCAACGAAGTTTTATTGGTTTTTAAAAAAGAAAAACAGCAGTATGGACTATTCATCAAGGCCTCAAACACATTTTCAAATGTCAAGTCCGACCAGCTCCCTCTCCTCCCTCCCTCCCTTCCTCCCAGCCCCAACAGGTGAACTCCATAGGTACGGCCTTGGTATCACACTCAGGGTCAATGGGTGAACAAGTGACTCTATTTCCAACGCTTAAGTAGTTAAATAACATGGGGTACAGAGAAATATGCTCATCTGCGGGGTAAGGCGCCAGGATCTCAACGATTTAGGGCAGCTATGCACAAAGTCTTTGTCTTTTAGATTATTTGCCAGGGGCCTGCATCTCTTTGTATTTGTGCCCCACCTCCAGTAGCCCCCAGGCCAATGTCTTCATTGCCAACATCATCCAGAGTCTCTCCGCCCATTCTTGCATTGTCAGGATTTGAGGTGCTATCAGTTGCTTCGCTGCCACGTTCATATTCGTGATCAATCGCCAGTCCTTGTTCGTTATGCATTTAATCTCCCCTTGCCGAATATTAAGCACCAGCGTTGCTGGGTTGCGTTGCAATGGGAAGCCAATCACCCCTTTAATGTGACTGAGGATCTCCTTGTAAAGAGCGTGAGCCTGAGGCACACCCACAATACATGCAGCATATCCCCCACCTTCCCACATCCCGGCCAGCATAACCCATCAGCAGTATCATACATGTTTCAGCTTCACCGGTGTCACATGCCATCACATCATAATCTTATATAGTGTTTTTCCATTCTTTAAGCTCTTGCAAAGCGAGGGGATGTGCACCCATAGTTTTTGCCGCTTCGTCTAAGAAATCTGCTATTCCAAGGCTTTTTGCCAGTGTTTCATGTAAGACCACTCTAATATTTCCCTCACATATGTCAGGATCGCCTAAATGTTGAATATGAGACCTTTCAGTCCTTTGAATGTACTGAAAAGCTTTCCCCAGGCAGTTAATGGTCTAAGCACTGCAGCCTTATTGTCAGGATGAAGGGCCCACTCTCGCAACTGGCAATAATCGATGCGATCTGTTTCCTTGAGTTTCATAGTCTTGCTTACATTGAGGAAAGAGTTAAATGTCAGTCATGTGGAATAAATCATGTAGCATCCTACATCCTCCCTCTGTCCAGCAGTTGAAATCCCCCTTGAGAAGGTCCCATGTAAACTCTATATTACCCAACAGCGGTGTGTAGGGGAATGGGAAGGAAGTTAGTGTTTATTTCCTTGTAAGCAAAGCCCAGACGTTCATGGCTGGGTTTAAAAGGTTGGAGTAGTAACAGACCTGTTGTCTTGCATGTTTAGGCAATCACGGTACAGCCCATGGCGGGCTTTTTATTACCACTGCGTCCATGTGTATCCAATGACGTTCTGTTTGTATGCATTCAATATTTTCCTTCAAACCCTCACTTTTTTACCTACCCAAATAAAGGCATAAATCGCCTTTTGTGGAGCACCTCCATCAGCATCACGAAGAACCACTTGGAGCGCGTGGAAGAGGTACAGCAGTCTCAGCAGTATGTTCTGCTTGATTACCGCCTCCCTGCCCATCCATGAAAGAAAGAGGCTATTTCGCTTGCGCAGATCGTTAGTAATAGTATGCACCAAGCGGAGATAATTCGACACATACAATAAGCAGTGTTTAGGGGTTATATAAATGCCTATGTAGTTAATAATTTTCTTTTAGGCCTACATCAAGAGCGTGATTGTGAGAAGTTTTAACAGCTGGCGGTATACCTACACATATGTATGTTGGTGCCGAATTCAATCGCCTTCAGCACCTGAAAAAGGAAAACCCAACTGACCATGTCAAATGCTTTTTCAGCATCTAGAGAGAAGATCGCTAGGGGGGTTATACTAATGTTAGCTTCTTCAATCAGATATAGAACTTGCCTGATATTATCTGCTGCCTATCTGCTGGATGAAGCCTGACTGGTCGGTAGGTTAAATGGGGCAATAGACTATTGGCCAGCACTTTCATAAAGACCTTAATGTCCCAGTTCAAGAGTGCTATTGGCCTATATGACTCACATTTATGTATAGTTTTGTCAGGCTTATGAATGAGGGTGATGTGTGCCGTTCACATCGAGGGCAAAACTGTGATTGCAAAAAGGAATTGAATAGTGTCACTAGACGGGGGATTAGATTGGGCACAAAATGTTGATAAAATCAATTGGTGAGCCTGCCTGGCCTGGGGGCCTTATCAGGGAGCACAGCTGATGATGCATTTAGGACCTCTTCTCCAGTGATCAATTCCTCCAAACTGGCCTCATTCACCTTTAATGGTCTCCTAATATCTGTAAACCCTAAACACATTACTCTTTCCAGTGTTGTTTCTAAGAGATTGACCTCCTTACCCACAAGAGACGGGGTTGCTCCTGCTGCTTTCCGTTGCCGGAGCTGCCTTGCCAATAAGGAGCCCGTCTTATTAGCACGTTCATAAAATCTTTGTCGGAGCCGCGCTTTTCCCGCAGCCATGAGGGCGATCTGCCCTTTCAGCAATATCATTTGCTGCTGAGCATTTAGGGATCCGTCTGCCTGTGGTGTTCCCTTGCTACTTTAAGACTTTAAGCTCAGCTTCCAGTGTGCTTTTGCCGGCAGTGCCTTCCTTTTCGTTGCTGAGCCCTTTCTGCTATATATTTGCCTCTATTAACTGGGCTGAACGTGTCCTATAACATTTTGGGGAAGAAATTCCCAGATCGTCCTCCTTAAAGTAGTTTGGAATGGTTTCCCTCAGTGCCTGTTGGCTAAGAAGATCCATAAGAAGTGTTTTAATTACCACTTAATCACCCTTCTTTGTTCCCGTTGATTATCCCCTTCCTAGACTAACATTGCATGGTCTGGGATTGCTGTGGTGCTATGCTCAATAGGGGTTGTGGTGTCAAGCAGTGATTGGGTGCCCCACATTATAGCAATCCTTGATTACGACCTATGAACATGTGAAAAGAAAGTGTATTCCTTTTCGTCTGGGTGTTTCGCTCTCTACAGGTCGACCAAAGCCATGTCTATCAATAGTTGCTTCGTCTCCTGTGAGAGTATTCCCGGGTGTATCGGTCAATGGGGTGTCTATCCAATAGTGCGTCAAGTGCAATATTGAAATTTCCCACCCATAGAAGATTCCCTTGGTCCCATTTCTTAATCTAAGTTACAAGACTATGAATATACTTTTCTTGACTTGCATTGTAAGCAGTGAGGATATCGAGTGGATGACCTAGATATTTACCTTCCAAGTAACCATAGCCCCCTTCTGTCATGTCACGTTTGATCCTCAATACTTCATAGGGGAAGTCTTTGTGTATCCCGATCAGGACCCCTCCTTTCTCGCCAGCCGTGGCCGCATAGTACTGTGTAGGGTAATGACGGTGTCCCATGAAGTGAGTTTCAGCAGTTCTCTAGTGAGTTTCTTGGCGACACATCAAATCCGTGAGAGCCTCCCGTATTTCTCTCCAAATTAAGCATTCTTTAACTGGGGAGCTTAGCCCTTTAACATTCCACGTGAGAGCCTTAACCATAAAGTGGAAAAGTGGGGTGAAACGTCATGTGCCTAAAGACATACTTCAGAACGAGTGCAAATAAGTGTTGAGTCACACCTGGTCGTACCTGTAATGTTACGTCCCATATCAGAACATACTGAGAAGCCATCCCTGGAGTCCATCCACCTCACGCCCCTTCCCCAACTCCCGCTCACCCTCTGTTACCTCCCCCAAATATCCCCAACTCAATGGGAAGAGGAACCAACACGTTCCCCAAACGTGGTGGTGAGCCGCAATGTAGTCTGCCTCCCTCCTCTCCCAGGGCTTCCCCCCCCACCCCTAATCTGAGAGTTGAGACGTAGCCCCCCAGCTCTTCGGCACATCCAAGCATGCAACAGCCTGGCCGGGTACTTCAGCTCTACAAGCAGGCCGAGCATGTTCAATTTGACTCCCTTCGAGTCACTCATAAAGGTCTGTGCTGGGATCTCTCGCCTCTGCAATTTGAACCAAATAGAGATATAGTGTTGGACCAAATGCTTCTCTAATCTAGTAGTCCAAGGGGAGCATCTTCCATATCCATTGAGTGCTATCAGCATTGTCTGTGTCCTCTCCGTAGATCCATAGTGTCCTGCAGTGTCGATATCCTTGTTTCTCTAGCTTCTGAGCTGTGCTGCGCGTGACTCCAGCATTATCCCATTAATTCCTTGACTTCCAAGATCGATTTTCGTCCTCCCTTGCCCCAGAAACCGGGCTCTCTCTGTGTTCCTTTGGTGAATTATCGTCAGGCTGCTCCGTTGGGTCCGGGTTGTCTCTCAAAGGGCCCAATACGAATGTCGTTTCCTCCACTGTGGAGATTATATAGGGATTGGAGCCTAACCTGAACCACATCGTAAAGGGGAACATCCATCTGTCATGTATTTGTCTCCTGTGAAGCTCAGCAGTCACATTTGAAAGCATGCTCCATTTATTTAGAGTTGCCTGTGAGAGGTGCTGGAAGAGGTTGAGGGCCTAGTCAGGGAAGGTCAGCCAGTCTACCTTTCTAGCCAGCCCCATTATAGTGTCTTTTAGATGAGAGGACCCCAATTTAGCTATGATGTCTCATGGATGGGCACCTGGCGAGTATGTGGTACTCCCATTCTTTGTGTCTGAATTATGGGGCTATCATACATGGGGCCTTCTTTAAGGACAAACTGGAAGAGGGACTTACAGTTTGCAATGACATTGTCTCCTTCCTTTCTTTCCGGGACATGCCGGATGCACACATTGTCGCTCCATGATCTATCTTCCAGGTCCATGCATTTGTCCCAGAGTGCCCTGATTTCTTCTATTTTAGACTGGAATTCCAGTATAGGCTAAACCTCTTGCCTCATTGCGACGATGTCATCTTCATTGGTCAATACTGAGGGGCAGATTTACAAGCCCCTTGCGCCACTTTTGCGTCACTTTTCCCATGTTAAAAATGACGCAAAAGTGGCGCAAGAGCCTTGTAAATAAGCCCCAGAGTCCCTCAATTGTTGAATTTCCATGGTCACCTCCGACGTTTCAGAGCCTAAATCCACCTTCAGGGCTTGCATTTGAGTCATTACCATATCAGAGAGCTTATCATGCAGGGCACCGAAACAGCTTTCTAAATTGGCTTTCGTTATAGGAGTCCCCGAGTCCCCTTTGTGTGGGGGGTAATGCTGTCTCCAGCCCGAACCTCCCCAGAAGTCACCAATCCGCTTTTCCTTACCGGAGTAGTGGGGAATGCAGTAAGCTGGCAGTCACACCTCTATCCGCGCCATTGACCCCCAGAGAAATCCAGTTCCCCCTCAAAAAGGAGGCAGTCAGCCTACAGGGAGTCCCCTTAAAAGGGTTTATGGGGGAACTAAGGTCTGATATTGACCTTCCTCTTCATAGGTTGCCTCAAATAACTTCGGTATACTACCTATCAGGTTCTAGAAACGCTCCCCTCCTGATATTGAACGATTGGATCCACCCTTCCATAGTTTGGAGAGTGTTTTCTCCCTTCCCTAGGGGGCAAGTGAAGCTCCAAACTATGGACATTGTGGTTTGCTCAGGGAAGGCCACTCTCTAGACTGTCAGTGTGATGTCACCCACACCACAGTGGTGGCCTAGTACGTCTTCTTGCCTTGACCCCATTATGGTTACACTGGTAAGAAACAGGCTCTTTTTCACACATTGGGGCATATGTACATGCCCCTATCGCCACCACAACGTCACTTTTACAGACGTTGTGGTGGCGATAGATGCTGCGCCTTATGTACAAGGCAGCGTTAAGCCACTTAACGTGGCTTAACGCTGCCTTGTACATAAGGCCCCTTCACGCTATGGTTATTTATTTTATTTATTTATTTATTACATTTATAAGGCGCAACAGCTACCCAAAAAGGGTTTCCCGGCGCCATGGCAGATCAGAGACTATGATGAAACGGCTTACAGGTTATTGGTTAAAGAGCCAAGTCTTCAATGATTTGCGAAATTGGACGTACTCTGTTTCATTTCGAAGAGCTATGGGCAGGGCATTCCAAAGTGAGGGACCAAGATATGCAAATGACCTTCCGCCCATCCGAGATAGTCTAATTTTAGGAACGAAGAACTTCCCCTGAGTGGATGAGCGGAGATTTCGAGGAGGGACATATGGGCGTACCAGAGATTGCAAGTACTGAGGGGCAACCCCTATTTTGATTTTAAACATGTAGCTCAGGGCTTTGAACTTAATTCGGTTATCCACCCTGAGCCAATGCAAATCTCGTAGATGGCCAGAGATAGAAGTGGCTCTAGGAACCCGGCAAAGTAACCTTGCAGCGGAGTTCTGGACCATCTGCAGCCTACGAGTCACCTCCTTATTTGAACCCAGGTAGAGAACATTTCCGTAGTCCAGCCTTGAGGTGATCAATGCCTGGACTACCGTTCTCTGAGTGGACTCTGGTAGCATCCAGATGATCTTTTTAGCTACTTCAGGATGGTAAAACATGTGGCAGCTACCTTGACAGCTTGATGATGCATACTGAGCGAGTCATCAATGGTGACGCCCAAGTTGCGAACTTGGTAGGAAGGTAACGGAAGTGCACCCATCTCACAGGGCCAATGTTGAGGGCCCCAGAGATCCTTATTTTTCCCAAGTATGAAAACCTCGGTTTTCTCACCATTGAGTTTGAGGTAATTTGATTGCATCCATGATGCGATTTTGCTCAGGCCCGACTGAAGGGGTGATGGCCCGGCCGTACTCTTCATGGAGAGAGAGAAGATGATCTGGGAGTCGTCTGCATAAGAGAACAGGGTCAGCCCAGCATCTTCCGCAACATCAGCTAGAGGTCTGACGTATAGGTTGAAGAGTAAAGGGCTAAGAATGGAGCCCTGAGGTACCCCATGGGGTGATGAGTGAATGTCGGAACTAGCTGTAGGGGAAAAGACTTGAAAAGTGCGATTTGTAAGAAAAGAAGTAAGCCAGTTTAAAGCTAAGCCACAGATGCCTAAAGATCTTAAAGTTTTAACTAACACGGTGTGAGACACCGTGTCAAATGCTGCGCTTAAATCCAGCAAAATGAGGGCCACTGTGTCTCCCGCATCCAGATGACAGCGCAGTCTTTCCGTTACCCCCAACAGGGTAGTTTCCGTTGAGAAACCAGCTCTGAAGCCCGCTTGAGAGGGATGAAGAAACCCTTGGCTTTCTACAAACAAACAGAGCTGTGCGTGGACATGTTTCTCTAAGAGTTTAGACATCTAAGATGGTTAGCGTGAAAGGGGCGTGCAGTGGGTGTTGTGGTGGGCGTTCCATCGCAACACCCATTGTATTTGACACTGCCCCCTATGTACAAGGGTGGCGTACATAGGAGGCAGCGCCAAAATTAAAACCAGGAAAACCCTAGTTTTAAGTTGGCGAAACGAGGAGAAATGCATTATTTCTCCTCGTTTTTGCTTTTTCCAAGTGTGCTGCCTTGTGCAGCACACATGGAAAAAGCAAAATGCCTATGTACAGGAAGGTGTTCCTTCCTGTACATAAACAAACCTTAGAAAAAAAATGCCATTTTGTCACTTTCATGAGTGCTGCATGAAGCAGCACACATGAAAGTGACAGAATGGCATTTTAGGATTGTTTATGTGCAGGAAGGGACACCTTCCTACACATAAACAATCCTCCCCTGCACGCAGACACCCTTGCACTCTGGTGCAAGGGTGCCTGCGTTGGGGCTAAGTTGCTAAACTTAGCGCCCTCGCAGGGAGAAACGCAAGGCTGCACCACATTCTTGTAAATATGGTGCAGCCTTGCGTTTCCGAAGTGGCGGAGCGTGTCGTTAAGCCCAGGAGGCTAACGACACGCTCCGCCACTTCGTCGTACATATCCCCCATAGTCCTTTATTAATTGACCTAGTCCTGAACTTTGCTCAGGGCTAGCTTGAAGCGGGTCTATGCCATCGTGTTGCCACAATGTTTCTAATCAAAAAGTGCTTGGGCACTTGCAGGATAGAAGGGAATAGGAATGTAACACAGTGACAAAACACCCATGTGGAAAATGTGAGGGCCTCTGCAATAATGCTGAAACAGGGACAGTTCACCTTTTAGCATGCAATGACCTGAAGCACAGTCAAAGTTACACTGGTGTGGTAATAAGTCAGAGCCCCGATATAAATCCAGACATTACTGTGGCATTACTTGTCCATCAATCTTTCCTAATTGACTTGATAGAAAATGATCAATTTTGTAAAAAGGAAAGTTCAAATATTGCCAAATCTGGGTGTGCAAAGTTGTCAGAGACCTATTGCAACAGAATTACAGCTGTAATTACTGCCAAAAGTCCCTCTACCAAGTATTAATTCTAGGGGTGAATACCTATAAAATGTTGATATATCCGTTCTATCAATATTTATTTTTTCACAACAAACACCTTTATTTACTTGAAAACATGGTTGATGATGGAGAGATGGGTGGGGGGATTTAAATGCATTTAACTCTGGGGCACTGACTCTGCAAAGTGTGACGTTCAAGTTGGGATAAATGTTTTATAAGCACTAGCCAGGTGATTAAATGTAAGGACCATGTAGGACATGTGCTCTCCATCTTTACATGACCTCCAAAGATTGGATTTTAAGATTGGAGTGTTGGTAACTTGCAGCTCTGGAGCAGGCATAGGGACTAGGGACCAGGTTCTGCTGTCCTAGCAATCTCACTTCTGTCCAGTCCTGGGACATACATAGAAGATACAGGGGTATATTTACAAGAAAAGTGACGGAGCTCGGCGTTAGCCTTCTTGCCTTAACGCCGCGCTCTGCCACTTTTGAAATGCAGGGCTGCACCGTATTTACAACAATACGGTGCAGCCCTGCGTTTCTCCTTTACAGCTGCCTAGCGCCAACGCAGGCACCCTTGCACCATAGTGCAAGGGTGCCTGTGTTGTGGGAATGATTGTTTATGTGCTGGAATGGACACCTTCCTGCACATAAACAATCTTAAATGGCGAGTTGTAACTTCTATGTGTGCTGCTTTGTGCTGCACACATAGAAGTTGCAACTCGTCATTTTAAAATTATTGTTTATGTGCAGGAATGGACACCTTCCTGCACATAAACAATCTTAAATGGCGAGTTGTAACTTCTATGTGTGCTGCTTTGTGCTGCACACATAGAAGTTGCAACTCGTCATTTTAAAATTATTGTTTATGTGCAGGAAGGGACACTTTCCTGCACATAAAACAAAGATGCATGGCGTTTTACTGTTTATATGTGTGCTACACAATGCAGCACACATAGAAACAGCAAAAACAAGGAGAAATAAAGAATTTCTCCTCGTTGCCCCATGTTACGACCAGGCTTTTTTTGGTCTTAATTTTGGCGGCGCCCCATGTTTACGCCACCCTTGTAAATATAGGGCAGCGTCAAAATCAATGGGTGTTGTGGCGGAATGCCCACCGCAACACCAATTGCCCTCCGCTTTCACGCTAACCATAGCGTGAAAGGGGGCCTTATTTACAAGGCAGCGTTAAGCCACGTTATGCTGCCTTGTAAATAAGGCGCAGCCTGTATCGCCACAGGAGCGTCGAAAAAGTGACGCTCCTGTGGCGATAGGGGCTTGTAAATATGCCCCACAGTTTCCTGACTCCACTTCTCGAGCAAATCGCGTGTGGCATATAAAATGTAGTAGGCACATCTTCCTTAAACACTGTCCGATCTTCTCTTTGGGGGTCAGACTCAATGCTTTTGCGTGAGAAGCAAAGTCAGATTCTCTCTTCTCTTAAGTAGTCCATGTGTTGCTGCAAGAAGCAGGTTATTAGACCTTTTGCTGCAATTTGGCTTTGAGAAACTCTGGGGCATATTTACAAGGGGATATCGCCACAAGAACGTCACTTTTAGCAACGTTCTGGTGGCGATATGCCCTTCTCCATATTTACAAAGTGGCGTTAAGCCACTTTTTGTGGCTTAACACTGGCTTGTGAATAAGGCCCCTTTAAACGCATCACTTAGCGTGAAAGGGGCGTTCAATGGGTGTTGCTGTGGGCATTCTACTGCAACACCCACTGCATTTGACGCTGCCCCAGAATTACAAGGAGGTGTAAATCTGAGGCAGCGCCAAAAACGCCATGCAAGAGGAGGCGCTAGAATGGCGATACATTTTTCCTCGTTGTTGCTTTTTCTATTTGTGCTGCATTCTGCAGCACACATAGAAAGTGCAAAATGCCATTAATGATTGTTAATGTGCAGGGAGGTGTCCCTTCCTGCACATAAACAATCATAAAATAATGACAATTTGCAACTTCTATGTGTGCTGCATTCTGCAGCACTAATAGAAGTTACAAATCACCATTAGTGATTGTTTTTGCGCAGGAAGGAACACCTCCCTGCACATAAACAATCATTCCCTGCAGCGCAGACACCCTTGCACTAAGGTGCAAGGGTGCCTGTGTTGGCGCTTGGCAGCTAAATTTAGTGGCAGCACTAGGGAAAACATAGGGGAGCGCTGTATTCTTGTGAATATGGTGCATCCCTGCGTTTTGAAAAAGTCAGAGCGCGGCAAAGCCAAATTTGGCACAGCTCCGCGCTCCGACATTTTCTCGTACATATGCCCCTCAATTTTTCTGGGAGGAGAAGATAGTTCTGGTGCAGCACCATCACAGTCACATTCCCTTTGAGACTGTGCAGCAGAACTCTATCTCATAGGCAGAGAGATACTGGCCCCAGACGAGTATCCTTTTAGCCTTGTTTTGTTCATCGTTCTTCGCTGCTGCTTGAGAGGAGAGTTCGTAGTCCCTCTCCACTTTGTGCTTTAGGCTGTTTACCAAGCACAGGTATGTCTCTGTACCACAGCCAATATCAGTGACACCAAAGCACATGTTCACAAGAAATCTGATGTTTCTCCCACATATCACTTAGGGCGGAGGAAACAGAATACAGCTATGAGCATGTGCTAGGGTGACCACATGTAGCTCAAGTTCTATCTCTGATGTGGGGAGATGGGGCCCAGCATTTCTAGCAGGGTTCTATTGAAGTATTCTGTTGGGAGTTTCACCCTGTGAACAAGAACTGGTGATTGCGTTTACCGTTCGCAGGACTGGCGTTTCTTTGCATGAGTTGCTGTAAATGTCTCTGTATTGTAGTGGCAGGAGTAATGGTAGTCAGCCATATTGCTGGAAAAACATCTGGCAGAGCACCTGCCTCCCTACATGTGTGCAGTCCCAGATGTCTAAGCTGGCTCATCCACACTCCTGCAGTGGTGAGAGTGGGCATGATGGTCCCCTTCCATGAGGCAAGGACAACCGGTATGCTTGACATCTCCACCTCGATGTGCAGTGGTGGCTGGAGCCGCAGATGACTCAATGTCTCCCTTGTACCATGGCTGTGTAAAGAAAAGAAGGGGGAGAAAGGCATCCCCAAGTGAGCTGAGGCCGCGGTGGTCAAATGAGCCTTGGTGCTACCGCGGCGTATGGCTCAGACACCCTGGGGCATATTTACTAAAAGCTCATGCAATGCAGGGCAGCAAACGAAGTTGCTGTGCTGCATTGCATGAGTAGGTGAGAGAGGGGGAGCGCTGAAGAGCGGCATATGTATTAGGATGTCGGTCTTCAGCTCTGTACCTACACAGGTGCACTTGAGGCTGCCTAGAGCCCATGAAGGCACCCTTGCACCATGCTGCAAGGGTGTCTGTGTTACAGGCAGGATTATTTTTGTGCAGGAAGGGGTATCTTCCTGAACAAAATCAGTCCCAACAGGCAATTTCCTCTTCCTGTGTGTGATGCAGAATGCATCACGCATAGAAAAAGGAAGTAATGAGGAGAAGTAAACATATTTATCCTCGTTACGCAACTCTGTGGTAGTTGCACCATTTTAGCGCAATCTAGGTTTACTACCTTTAGTAAATCTGGAATTGCGTCAAATTCTGTGGGTGGATGCATGGCAACACCCATGCTCCACCCACAGAATGCCTACCTCAACAAAATGTAATGCAACACATTGCAAGCTGCTGCATTGTGTTACATTTCTTTATAAAGTCACGCAAGACGGCACCTATAGATCTTTGCACTGCTTTGTAAATCCTGACATAAGTCCTTAATAAATCTGGGGCCCCATGACTAAGGGGAAACAACCCTGGACATTTAATCATTCTCGAATATTTAGGGGGAGATTTACAATTTTTTCACGTAGAGCACTGCAGCAGCCGTAAATTCTGCGGTGCGTGAAAGGAGAGAGGAGGAAGGCGCCCAATTTACTAAAATAAGGTACTCTCCTCCCCTGTCCCTTGCTCCGGTGCTGAGGTCAGCTGCTGTGCGCCACGCAGACACCTTTGCGCCATGGTGTAAGGGTGTCTCCGTGAGTCTAGCATAGGTTTTGTACTGGAAGGGAACCCTTCCAGTACAAAATACCATGTTTAGACTAACTTGAAGCCTTTTCCCACTTTGTATGTGTGCTGCACAGTGCAGTACACATGTAAAGTCGGAAAAGGAAGGAGAAAGGAAAGTATTTCTCCTTCCTTGCGCCTACTTTAAAAAGGCGCAGTTTTCTCATGCTAAACCCTGTTTACTTTGTTTAGTAAATTGGATTTAGCGTGAAAAACCTTGGGTGGTTGCATGGGAATGCCCATGCTCCACCCATGGTACACCCCCTTGGCGCTAGGGAATGCAAAGCAGCGATTACTTTCCCGTTATTTCCAGCACCAAACAAGTTTATCACTGGAAAGTAAATCGGGAAAAAAAGATTTTGCACCGATTTGTGTCACTTTTTTGACACAAAAACTGCATAAATTCTTAGTAAATCTCCCCCTTAGTATCTGTTGTAGGAATTGTGCTAGCCATGAAAGAGAATTTCTATAGTTGCCTACAAATTGTCTTGCTCAGAAACATATGTCTAAGGCAATTGGTGTTTGAAGTAGGTAAGAGTGAAGAGGATTCGTTTATTCTTGAATGCTATCCTGCTGCATTAGCGATGCATGTGGTGAGCTTGTGCCTGGGTGTAAGTATCTGCATGTTTCTGTGAATACATGTCTGTAGGTAAACCTTCGCAAACACAGGAGATGATGGATGGAGCGCTGAAACGTTTCAGACACCCAACCCCAGTCACAGATCTGGGTTGAATCCATCATCGTTCTTTAGTTCACTTCGCCACCCCAGTTCAGACCCAGCCATATGCAAATCAGTCTTGACCCTGAGCCTCATCGGAACAGTCCAGCCTGAACAGCCAAGCCAGGTCTACCCTGAACCGGAAACAAGCATCCTGGGACCGGTTTCGGGGTATCACCCCTCATCAGCCAGGCTAGCTTGAATCCAGTGGCAAAGTGAGCAAGGGACCCACGTCTGGGCATACCCTGCCAAATTAGGGCGAACAAAAGCGAATGATGGACGGAGCGCTGAAACTTTTCAGACACTCACCCCTAGTCACAGATCTACCGGTCCCAGGATGCTTGTTTCCGGTCAAGAGAAGACCTGGCTTGGCAGTTCGGACTGGACTGTTCCTATGAGGCACAGGGTCAAGACTGATTTGCATATAGCTGGGTCTGAGCTGGGATGGTGAAGTGAGCTAAAGAACGATGATGGATTCAACCCAGATCTGTGACTGGGGTGAGTGTCTGAAAAGTTTCATCGCTCCGTCCAGCATCTCCTTGTGTTTGCTTTGTAGGTAAACCTTCCACATGCAATTCTTGCTACAGCACATGGTTAAATTAACACTTGCTTTCCCTAATGAAAGGGTTGGCGATAATATAGTCCTTTCTTACTGGGATAATAAAGGACACTGACAAAACAAAGCTGTCAGGTCCAAAGGTTCAACATGAATCAAGCACTTAGAAACCTGGCAGTGCCGGCTTTACCGCTGGTGGCACCCAGTGCGACAATCTGTTTTTTGGCGCCCCCGCCCCAGTGACCTCCTTCTCCATGGATTCCCTTACTACCACCGACCAACAGTGCACGACATCTCTCCATAGCCCCTCTGTCACATGCATTACATTTTTTTTATTGCGCTACTCATACCAGTTTAGGGAGTCAGGGCACTTTACATCACACACACATTATACAGAGCCAATGAATCATGTGTGTGTAAATCAGTGTATACGAAATGTTATATAAAACAATGAGAACTGCAAGGTGTAGGAGTCACGTGTCATCCATACCAGTAGGCAGTATATTTTAGGAGTGTTTGGTCTGCAAAAGCACTAACTCCGGATTTAAAACGTACAACAGTGGTTGGGGTGGGCTTTACTAATAAGAATTTATTTCTACCAACCTAACCCTTTTTATCAACATTAGGATAATGAAAGACTGGGGAAAAACATAAGGTTTCAACCCTATGCTTTGCAGTTTGCATGCAGTTCTTTCATGAAAGTTCATAGGCACTATGCTATATTGGGACTGTAACATATGAACTGCAAGTAACAAAAGGATCTATGTGACAAAAGCAGTAACCCACTGTGCTATCCACCAGGAGCGGCTGCTCCCGGGAAGCAGCAGTGGGGCGGGGAGGGGGGAGGAAGGGGGGGGTTTAAATTTTAAAAAAAACACTTACCTGCCGGATCGGCCGCTCCTCCGTCCTCTTCCTGGCTTCTTCTCTGCAAAGGAAGCAGGAAGCACCGGGCTCCTAGGCTCCCCTGACCAATCACAGCGCTGCGATGCAGCATTGTGGTTGGTCTGAGCACCGAATCACAATGCTCAGCCAGGGAATGGGAGGCTGGGCATGTTTGCCATGCAGGCTGTAATGCAGTCTGCTTGGAGAACATGCATAGGGTGCATGAATGTTTGGTCAAAAATTAATGCGTACATAGTGCACACCACTCCTCCCCCTTCTCTGAGAGCAGAGCAGATCTGCCCCGCCGCACCCACCGACACGCTGCAGCAGGAACAATAAAATGATAATAACGTAGAGTTATTATCATTTTATTATTCCTTTCTTTCTACTGCATAAAGCAGTGGGGCGATGCTCCTCCGCCCTTAGGGGAGGAGCCGCCACTGCTTATCCACAGAAAATACAATTCTGTGATCTTCACGGTACACGTTCTTTGCAGCAGGCACATTAACCTTCTGTGCATGAGTCAAAACTGCCACGAGAGAAAACTCGATTTCAGGAACATTAATCACCAGAGTTATCGGACTGTCAGACATACAAGGAACTCTGCAGTGTTTTTTTTTTAAACCCATACGTTATTTCTAAACACAGTGCCGCCCCCGAGTCTTAGACAATTCAATTAATGAATCTCAATGTTTTTTTCTTTTGTCTCTTGTCGTTGTCAACCATAGTTCAGAAAGCTGCAGCATTTTATTTTTCTTGAGGCACACTATGTCAACCTTTGAAATATTTAATTATTGCTCACTGCCTTATACGAACACTGACACTTATTTTCTCTTCCATTCGGGTTCTTTATTTATTTATGTAGAATTAGTTCCTCATGAAAAGCTCCACACTAATGCCACAGGCTGTGTTAATTTTTTTGACAGCAGACGCATAAAGCAAGTCCTGCTGCAGAAAAAGGAATAAGGAAACTAGACAGGCTTTGCAAAGACAACAGTTCTGAGATTTGCTACAAGCGAACATCAGTCTTTGCCTTTGACAGTGCTTGTTTTGTAATGGTTTTTGTAAAACGTTATTGTTTGTGGATCTGTTGGGCCTTTACCAATATAATAAACAATGCCTAAAAACAAAAATATTTTTGTTCTTAGAAGGCAGACATTGCTAGAGTAGTCCCTGGCACTGAAAGGAAACTACTCAAAGCTTATTTTTAAGCAACCTCCTGCCCCATATTTACAAGGAGACGTAAACCCTGCGTGGTTTTTCCTGTCCTTGTAAATATGGCCCCTTCTCACGCAACACTCTAAGTAAAAGGGGCCTGACATGGGTGTTGCAGTGGGTGTTCCCACGCAACACCCATGTATTCAGCATCATTTCCAGATTTACGAGAATTTGTAAACCTGGAAATGCGTCAGAATGCTATGCAACCTCAGGGGTGGCGTAGCCAGGCGCAACGAGGAGAAATGTTTATGTTTCTCCTCGTTTTTTCCTCTTTCTTGGGGTGCTGCATTCTGCAGCACACATAGGAAGAGGAAATCACTTCTTCTTATTTTTTTTGTTATTGTTTTTGTGCAGGAAGGTACCCCTTCCTGCACAGAAACAATCTCCCCACAACGGAGGCAGCCTTGCACCATGGCGCAAGGATGCCTGTATGGCGCATGGCAGCCGAGTGTTCGCCAGCGCAGGGGAATGCACAGGGATGCGTCATTTTGTTGTAAATATGACGTATCCCATTGTTTTGAAAGTGCTACAGCGTGGCGTAGCCAAAGGACTTGCGGTGCAGCGCCGCGGTACTTTCTTGTAAATAAGTGTCAAGGTCCTTCTCAGGAGGCCGCTGCAGCCTGCACCACCCATTGCGCTGCCAGTGCCAGTACCAACACAGCGACTAACCATCACACTCCCACAAGTGTGAGAATTCAGACTATTCCACGCAATCCAAAGCTTTTCTGATGGGCTGGATGATATGTATTTTATTTTTGATGAATATAGAATAATTAAGCACATTGTTAGCTCACTTCAAAAATAGACAAGCAGCTCAACCATGAAGTGGACTCTCATAAGTACCAGTGTTGAGAATGAAGTGCCAGTACCGAGCTCAAAATAAGCAGTGGAACTACTTTGTGTGAAGATGTGCTCCTTGTGAAAGGGCAGGATACAGTCACTCACTGTGAAGCTAGCCATTGGCTGCCCCATACTGTCTGCTGTAGTGGGTGGGAGGAAAATGTGAATGACACAACAACAAGCCAATGGTTGAAGGCTGCAGCCCCTTTAAGTATATTATACATAGAATGTTAGTAAAATCAAAAGGTCTTGCCTGATATCAGGCCTCAAAAGAAAAACTGTTGCTACTTTTTGTGAAATAGGCTCCTTAATTTGCACAAAATACCTTTGCTCAAAAGTGCCCGGTAGACTGGGAAATAACTGCACATTCATGGATGGAACAAATGGTTGGGCATACATGTGATTCATTTCCCATTGGTCCAAACGGAATACATTCAAGGGGCAGTCCAGTGTAAAGAAAACAACAGAATTCTCTTTATCTAGTCCTTCATCACTAACAATCACCCACAATAGTCATTCCAGAATATTCCTTTGTTTGATGATGTCTGCTTGGGTTTCGAGCCCTATTGTAACATCTTTCACGGGATGGCCCATCGCTGTATCAGAAGTTTCAGACAAGTCAAAATAAGCATTTGATTTACTGCAAATAGGTTTTCTCATCTTCTTTCATACTATGTAACATACATTTGTTATCCACTTATCAACCCTCATAAGCCAATCTTTTGTATTAAAAAATCCAATTGTTGGTCCCCATTTGTTATAAAAGTCACCAGATAAGGCCCTGTAAACGAGTACTGATACTAATTCAGTTTGCAAGGCCATAACAGTACAGTATGTTCAACTTCAAGGGTAGCAGTAATAAGCTTGGGAAAAAGATCTCCGACAAAGAGTCCCTAAAAGGGTGCCCATCAGGCATTGCAGCGCCGGCCTGACGAGGAGCAAGCCCTATGATGAAGCATGACACCCAAATGGGTGTGCGAGGGCCCCACTTCCCAAATTGGGAGACACCCACACTCCACTACTGAGTAAGGGTGTTGACCAACCTAGCCTCCTTCTCTTCTTTCCCCACCCTACAGGAACTGCATACTCCTTCGGTGCTAACAGTGATAAGCTGCATGCTAAAACAATATATATTCTGATTGTTCAACACACTTCTTTTCAAAATGCAAACAATGCACCACACTTCTTCGTTTTGTAAGGGGATAATACAGCATCATCTCTCTCATTTATCATAAATATAAGGGTGAGTACCAACCCTGGAGATAGGATTCTCACTGACACATAAATGTTCGCCCCCTTTTTTAAACACCTTCAGCAGGGGCTTAATACAAGCCCCTGCAGTCACTGTGTTGCATGGGGGCCCCAACCCTTCAAGGGAGCCTAAATTCTTCAGAGGCCCCTTTTCAGCCTGTGATATAGGAGTAATGCAGGGGACGCTCATCACATTCTACGTGGGGGCACTCATTTTGCGTTATGCTACTGCTGCCCCTCTGCTTCTGGTGTATTTTACAGATAGGAGCACTCCTTCGCCACATGCCTCATATTTAATCTGGTTCCTAGACTGGAGCAGAGCTCTGTTAGGTGGAGCTTCTGCTCCAAGTGCATGTTCTCATGACTCTGTGAGGGCAGCAGCACGTAGCATCAAGAACATACGATCACGCACGCAAGTGTGGCATGAGCACACCCCCTCCAGCTCAAGCGGCCTTTTTAGGTTTCGCTTGTATTATTATTAGTGCATTTTATAGAGCGCACGGCTACCTCCAACGGAAGTGTACATTGCGCATGCGCTGTCAGCGAAATCTTTTGTCAACAAAAAAACCTTTAAAACAGGCATAGAGCCCGCCCGTTACATACTATTGGTTGACTTCCATGTCACTCTTGTTTCCTTGCTTCCTATTGGTCACCACCTCCTGCTGCCTGTTTACTGCCTGATTGGTCTTGAAGTGTCTGTCCTGGCTGGGGCTCATGGACCAAGTACAGTTTCCTGTCTATGCCCAGTGTTTGCTTTTATTTTTTTTACATGCACTCTATACGAGTGCATGTGTCTCCAGCCCCTGCCTACTCCCACCATCCTTGCTCTTGCCCTCCACCCCCTGCCGGCTTGTGTTCCTTTTCCCTCCCTCCTCCCCTGCCACCTCATTCATGTTCCTTGCCCTTCCGTATTTCCTCTATTCTACCCTTCATTATGTTGCTGCTCCATCTTCTGTCAGACCTCCCTCGTTTAGCTTGCCCCTGCACTCCCCCACCCTACGTTGTGTTGCTGCTCCCTTCCACCTTCCCATCACCTCCCTCATATTGGTTGCACCCTGTCCTCCTCCCCTTGTCCGTTGTGTTGCTAACACCCCACCCCCACAGGTCCCCCGCCCCTTCCGACCCTCTCATGCTGACAAAAAGTGCTATTTGGCTTTGTTTAATGTTTCCTAGATATTTAGAACAACAACACGTGCGGGTTAAAGAAACAAAAACGATATAACGCGGTCAACGATGGCTGCGTCATAGCGCTTTTCTTTTTTACTTCAAGCCATGTTGTACAGAAGCCCGCTCTGCTGTGCAACATTTCTAAAAACATTGTCAATGCTTGTTTTCATTACTGTGGTGCCAGCTTGGTATCGTGAACATGTGCACTTTGAACGTGGGTGTAAGTGGTTCCTAGTTAAACAGGCAAACTTGCCTCTGACAATGATTGAAACCGAAATGGTCCTTGTAACAAGGAGAAGAGGTAGGGTGACCAACTGGCATGGGTGCAAATTCAGGACGGTGAGTGTAAAAATTCAGGACAAAAGGTCAAAATTCAGGACAAAAATTCAGGACAGAAGGTCAAAATTAAGGACAAAACTTTGGGGCAAAAGGTAAGTTTTACAGACACATCAGAGGAGAGCATGCAATAATATATAAGTAAATAGACAACCAACATAAGTGCAAGTCAAAATAAGTTTATATTAGGTATTAGGTAAACATTGTTATTTTCAATGCCAAAAGCTCTAACTTGTACAAATGCGCGACTGATTGCATATGCTTGTTTTTTTTCAAGTAACTGGACAATGTTACTTCCATCTAATGTGCTACATTTTTTTTCCCTTGCCTTCAGGCCCACCACATGCCTTAACTGCCTAGAATGGCCCATTGGCATTCTGTATGCCACAATCAGCCGGCAGATAGGACAGTGGATCCATCACAGTCTGTGAGAGGTTGGGGAGGGGCTGCTCTTGAGCACAGAGGAGTGCCAGGCGACTCCTGCAGGGAGGCTTCCCAGAGGTGAGCAGTGTAGGTCACTGTAACCCCCCAAATTACGGACAAAAGGCATCCGTAAGAGGGATCGTCACGGACAACGGACGTGACTTTCAAGTAACGGACGGTCCGTGAAATTTACGGACGGTTGGTCACCCTAAGAAGAGGTTTGGTTTGCAGGCGCGGCTCATGCAGGTAAGAGCTGGGGTGCGGAGTGGGGGGATTCATCATACGACAACGAGGGAAACTTAAATATAAAAAAAAAAACATGGTTTTCTTTTTTTTGTTTTATTCAAGTTTTCCTTGTATGTCTAATCCTCCATACCCCGTCCCCTCGCCCCACCACTCTTACCTGCACGGGCCGCGCCTGTTGGTTTGGGGAGCGGTGTGAAGGTTACTATGATCTGTGGTGTCCTGGGTATGAAACAAGCACTTGAATGTTGAATGGAGGCCCTTACATCTGGTCTAAAGGAAACTGCAATCTGTGTGCCTTGCCACTGGTCTCGGCCCTACCTGATCAATTGTTCCTCTGTCAGGTCCTGCAGAGGAGTGAAGTTGTTAGGTGGCTTGTTGCAATTGCTCTTTTGATCTCGGTTATCACTCCTAGTATTGCTGGACCAGGTCCCTCAAATTCTATATCATATATACTTTTGCGATTAAAATGAAACCGGCACTGTGGTGATCAGTGGGCCTTTCGTCTTCCTACCCAGGGTCAGTCTGGCCTTTAGGGCGAGTCTGGCAGTGCCACAAGGGTTGGTCTGACAGATCAGTGTGTACATTTTCTGCCTATTTGCCGCTTTAAAGGTCTGGTCAGCTGGATTTTACTGTTCATTTCTCTGATATTACCACAAACATTGATGCAGCAAGGGCTAATGCATGCATTGTCCCCTATCATGGAAAACACATGTGCAGTGTGTCTTTACAAGTTCAAAACTGCCCCGATTTGCTGATGTCGGCCACTTTTTTTTTTAGCTATTTCATTTGCTAATGGGGGTACTTTGATTATGGTGCCCAGGCATATTTTCAGTCCCAGTCTGACCATATTCTGATCTACGATACTTTTTTAACCATTCCTGGTGATCACAGTGTGGCCCCGGTAGGTGTTTACTGAGCAGATCTCATTTATAGGTTGTTTCAAATGGCATCAGGGATTTTTATCCTATATAACAGTGTCACACCAGTTCCCTGCTCCCCTCTTGAATGTCTCATATCAGAACACTCACTTTGTGCTCATTGTCTGGTTATTGCTTTCGGCTGTGGCCAAAAAGTCTGCCCAGGAGGGTTAAGGTGGGGAATATGGAAATGTTGGCAGGAGGACCAACCGCCCAGGAATCAGCAAGCCTAACATAAGGCATTACGGCCCAGTCTAATGGACTGGGGGTAGTTTGGTTTTTCCTGTCTGGCAGGACTCAAGTGTAGACTTATTTTTTATAACCAATTTTATTAAAAGTTTTCCAGCAAGACACATATCATCACAGTTCAAAAAAAAGTTCAATGTATATGCACAACAGTACAGCAAGCCCAGACATCAGTATTGCAAAATATTACATGGTCAAATCGACAGTCCACATTAGCTACACCATTTCCCCCATATTCGTTCGTGCTTTTGAGGACAGCCACGAGCCTTAAAGATCGGCTTCTCCTGGTGAGCGCACCAGTCCATCCCCATGCGCCAG
This sequence comes from Calotriton arnoldi, assembly GCA_963921515.1. Taxonomy (NCBI): domain Eukaryota; kingdom Metazoa; phylum Chordata; class Amphibia; order Caudata; family Salamandridae; genus Calotriton; species Calotriton arnoldi. The sequence goes on along the minus strand of CAWUFW010000420.1, from coordinate 4,100,938 downwards.
CACCTGACAGTCAGTGTTTTTTGCTGTTTAGCGACCAAACAGGCCACCCCCAGAATGATTCGCTCAGCCCTAGGGCCACCTATCTCCTCCATCAACCCCAACAGCACAATACGAGGTGTGAGTTCCAGGGTGTGGCCCAAGACAGAGGAGAGCACACGACTCACCCCCTCCCAAAAGGGCCTCAACACTGGACATTGCCAAGCTACATGAAAGAAATCTGCTGCTGGGAGTGCGCAAATCGCCAACTCTCGTGTGTCATACAGGCCTCCCTCCACTCCTCTTCATCCAGTTCTCCCACCCAGGCCTCCCATCTCTGCCAAGTTCGCTCAAGGCCGTCAGGGACATGGATTAGCAGCGAGCGATCGATCACAGAGGTTGCCCCCTTCCCCAAACGCCCAAAGAAAACCTCTGTCTCTAGCGGACTGAACTCAGGTAGCGAGTCATCCGGGAGATCGTGGGCCTGCAGAGCGTGGCGTAATAGGAGGTAACGAAAGAACTGCAAATTGGACAGGGTATATCTGGCCTTTAAGTCCTGAAATGTCACCAGGCTACCTCCCTTGTAGACATGCCCCAGATAGGAAATCCCGATACGGTCCCAGGGGACAAAGCCCTCCAGGGTCGAGAGCTGACTAAGCCAAGTTCCCCGCCATAAGGGGGTCATCTCAGTGAGACGGCAGTCCCAGCCAATTAGCCGAAGAGCCGCCCTCCAGCAGGTAGAGGACACCCCTGTTTCAAGAAGGTAATTTAGTGGGCAGATGCGCTCCGTACAACACATCGAGCAGACCATCCAGACTTATCGAGTGAATCTCCAGACGGTACGCCGGGTCATCCCACCCACCCGTGAACCAGTCATTGATCGGTACCAAATGGGCTGCGAGGTAGTATAGGTAAATGTCTGATAATCCCAAGCCACCATTAAAGGGGGATCTGTGCAGTAATTGAAAAGCTACCTTGTGCCTACCACCCACCCACACAAAATTGGTGGTCCTGGCAGTCGGAGTGAAACCATTTGCGGGGGATGGGATAGGGGTAGTTGCCCAGACTGTACTAGTAGTGTGGCAGGCACACCATCCTAAAGAGGGCAGTGAGCCCCATGGGGTTCAATGGCAGGCTAGACCAGCGGCCCAGGTCGCGATGAAACATGAGATCCAGCCCCGGAAGTTAAGGGCGCAGGCCTGATCCGGGAGGGGGGGGCACATGTGAATTCCTAAATACTTGAAAAATAGTGCCAGGTGGGAATGTTGGGGCACCAAATGCGCCCAGGGCATCTCCTCTCACCTCAACTAGACAGGACTTGTCTTCATTAATCTGCAGCCCAGATGCCTCGCCGTATAGCCGAAGAAGTGATAGACATTGGGGGCCGGAGCGCTGCGGATCCGTCAGAAACAGAAGGATATCATCCGCACACAACACTATGCGGTCCTCGAAGCTACTCCTCCACCACCAGCCCCAAACCTGGGTGTCACAGCGTATAAGTCTCGCCAGGGACTCTATCAGCAAGGCGAATAGCAATGGGGACAGCGGACACCCCTGGCAAGTGCTGCGTTCAATAGGAAACGAAGGTGACAGAACCCCATTTACACGAACCTGAGCGGAGGGCATGGTAGAGAAGACGGATCACACGGCGGAACCTCTCTCCCATTCCAACCCGCTGGAGGACTCAATCCATAAAATCCCATGACACTGTATCAAATGCCTTGGTAAAATAAACTAACAAGAGGGCCAAGGTGCCACCAAGGTCCTGTGTCAGGAATAGCTCCGCATGAATCCTCCAAATACAATGAAGCGTGCTGCGACCCGGCATAAATCCACATTGATCTGAGTGAATAAGATGTGGTAACACTCGACCCAACCGTGTCGCTAGGGCTTTTGCGTAGATCTTAATGTCGACGTTAATTAGGGATATCGGGAGATAAGTTGAACATTGGTCTCTAGGGAGAGCCTCCTTGGGCAGGACTAGCATTGTGGCACAGTCTACGTCGGGTGGAAAGGACCCCTGCTGCAGTGCAGCTGCATAGAAATTCAGAAGATGGGGATATAGGATGTCACGGAAGCATTTGTAGTATTCAATAGGATCCTATCTGGGCCAGCCGTCTTCCCGGCTTGTAATACTGACACCGCAGAGTTCACCTCCTCCAGCGTGAGGTCCTGGTCCAATTCTCAGGCCAAAGCGCAGGGTATGGAGGGCAGCAGTATGCTATCCAGAAGAGGGTTCGCGGGTACTGTAATCTACCCAATTTATCACCAGATGCATATACCCTCTGCGTAGAGGCCATCCAACAGTGTTTAGCTTCCTCAAGGGAGACCTGACGCAGTTCTGTATGGGCTATCGCCAGGAGAGGATGAGTGCTTTCAGTGTCCCGACTACGTAAGGTGAACTCCAAGTGCAATATTGGATCTTCGAGGTCAGTCAGCTGTGCAACTCTGTGTGCCTCAACCTGGCGAACATAGCCTTTGATATGGCCTCTCAAAGAAGGCTTACTAGAGGCCCAAAGCATTGCTGTTGGTGAAACTGAGCTACATTAACCTTAAAGAACTCCTTCAACAAAAGCAGCACACTCAGAGCTTTGTAAGTGCCAGGCATTGAACCTCCAAGTGGGGCGCAGAACGGCGGGTTGGGTTCCCAAAACAACATAAGTGGAGCGTGGTCGGAGACTCGGCATGGGAGAATGCACACTGATTGGACCGAGAAGAGATCTGCCGCCTGTAACCACAGCAAGTCTATGCGTGATTCTGCTGCATGCACTGCCGATTGGTGAGTGTACCATTAAAGATAATGGGGTAATCCTGTGTCCCTCGGAACCTGTGTATTGGTACTATAATAAACAGTTGGTTCTGTTGGGTGATACAATTGCTGTGCTCTGTGTAATCAATACAATAGCGACCATATATCCTAAATTTCTTTCAACAGATTAAATTTTAAGAGAACACATATATGATAGGAACACACCAAAAAGACATGAGTTGGAAAAACAGAGTGTTTTTTACTCTTTTCTTATTTACAAGTAAGTTAAATATGGCTGTCACAAGCACAATTGAATCGCGGCGAAACAAGAAGGTGACTATTATGAAATTAGGTGAGATAAAGTGACAAGTGAAGTCAGTGATCAGCTATATACATGGCATACATAAGTGACGTAAATAGATCTGTTGAAAGAAATTTAGGATAAATGGTCGCTATTGTATTGATTACACAGAGCACAGCAATTGTATCACCCAACAGAACCAATTGTAGATTGGTGAGTGTAGGCACGCTGGGCAGGATGCCAGGAGCGCCATACATCGCAGAGGCCCAATGAGTCAGCCTACGAGGACAGACAGACAGACCGACCAAGAACGCCGACCAGGGTACGGGGCAGTTGAAGCATCCAGATCAGGATCGGGGAGTGCGTTAAAATCTCCAGCAACTACCATAAAGCTTTGGGGGAAGAGTCAGGAGGAAGGATTGCAGTGATTACAGGAAGGGCTGCAGCAGGGGAGGAGGGAAATAACAGGACACAAAGTTGTAATGCCTTGCTTCCAGGCAGCCCTCAATACTCGCATAACATCCCTGGCGTCTGTGTGCTGCCCCGTGATTGCAAAGGGGAGAGATTTATACAGCAATATGGCGACTCCTCTGGAGCCACGCATAAAGCCGGAGTGGTAAACCCTGTTGTAGCCGAAACGGCCCAAAAAGGGGCAGCTTGTGCCTAGCAAGTGGGTCTCCTGCAAGAGGACGACCGCTGGCCTGTTTCACCTGATTTACCGTAATACTGCAGAGTGTTTAATCCGATCCAGCAGGTCGTCCACATTCCAGCAGAACACTGTTAGTCTAGGGGGGATTCATGACGTAGATGGAAAGCATGAGGCTGTCCCTGCCGAAAAGCAGGACCGGACATGATAGCCTGGGGACCTGCAGTGCTATGCCCTAAGTATGATATGGGTAGTGATGTGGGTGCTCGCCTTAGACAACGTGAAAGGAAAAAACACCATTAAGACAGAACAATAACAAGAACAACCCATGCCCGAAAGCCCAGCTAATGTACACACACCCCACTCCACACTTCTCCCCAGGAAGCAACTGTCGCCCTAAAGAAATTACCCATAACAGCTAAACTAGGGGGGAACTTCTGTAACCTTTAGGTGCCAATATGGGAGGAGCTAGGGCCTGATAATGTATTTCAACATATGCAAGTGTCATTACAGTTAGGCACATAGCAGAAGCAACACTGAAGGCCGAGTAGGAGCCGTAAACATTATGGCCCCCGCACAGAGGAGGCGAAGCCAGCCAGCATCACAGGCAGTCCCACTCGGCCAGCCTCCCACACCAGAAACAGCAACCTGAGAAGGTATGTAACATCTGACTCATGGCGTTGCGGAAAGTTGAGAGGAAGAACCCACATCCGCATCAACTGACTGAAAAATCATTCGAAAGGTTCTCGGCCACCGTTGGTGAAGCAGTTTCCTCTGGAACCGAGGCGGGGCCCTCCACATCATCCCCACACTCGACCTGGGATTTCCAAGAGGGGGAGCGGCCACCCCTCCGCCGATGGGGGGGCAGCATCTGGGCACGCTCCACTGCGTCACCCGAACTGTGCAGCTCCGGAGACGATCTCCACAGCAACCGCCGCTCAGTTTCCCCTTCCCAAGCCTGGTCCGGCATATCAAAAAAGAGAGTGCTGGACTGGAAGATGGCTTTTAGATGGGCAGGTAATAGAAGCATGTAACGCAGGTCAAGTGCTTCACTTCAACAAAGGAGGGCCACCCTCGTATAATCAGGAAACAGGAGAACCTTAGAGTTGTCAAACTGCAGGTCTGGACGAGCGCGGGCCTTCTGCAAGATCACGTCCCAATCTTTGAAATTTTTTATTTTATTTTATGCGTTTTTATATAGCGCAGACTTTACTCGAAGGTGTCAGAGCGCTTCACAATAGGAACAGTAAAGTTACATGAGGAGAAGATTTCAAGTGGGCATGTTACAAAAGCAAACGTTGCATTACATAAGGAAAAAGTGACAATTGTGCATATAACAAAAGCAAACAAGATACAAGAAGAGGTAGCAAATGATACGTTACAAGAGGAAAAAGTGACAAGTGTGCATGATACATAAGATACAAAATACAAATAGAGGTATAATGCTGCAATAAGTGGCAGTCACTCAGAACACACTGGGAAGGCACTTCTATAGGCATGGAGTACAGAATTTCCTATAGTGGAAGAACTTCCTTGAGGGAATAGAGAGGGCGTGAATTAGATTTGGAAGTGTCTTTGAAGAAGGAGAGATTTGAGGTCAGTTTTGAAGGACCGGGAGGCGGTGGTGGTCCGGAGCTGAGGCGGAAGTGAGTTCCAGATTCTCACCGCGTTGCCTGAAAAGAATTGGGCCATCGATCTTTCCTTTTTGAAAGTGGGAGGTTCAAGCAATAAATTTTCCGCATTACGTGTTTCAGGGGTCTCCAACCTTTTGTGTAGTGAGAGCTACTTCTGGTCAGTGAAAATCGTCGTGAGCTACTAAACCCCAAGCAACACGCGCATTTTTCTGAGAGACCTCCCACGCCCAGTTTCATTGACGTTAAGCCTAATTTCTTCAGAGCCCATACTGTGGTTTGAACACAATACTTAAGAGTTCCCTAGAAACACTGAAAGGAATGACTTTGGATTTGTGTTGTCAAACCGCTTTACGACCTTTCAATTAATAGCTTCGAAATCAGGACCTTTCAATAGCTGTCACTGAAATAATCATTGTAATGCAGCTCAATTAACAAACAAACAGGAAAAGCAATCTTACCTTCAATGTGGAACTGTATGATGTCCTCTAATGCTGTGTAATCTGGTAGCCTGGCGGGGGCAGTTCCGAAGAAGTCATTATAGTAGTAAAGTAGTCACAGAGTGTGGCAGTCAGCCTGTGCAAAGCTTTGCTGAATCACAATTGCAGATGGATTCTTCTACTGTAGCTTTGACAAGATCGCTGTGTTTTTCAGTTGCCAGATAAGCTGAACTTCAGCTTTGTTTGGAAAGTACCGATTTTGTCCTCCACTCTGAATTCTTCAGAAGGTTCTGTTTTGACTTTAAGGTTTTTATGGCACCAGTAATGTTCTCAGTTGTATTCTCATTGCTCCCTTTACTTTTTAGGAGTGTCAGTAGACCAGGACTGCAGTACAAATTGCTTTGTTCTTATTCAACTAAAAAGAACTTTGAAAGATGCTGAAGATTCTTCTCTTTAGCTCTCATTTTTCTTGATGTCAATACACCAGGCCTCCAGTAAACACTGCTTTTTTCTTATCTTGTGCAGCAAATAAACATTTGGAAAGGTGCTGAAGATTCTTCTCTCCAGCTACTTTTTTCTTGGTATCTGAAACCCAGGCCTGAAGTACACATTGCTTTGTTCTTGTTCAACTACTAACTGTTACTAACAAAAGGACTTTTGAAAGATGCTGAAGATTCTTCTCTAGAGCTATCTTTTTTCCTTGATCTCAATAAACCAGGCCTCCAGCAAACACTGCTTTGTTCTTGTGCAGCAAAGAAACATTTGGAAAGGTGCTGAAGATTCTTCTCTCCAGCTACTTTTTCTTGTGTTTGTAAAACAGGCCTGCAGTACACATTGCTTTGTTTTTGTTCAACTAATAAAAAAACTGGGGGCTGAAGATTCTTCTCTGCAGCGACTTTAATCTTTGTGTTCGTAATGAAACAGATACCTAGGTTTGGGATTTCACCAGGAACTGTCATTGAACAAGTATTGATTGCGAATGCATTCAAATTATTTCAGTGAGAGACTTGACACTGCATGGTGTCCACTAATCCCTTGTAATCTGGGGTGTAGCTTGAGAGGGCAACTCTTATGGAGTCATTTAAATGTTCGTCAGTCAGACGTGTGCGAAACTTAGATTTTACGAAGTTCATATCAGAAAATGCTGCTTCACAAAGATAGGTAGAGACAAATAGGGAAAAAAGTTTCAATGCAGCTGTGTGGATGTTCTTAAACTTTTCAGCATCCACAAGACTCCAGAAATTAATGTCAGATTGCCTTGATTTCAATTCAATGTCATTTTGAAGTGTGACAATCTCCATTTCCATTGTGGCAGAGTCAAGGTTCAAAAGCACACTAATTTTCTCTGAAATGTCACTAACATCCACTTCCATGAAGGGGTTTGAAGTGAACAGGGATCCAGTTGCTCAAAATCACTAAATCTGTCACTGAACTCTTGATTAAGCCTCATGAGGAGACTACTGTATTTTTCTATGTCCAGGAGCTCAGCCTCAGCTTTGTTTTCTGAAAGGATTTGGAGCACAGAGGGAAAGTGCTGCATCTTTCTTTTCTGTACATGCTGTATGAAAAGGTTAAGTTTTGATTTGAATGTTTTCACAGAACTTACCATGTTGGTTATTGTCTTGTTTTTGCCTTGCAACTCGTAGTTCAATACATTTAATTTTTCTGTCACATCTGTCAAAAAAGCTAAATCGAGCAACCATTGAGTGTTTGATAACAGTGTGGTATCTTCATTTCTAGACTCCATAAAAGCTCTGACTTCTGGCAATAGCGAAAGGAATCTTCGCAGTATTTTTCCCCTGCTAAGCCATCGGATTTGAGTGTGCAGTAAAAGGTCACCATACTCGGCTGATAGTTCTTCAAGGAACAATTTGAAGGTTCGGTGTTGCTTGGCCTTTGCACGAATTGAATTAATAATTTTAACAACAGGAGTCATCACATGATCAAACCCCATTACCTTGGCACATATTGCCTGTTGATGTATAATGCAATGGTAGTTCAATAACGGAGGAAATCTGGATCTGCTTTACAATTGGCAATGAAGCCAGAATGACGCCCTATCATTGCGGGTGCACCATCAGTGGTTATCGCCACCAACTTTTTCAATGGGACATTTTGTTTCACAAAATAATTTTTCACCTCATTGTGGATGTCAGATCCTCTGGTTGTGGTTTTCAGAGGCAACAAAGTTAAAAATTCCTCTTTATCAGTAAAATCTTCAAAAACCATTCTAACGAACATTGCCAACTGTGCAATATCGCTTGCATCAACAGATTGATCACATTGAAGAGAAAAATATTTGCATGTCTTTAAATCGCGCTCTAACTGCTCTATCATGTTGGCCGATAATACAGATACCCTTCTTGCCATAGTGTTTGACCCTAACTGCACATCTGAAATGGCAGACATAATTTCAGGGCTATTTTTAAAGTCTTTGAATAAGGAGTTGGCCATTAGAAGCATTGCTTCCTTCACAATGGCTCCATCTGAAAATGTTGCTTTGTGCTTAATCAAGTGATGAGTAACTATGAAGGATGCTTCAGTTGCCGCAGTGGCTTTCTTCGTCGGCTTTGTAAAAAAAGATTGCTGTGTCTGCAATGCAGATTTCAGTTCGTTTACTTTTTGTGACCTCAGGCTGCTTCCTTTAGGGAACTTCCTCTCAAAATGCATGTGCTTTGTTGAAAAATGCCTCTCAATATTGCCCTTTTTCCCCACTGCAACTTTTGCTCCACAGATTAAACATACACAGTTGTCTTTAATTTGTGTAAATAAAAATGTGTTCTCCCACTCTTGATGGAAGTAGTAAGTCTTACTCTTTGCCCTTTTGGAGGGACCTGGCTCTTCATCCATGATTAGTTGTTAAGGATGTAAGCAAGAGTAAAAATGTTGATGAAGTCAACATCCAATCCATAACAGGCAAGAATACCACGTGGACACCTTTTAATAATGTTGTATTGCAGACCTTTTGTGAGTAGCAGCCATGCTGGTAAATTAAACAGCACAGTTGGAAAGTGAGATAACTAACTCACCTTAGCTATGTTTAATTATGAACACAGGAGGACTGCTTTTCACAAAGGACCTGAGATTTGATTCATTATGACCAAAGCATAGGTTTGGGCTTGTATGGACTTTAGCCAACTTCTGTAAATAGGAAGAGGACATAATTGTACCACACCAAGCACCCAATTCACAAAGGTGAAGGTTTTGAAAATCATTTCTATCAGGTACTCCTACATTTGTAGCAAACATTGGACTTTTTGGAATTAAGACAAGCTTTCAAAACTACTCCATTCTGCAGCACACATAGAAAGAGGAAAATGCCTCAGAGGATTGTTTTTGTGCAAGAAGGTGCCCCTTCCTGCGCAGAAAAATTCTGTCTGCAACGCAGGCATCCTTGCACCACGGCACAGGGGTGCCTGTGTTGGCACTTGGCAGCAGTTTGTGTGCCAGTGCAGGGAAAGGATAGGAATGCGTCATATAATGTTAAATATGGTGCATTCCTGCCCTTTACCTTTGCGCAGTAAGATGGCTTGCTGCACTGTGTGAAAGTTAGCTAAATATGCCCCCCAGAATAAGGTACTATAGCGCTAAATGGCATATTTGCATTTTGTGTGATTTGACCTAGTAGTTTTTAAAAAATTTCACCTAATTGCGTGAAAGGAAATTATGTGTATTTTGCACACACCTACCATTAATAACCTGAACCCGACAATATCAAGTGTAGACATTTTAAAGATAACAGAGTGTTCCCCTGAAAAGTACATTCCCCCAGCCTGAAGAACATCACTCTGCTGTTCAAGGCCAGACAAGCTGTGGCCCCTTACTTAAAGAGATGAAGTACTGGGCACCAAGGGGCCCATGGCTAAGCCACGGCCCCGCCCCTGATGTAAGAGGGCCAGGGTTGGTGACAGCCCGGGGAGCTTTGTGGCCTTGGTCAGAGACATGACATCGCCAGCATCTCAGCAATGCATAGCTGGAGGTAGGGGGAGCTGGCCACGAGACCCCCACCCCAACTGGAAATGTAGAACTGGTGAGGACCACATGGAAATTCGGACCTAGCGTTGGACCCTGCTGATGCAGCCCTGGGCTTAAAAATATCCACCTATGAGCAGTGGGGAAGCGCCTGGAGCTCAGAGGATGGGCCACCATGACAGACATGGGTGGACTGCTGCTGCTCCATGGGCCTGTTTCACACCCTCCTTTCTTGTGTGTTTATTTCAGGCCTGGTTTATGTGATGAGTCAGCTGGCAAACCTTCCAGACCAGCCATGTTTTTATAGCTCTTGCTGGTACAGTTCAGTGGCTTCATAGCGCTTTAAATATTATGTTTTTATAGTTCTTCCTGGTACAGTACAGTGGCTTCGTAGTGCTATAAATATGTCAGAACTCTGCGTTACCCTTTTATCAACTTCAGGAAGATTGAAGGCTAAGTTTGCCTTACCAGACTGAGGCCTCGCCCAGCTGGTGTGACAAACAGTCTTGCAGCAAGTGCCAGTACCTCCTGAGTCCCTCAGGTATGTGCTGATAAACTCCAGAGTCCATGCATAACCACTGAGTACGCTTGTGTAGGCACACTTTTTGTAGACACCAAAGGACAGGTGTTGGGGAGGAGAAATGACCCCTGAATGGCTCTGGTCCTGCCTCGAGGTCATCAGAGGAAGCTGTAGGTTGGCTGTGTGGCTGAACAAAGCTGGGAAGCTCTCTGCTCGCCTGTTGCTCGTTGCTCCGAGTCCAGAGACAGTTCAGACACAAACGGCCAGCCCTTTCCAGAACTTTCACAATGGCACAGATGTGTACAGATCCGCCTTCAGAAATGGAGCGTTGCATGGAATACCTGATCACCACTTTTCAGCGCTACGCTGGCAAGGAAGGGGACCACAGCAAAATGTCATTCGAAGAGTTTGAACATTTCATTACCGGAGCGTAAAAGCTTAACAAAGAGACACTGAAGAAAATGATGGCCTCCTAGTCTAGTCTTTGGTGGTGTTGATGGGAAGAAAGATAATCAGATCGACTTCCAGGAGTTTTTGAGCCTGATTGGGGGTATGGTGATTGCCTGCCACGAGGCAATAATGTGAAGGCAAATCTGCACCCAAGCCAGATCTCAAGTATGCACAGACGTACATCACACTTTGCTTCCTTACAGTTACCTTCCATAAAAGATTACAGCACATTTGTCATAAATGATCAGAAATGGGGGGCCATTTCTCATAGTCACTGTATTTTCGTTGTTGTTTTTGACTGGAACCCACACTCTTCAGATCACCTCAAGGGGGTAATGTCCACTCCAGCAAATAGTTTTATTTAAGTTAGCCAGTCCCACCTTGCTGAGCACGCTAAACTGGCAGTTCATTTGTTATTCTTGGAGCATGAAAAAGATCCGGAATGTGGAGCAAAGACAACAGAAGTGCCTCCTTTAGTAGCTTCTTTTACCTGAGCCCAAGGCAAAGCCAACAACTGCCCAGTCACGCAGTAGCGAGTACATTCGTCCAATTAAACTACTGACCCAGTCATATGGAAGTAGTGCCCCATCCATGCTGCAATCCCGAAATAGCTCAACCTTTCCTCAAATAGAGCTCTGTCCACGCCGGGCCTGCAACCAGGGCCATGAGTCAATGCTGGCAATGTTCCAAGCAGCCTTGAGGTCACTACCCAGGCATGGCAGCGACTGGCTCTCTCTGCTCCCAGTGTTGCACAACATTTTTTCATATCCACAGACAAAATATATATATAAGAAGGCAGCCTCGCCACCATGGTCTGATGCCAGTCGAGCCTACCGAAGGATGCAAGCACAGAGATTTCAAACATTTATGGGCCGGGTTCTATTCTTGTTCGTTGTTCTTTCAAGAGAATACTCCTGGTATAAACTCATAAAGCCAAGATGCCAGCAGTTGCCTTATTTGTAAACTAATAAAAGAGATAAAATACAATTAAAAAATAAAGATTATCAGGGGAAGCTGTTGATTTTTGGCCCCCGCCTCAGCAAACATAAGGCGCTGGCTGGAAGCATTTGTGACACAGATTGAGCCAGAGAAGGGTTCATTGGTACACCCTGCGTGCCCTCCTCGAGTGTGTCCACTACTACCACCAGCTCCCCAGGGGCTCTAGTCGAGGGGCTGGCAGCGGTAGCAGCAAGATGAATGATACTGCCAAGGCAGGCCATCTTTTACCTGACCCATACCTCAGAGATGCCTACCCACAAGGGTGCTGTTCAGCAACTTGAGAGGGGGTGAGGGGCAGCACTGGGCATTGTCTGACTCGGAAACATTAACCAGGCCTGACATAAACGTTGTAAAATTTATGTTTTTCATTCCCGAATCCTAACGCTACGAGTTATCTACTTAAATTGGTATCCCTGCACTAAAAGTAACAAATGCGTGTTAACACCTCCGAGAGGCCTCTTGACACGGCTTACCAGCCTGCTGCTCTGTGGCAATTAATATAAGGTGGCTCGAGTCACTGATTTACTTTGAGTTAAGTTACAGCACAAAGACTGATACAAAATCTTCAAACTCCACTCTCTGTTCGCTAACACTGATGCATACGGGGCGAGCAGCCAGCACTGTTCCAGATTTCCTAACTTTAATAGCTGCAGCAGATGAGAAGCGTTAACCTCCAGGATGCAGAAATATTCCTGTCAAATTCCATCATTAGGCTTGATTCTGAATGATATGCCACGCTTTGGCTATCAAGAACTTAAAACAAATGCCACAAACAGTCCATAAGTCACCGGAGAAATATTCTTCCGTCGGAAATCAACATTATACAAAGCTGAACAAAGAGAATCGGATTGCACACTTTGAAGAGCGCCGTTCAGCAACTTGAGAGGGGGGTGGGGGGCCAGCACTGGGCAGTGTCTGACTCGGAAACATAAACCAGGCCTGACAAACATTGTGAAATGGGTTTTTTTCATTCCAGAATCCTAACGCAACGGGTTCTCTAAATTGGTATCCTGCACCAAAAGTAACGAATCCGTGTTAAAACCTCGAGAGGCCTCTCGACACGGCTTACCTGCTGCTCTGTGGAAATGAATATAAGGTGGCAGGCTGTACTGAAAAGGGCAGATGGCGCGGGTCCCGGCAGTTCTACTGCTTGCGCGACCTGCAAACCAGCTGCTCTGCCCTGCCACGCCTGCTGCAGCTCCGCACTGGCACCCGTAGCACTCGTGACTCAACAGCGCGGTGCCAGTGAAGAAAAGGCAGGGGGCGCTTAGAGATGGTCACGAGACGCGGATCACGTAGGAAGGAGAGGAACGTCATCCTCTTCGTCCCGCCCCAGCTAAGCTCAAGCCAATCTGAGCAGCTGGATTGGGTGAGGGCAGGCATCGGAGCCTGAAAACAACCTAATAGCCCAAATAACACTAAAGGGCTACTAAATTGAGCACCATGCAGCGCGAGCTACTCGCAGGGTCTCGGCGAGCTACCGGTAGCTTGCGATCGACCGGTTGGAGACCCCTGGTCTAGAGCCTCCAGAGAGTTTCAGTTTATTCGCCAAGTAGCGAGGAGAGGAGGAGTGCAAGGCTTTGTGGGTGATACAGGCAGTCTTGTAGATAGATCTTGCCTCGATGGGAAGCCAACGGAGGGAAGATAAAATGGGTGTGATGTGGTCGCTTCTTTTGGTCCCATATATGAAACGAGCTGCTGAATGGAGAACAGATTTAAGGGGGGACAGGTGGGATTTGGGGAGGCCAGTAAGAAGACAATTGCAGTAGTCCAGTCTAGAGAGAACCAGCGATTGGACCAGGGTTTTTCGGTCTTGCTCTGGGAAGAAGCGTCGAATCCCCCAGAGAAAGCGCAGTTGGTATCGAGCAGACTTTGCAATGGAATTGATGTGGGAGAGTAGATTGAGTTTTTTGTCGAGTATGACACCAAGGGATTTTGCGCTGTCGACAATGATGGGTTTATTGTTAAGTAGATTCATCTGATCCATCCATGATTGAACCGGAGGAGGAGAGAGTGAGGAGGAGAGGAGGAGGAATTCAGTTTTGGAGGGATTCAGAATCAGTTGATGAGTTAACATCCAGTTTTGAATGGAGTCGAGAGTAGAGTTTAGGATGGGGAGATCGTGTGTGGAGGACACCTTGAGGTAGATTTGAGTGTCGTCCGCATAGAGATGATAGAGGATCCCAGATTTACTTAGGAGATTTCCCAATGGTTCCAAATAGAGGTTGAACAAAGTGGGTGCAAGTATAGAGCCTTGAGGAACACCTTGACTTACCGCCAAAGGCGATGAAAGACTGTTCGCTATTTTGATCATTTGGGATCTATCAGAGAGGAAGGAAGCAAACCATTTAAGCACTGTGCCTTCCATGCCCATTCTCTGTTGAAGAGTGTTAAGGAGAGTGTTGTGATTGACAGTGTCAAAGGCTGCAGAAAGGTCAAGGAGAATTAGAAGACAAGACTCCCCTGAATCGAGTATCCGCAGTGCGTCATCAATCACTTGCAGCAGGGCTGTTTCAGTGCTGCAGTTTTGAATGAAGCCAGACTGGAAATTGTCAAGAAGATCATTGTCCTTGATATGACGGGAAAGTTGTTTCGCTACACATCTTTCTGTGATTTTCGCAAGAAAAGGTAGGTTAGTGATGGGGCGGAAGTTGTTGAGGTCGTTCGCATCAGCGGTGGGTTTTTTAAGAAGAGGGGTAACCTGCCCAGTTTTGAAGGAAACAGGAAGGGAGCCTTGACAGAGGGAGAGGTTAACCAGAGTGGTCCAATAGGAAAGAGAATGGGTGTAGAAGTCGATTGCAATGGCACTAGTGATGGGGTCAAGAGAATGGTTGGAGGGCTTTGTTTCGAGGATGCATTTGAGGAGGGCATCTTCAGAGATGGAGTCAAAGTTCTGCCAAATGGCTAAGGATTTGCGCTCCTCTGGAGGGGTAGAATGACTGACCTGATCCACAAGTGATTTCACTTTTTCGTCAAAGAATATAGCGAATTCCGCTGCTTTCTTTGTAGAATCCTCCAACTTGGAGGTTGGGGGAGAGCAGTTTGGATTCATGATGAGGTCGAATAGTTTTTGGGTCTATTTTTGGCTGAGTCGAGGAGGGTTCTGAAGTGCGATGCTTTTTCAAGGAAGATGTGCTTGTGGTACTTGGATCTTGCTGAACGAAGCGTGGCCAAATTATTGGTGGAGGGCGCTTGTCTCCATTGTTTCTCCAGGATTCTTAGGTACTTCCTTTCTTCTAAAGGGATTTGTTGAACCAAGGTGCTGAGGGAGTAGGCCTTTTCCTTTTGCTTTGAAGAGGAGCGACGTTATTGATTTCGACTGCAAGGACTGAGAGGCATTGGGAGGTGAGTTCATTCACATCCAGGTTCGGGTCTAGCCTTGGAAGTGATAGCAAAGCCGAATCACAGAGGGTACCGAGGTCAATATTTTTCGTGTTACGGAACCAGGAAGTAGTCCTCTTAGGTTGGCCGAGAGTTATAGAGTGTGATAGGTGAAGAGAGAATGGGATGAGGAGGTGGTCAGACCAGTCTACATGAATAGGGATAGCGATAGTAAGCATGTCTGCTTTAGAAATAACAAGGTCTAGGACTGAGCCCTTAGAGTGTGTTGTTTCTGTGCAGTGTTGGATAAGATCGTTTGCAGAGGGAAAGGTGGCCAGCATATTCGCAGAAGAGTCTTCCAGCGAGCCCCAGTGGAGATTGAAGTCACCCACGAAGATCTGATTGTCACTTTGCGAGTGTTGGTCGCTGATGAAGTCAGTGAGTTCCTCCATAAACGAAGGGCCGCTACCAGGCGGGCGGTAAATGGCATGGAATCTGAGGGGTGAGCGGTGGTGCAATTGAAGCTCAAGAGATAGGCATTCAAAAGTGCGGAATGAGCTGTTAGGAAAAGCCTTAAGTTGAAGGGAGTTTCTAAAGATGACTGCAACACATCCCCCAACTTTGTCTATTCTGTCATTTCTAAATATAGAATAGCCTGTGGGTAATAGGAGATCAAACATAGAGTGAGCGGTATCGTTGAACCAGGTCTCTGTGAGGAAGAGCATGTCGATATTGTGAAGGGTGATGGTATCGGAGATTTCAAGTTTGTGTTTTATTGCAGATCTGCAGTTGTGGAGCAGACAGCGCAACTCTGTTGAGACTGTTTTGGTGACAGGGGCACTTGGGCTATGAGGGGTGATAGGGATATTGTACTTATACGAGGGTGCTCGGGAGGATTTAGGTGGATGATTGGCTCTGACAGAGGAGATGGTCGGAATAGTGTAGATAGTAGGGTTACTTGGAGAGGAAAGTGGAAGAAGGGTGGCGTTCGTGGACTTGAGTGAGTTTGCGATGTTTGCAGACGACAGGTTATGATTGGCTATTTTGGGGTGATGGTGCGAGGTGCATCTCGTGGGAAGGTGAGTGTCTTCCAAAGGAATTGAGGTGTATGGAAAGGTGGAAATCTTGGAACTTAAGAGTGAAATGGTAGCTTCAAGCTGGGAGATGGAGGTGATGAGAGAACCTAGCTTATTTTCCAGAGAGAGTAGGGCAGAGCACGGCATGTTGGGTGGCTCGATAGAAACAGGAGGGGGTGCAATTGGCGGCGGAGGGCAGGGAGAGGTGGGGGTACGGGAGGGGAGTTGGGGTACAGGGTTCAGGGGTGGGGAAAGGAGGTGGTTGAGAGCGGGCGTTGGTGCATCAGAGGTGAAAGGAGAGTTATCTTTGTTGACGTTGCAAGAAGGATAGGAATTGAGGACATAATTTGGGGGAGATAGGTGAGGAGCGAGGCGGTGGGGCGGAAAGGGAGGGGGGAATGAGTGGAGTCATAGGAAGGGAGGAGGTTTGGGCGGAAGAGAGGGGAGGGGGTTGGAGGGGTCCTGTATGCTAGGTGAGGTGGATGTGAGAGAGCGGGCACCTGGCAGAGTGAGGGGGGTTGGGAGATAGGGAAGTTGAAGAGAGAAAGTGGTTCTACTGGGTCCGAGGGAGGGAAAGGGAAAGGGTTGCCAAGGGGGAAAGGGAGTAGCACAGCATTACTGGAGGAGTGGGGGAAGAAGAGAGATGCAATGGGTTTGTGAAGAATTCGGGGTACATAGCGAGGGAGGAGGGGGTAGAAAAGAGGAGAAGAGGAGGGAATAGGGGAACGTAAGGAAAGTTGACTAGGGGAGTAGGTTGGAGGAGAGGTGGACAAAATAGGGGGTGGCAGGTAGGGATAGGGGTGGGAGATAAGATTGGAGTACCGGGATGGTGCAGATTGGACGAGGAGCGTATTAGCTAGCGGTACGGCTGATGTGATGAAGGGGGGGCACACTGTGAGGGGGGAAGAATGGGAGAGGAGGGAACAGGGGAGGGGGGGAAGAGGCTCGGCCTGTGCCTCCCGAGGGTGCAGCCTATGTAGGGGGGTCAGGGGAGGAGAAGATAGGGAGTAATGGGTGGAGCTAGATGGAGAGTCAAGGGAGAATCCGGTCGCAGGGGAGGGGAGTAGGGAGGGGAAGAGGTGGTCAAAGAGAGAGAGACAGGTGTCTTTAGCTTGGATCATGACAGTACCGTTGTTGTAGAGTGAGATAGTGAGGGATCCGTTAAAACACGCAGAGGGGGAAATTTTTAGCTGTTTCCCATGAGGGATAGAAGAGGAGGAGGTGACGTTAAGGGAATTATATAAGCTGGTGGACCAGGAGGGGATGTCGTGAGTGAAAAAAATGAAATCGTTTTTGAGCCTCCCATACCGACCATTGTAGAATTGATCAACAAAAAGGGAATCAGGGAAGCATTCAATGGTGTTATGCTTGAATCGTTTTGCTGACGCTTTAGTCAGGTTAGGAGGATAAATGATTTTGTAGCAATTAATTCCAGACTTAACTCGAGTGGTGGCCATGTTGGGAAAGTTAGGAGGAGGGGGGTGGTGGGGATATGAGAAGGGTGGTACTAGGGTAGCGGTGGTGAGGAGAAGTATAAGTATAAGGAGAAGAAGGGGGCACATATTCCAGAAGTCGGGTGGAGATACCCGACCTGATGTGCTGACAGGGAAGTGATGCGATTAGGAACAGGTTGTTGCTTCAGAACAGGACTGATTCAACAAGATAGGATTGAAGATAGAGTGGTGTAAGAGGAAGAAGAGGGCACAAATTCCAGTAGTCGAGAGAGGTTAGTCGCCATAATGCGCGGTATGGCTCCTTTGTAAAGTCAGGCATTGTAGACTCAAACCTCCTCAGTCGTCATGAGGCCACATAGAATTGCTGATCGTCAAAGTCAATCAAGGTACCTTGGTCACTACCTTGGTCTCGGGATCGGTGCTCACTCCGGGGGGGGATCAGCGCTCACTCCAAGGGCTACTCGGGATCTCCCAGGGTGCCCCAGTCCTCAACAGCCACAAAGGTAAGGCACTCCAGCTCTCTGAGGCCAGGAGGGCTGGCACCCACAAGATGGAGGGCAATAACACAGGGCCAATAAATGTTCAAATGGAGAGAGTAAACCGACCTCCAAATGTGGAGACCTCAAGCCGGCACACGGACACCATTGTCATCAATTTATCATCTTGCTCTGTGTTTATCAGGACTGTGACCAGGAGACTGCCCCGCCCTTTAATGCCTCCAGTGCTGCTAACTAGTTGGCCGCCGAGACCTCCCCGCCCTGCCAGCACTTCTTACTGAATGCTGCAGCGGTGGACTTTGCTGATTGCCACTGCTACCATCTGTTTCAGTCACTGGTGTAATTGCGCCACTTCAACCGGACAAATTCAGCTTGGCCACCCCCTGTGAGTGCGCGCGTGAATTTTGAAGTCAATCCGGCCCCTGACTTGGGTGTGCTTCTATTTTCTGTAGTTTGGCTGTCCTTCGTGTTTTGGTATCCCCCCCCCCCCGGTGCTGGCGCCAGTTGTGCTCTCACCTTGTGTCTCCTTCGGTTGTGCTCGGGGCCATCTGGGGGGGGATTCTCCGCTGCTTCCGGTGTGGTCGCGGGACCCCGTTGGTGCACCGTTCACTTCTTCGGCTCACGCCCAATCGGGATCACCGTTCACTCCCTGGGCGAGGCCATTTTATACTCCGTCTCTGTCCCGCCCACTCTCTTTACGATTATCTGTGCGGGGGGGGACTGCTTCGGAATCCCAGCTCCCTTCAAGTTACTCAACGGTATACCTTCGCAGGGCTCCTTCTGTGTTGCGGTGCTGTGTCTCCGCTGGGCCAGCTTTCATACTTCGGGCGCGTCCATTTTGATGCCGATCTCCATCCCTTTCTCTGCTTTCACTCACTCGGCTCGGTTGCTTCCATCCGTTACTGCCAGTTTTAGTTACCGGGCGTGACTGTCGTCGGTTAGCGCTTCATCCCCGAAGTTTT
This sequence comes from Calotriton arnoldi, assembly GCA_963921515.1. Lineage (NCBI taxonomy): Eukaryota > Metazoa > Chordata > Amphibia > Caudata > Salamandridae > Calotriton > Calotriton arnoldi. The sequence goes on along the minus strand of CAWUFW010000420.1, from coordinate 4,081,944 downwards.
GGGGGCTCCACCGATGCCTTTTTATGCCTGTGTTCGGCCGGCGCGGAGCATCAGAAAGATGCGTCCGCCACCATGGCCCTCTGTTGGCCACGAAGCCATTATTGAGGAGAGTTGGGACGTTGGCTGTCAACCTCCAGAGCCATCATCGCTACTACAGGTATAACAGTTACGAATGCTAAGATGCTAAGATAGAAACAGTCTCTTGCTGGATCCTGGAAGAGTTGGCTGGCTCACGTGTGCTTGTAGTTAAAGGGGCAGCTAGGTTCAGTTCTGTATGTTGCTTTGATGTATGGCAGGTGCCATATTTAGGTCAGGCAAGTCTCTTCTGGGCTCCATAGTAGAGTCAGGCAAGCCCCAATCGGTCACTCCTGCTGTTGATTTCAGCCCCACGCAGCATTTGTGCAGTATCTGCTCCTCAGGCTGACCTCTTAAATGTGGGGGGGGTCGCTCGCGCTAGGAGGTAATGCTTACTGCTGTCGGCGGCGGTCAGATTAATGGGCCCAGCGAAGGGCCGTTCTCTCTGCTCCCTCAGCTGCCACTTCTCTTCGCCCCCACAGGGCCCACGGGGCTTGCTCTCACTGAGGGCTGCCTTCCACCCTCACAATCAGCAAAGCATTGGTGACCGCCGCTGCCCCAGGGCTGCACATGGCGCCGCTGCGCAACGGTCCCGCACCGCCTCCTCTTTCACCGCCACAGCCCGCAGGGTCCACAGGCCACCGTCTCAGCGGGGTGCAGCACTCCGCATATACAGGCGGGGGAGGCCTCCACACGGATTATGAGCCGCGGCTGGGTGGACCCGAACCGCAGCAAGTCCGCAACACGTCCGCTCCCACAGGGCAGCGGAGCCGTCCTTTATGTTATCTGCCCCTCCGTGAAATAAAAGCAACCTCAGAATCACAGGTAGCGGGGGCCTCGGTGCAAGGGAACGGTGTGCTTTTTCAATGACGAAGAAAGCAGACAGCTTGTTCTTGGGCACCCATGTTTTAAACCAGTACCCCAGCGAGGCCCCTCTGCTCCAAGGACTCAAGCAGGCCAATAAGTCTGAGATTCTTATGCCTCGATCTATTTTCATCATCGTCCACTCTCTCCCCGTTAGCAATGACACCGAGGTAGACAATATGGACATCTGGCTTTTAAGGGAGGTGATCTCGTCCTCAGCATTGGATACTCGTGTCTCAACCTCTGTAGTTCTGTCCACAACATTATGGAGGTCCTGGTGCAGCAGGGAGAGATTCACACGGAGGCTGTCCTGCTTGTACTCCACAGCATCTCTGAAGTCTTGTATGGCCTTATGGATCACATCCAAGTCTGCTGCTCCGGTGCGCCAAAGCGGACACCCGGTCCACTGGGCCCTCCACAGTCTCACTGGGGTCAGTGAGCAGGACTGTATATCGGTCCATTCTCGTCTGGACCGGGGTTTGCGGTGGAATTTCCCCCCGCACCATTCTCCAGGGCCAGGGGTCCAATAGTCAGGCAGGGAGGGAAGAAAGGAGCAATCCCAAACTAAGGCCCCGGGGCAGCCCAGGGGGAACACGGCCCACCAAAGGCCCACCAGACAGCAAGTCCCCAGGGAGCAGGCAGGTGGGGCCAGGGAAGGTTAAGATGTGGAGCGCAGACAAGGATGTCAAGGAGGGTGGCCCGTACCCTGGCCACCTTCTGCAGAAGCACTGCGCCACCCCATGGCACGCCGGAGGCAAAGTCTCGATCTCCTGTTACCCTCCAACGCTTAGGGTCATCTCCGAAGAACTCCAAGTCACTGCGTGGACGGGAGGTTGATTCACACCCTCTGTGGCCCCCACCACCAAGGGCCTGATGGGGGATGCTGCAGCCGAGGGCCCCAGGAGCCACAGCCAGGCTCAGGTGACCTCACAACCGCTACACCGGGCCCAGACTAGGTAGGCCAATCACGACTCCACCGGCCCTCAGGAATCTTGTTGGGGCCCCCACTGGACACCACCGTAGCCGCCAACAGCTCTCCCTGTCACCTATCCCAAAAGTCACTCCGGCCCTGGCCACTGCAGATGTACAGCCTCAGCTCTTAGGGCTGGGCGGACTGCCACAGCCTCCTCCGCTATCAGCCCTCTTCTGTCTGCCGCGTTGGTCTCACCACAGCAGATCCCCCCACCGGTACCTCTGAGTCAAAGGAAAGAAGAAAAAAAGGTGGGGCCCCTCCGTCCAGCTGAGTTGCGACGCAGACCTCACCTCGGCTCTGGGGCTTTGGCAGCGCTCACTCCTCCTCTCCACGGGCTCGGCCACCGCAAGGAACATCGTGGGTCAGGCACCGCCGGGGGCATTCAGGGTCCACTTACTGCAGATGGGAAGGGCCCGCCACCATAGGACCGGGATGACGGCAGTCCGGGCACATCGACGTCACGGCTGCAGCCAGGCCCGAGCAGACAACTTCACCACAGGGCTCCGTAGGGCCTTGCCAGAGCCCGGGAGGACAGGCCTCACCCCAGGCTTAATCTCCACTCTCCGTCGGCCACCAGATCTGGTCGGAAGGCCGCCTCGTGCCCCCTGAGAAGCGAGGCAGGTGACCCCACAGAGCTTGATGCAGCAGCGCACTGCCACTTCAGCGACCTGGTAGTCCGGCGGGTCCCCATGCCGTGGCTAGCCTGTCAGGGAGCACCTCACGGGGTTGGGAATGGCCCCTTCGTCACCGCAGGGCGGTGCGACGAGTCCTGGTGCCCCTTTAAGCAAAAAGGTTAGCGTTGTCATGTAGGATGGCAGCGGATCGGTATTGGGCAACGGGAGCATCTCTAAAGCTCAATCGCCATCTTGGCCGCGCTCCGTAGTTTTATATTTTAATGCCAATAAAGGCAAACTGCGTGTCATATCCTCACAATGAGAAGGGTCAGCAGGACAGGACCAATTACTTAGGATTCAGCAAAGCTAGCCTGAGACATTGCGATCAGCCTTAATGTGGAATTGGGTAGTTTGATTTTTACTGACTGGCAGGGCTCAGTGTACTTGCATCTTCTAATACTGAGAAAGGCAGATTGGTGCTCATATCTATGCAATGCGATGGAACAGCAGGATGTTGCAAAGTGGTCAGGAATCAGTGAGGCTAGTCTGAAACCCAGACATAGCGACCTGCCTTAAAATTTTAAAGGGTAGTCAAATTTTCCCTGTAAGGTGTCTGTATGACCCAAGACCAGAGTTCTTGAATGAACAAGACACGCAAAAGCTCTGCTCTCTCAGAGAAGACCAAATTTGGATATTCTGACCCATATTTATAAAGGGCTTGCGCTGCCCTTTCGTGACGAACGGTGACGCAAGGCCATGCAAGCCCTTTTGGTGGGATTTACTAAGTCACGCAAAGCCAACTTGCATTGCTCTGCGTGGCTTAGTAAATCCAGAGTAAGGCAAGGTAGCGCAAAGCACTACCTTGAATTACTCTGTGTTGGGAAGGTGTTCCATGGGTGGTTGAAAGGGCATTCCCCTGCATCCACACATGAATTTTGATGCAATCCTAGATTTATTAAAGTTTAGTAAACCTGGGATTGTGCCGAAATAGTACGCCTTCCCAACAGAGGCGTAACACAGAGAAATATCCTTATTTCTCCACGTTATTTCCTCTTTCTACATGTGCGACATTCTGCGGCACACGTAGAAAGAGCAAAATGCCTCAAAGGATTGTTTTTGCACAGGAAGGTGTCCCTTCCTGCACAAAAACAATCCATGGCGCAATAGTACCTCCATTGACACTGGGCAGCACTCAGTGCACCAACGCAGTGAGGGAGCAGGAATGCATCATATCTTAGCAGATATGGTGCGTTTCTGCTCTCTCCCTGTCACACAACGCAGCGTAGTGTAGCAAGTTGTCTTGCTGCATTGCATTACGTGACGTTTTGATACATCTGCCCCTATATTCAGAGGGGTTAAATTAGGAGTTGTGCAGGGCAGGAAATTACACCTATTGGCTACTATTGTTTTAGTGCAATGGCCTTTGGCTAGAGGTGAGAGCAGAGTTAAAGGTTGGTGGGTGGACAGGGTTAGAGTGGAAATGGACTAGACAAAGGAGCTCAGTTGGAAGTTACCTTCTGGAGGCATGCATAACAAGTATTTTCCACAAAGACTCACAGGTCAGAGAAGAGCTGGGCTGAGATTCGAATTGAGAACTACCAAATCAGTGCCATACTGCTGTCTGATCTGAAATAATGGAAGGAGGGTAAGTCTACAATGGTGCATGGCTACTGCTTATGTCACCAATTCCATATCTTGCCTTTTTGGTAGCCGTTGACTCATTCAACAGCATTTCTGCCTGGCATATGTCTCTTTACTGATTACTGGGTCTTCTCTAATTATCCCTCTTTTGGGTGTTCTGTGAAACAGCTACCTGCTGTCATTAAGCTGGTTAGTCTTTATAGTTAAAATTTGCACACCTATCTCTCACATACCTTCACCTATCACATTACCAGGCTCTGCATACCATAACACGATAACAAGACCTTCGTGATCATCATGAACATCCTGAAAACACTTCCCATGTAGGCTCAAAACATAAACACCCTTCCAACCGTACAGCGTGCAAAGTGTAGCTTGCTATCCGTGTGGATAAGTGCTTCTGGGACCTACATAAAGTAAGAGCTATACAAATAATACAATACAATGCAGTAGTTAACCACAAGACCAGGGCCAGTAGTATCTTGTTAGACGTGGGTATGGGCTGACCTATAGAATTCCAGAAATCTGAAAAGAGTCAGTTCTAAGCCTGCCTTCTGTTCATCTGTAATCTGAATTTCTGTGTGGAGAGTTTGTATGAAGCGTTCAGTTTCCCTGCAGGCTTGAGGCCATTGAGGCATGATTTGTTTTAGTGACTCAATAGAATCTCAAGATACATTTAAAATTCTCTGCATCAAAACTCTGTCCTAATTAGTTTTAGTTGTTTTAGGGCACCATGCATGGCTAGTATATTTTCAATGTTAGACATCATTACTCTAGAACTGACGTTCACCGTATCTACCTTTAAGTCTTGAGAGTGTTTGCCAGTTATCACCAACAGCTGACCCCTTCTGGGAAGATGAAGGTGTGCAAACTGATCATCTTCCAGTGTGTTGGCAGAGGTCTTCGGAAGCTATAAGGTCAAGTCTTTAACCTAAGTTTGTTTATTGACACTCTGGACATCTAGTGATCACTTCCACATGTGTCAAGACTCAGGGAGACCTCCCTCATCCCCTGATCCATGCTTCAGATTTAACATGGGTGAGTTGAATGGTGTGGGGAATGATGAATGCTGCATTCACTATGATGGCTCCTTTAGGACCAGGCCAGTACGAGTGATGGCCCGCTTTGCAACCGAGGTGCAGCATTAGTTCTTACAAATAAATTGTTCCACCAACACTGCTGATAGACTTTCATGCTAATGTACAGATCTTTTATGTTTTGTTGTGTGTATTTTTAGAGGGCACACTCACCCGCGAGGGTATCCTGGCGCTGAGCAGGTGTGTGTGCCTAGCCCTGCCTATGGTAAGTTGTTTAATTGAAAAGCCAGGTCTTCAGCTTCTTGCAGAATTCGAGAGAGAGGAGGAGGCTCTGATGTGGAGTGGGAGGTTGTTCCACGCTTTAGGAGTGATGTAAGAGATCACTCATCCTCTTGATCTGGTTCTGTGGGATGTGTGCGAGTAGGAGTCCTGTGGAGCGGAGGTGACTGGGTTGCTGGTGGAAGGAGATGCGTCTGTTCAGGTAGGGGAGGATTGACTTGTGTAGTGCCTTGAATGTGTGTGAGGAATTTGAATTGAAAGCGTTTGTGTATCAGGAGCCAGTGTTCCCTGAGGTGTGGTGTGATATGAGTTTTGTGTGGGAGGTTGAGAATGAGTCTAGCTGCCGTGTTCTGGATTTTATTTAGTATTCTAGTGAGTTGCTTGGTGATCCCGGAGTAGAGGGTGTTTCCATAGTCTAACTTGCTGGTGACTAGGGCGCGAGTGAGAGTTTTTTTCGAGTATTGCTTGGGAACCATTTGAATTTCCTCCCTAGCATCTTCAGGGTGTGGAAGCAGGATGCAGTGACAGCGGCTTGTGCGGTCATGTTTAATTTCCTGATGATGTTTATTCTGAGGTTCCTGGCCTGGGTCAGGGTGTGGGTTCAAGTTTGGCCAGACACCAGTTGGAGTCTCATGGTGAGGTGTTCTAACCAAAGATCACTACTTCTGTCTTGTCAGTGTTGAGCTTGAGACATTTGGCTTTCATCCAGTGCAGGCGGTCAGGTTTCTTGTATTAGGGGTCTTGTCTGAGAGGGAGAATACAAGTTGCGTGTCGTCTGCATAGGAGAGACTGTTGAAGTTGTGTGCGTGGATGACCTTGGCCAGAGGGTCATGTATGCGTTGTAGAGAGTGGGGCTGAGCGTGGAACAATGAGGCACTCTGCAGATACGTTTGCGGGCTTCCGAGGAGTAAGGTGCTAGGCTGACAGCTTGTGTTCTATCTGTTAGGAAGAAGCATATCCAGCGGAGGACAGGTCCTTGGATGCCAATCTCGTTCAGTTGCCTGATGAGGATGGAGTGTGAGACTGTGCCAAATGCTGCAGAGAGGTCCAGGAGAATGAGGGCGGAATGATTAGTTTCTTTAAGATCTTTGCGGGCATGGTAGGAGCCTCTGTAGTTGGAAAGCGTGGCTGGATCAGCAGATGGCTTCTTGAGCAGGGGCATGATGGTGGCATATTTCCAGACGTCCCTGAATGTGGCTGAGTTGATGGAGGCGTTGAGCATGGGTGTTAGTGCTTCACTGATTGGTAGGAGTCCTTTGGTGAAGGTGCGGTGGGTGCAAGGGTCTTGATTGTAGCAGCAATTTTGACGGTGGTAAGGGCAGGCCACGAGGTCAGGGTTTGTTCAACAGCCATGATGGAAAGTTGAATTGCAACTGTAACAGCATCTGGTTGAGGGTCGAAGTTGCTGTATATGGAGGTGATTTTGTTACAGAAGAATTACTAGAGCTTGTTTAAAAGGTCTTGTGAGTGGGTAATGTTGCTGAAGGCAGTAGGAGGTGCAGTGAAATCTTCGATGATGGCGAAGATTTTCTGCTGCTGTTAGTGCTGGTGTCAATGCGATTTGCAAGAGCTGTGTGCTAGGTGTTATGTATCTGCTGGTGGTAGCACCTTAGGACTGATTTGAAGATGTCTTTATCTGCAGTGTTTTGACTTTTCTCCATTTGCTCTCCAGTTGCTTGCAGTGGTGTACCACCTGGCCTTTGGTCGGGCTCTTGCCACTGGGGTACGCATGAGGGGAGCAAGGGTGTTTTTGATGGCTTTCAGCAAGTCACTGGTGTGCTCAGGACGGTGCTCCAAGAGAATGAAAGCCCACTCCTCTTCTGAGATGCTTTTCCTGCTGTGACAGGTGGTTCTGTTGGTGGTAGGTCTGCGATGGTGCGAGATGGGTATGCTGAAACTGACGACGGCGTGATCTGTCCAGGTCATAGTTGCTGGCTTGTCGACTCAACTATGATAACTATGATGTTGCTGATTGAGGAGAAAAACGGTTCCAAGAGTTGTCCGGCAGTGTGGGTGCGTTCAGTAACATGCTGAGTGAGGCCAAGGTTTCCCAGGTTTTCAAAAGGGCTGTAGAGTTTGAGTCAGTGCAGTCCTCTAGATGAAAGTTAAGGTCACCGAAAAGGATGAAGTTGCTGGCTTTGATGAAGAGGGGTGCGACAAAGTCAGTGATGTTGCTGGTAAAATTGGTGGGGGTCCTGGTGGTCTGCATATGCGGGTTCCACCCTGGGAGAAGTTGGCTGTGATGAGTATCTGGAATGTGCGGTGTTCCATGTAGATGGTGGGGGTTGTCCGTGTAGGTGGTGCAGCTAATGGTATCTTTTAACATGAGGATGGCTCCATCTCTGGGCTTGTGCTGATGGTCTTGTTTAGCGATCTTGCAGCTGTAGCGGATGGCTGTAGTGATGTCTGGTGCTGAGGTTGGGTTAAGCCATGTTTTGGTGAGAAAGAGCACATCCGGATTGTAGTCATGCAGTTGGTCCCATAACTCTGTGGTGTGTTTGGTGAGCAAGCAGGTGCTGAGGAGTGAGCATACATGCGAGTGTGGTGTGTTGTTTGCATGGTGTTTAGTTTGTGTGAGTAGGCAGCTAATTTATTTGCGTGTGATTCAGTAGGGTGCTGGATGGTGGGTGTAGGGTGTGGTAGAGTGCATGAGACCTTGCAGGAGGTGCATGTGGATGCTCCCTATGTGTTGTGTGGTACAGTGGAGCAGCAGTACAGCAAGCAGGGGACAGGATTAAGAGCATGGAGAAGAGCAGCAGGGTATCAGTGGCTGGAGGGAGAAACAGGGTTCTTGGCGCTGGGTGCGGTCGCATATGCGCTTGCTTTTAGCATGCCATTGACACACCAGTGGTGCATCCGTACTGCAGCCACCATTAAATGTGTCCTGTGAAGAGGGAGGAGCGCAGGATACCATGGGTGGGAAACCAATGATGTCACTTCCTGTGCAGATGAATGATGGGAAATCCAGTGATGCCACTTCCTGTGCAGATGGGCAATGGAAAAGGAAGTCCTGTTACTTGGCTTCTTTTAAGCTCGTTCGTGTTTCTTGCCCTGAACTGCGCCCTCAGAGACAGTCGAAGGTCAAATTTGCTATTCTACCTACGGCCAAAGAAAATATGGTGAAAGAGTAACTTTCCCCCAAATATTCCAGAAGACTTTTTTTTTGTAATATTTTTATTAAGTAGCTTGCAATAACACACAAAGCCCCGAAGCTGGGACAGGCAATACCATCATAGCATATAATGATACAAGCAACACATTTTTCTTGTTTGGTTGGGTTCCTAACATTCCATCCAACAAACATTGACAGAACAAAGAACAATCCCGCTAAGAAATAACCCCCACCCCCACCCCTCCCGGCACTTTAGGTGATAATTCACTATTCAGTTGTTGAATCCTAGGCATCTGAGACACACATGAGTGGCAGTTCATAAGAAAAGGAAGTCCCAATTCCGGCAAGTCCTGACAAGGCATCACAACAGTACAATACAACAAAAAGAGAGATTACTACAAATCAGGGTGGCTCAATAAATACATAGTGAGCGGGGCCCAAAAGTCTTTGGGCCGCGAGGACTCAGGGAGCTCCTCCGCATAGGTCTCCAGCTGTTCCCTGCAATAGACCAAGTCGCGAATCCATTTCTTTACAGTGGGTGTGGTTTTTGCTCCCCAACATTGCGCTACAGCTCTTTTTGCCAACAGAGTTGAGACAGCTACAATTCGCCGATTGCAAGGCTTAAGACTCTTCACGCTGACCAGCAGGCAGACCTCCGGGGCACATCGCACACGTTCAAGCACTACATCCGTTAGCACGCTCACCACCCTGGTCCAGAAAGCATATATCCCTGCACATTGCCACGCCAGATGCAAGAAGTCGGCATCAGCCTTCCCGCACCTCACACAGCAAGCAGTTTCACGCAAGCCAAACCTCCGCAGTTGCAGTGGGGTATAGTATAACTGATGTAAAAACTTAAAATGAATTATGCGGAGATTACAATTCGGCGTAAGGTGACCCGTTAACTCACAGCAGAACTTCCATTGCTCAAGCGAAAGTGTGGACCCCAGCGCAGTATTCCATTTGAGATATGAGGGGTGTTCGCCTGGCTCTCCCTCTTGTAGTGACGTGTTATATAGCTTAGTTATCAGGCCCTTTCGCTCCTCCCCTGCCAGCACCGCCCGCAGTGCCAGCAACGTTTGTGGTTCATTCGGATAGTTAGGGTAGATGGCTCGAACTGCCTGCCGCACTCTCACATAGGTAAACCCCAACATCAGGCCATGGTTCCGACCCCCCTGTACAACCTGTAGCGAGCGGAACTGACCCTGTTTGTACAAGTCCCCCATCCGTGTAATCCCGGCAGCCTCCAGCACCCGCCGAGCGAGTCGCTCCTGTGCTGCTGAAATGTCCGGGTGCGCCACTATTGGTAGCGACGGGGCATATAAATAATCCATCTGTGCCCTTTTGGCAAGGGCCTGCCAGGCCCATGCAGTACACAGCGCAGGGTTAATTTCCGTCCTGGGGCCTCCCCCACCACCGGAGAGTGCCGCCGCTACAAGCAGCATCGGGAGCACTGCGTCCGCCTCAATGGCAGTGTGGGGCAGAAACCGCTGCAGAAAATACCAATAATGCGCAAACTGCGCCTGCGCACTCAAGTAGTAGAGCCGCATGTCAGGGGCCTCAAACCCCCCCCGGTCAAATGGTTGCACAAGGACACCCCAACTGCATCTGGGCTTCTTACCCCCCCAGGACAGCAAGGCTGACTGGAGCGTCTTAAACAGCGCGGTGTTCAGCCGAATAGGAATATTCACAAACAAATAGAGAAGTTTGGGCAATATAGACATTTTGATAACCACAATCCGATCTGCAAGCGATAGAGGCAGCCGGGCCCATCGCTCCGCCTGGTCAGTAATCCGCGCAATAACTCGGCCATAGTTCACAGAAATTACTTGATCAGGGTCTCAATGTAACCATATCCCCAAGTACTTCACCGGGTCCTGAGTCCAAGTCAGCGGGAAGTCCAGCTCAACCTCCCGCGTGCCGGCCGTCAGCGGGAACACCGTCGACTTTGCCTAATTAATCCCCAGGCCGGAGTACCTCTCAAATTTAACATACTCGCGAAGCAATTCCGGTAGGTAAGTAGCAGGCTCTCGAACATACAGTAGCATGTCATCAGCATACAATGAGACCACAAGTGGTCTCTGGCGGAAGCGCAATGCAGCCAATGCATGCCGCTGGCGCAACTTACAAGCCAGGGGCTCTAGCGCCAATGCAAAAAGCATCGGCGTCAAGGGACACCCCTGCTGTGTGCCTCTGCAAATGGGAAATGCCGAGGACACCCAGCCATTGACGCGCACACGTGCTACGGGCTCCGTGTACAGCACCTTAATCCACTGGAGGAAGAACTGGGGAAGACCCATTCTCGTCAACACAGTGAACATATAGTCCCACTGAAGGGAGCTGAACGCTTTTGCTGTGTCGAGCAGTACTGCCACTGCCTGAAAGTCGGGATCGAAATAATGCAATGTAGCGAAGACCGTGCGCAAGTTGTGCGTGGTTGACCTAGCCGGCACAAAACCGGACTGGTCAGGGAGGACCAGCAGGGGAACAAGCGGCTGGAGCCTAGTAGCAATCATCTTTGCCAAAATCTTGGCATCAATATTAATAATCGAAAGCGGCCTATATGAATCGCACCGATTGGCATCCTTGTCTGGCTTCAGAAGTCTCACCAGGAGGGCCTCCTTCAAGGTAGGTGGGAGGCGCCCCATCTCATACGCCTCCGCATAGACCGCCAGGAGCCTGGGGGCCAAGTCGTCAACGTAGGCCTTGTAGAACTCGCTGGGGAGTCCATCGAGGCTTGCTGCCTTGCACGTGGGGAGTGACATTATGGCCAATTTCACATCCTCGACATCAAATGGCTGTGTAAGATATTCCCTCTGACCGAGAGACAGCCACCCAAGTGCAACGTCGTCGAGATAGGAGTGTATATCCGCCGCCTGCATCATAGCTGTGTTTTCATAGAGTCCGGTATAGTAGCCTAGTACCACCGCACTAATCTCGGGTGTAGTATAATGCGCAACCCCCTCGTTATCTAGCATCTCTGTGATATAGTCCTGACTTCTGGGAGCCGACAACTTCTGCGCCAGCGAGCGGCCAGGCCTGCCCCCTTCCCCATAATAGCGAGCTGTACTTCGTCGGGATCTATGCACCAGCTCCTGGTCTACAGAACTATTGTGCTCAGTCACAAGGTCCCGCATCGCGGATAACGTCGCTGCGGAAGGGTTCTTATCATACTCACGCTCTAGAGTAGAGATTTCCGTAGCTAATTTATGAATTCTACGCCTTAGATCCCTCAATACACCAGCTTGCGCACCCATGCAGACTCCCCTGATGGTCACCTTAAATGCCTCCCACACAACTCCAGCGCTCTCAACGGTACCCTCATTCTCCCTGAAATAGTTGCGGATTGCCTCCCCTATGGTATGCTTAAAAACCGGGTCAGACAGGGAAGCCTGTTGCAAACGCCATGTAAAAGGAGGTCTCTCACATGTGGGTACCTGAAGTTCAAGGACCACCGGGGAGTGATCTGAGAGCGTTCTAGCCATGTGACTGACCTTAACCGCCCAAGTGCAGGCGACCTCAGTGACAAGCCAGAAATCCAAGCGTGACCACGTCCCATGCACAGAGGATATAAAAGTGCTCTCTTGCGCCCCAGGATGTTGCAAGCGCCAGACATCACGCAGACTCCCCGCATCCAATAGCCCCAGCAAGACCTCAGAAGCCTGCTTTGGTCGCACTGTTCCACTTCCCAACCGATCCATAGCCACATCCAAACAAACATTAAAGTCGCCACCCCAGAGTATCTCCACTGTAGGAAATCCCGAGATGCGGCGCCACACATCTACGAAAAAGGACGAATCGTCAATATTCGGTCCATAGACATTAACCAACAGGACACTCGCTCCGCCCAGCCGGCCATGCACCAGCGCCACTCGGCCTTGCTCATCTGTCTCAGTCCGAATTACAGTAAATGGGACCCCCCTCTTAACAAGGATCATCACTCCCCGTGCGTAAGTATAGTAAGAGGACGCTATTCGGACCCCCGCCTAGCGCGCACCCACATTCTTTTCCGAGACTTTAGTGAGGTGCGTCTCTTGTAGGAAGGCTATTTGAAAATCCATTGTAGTGTGGTTTGTGGCCTCATTGTCTACATTACTAAGTTAGCTTAGGCCTGGCTGCCATGATGCCTATTTTGCACACGTTACTCTGTGACTTTGTTTTTCCAGACTCTGCCTGTGCCCGGCTATATTAGAACTGTCTGCCTTTTTGCCTTTCACCTTTTCTCATGTTCCCTGTGGGTTTCGTCTGCACACCATGTACAAGGTCGAAAAACAACGTCCCTTGTTATTGCTGATCTGGTCAGCCCCTCGCACTTAGACATAACACAAAATACAGCTGCACTGGAGAGATTCGTGTGCATTTAATATTGTGATCTCCCTTTTGGTGGCACTTGGAGAAAAAGCTTTCCAGGGAGAAGAGCTGTGCTTGGCTGATGATGTAAACCTTGCATCTAGATATTGAGGTATGGGGGTCCGCCTGACAAAGCCCAGAGGTCTTCTATTTTTTATAATAAACTAGTTATTAGCACGGGGAGGGTGGACAGGCCATTTAGCTCTATATCCACTGTCTTTATAAAATGCTGTCCCCGTTTGTATTCTATGGAATTTAACCATGCTTATTATTTTATCATTATGCATTATGCTGATAGTACTGGCACGTGTACTATATCTTAGAGCACGATAGTTGAAATAAACATTTTAAACTATACTGTGTCTCTCATTACGCACGTTGTGGACAAGTATGAGTGAGAGATGAAAGAGTGTTCTTGCTCCCATGAGTCCTGAGAGAGAGAGACCGTGTTCTGGGTTGTCTAATCATTGGTAGCTTCGCTGTAGTACGGAGAACGAATGAGACGCTAAAGCTAGTCGGATTGGGATTGTGGGTACTAAGGTGCATGGTTGGTTCACCACTATTTACCGAGGTCCTATTATCCTGTGCTTAGCTCTGTATATGTGCAGAATCCCCGCAACACCATCCTGTCCAAATATGCCAAAACAGAGCAAATTTTCTTGGGAGTGTTCAGACCCCGTACATTCCAGGTCAGGAACTTCACTTTACCACTCATTCAAACTGCTCGCCAATGAGAGAAAAACCAGAAAGAACCACCGGCATATGCCCACCATCGCGTGAGACCAGTTGGATTCAAGCCCACTAAAGAAAAAAAGTGCCCTTGGCCCCCCTCATCCACCACCCTCCAGCCCCCCACCCACTTCAGCGTCCCCAACTCGCTAAAGCCATCCCGTCACTGTCTGACCCTTCCCCAACAAGAACAAAAAACAGAAATATGCATATGGGGTTTTCCCATTTGGGGGGCGTCAGAGTGCTACTAGCCTCCTATCATGTAGGAGGTGGCTGAGCAGGTCTAGTACCTGTGCCTAAACATATACACACATCCGCTCTAGCACATATCACAGAATAAGCCCACCCTTGTGGGGAAGCGCAGAAGGCCCGAACTGTAAGAAAGCAGATAGAAAAACATAGCATAGTACAGGGCCGGGAAAGACTGCATAGAAGAGCGTGGGAGGGCGAGCCAGCAGGAGACCGCTCCACACCTCTACTGCTCCTCATCGTCCGGTGTAGTTTGGGACTCACACCGTCGTCGCTTCAAATGTTTGGCATGTTCCAGGGCCGCCTTGGGATTGGTGAAGATTTTGGAGTCCCCATCAGGACCAATACGCAAACGAGCGGGGTATAACATTGCATAGGGGACCCCCTCCGACTGCAAGAACTTTTTCACAGCTCCAAACTCCCTACGTGCAGCCTGCACAGTGACCGTAAAGTCAGGGAAAAACGAGAGGGAGTTGCCTTGATGTTCAATATTGCCCTTATCCCTGGCCATACGCAGGATGATGTCGCGGTCCCTGTAATTTAACAGTCTCACAATAATTGGGCGGGGGGGAGCTCCCGGGACGGGCCGCGCCGCCAGGGAGCGATGGGCTCGCTCGATGATAAACATGGGGGACAGATGTTCGGTGCCAAATATGTCCTTAATTAGGTTTTCTACGAAAGCTTCCATCTTGCCCACGCTAGTGGACTCTGGCAGTCCCGTAATCCTAATGTAATTTCGCCGGGACCGGGCCTCCGAGTACTCGTTCTTGGCCTGAATGAGAGCCAGGATTTTTTCCATGTTAAGTGCCTTCCCCGTGACCTCACTCAGCCCATCCTCAGTTGCAGAGACCCGTTGCTCGACCTCCCCCATGCGGGTATTTTGCTTTTCGAGCTGTGCCGACATGTGGTCGAGACGGTGATTCACGGCCGCCATGGTGCCCTCGATAGATTGGAGGCTTCGTTGCATTGCCAACAGCGTCGTCTCAAGTGTGGGGGGACCGTCGCCATGGGCGTCAGCTTCTGAGTCCGAGGCCGCTTTCTGCTGTGTTTTTGTGGACTTGCGCGCTTCAAACGTGCGGCGAGGTTGGGATTTGTCTGTTCTCCCCATGCTTACCACAGGCAAGGCCTAGCCCGCAGGTGTTATATGCAAGATGGACTCCTCCGGGTTCACACAACGTCGGTCCGGGCAATCCCACTCTCTGAAAGTCTCCACGCACCACACACCTCACCAGTGGCACCAGGGGGAGGGAAGCACCGTCTCAGGCCCAGGCGAATTCAATGGCCCGCAGGATCACAGGTCGCAGGACCCCCCCAAACCCTTCGCAGTCCACTCCACCGTGCAGGAGGAAGGTGTCCCAGCAGTCACAAGGGCCCCCAGACCCGCAGCGCACCAAGGGCGATGGACCAAGATCAGCACTGCAGCAGTGGAAACACAGAAGTTTCAAGGCGCAACCAGTCTCTGTAGCGGCAAAGATGATGCAGTCCCCAGGCCACTTCAGCCGTATGTGCCGATGCCTCCCCAGCCTCAGGATGGCAGAGGAATGCGCCCCACTCGCAGAGTAGAGTAGGCCACCGGGAGCAACCTTGCAGGGTTGGTAGCGCTATGTAACGTGTGGCTGCACTGAGGCGGACGCAAATCAATCCGGTGTGAGGTCGGGGTATTCCAACTGAACAGCAGGACTTCCTACCTGCTGCCTCCCACGTCAGCCGTGGCGGTTTCCTTGCTGCCAACTGGCCAGTGGGTCACCCGGAGCGCCGGTCACTCTGCTCTCCCGCCCCCAGGCGCCCGCCACAGCTCGCAGGCCGCGGCCCCCGCCAAGGCCCACACCCGCCGCCGCAGCCACGGACCCAGGCAAGGCCGCACCCTACTTACTGCCGCCAGCACCAGGAGCGTCGCTATCTTCGTCAGGCCGCCACCAATCCAGCGCCGGGCCCAGGACGGGCCAGCCAGGCAGCCGCGCCTCGCCTCGCACAGCCAGGGGCTCCGCGCCAGCACCGCAGGCACCCGGAGCTCCCCCGTCCGGTACCACCGCACCAGGGTCCCCAGCGTCAGCAGCACCGCAGCAGCAATTCGCTCTCTGCCCTGTCGCAGCCCTCTGTATATCGGCTACTTCTCGTCGATGAGATCGGCAGTGGGTGCACTCAGTCAGCAAGGCCCCATGTCGGCCGCCATCTTGCGTGATCGCCACTGGGAGCACACTGGTCAAGGTTCCAGTCGTTTCATCAGCCACCGATACTCCTCGACACCCCCGATGTGGGCAGGAGAATATTACAAGGTAGATCGTGCGGTTACAGGGCCCAGATGCTGCAATTGAAGGCGGATGTTGGACGGATAGTGGCTCAGCCGGGCGGAGCAACACTAGGGTGCGGCCATCTTGCCGTGCGCCCTCTAGCGCCCCCCCTATTCCAGAAGACTTATTTGCTATTCTAACTCAAGTCCTGGAATATTTTGAGGAAAGTTACACATCCCCCAAGTATTTTTAGGAAGGGTTAAAATGAGTTATTTTGAATTGTAGAAAGTGCTGTCCTGAGGGTGCAGCTCAGGGCACAAAACTGGGAATACCTTCTTGCTCGTTTTAAAGACGGGTTTGGTGAGAAGCCAGTGTTGTCACTTCCTGGGCAGATGGATGATGAGAAATCCAGGGATGTCACTTCCTGCATATGTGCATGATGGGAAATCCAGTGATATCAGTTCCTGTGCAGATGGACAATGGGAAATTAGGTCCTATTGGTTGGCTTCTTCTTTTAAAGGTGGATTTGGCAGGAAATCAGTGATATCACTACCTGTCCAGATGGATAATGGGAAATCCAATGGTGTCACTTTTTGTGCAAATGGAGAATTGGAAATAATGTCCTGTTGCTGGGTTTTTCTTTTAAAGACAGTTTTGACAGGAAACCAGTGATGTCACTTCCTGTACAGCTGGATGATGGAAAATCTAGTGACATCACTTCTTATGCAAATAGATTATGGGAAATCCAGTGATGTTACTTCCTGTGCAGATGGTCAATGGGAAATCCAGTGATGTCACGTTCTGTGCAGCTGGATAATGGGAAATCCATTGACTTCAGTTCCTTTGCAAACAGATGATGGGAAATCCAGTGATGTCACTTCCTGTGCAGACAGGCAATGGAAAATCCAGTGATGTCACTTCCTGTGCAGAAAGCCAATGGGAAATAAAGTCATCTTGCTTGGCTTTTACTTTTTATCCATCACGGTCTCTGGAATTACTACTTCAATCGTGATGACTTTGGGGAGAGGTGCATCAAACTGCACTCAAACATTTTCTTTCAAGAGCCTGCAGGATTGTTAACTACTACCCAGCGCTATTTGGAACTAATAATCTTGTAGATGCAGTACCCATTTCTAGGTCTCAGCTACATAGGTAGGCCTGTTTTTCCAACAAATACTCAGAGTGTTCTTTGGGTCACTTGCTGTTATATTATGTATAATTATATAGCAAGCTAAACGCAAGTGAGGGTATCCAGGTGCTTTGCAGGTGGATCGTCATCTGCCACCTTGGTGTGAATATTAGGAAAGCCAGGTCTTCAGCTTCTTGTGGAACTCAAAAGTGAAGAGGAGGCTCTGATGTGGTGTGGGAGGTCATTCCACGCCTAGCTTATGAGTGAATGGCTTTGGTGTCAATCTCTTTTCTTGATTGGATAGTTTTCCTCCATATTCTTATGCCTATCCTGCCCAGGAGGGGACTGTGCAATATTGTCTTCCAAAACACTTTCAAAGCCAGTGGTAAGAAGACATGTGTATGCTGTCAGCATCATACCCTCTGCTGTCTTTCCTCCAGCGGAAAAAGAAGAAAAAAAAATGCAATCCTCATTTAACTGCAATAAAATAAAAGAGGGCTTATTACTGCGCTTCAGTTCTGCGAGGTAACAGGCAGCATTTATTAGCCAAGGACAGACATACACAAATAGAGCCTCTGTAGTGTCAATTGAAAGGCGAATGCCCTGCTTTTGGCTGCATTTCTGGGATATTTCTGTTCTAAAAGTCAGCCTATAATTAGACTTGCATGCCTTTGCTCAGCTCAAAGAAGTTCCTGCACCTTTTTTATATCTCCCCCAGCCATCCCTTTGTCACCATGAAGAAGTGCTCTTCAGAAGTGTTCCCGTACTGGTGATTTCTGCCTTCTTCTGTGCGTAACCTTTGGTAATGCCTTATCTGGAAGAGACTATCTAGCTGCAGATTGCTTACCTTAGAATATTCCCCAGGCGTCAAAATGGATCCGGAGGTTTTCGAGCAGTACCCCTGAGGGCCGGTAGGTGGCGTTATTCGGCTCAGCATTGGCGGTTGTGCAGTGGCTCTAAGATCGCGTACACACTGACCAATATATTGACATTCTGTAATTTGATTGGAGAGTTGTTCTCTTGTTGTATTACACTAAAATCAATAAAACATTTAGAACAAAAAAAATAGTCCTGGCGAGGTTTAACTCCCACCGGGGCATGATAAATGGCCTACGAGGAACACTGACCAATATATGACATTCTGTAATTTGATTGGAGAGTTGTTCTCTTGTTGTATTACACTAAAATCAATAAAAATTTGGAACAAAAAAAAAATAGTCCTGGAGAGGTTTAACTCCCATTTGGGCATGATAAATGGCCTAGGAGGAAACCTATGTTGCAAACCTTTGAGGAACCTAGACACT
Organism: Calotriton arnoldi; assembly: GCA_963921515.1. Classification (NCBI taxonomy): domain Eukaryota; kingdom Metazoa; phylum Chordata; class Amphibia; order Caudata; family Salamandridae; genus Calotriton; species Calotriton arnoldi. The sequence goes on along the minus strand of CAWUFW010000420.1, from coordinate 4,063,357 downwards.
ACAGGTGACTTGAACAAAGAAGGTTGGTCAGGCAACTGCAAAAATGCTCACATAGTTGATAATTAGCCTTTAACTGTGCCCAGAGCAGAGCCATGATGGGCCAAGTATAGAATAAACAGATGAACCTGAGAAATGGGTGCAGAAAAAGCATTGATGTTCCTAGATGCACACCATACCACAAATTTATCCCAGTGGCAGGCATTTACCAATTTGGTAAAGCGACGCCTGGCTGCCAGAATAACATTATAGACTTCGGGAGGAAGGTCGAAAGCGGTCATTGGTTGCCGCTTAATCTCCTGAATGTTTGGGTGCACCCTTCCATGTTGCTGCGACAAAAGATTCTCTGTAAGAGGCAGCCTGATCAGGGTACCGATGCTTATGCTCAAAAGCTCGGGATACCAGACTCTCCGTGCCCAATCTGGAGCCACAAGAATGTTCCTGATCTTCTTAAGAACTCTGGGCAGGAGTGCTATTGGAGAAAAGGTGTACAGGAGGTGGAGCTTCGCTTGAAACAAAAAGTATCTCCGAGTGATAGCCGCCTTGGAGGTTGGCGAAGGGCCATGGAGAAAGTCAAGGACCTTGCCGTAGCTCTACTATCCTTAAAGCGCTCCAGTGCTGAGTACGCCTTCTCTCCAGTAAGACGAGAGCCATCAAAGGGCATATCCATAAGCAAGGGTTGGACATCCCCTGAAAAAACAGTGGTTCTCAGCCAGTCATGGCAATGAAGGGCCACTGACAATAAAATCAATCTACCCAGCGAGCCTGTCTTGTCGAGTCCACATCATATGGTGAACTTTGAAGCATCTCTTCCATCAGCAGTAGCTTGGGAGAGTATGGCTCGGGACTCCTCCGAGACCATAAGCAGCACTTGTGCAATCCCAGATAGTATGGGAGTATTGGTCCAAAAGGTATGTCATGTTCACCAACCGCAGTGCAAGGCTGGTAGAAGAGAAAAGTTTCTTCCCAAAAGCATCCAGCCTCTTGGATTCCCTATTTGGTGGAGTGGTAGAGAACGTGCCAGAGTTGACCCTACAAGTGGAGGCTTGGACCACCAAGCTGTTCAGGGTGGGGTGCTGGGAAAGGAAACTGGGGTCCACAGGAACAATGGCAGCTGACAATAGTCCTATGCAAAGGAGCCCCTATGTAAGGCTTTGACCAGGCCCTGAGTGGAACATTGGCAAGGGCTTCATTAAAGGGGAGTAAGGGTTCAGATGGGATGGCTCCCGAATGAAGCACCACTGTCAAGACATTAGTCTTGACTGCCACTGAGGACAACTGAAGGTTCAAGACCTCAGTCATACCACCAGAGCGAATGAGGCACCCTCCTCCATAGCCACCGTAGAGGGAGAGATCAAGCCAGTGTTCGGTGAGGTGTCTAACCCACTGGCATCCTCCAGTTCTTTATACCAGTTGTGCTCAGTATCATCTAGGGGACGCTGGTATCCATAACAGTCCATATCATTTGTCTCCCTCTCCAGGCTTGTCAAATGAAAAAAACACTGTCTCCAACCCAGAGAGCATGGTCCCGGTCTGTGCCGGAATTGGCATCAGAAGACTCCCATCCGGCTCTGGGTCAGAGTCGGGAATGATGATGGGTATGGTGCAGATGTGGGCATCGGTGGCACCGGGGGTGTTGACACTGGAGCAGGCGCCGAGGAAGGTCTCGGTCTCGCAGGCCGATTTGCACTGGATTCAACACAAGGTTCCATGGAGCCAGACTGACGTAACGGGCGATCCCGCCGGCAAGGATCCATTGGGGGCCCCACTAAAGCCCATGGGGCCCGAATGCACTCTGAAGGGGCCAGGCCTCCCAAATATGAGGTGCAAGGCTTTATACAATTCTATCAGCTGGGCCAGGGTCGCTCCAGCAAAGTCATGGAAGCGTGGAGTGTACCTTAACTCAGGCTCCACCAAAGTGCGTGGCCAGGAGTACTGACACTCCTGCGCCTACTCCAAAGACTTAGACAGGCACGGCACATTGAATATCTCTTCGACTTCTTGGATTTCTTTCTTGCAGTGGGACTGACCTGATGACTTCGAATGAGACGATGACCAGGTGTGGCTCCGCGAGTGGTCCCAGGACCTTACATGCGACCTGGATCTTGAGCATTGAGTGCTGTATGACTTCGGTCGGCAAGGAGCTTGAAGAAGACGCTCCCTCAGCGCCTCCGGGTGCATGGCACGGCAGTCCTTGCAGGTCTTGGAGTAGTGGTCCCTCTCCAAGCACCACAGACGAACTAAGTGTGGTCCCTATATAGGCACTGCGCAAATCATATTTGGAATGGGTGTCGCATATTTGGAGCTTAACGGCTGCACCTACTGGCCCGCAGGGGTATTGATCGAAAACTTCCGGATCCAGTCTGACACCTGGGGAACATTCAGAGGTAAGGAATCTGCAGCTAGAAATCTCTATCAGACAGCTAATGCATAATATGCAGAACTACATGGAAAATGCTGCCATAGGGGCAGGAAAGTGTAAGGCACGGAGGTGTTTAGAAGTGCTATGGGACACTGTCCAAATGTGCTGTGTGGAGAAATATAAAAACCTTTCTTTAATGAGGGTAGAGTATAAGGTGGCTGTGTGCATTGGTTTAATTAAAGGTGACACCAGTCACTGACCATAAGGCTACTTGGTGTATTCTTCTTCACAATCCTCTGCAAAAGCAGTAGAACACAATTGTGAGTGCAAAGTTGAGCTCCGCAGAGTTCCACATTGCCTGAAAGTCTCCTACCCACAGCACTCTTAAAGGTTCTGTGCACAGCTCTAGGAAGCTCTCTGTTTACATTGTGAACACATCTGCACCCTGCTCCATGAAGCATTCTGTACACATTGTGATCTGTGCACAGGGCCGTTTAGTGCTCTGTATACTTTCTGAATATTCTGTGAACCCTGAACCCCGCTGAAATGTCATGTGAGAGTGGATCACTGCTTTGCTTTCTGTATAGGAGGAACTGTTAAGAAGAGGAAAGGCCTACAAAAGCAGTACTGGGGTGCAAGTTCAAAAGTAGACTCTCCTCTTTCGATGGATGTGGTGGAAAAAAAGGACACAGGGAGCATAATGGTCTGCTCCACATGGAAAGGTGACAATTTTGAGGGAAAAAGAAACATACGTCCCAAGCACCAGTTTGTCAAAGACTGAATGGGCAAGGCCTACAGCTGGCTGATGTAAAATGCTGAAGTGACGGCAATGAGAAGTCAGTCATGAGCCTCGGAGTATAAAGGAAGAAGTTCAAAAGAAACACATATCAAGAATGTTAGAACCATATCGAGGTCCCTCTGCAGCATAATGAAGAGGTTAGAGGAGAATAAGCGAAAGCCATGCTAGGAAACACATCACAGCAGTCGATTTGAATAGTGACGGCTGTTCAGGTAAACTAAGGAAGGCTGAAATGGTTGATAAGTAACTCTTAAGAGAGCCCACAGCAAACTAGGCCAAATTCAACATGAACTAAAGTGAGACCATCTAGCCTGTAGAGAGTCACCTGGTTTTCTTCGCACCAGGTGACAAACTTTGACTAGTAGCCTGAATTAATTAATTTGGTGGAAGGGCTGTGAGCATACATAATTACATAAACGTTCCCAGATTGGTAGACAAAAGCGCTTAGTTATTTTATTTCCCCTCCATTTCCTTGCATGAGGGTGTAGCTTGTGGAATGTTCATGTGTACCAAGGAAGCCAAGAGGAGAGCAGTTGTCAGGTTAAGCAGCTCAGAGTACCTGACCCTCCTGGCCCAAACCAAGGCCACCAGAATCATTTGTGAGTGGACCCACCTAACTTTCTTCAGGGCCTGTGAGATGAGCGGATTAGGCAGGAACATGTATAGTAGGCTGGAGTTCCACAGAAGAGGGAACAGATCTTCTGGAGACCCTTGAGGAGGAAACTGCAGAGTGTCAAATTATGTTTTAGAGATAACAAATAGGTCTACCGAGGGTACGCCCCACTGAGCGAAGATACCTCGGGCATCCTCTGAGTGAAAATGCCACTCATGATTTGCACAGTGACACCTGCTGAGTTTGACTATCAAGATGTTAAGAGATCCCACTTTGTTACTAACTGTTAAGGATATACTGTGAAGTATGAGCCATCACCAAAGACTCTCAGCCCTGCTTGTTGTAGTACCAAATGGAAGTTGTGTTGTCCATCAGCACCTGGATTGACCTGCACTTGATAGAAGGTAGAAAGCCCTTTAGGGCTAGCCGGGTGACTTGAAGCTCCACAGGATTTATTTGGTGGTGTTACTCCATTAGAACCCTCTGATCTCCACCTCATCCAGGTGACCTCTCCAATCCAGAGATGATGCATCGTCCAATACTACAAGCTCTGGAGGGTCAGCGAAAACTACTTGTCACACATGAGGTTGGCATTTGTAATCCACATGCAAAAATCCTGAGCTGCTTCGTCAGATATTGGGGAGAGGATGTAGCCTTACGGCTAGAGCCGTCGACCTCGAAGCTGGGGAACCGGGTTCGAGTCTCGGCAACGATGCTCAACATCCTGTGATTCTGGGCAAATCACTTAATCTCCCCGTGCTTAACAAAAATGAATGTGTCCTTCTGTAACGAAACTGGTGCTCATGTAAAGCACTCTGATACCCGATTTCTCGGGTCTAGTTCGCGCTATATAAAACTCTTAAGAAAAAAAAACATATAGATGTTCTGTCCAAAATGTATCCCTGGTACTAGGGCCCATTGAAACTGCAGACTCCCTTGAATGACCTGTGAAAGAAATTGGGTTATTAGTTGAGGGGGGTAAGTACCCACCTTAAGTACAAATCAGTCCTGGTCAGAGGGAACCACAAAATTCACTAAATAAACCTGAGCACACTCCCTGGTAGGTATGGCACAGAGAAATAGGCTTAGGTTAAAGACAATGTGGAAAGTATTTATGCAGAATTAAAACAGTAATAAAGTAAAATGCAAAACAAAAATCCCCAAATGAATTAGAAAAATCGAGCAAAAATGAATAAACTACTAGACATCAGCATGACAAAAAATCCAATAAGGGGAACCAGAGATATGAATTTTTAAAGTTTTAAGTAGAATAGCACTAAGAAGCACAAAGTGCCAATGATAGGTGATAAAACAGGACCTAGGTGCAATTTGATGCTGACTGCAATGGATCACGGGTAGGATACACTGACCAGGTTCATCCTGGTCACATATTTTACCTTCTGACTTTAGTCCTTTATGTCCCAATCCACCACAAATACACTCCTAAAGTCCCACAGGGGAGGCACTTAAAGACTCACAGGTTGACAGGCTGAGGCCAAAAGGAGGGTCCAGTCGGGGACCAGTTTCCACTGGTCAGCTGAATGAAAGGCCTCTTGTAGCAGATTGTGTCCATGTAGCATTAACAGGAGCTCAGCCTTATGACTCTTGGAATTCACTTGTTTGTCCTGCGTACAAGAGGGAGAGCAGGTCCAGGTTTCTAGGCTGTACTCGCTTCTCAGACAGACAGCAGGTTCGGTATTCTTCTGATCTTCAACAGATCCAGTTCTGATGCTGGTGCCCGGAGATGTCACATTTATGCCTGGCACAAGCTAGTGGGTAGGAATGACCCTTGGGGGCACCCTAACCAATGAAGTAAAGCTTCTTAAGGCTAACCCTTCCCACTTTAGGCATTTGCATTGTCAAGGTGGCCAAAATCTTCGGGCATAGTATCCTTGTAATCCTAGTGCCCTCCCACATTTAACCCCAAAATCCAGTTTGATGCAGTCCCTGTACCCACAACAACCTCAGAGACAGAAGTCTGATATAACAAAGCTGAACTTTTGGCAACCACACAGTGGAAACACACAAATTGTTTTGGCATTCTGTTTGCCTTCTTTGAAGTGCACCCTATATGTTATATGTAAACCTAGCAGACATGCCAAACAGACTGTGACACTGTAATGTCAAAAGAGGCCCACTGTGATTGAGGCCTGGTTAGACAAAAGGTTGCATGCCTGATGGTAGCTACATCTTTTTATAACAGGGTAGGCCTCTTTGAAGTTAATCAAGTCGTTGGACTGTCACATGGTCATGATAGGACCAGGAAGAAACGCTGCGATTTTACACGCTCACGTTTCTTAAGTTGCTGTCTCTTTCACACACCCTTACTTTTGACATACATTCACGTGCATGACCATGCAGGATAATATTCTCTGAATCCGCATTGCTTACATTTCCACTTCGTAGGCACACTATCACGATACCTTGAACATTCAGTACAAGGGATAAGGTTCACTGCGCAAATGTTATTTATGTTATTGTCCGAAATGCGACAATGCTATCCAACTTGAATAAACAATTACGGCCTGACAGGGATTGCGACATGGCCACTTTGGTTCTATTGTTATAAATACACAACCACTTCCTTGTTTAGGCAGAGGAGCACTCAGCTGACACTGTGGGGTTAACATATGTTGGAGTTCCAGATCAGCTGATTCCTGCGTACCAACACGAGGGATGTCCAGCTCTACACCCAGACTGATGACATGTACCCACAGGTAACGGGGAGTTAGTCCACACTGGCAGGGATTTGGTAGATCACCCACCATAGGCAACACTAGGTTAGGGAGCGCTAAGTAGGAGTACAATTATACACAGTACTTATATGCCTGCATATACTCAGTGTCTTAGCACAATCGTGGAAATGCTTATCCTTTTCACTGTTCTTGTAAAGCAAATTACGCTAATCTGTTTCATTCTACTAATTCTTGAAGAGAACGTATTTTACGCAAGAATCACAATGCTTCAATAAATATTGAAAAACCTTGCTGAGTATTTCTTGTGTGCTTCTTTGAGTATGCATGAGCGTCCAAAGGAAAAGGTTCTAGCTCTGTTACCACGATTTCCTTGGGGGATCAGGGTTGTCATGGTCTAAGGTTGCACATACATTTGTTGACCTGTAGGGTTTGGAGTACAGATGGTGCACGGTGGCTAGCAGGGGCATTGGACAATATATCGTGAGGGTGTGAACGAAATAAGTCTGGTACAATCCCGACGTTTATGTTGTCCAAAAAATGCACAGTTTTAACGAGGAAGGTACAAGCCGTACAACAGGACCCAGCCCACAGGCCATCCTGTCAAGGGCACAATTCCTGAAAATGCAGCACCAGCAGGGAGGCAGCAGTATTCTTCCAACCTCAACCGAGAGGCAGTGAGCTACTCCAAGACAAGTAGCAAGCTACTGGTAGCTCACGATCAACCTGTTGGAGATGCCGGATTTAAATATTGCATCCAAGGCTTTTTTTTAAGGAACAGTCAACCCTGAAAATAGCTTTGAGGGGGTTAGTCACTGTAAGGGCAACATTAAACGTTTACATTTCCTACTTTTAAATACCATGCACCATGCTTTAGGGGCATAAAGGCCTACACTATCGGTAATTTATTAGTATCTAAAATGAAGGTTGTAGAATTGCCAACAGGGTTTATTTTGATAGGTCGAATTGATAGTTTAAAAACTGTGATTCCAGGCTACAATGGTTGGCCTGGGGTTGGGCGTGTTGTGTCACTGCAGTAGGTGGCACGATGTGTGCTGCAACCAGGGCCACTGGAATTTTGTGATTATGCGGCTGCTGCATTTTTCGCATAGTTATGAATTTGCTGCATTTGCCACATAATCCATCATCTTGTGCATAATCTTCAGATTATAACAAAAAAAAATAGTTTCTACTGCAAGCGGTTCAAAAGTTACTAAAAACGTAGCAACACGTGTTGCCGCAGAAGTGGAAGGCCCTTTGCAAAGGTTGACCGGTCAATTTTTTATTATTTCTATATTTGGGTGTTAAGCTGGTACTAACGAGGTACAACCTATGCTCAGATAGTGCTAACAAGTGAAAAAATGACAAAATAATGAAGTAATACTATCACCAAATGTGTTGCATCATTTGCCATTTCTTGATGCATAATTTAGTCAACGCTGCAGCATAATTTAGCCTTCCGCTGCCGCATATTTTCAGTGGCCCTGACTTTTACCACAGGTGATATTTAACTAACAAGCCCTGGGTACACTTTGTACCATGTACTAGGGACTTATAGGCAAGTTAAAAGTGCCAATCGGGTGTATACCTATTTCATCATGTTTAAAGGGGGCACACAAGCACTTTACCACTGGTTAGCGGGAGTATAATGTACAGAGTTCTAGGGTCAACAAAAACAGTCAAGGCAAACATCTGAAGGAGTACCATGGAAAATATTGTAACTTTCAACAGCCTGCATCTGCCAATGGGCATGAAGCATACAGAGGATGCACAAAGCCAAGATCCAAAGCAGCCTCAGAACCATCATGACTAGAGCAGAAACTCAGTACTTAAACATCATCATCATTGCTTGAATGTCCTACATTCGTTGCAGGGGCAGAAAGGTCTTCCGGGCAAATCTGTCCAGAACTGACCTCCTAAAGTAAATCCTCTGCACCTGGCAGTAAGTGGGATTTAGGCTTGTTGATAGAATTACACAGCTGTTTGTAAGTAGTCTGAGACTAGCTGTGTCGAGCCTGCCTTCAGAAGGCAATCATCAAGGTAGGGATATGTATATACTCAACATGCGAAAATATGTTGCAAGCAGCTAAATGATCTTCATAAAGACCCATGGGTCTGATGTGCATTAAGATAAACTGGAAGTGGTCATACCCCAACCACAAAGCTTAGATATTGTTGGACCGGCACATGAAAGTATGCATCCGGCAGGTTCAGGGACAGCATCTAGTCCTCCATGTCCTAGGCCTGCAGAACCTGAACTAGTGCCATCATTTTGAGCTTCTATTATGGATAGATTCAAGAGTCTGAGGTCTAGAATCTGTTCCTTCTTGGGTACCAGAAAGTAATTGGAGTAATACCCTAGCTGTCTCTAAACATTGATATTAATTTGATTGCCCCTGTGGCGAGCAACATTTCTTTGACAGACTTGTGGCATGATCCATCAATGCCTAAGAGTAAATTGTGGAGGAGTGGGGAGGTTTGTTGAGATAGGAAGGGCACGACCAACTCAGATAATTTGAAGGACCCATTGGTCTGATTTGAAAGAACTCCAGTAAGGCAGGCAATGTTGGATTCTGCTTCATACTGGTGATGGAGCAAGGACTCACAAATGAGACTTGCTCGGATGCAATCCTCTTAAAGTATTAATGTATTAAATTGTATTGTTTATACTAACCATTGCACACACGAATATAAATAGCAAGGAAGCTTGCTTATGTGTTTTTATTAACAAATAACGCTTGTTTATTCTAAAATGGCCGCTAAAACGCTGGAACTTTACTGCGTATGTCTCAACCATATCACGTGGTGTGACGTCTTTCTTTGCTTGGTGGGAAATTTCTTGCTTCTGCGCAGTGTGATTTAAAATGGCTGCTATATGTTCTCACATGCTACAGCTTGCTCTTATGTTTTGTTTAAACTGTAATATTCTAACGCTATTAATGCGGGATAAGTTTATAAGTAAATGGGAATAGAATAGACAGAGTGGTTATACAGTGAAACATTTTATTTGTGATTTTAATATTTTCTTCTCTGACTTTATTAGTTCGTAAATGTTGGGCCTGGGGTTGGTGAACTGAAAACTCGAATGACGTGGGTTCTGCGCATGCTCCTTGAAAGACTGCCCAGAGCGGAAAGGATGAAGTCAATCTGGACGTCGTCCAAGGCCACGACCTGATGGCCTCTATTGTCATATTCATGGATGTCCTCATAAAATTGTAACATTGTACATGAAAAAGGCACAAACTTTGTCATGAGACGGGTGGGAAATAAAGCAAATGTATTAAATTTGAGGGGCGGTATTTTAAAACAAAGAGCTTTAAGAAATGTATTAAATCAATATGGTGTGAGGATCAACCCCCTGTCCAATCAGAAGTAGTGGCCCCATAAGTTAGCAACATTAAGGGGAGGTACATGGGCGTAGAAGGTATAATAGATATAGAATTAGCAAATTAGCGCATTCAAGCTCAAGAACAGGCACAAGAGCGCACAGCACAAGCATTACGCGCATTCAAGCTTAAGCATAGAGGAAGGAGCAGAGAGGCTGATCGATTGCAGACTGAACCGCTGTCCAGAGAGGTCCTGAGGTGGGGGGGGGGGGGGGCGGAATCCATTAGAAGGAAGAAAACGGGAGAATCGAGGAGAAGCGAAGTACCAGAGAGGGGAACGACGCAGGCGTCGTGGTTAGAGAGGTCACCGGTCCTGTCCTGATCCGGGAGGAGTCTTTCTTGCTCTTCATCCTTCCAGGGTCCTATCTTTCCAACTCCTTGGCCCAGGGGTTTGGTTCTCGCACTTAGGTAAATATAAATGCAAACCTTAGTTGCGCTGCTGTCTCTATCTTCTCTTTTCCTAAGGGACCGTCATTAATCGATAAATCATTGTTGTGCTTCCTCCTTGAGATTTGATTCAAGTACTATGTGGCTTTGTAATTTACTCTGCTAAATCTTTAGATAAACATTTTAAAACTTCTTGACTTTGTGATTATTTTGAAATTATGAATTTTATGGAATGTCACTCATTTTAAATTTCCCAATTAGCAAAGGATTCATTGGTAAGTCATTACTCTTCAATCAGAAGGTAATTGGTAGCAGGGATTTGATAAAGAGTACCAACTGACCCACCAGCGGAAATTGCTAGCGTAGTATGAATGTATGGGCCCAAGTGAGTATTTTTGTGTATGAATGCTTGTTGCTAGTAACCCGCTGGATCAGTTTTCTGGTTATCAGAGGATGGTTGTGCTTTGTTAATTGGGTAATGAGAATTTTATTTTTATGAACTAACATCCGCTTTTCGTTTAAAGTTTGTTTTATGTTGTCTAGAATCCCGGGGAAATTGAGAAGCGGTTGGTAAGTGGAAGCCATACTGCAGTGAGGTTATCTGTCAGGCAGAAATAGTACTGAAAAGTTAAGTAGGGCTATCAGTACTTGTTAGGGACTCTATGTGTGTGAGTAATAGCAAGGGAATATGCTAGTGAAATTTTGATGTTATATCACCTAGAAAGGGTAACATTGAAGGAGTAGCAGGTATTTCTGAAGCTTGTGTGAAGAGTAGACGGAAATGTTTTACTCGTAGTGTATGATTAGTAAACGGAAGAGTTTTACTAAGAAGTGAGAGAATCTATCTTTTCAAGTTAGCGAAACTGACACGATAGCGAATGTTTTATGTTGTTATTGAATTTAATTAGAAAATAGGGAGAATAAAACTTTGCGTAAGTTTTTGTAAAGGGAGGGTCAGCTACCGGAGAGGGAGCTGACGTCACAAACGCCGCGCTGGGATTGGTCGAAACCACGGGCGTAGAAAAGACTCTTGTAAAGGAGGGGTCAGTAGTCAGGAGTAACACTGACGTCACAAGTGTCGCGCTGGGATTGGTTGAAACAGCGAAGGACAGAAAGGCGCAGATTGTAAAGGAGGGGTCGTCAGAAAAGACGTCACTGAAAAGCCGCGCTAGGATTGGTCCAGAAGCAAAAGTTAGCTGGAATTTAATTGGTTGTCAGAATAGAAGTCGCAATCTTAGTGGACAGTGGAAATTGTATGTTTAAACGCGATCCGACTTTAATAGGAAATCGTCCAGACAGGAGATTCCTAGGTTTTGCAGAATATAGTTCAATAAACAGATATTTACCCAGCATGTACGGAGAAAAGAGAAAAATGTCACTTCTACAAAAGGTTAAGAATTATTTTAAAAAGGACAAAGTAATAAAGACTAGAGAAGGGATTATCATTCCACCATCTAAAACGCCCGCTTCATTCATGATGATGGAGAGAGGTTATCATACTTGCGTATGGATAGAAAATTGGATAGAATATACCAAAAATTATGGAATATTAGCATTTCCAGAAAATGGTACTTTCAATGGGAGGATTCTTCAAAATTTGAGATTAAGAATGAATGATTTAGAACCCAGACCTAGATTAACTCAATACGAAGCCTTAGAAGAAAGGGAAACTGAGGCATTTGAACGGGATCGACCCAGAAGTAATAGGGGTTATCGGGGATTCTTTCCCAGATACCAAAACGAGTCAAGAGACAGTCAGATGAAACAGTGGAGAAGAGCAATGCTTACAGAGGGACTGTATCCCATATTGCTGGCAGAAGAATCATCAGGGAGTAAATGCACAGAAAAGACCAAACATTTGGCTAGATTTGGAGATTCCGAAGACGAATTTATGGAAGATTTATTAAAGAATCCACCACCATATCAAGAAGGGACAAGGGGATGCACCCCAAGTGCACCCTTGTTACGGACACCCTTGGTGCCTGAAGTATTACATGATTCACCAGTTAGTAGAGTGCTTCACGATAAAGAAAAGGAAGCAATAGATAGAAACAGAGCAGAATTAATTAAAAAGTAACACAATTGAGTGTTCACCCTGATTCATTGACCATACCTGTAACGATTGGTCCAGTGGTTCCCTTATATGGCGACAAAGTAATTTATCCCAAACCTCTAGTTGTACCTACACCTGTGAATGTTCCTAAACCAGAAGCAGTAGTAATGGTTGAGGATCACTTTAGTGATTGTGAGTCTATAATTTCATTAATGGACTTGCCCATTCGAGATTCTGTAAATAGTACTCCCAGAAAAGTAACACCTGGTTGCTCCAAAGATGTAAACATAATAACTTCATCAGGAGCGAAAAGTGCCACAGTAGTTACACCTGAAGATTTAGAAAGATGGGCACAAGGATCAGACAAACAGAGTTCACCCCCAAAGATTATGGACATTTATAAATTGAAAGTGGAATTAGAAGAAATGATAGCAGGAAATGTAGGAGTAGATCGCCTAAATACTTACGATGAAGAAGAATTATTGTTTGTATGCAGAAGCATCACAAGAAATGCTAAAATATTTCATGAGAAATTATCAGATTTAGCTCATCAGATGGGAATTGAAATAGGGAAGTCAAAAGTATTGCAAGAACCCTATAGAGCAGATTTTTCAGACAAAGATCTAGAAAATATGAATGCCTCAGGAAGGAAATTACAAATAAAGGAATTAATGACAGTTTTGCAGAAATGGGGAGAGTTAGATAAATGGAAAGCTAGATGGACAAAGAAAAAGGAAGAGGCACGATATAGTAAAACCACTTCAGAATATTTAATGAAGGAAGCAGGGAAAGGAGATCAAATGTACCCGATGCGAGAAGTTCCAGGAGGGGGATATGTACATGTCCCATGGAGCAGACAGGATATTTTGTCATTTACAAATGATTTTCCAAAGTTGAGAGAAAAACCAATTGAGTGGTACAAGCAGGTTGAAAGGTTTGTGAAGGTGTCAAAGGTATTGTTGAAAGACTTGGATGGTTTGTTCGACATAGTGGTACCTGCCGATTTATGGACAGATTGCAAAATCACGATTGATTGGCCCAGTGAGGAGTATCCTAGAGATCCAAAGACAGGTGCCCCGTCCAATGATGTAATGAAAAAGTATCAGCAGGTGATAACTTATTTGAAAGGGAAAATACCACCAAAAGAAACAGATTGGGTGAAAATAGACAGAACTACCCAAGAAGCCAGTGAATCGGTACATGCCTATTATGAGCGTTTATTGCAGGTATTTAAGCAGTATAGTGGATTTGAGGACATTGGAGATAAAAACATGAGTCAGTTTGTTTACCGATTTGTTTATGGTCTGAAGCCAGAGATTTGTCAGATGATTAAGTAGCACATGTTGTGCTGGCAAGGGAAACCCATAGATGAAATTTTGAAATACGCGAAATATTGTGGAGATGACATTGAGGATAGACACAAGAAATTGCAAGAGAAGGTGATGTGGGCTCAGGTGAAAATGGCTGAGCGACAGGGAATTAATTTGGATAATCCAAATGTTAATCAAGGAAAAGATTCTGGAACGAATGGTGACACGGGGAACGGAGGAAAAGTGAGAGGACGAATGAGCAGAGAAGAGGCTAAAAAGAAGTTTCCTTGTCATGGATGCGGAAAATTAGGGCATTGGAAGGATGAATGTAAAAAGATTCGGAATAATAATGGCCCAAATCAAAATTTAAATCCACAGACGCAGAATGACTCACAGCAGGGTGTAAATCCTCAGAGTCAGTTGCCACCTGCACCTATACAGGGTAATGTAAACAGAGCAAAGCATGGTGCAGACGTCGGATATCAAGGAGGAAGTGGTAAGAATGATTATGTAACATCACAATTTCTTTTGCAGGACGAATTTTGTACCTATAATAATTGACGGTGCCTAGGAGAGGGGAAGAAGGAGTGCGTACTTGGTGCATCCTTACCAGTAGATCAGTCAGGTCCATATGTTGAAGGAAATGTGAAAGGTAATGATATTACTTTTCTTTTGGACACTGGTGCTACTAGGTCTACTGTGAGAACAGCAGACATCCCAGACCTTCCTCTCTCTGGAGAAGCTATCCAAGTTGTGGGAGTGGCTAATCAGAAGATTAGAACACCTCTTACCGAACCAATGGAAGTAAAAATCGGAAACTTTAGAGAAATGCATCAATTTGTAGTATGTGATTCCAGTCCAGTAAATTTATTGGGTAGGGATTTGCTTTGTAAGATGAACTGTACAATTTTCTGCACACCGGATGGTGTGGCAATTCAGACCCCAGATGAAGACCATGTATATAAATTTATGATTGCAAAGCAAGGTACAGAAATAGATGAGATGTTTTCATTGATAACCAAAGACGAATTACCAGAAGAACTGAAAACTACAGTGAATTCCATAGTATGGGATTTCACGGGAAAAGAAGTAGGACTAATGGCCAAAATAGATCCAGTGCAGATTACTGTAAAAGAAGGTGCGATTTTCCCAAACACCAGACAGTATAAAATGAGTGCAGAAGTAAAAGCAGGAGTCATTGAAGAAATTAACAGAATGGAAAAACAAGGAATATTAAAAGAAGTAATGAGTAGCCCTTGTAACTCACCAATCATGGGTCTAAAGAAACCTAGTGGAAAATATAGGATTGTTCAGGATTTACGCAAAATAAATAAGATTGTGGAACGCTGTTGTCCTATAGTACCAAATCCTGCAGTAATTCTGTATCAGATTCCTTGGAGTGCAGGATGGTTTACTGTGATTGATTTATGCCAAGCATTCTTTTCCATACCATTGCATCCAGATAGCCAGTATCTATTTTCATTTAAATTTGAGAACAAAGTCTATGTATGGAATCGGGTTCCTCAGGGGTACACAGAAAGTCCTTCCATCTTTAATCAGATATTGAAAAAGTGTCTAGAAAAACTGGTGATGCCAGGAAGCTCAGTCTTAGTGCAGTACATAGACGACTTACTAGTGGCATCTAACACCAGAGAGGATTGTGTTGTTGACACCATAGCATTACTAAATCATTTAGCAGAAGAAGGTCATAAGGTGTCACCTGAAAAATTACAGTTCTGTACTACAGCAGTAAAGTACCTAGGACACCAAATTGAGAGGGGCAGAAGGAGAATAACAGATGAAAGAATAAAACTAATAAAGAAAATGCAGATGCCTGTCTCTCAACGAGAAGTAAGAATGTTCCTTGGAATAGTAGGGTACTGTAGGCAATGGATATTAGGATTTTCTCTACTAGCAAAACCCTTGATTCAGATGACGAAAAAGAAGGTAAAAGATCCAGTTGAATGGGATGATGAAAGTGTAGGTGCATTTGTAAAACTAAGAAATGCTTTGTGTGCAGCACCTGCCCTAGGTATGCCCGATTATAAGAGAAAATTTGCATTATTTTGCCATGAAAGAGAAAATTGTGCACTTTCAGTCCTAACCCAAAGACATGGTTTGACCAGACGTCCTATAGCATATTTTTCTGCTACACTGGACCCAGTGGCAGCTGTATGCCTGGTTGCTTAAAAGCAGTAGCTGCTACTTGTTTGAGCATTGAACAAAGTGAGTCAATTGTAATGGGACACCCTGTAAAAGTGTTTGTCCCACATGCGGTTGTGATTTTGCAGACAAGAACCCGAACTCAGCATCTTACTCCTAGTCGACTGACTAAGTATGAAAGAATAATATTGGGTGCTGAAAATGTGACCATTGTAAGGTGCACAATAGTAAATCCAACTACCTTACTACCAGACCCATATCATGAAGAAGTTAAAGATGACGAAGAAGAGCATGATTGTTTACAAGTCACAGAATTGTGCACGAAACCGCGTCCTGATATTCAGGAACTACCTCTCAGAAAGCCAGACAGGGAGCTGTTTGTTGATGGTTCATGCCAAAGGCATGAAGATGGAAAACTAACTGCAGCCTATGCAGTGTGTGAACTAACTGGAATAGTCGAAGCATCCTATTTACCAGGGGTAAAATCTGCACAAATAGCTGAATTGATTGCTTTAATAAAAGCTTGCAAAATTGGGAGGAACCAAAAGGTAACTATATTCACTGATAGTGAATAGTCAATATGGTTACGGGGTTGTGCATGATTTTGGCCAATTATGGATGCAGAGGGATTTCATGACTTCTTCAGGATCCCCCATTAAAAATGGACAGTTCGTAAAAGAACTACTGGAAGCAATACAATCACCAAAAGAATTGGCTGTGGTGAAATGTGCCGCACATCAGTCAGGAGATGACTGGGTGGTAGTCGGCAATAGATACGCAGATCTGGTGGCTCAACATTGTGCCAAAAACAGACTAGCAGTAAACAAAAGGGTGGAAAGAATGGGAATCAGCTGCCAACTCATGCTGTTTGCACCTCCTGAAACATGGAATGATGTAAAAAGATTGCAAGATGATGCTGATGAGAGCGAAAAGAGTATATGGATTAAAACAGGATGTACTCAAAAAGCAGAGGATGATGTACGGATTTGTGCTGACGGCAGACCAGTCATGCCTGATTGTCTGCTTTCACAAATGGCTAGGATGTATCACGGAGACACACATGTAGGGAGAGATGCAATTATCAGGCTCTTCAGGCAAAATTGGTTCAATCCAAGGTTTAGGGCAGTAGCAGAGAGTCTTTGCCAGAGATGTCTAACTTGCCAAATGCATAACCCAGGAAGAAAAACAGTAATTGGGTTTGGGAAAATAGGAAAGGCAGAGGGTCCATTCATGAGATTGCAACTTGATTTCATTCAGTTACCACCATGTAGAGGGCTGAAATATGTACTAGTCATAGTGTGTCTATTTTCCAAGTGGGTGGAGGCATACCCTACCAGAAGGAATGATAGTCTTACAGTTGCAAAGTTGTTACTACGCGAATTAGTACCTAGATTTGGTTTTCCAGTAACTTTGGAATCAGATAGAGGAAAACACTTTAACAGTGAAGTGGTTCAAATACTCTGTGAAGCATTCCATATTGAACAAAAGTTACACTGTGCATATCGTCCAGAAGCTTCTGGAGTGGTGGAACAATTGAATGGCACGATAAAATCCAGACTGGGAAAAATGTGTGCTTCAACATCATTAGATTGGCCAGACGCATTGCCTCTTGTTTTAATGGGACTCAGAAGCATTCCTGATAGAAACACCGGATTGAGTCCGCATGAAATAATAATGGGAAGAGCAATGAGACAATCACATGTACCCACGAATAAACTGCTGAATATATCAGATGATATGGTTCTGGATTATTGCAAAGGACTGGCTGACTTAGTGCGTTCTGTCTCTCACCAGGTTGGAGAAGACGCAGTTTCCAGACAGCCTGAACAAGAACATGATCTGAGTCCCGGAGACTGGGTGGTAGTGAAGAATCACACCAGAGAAACGTGTCTATCACCCAGGTGGGGCAAACCATGTCAGGTCATACTGATTACGAACACAGCAGTGAAGTGTGCAGGATTTCCTAAAGGGAAAATTTGTCTACATAGGTTAAAGACAGAGTATAACAATGTTTTCATCGGTACCAGTGAATGTGAACACAATTTCTTAATTATTGGAGGTTGGGGACTAAAAGGAGGAACAGATTCAGTTTTTCCTGGAATCTATTATGTATGCGGGAATAAGGCTTACTTTAGGCTTCCTGCACGGTGGTATGGAAGTTGCTATTTAGGAATAGTATTTCCAAAAATATACCACGTAAAAGAAACACTGGCAGCAATGAAAATACTAGTGAATTAACACGTAGAAAAAGAGCTAGTTTTTCAGAAATTGTAGGTGATATATTTGGTGCATTGATACCTTCAGTGGGAATAATTCTGAATTCAAGGAAAATATGTAAATTATCTACAGTGGTTGATCGTTTATCAACTGACACTGCTGGAGGATTTCTAATGATTAATGCGGAAATGGTTGCGATTAGATCTATGGTTATGCAAAATCGACTTGCTCTTGACATTATTTTGGCAAAAGAGGGTGAGTCTGTAAATTATTGAAGACAAAACACTGTTGCACTTACATACCTGATAAAAGTGCAGAAATTGTAACATATGTACAGAATATAACAAAACTTGAGAAGGAACTAAAACCACTGGAAGTTGATAGTGTATGGGAAAGATTGACCAGTAGTATTAGGTCAATTGGTACCTGGTTTGCTAATATAGGGAAAGGACTTATAGGTCAAATATTAGTACGCTTAGCAGAGTTAGCAATAATAGTATTTTCAATAATAATATGGTGTAAATGTTGTAGAAGGAAGGAATCATATAAAGTGACAGAAAAAGGAAAGAAGAGAAAGTTTGATGAGATTGAACTTGAAGATTTAAGAAGTGAATTATACAAGAAACTGAAAGGAGATGTGAAAGGTATAAAGTGTAAAAATGAAAATGAAACTATAATATGCTAAAGGTTGGCATCTGATTGTGGGTAGTATTTTTGATGGCTCAGAAACGCCATCAGAGAGGGGATTGATGGAGCAAGGACTCACAAATGAGACTTGCTCGGATGCAATCCTCTTAAAGTATTAATGTATTAAATTGTATTGTTTATACTAACCATTGCACACACGAATATAAATAGCAAGGAAGCTTGCTTATGTGTTTTTACTAACAAATAACGCTTGTTTATTCTAAAATGGCCGCTAAAACGCGGGAACTTTACTGCGCATGTCTCAACCATATCACGTGGTGTGGCGTCTTTCTTTGCTTGGTGGGAAATTTCTTGCTTCTGCGCAGTGTGATTTAAAATGGCTGCTATATGTTCTCACATGCTACAGCTTGCTCTTATGTTTTGTTTAAACTGTAATATTCTAACGCTATTAATGCGGGGATAAGTTTATAAGTAAATGGGAATAGAATAGACAGAGTGGCTATACAGTGAAACATTTTATTTGTGATTTTAATATTTTCTTCTTTGACTTTATTAGTTCGTAAATGTTGGGCCTGGGGTTGGTGAACTGAAAACTCGAATGACGTGGGTTCTGCGCATGCTCCTTGAAAGACTGCCCAGAGCGGAAAGGATGAAGTCAATCTGGACGTCGTCCAAGGCCACAACCTGATGGCCTATATTGTCATATTCATGGATGTCCTCATAAAATTGTAACATTGTACATGAAAAAGGCACAAACTTTGTCATGAGACGGGTGGGAAATAAAGCAAATGTATTAAATTTGAGGGGCGGTATTTTAAAACAAAGAGCTTTAAGAAATGTATTAAATCAATATGGTGTGAGGATCAACCCCCTGTCCCTGTCCAATCAGAAGTAGTGGCCCCATAAGTTAGCAACATTAAGGGGAGGTACATGGGCGTAGAAGGGTATAATAGATATAGAATTAGCAAATTAGCGCATCGAAGCTCAAGAACAGGCACAAGAGCGCACAGCACAAGCATTACGCGCATTCAAGCTTAAGCATAGAGGAAGGAGCAGAGAGGCTGATCGATTGCAGACTGAACCGCTGTCCAGAGAGGTCCTGAGGTGGGGGCGGCGGAATCCATTAGAAGGAAGAAAACGGGAGAATCGAGGAGAAGCGAAGTACCAGAGAGGGGAACGACGCAGGCGTCGTGGGTAGAGAGGTCACCTGTCCTGTCCTGATCCGGGAGGAGTCTTTCTTGCTCTTCATCCTTCCAGGGTCCTATCTTTCCAACTCCTTGGCCAAGGGGTTTGGTTCTCGCACTTAGGTAAATATAAATGCAAACCTTAGTTGCGCTGCTGTCTCTATCTTCTCTTTTCCTAAGGGACCGTCATTAATCGATAAATCATTGTTGTGCTTCCTCCTTGAGATTTGATTCAAGTACTATGTGGCTTTGTAATTTACTCTGCTAAATCTTTAGATAAACATTTTAAAACTTCTTGACTTTGTGATTATTTTGAAATTATGAATTTTATGGAATGTCACTCATTTTAAATTTTCCAATTAGCAAAGGATTCATTGGTAAGTCATTACTCTTCAATCAGAAGGTAATTGGTAGCAGGGATTTGATAAAGAGTACCAACTGACCCACCAGCTGAAATTGCTAGCGTAGTATGAATGTATGGGCCCAAGTGAGTATTTTTGTGTATGAATGCTTGTTGCTAGTAACCCGCTGGATCACTGGCTTTAACAGGGGAATTGAAGGGCAAACTCAAGAGGTTTGACAGTGGTGCCCGATGAAGAGTAGGATGAGGAATGTTGCTGTGGCTGTTGGTCTTGTATTTTGGAAACTCTTCTACCTTTGCATGGGATACTTTGCAGGCTGACAGTGTTGTCGCTGGCAATACGAGGCATCTCAAGTATCCACTGAACTTCCTGTATTGCAGATGGAAAAGGTGAGCAGCGGCAGGAGAAAGTGAGCAGGTGGTAGTTCGGCTAAGTTAAAATGTCTCCAAAGCTGCATGAGTCTTCACACTAAAGAGCAATGCATCCAGGCTTGCTGAAAATGATGACGGGAGGCAGGTCCACAGTAAGTGCAACAGAATTTATTGGATCCAGTCAAAAATGTAGAACATACTTTGTAGCATTTTCACCATCATGTACTGTCTGAGCGAAGACACTGTGCATGCCCTCTGGCAAAGCTGAAAACACATTGTGTACTATGTACCAAGGGGCGTGTGAGTAACAGAACGGGGACAAATTGCATTCAGGGAATGTAATGCTAAAGTGGCATAAGAAAATACAGATAGCATTTTTTTTATTCTGTCCAGTTAAATGCAGGAAAAGAATTCAGGTTTACCTTACATGCAAGGTTTTCTGGGGTGCTTCTTCCGGTCACAGAGCCAGTCACCTCTCTACCGGCTATTCAGCAGGAGCTTAAATCGTTTGAGCAGGCGGCGGGGTTTAAGATCAACTTGGCCAAGTCCTTTTGACTTAATCTGACCCTTCCTGCAGCAGTGTGGCAACGAGTGGAGAGCGAGTCACCATTTAGCTGCACAGTTAAAGAGATTACCTATTTAGGTATCAAGCTCACCCCCCGAATTTCAGATCTCTACAAGGCCAATTTCCCTCCCCTTCTACGCCAATTAAAAATTGACCTGGGTAAATGGAGTGCTGCATACATCTCTTGGCTGGGCAGGATTAATGCCATCAAGATGAACGCGCTCCCTCGATTGCTCTATCTCTTCCAGGGGCTACCCATTCCAGTGGAGGAGGGTCTATTTAGGGAGCTCCGCCAAATGATCACGAAATTTATTTGGATGGGGAGGAGGGCTCGATTGCCCCTTCCCCTGCTCACGCGGCCACGGAGGGAAGGGGGTCTGGTGCTGCCGGATTTTCAGGGATATTACAGGGCGGCTCAGCTGCACGTAATCACAGAATGGTCAATGCGTGCCTCTGAGAAGCACTGGCTTCATATGGACAGACAGATAACAGGCCGAACCATCTGGGATCTACTGTGGAAGCCTCAGCAGGATAGACCGCCCAATGCCTATGTCAGTACACCCACATCCACCACACTACGGGTATGGGATGCACTCACCAGGAGGTTGCAGCTGACTACCTTTCCATCAACCTACACGCCCATACACTTCAACGCTGCTTTTCCCCCTGCGCTCCAAGAGGGACCCTTCGAGGCATGGTGTCGTGTAGCTCCTATAGTACCCCTGCAGGACCTGCGCGTTTGGATAACATATACTGCGGGCTTGGTGGCAGACTGACTCCGTGCACCCCCACCGTATATGTTAGCCTAGTTTTGCATTAGCTAGCTCGCAGTGCCACTAGTGTCTCCTCTTATCGGGGAGAGATTAGTTTCTGGCAACCTTAGACCATGACAACCCTGATTCCCTCAGAATCATGGAAACAATATACTACCTTTCGCTCAGTCACTCGTGCTCACTTATTCGGTTTGTCTCAGAGAGTTACACAGAATAAACAGTCAGGCGTTTCAATAAGTATTTATTGAACAGTTGTTATTCTAGTGTAAAATATATGTGCTGCGGTAACCAGCAGACAATAGCAGAGATATATTATCAACAGTACGATAAAAGCAAAGGGATAGAACAGTTCTACCATATTGCGATAATCATGGATACATACATGAATATAAAAGCATTATGCAAGTGCGCGTACTCCTACGATACCTAACTAGATGTACCTGAGTGTACCTAGCATATGTGTAGGTGTAAAAGCCTAAGAGCCAAGAATCCTTCTAGGATTTAGTCGAACCCCCATACCTGAATAGAGAGAGTGTGGGACCCCGTTCTGGTCTCGAGTTGGATACCCCGTCCGGGTTGTGTCAGACCACTGTCAGCTTGAGCGACTGCATGCAGGAGCCTCAGCGTCTCTGGTCAGTGTGTCAGCATGGAAGTCTCGGTTCCCTCTGTCTTACCGGGGCAAGATGTGGTGTATTTATACCCTAAAGAGTCTTGGTCCTCAGTATGGTTTGTATTGGACATGAGGAAGACGTCAGGGGTGAACTTTGTACATACATATTATGCACGTGGTGTATTCTTAGAAAGTCATGCATAATTAATGAGTACAGTGAGGGCCTGTGTTTGGGAAAAACCCTGCTGTATTCAAAACCACAGGATAGATAACGTTCAGCCCTCAGAGCTCGTTGTGTACTAGCTGGGACCAATGTAGGTGAAAGATCATGCCTATATAAGGAATCATGACTATAATAGGACATGTACAGTTATGACCATAATTGGGCATATGCGACTATGACCATAATAGGGCAAGTACGAATATGACCATATTAGGGTAAATATGAATACGTCCAATTTAGGGCATGTTCGAACGGGTCTACATTAGGGCCTCTATGCGGGATATAACACCCACTCCTCTTCCGAATTGGATAAAAGTGACCTTACTTAAAATCTGGACAATTTAAAAATATTTTTAAAAGCAAGTAAAAACATGGTTCTAAAAAATCGTTAAAAATGAGGTGTTTAGGAGGAAATAATTACTACAATTCAGCAATTTCTAGTTGTCACTTGAAAAAATCTATATTGTCTCTCTATAAAAGTTGTTTTACCATAAGCAGGAGAAGGCCATGCTTTTTTTTCAAGCGAAAGTGTCAATGTAAGAAAATGTTCCAAATTTAGATCGTTTGTTTTGAAACGAGCAATGAAGCCGAATTCTTTCCCAGGACTCGATGAGCCAATTCGAGATTAAGTGTCCTGGGTGGGAAGTACAACATTATCGGTGTTAGCTGCTGCAGACGACAAATCCAACGCCTCACAGAGAACGTCAATCGCACATAGATGGAATGTAGCACTGCCAACAGACGGAGCTGCGGCAGCTTGTGCGGCAGTTGTTACCTGGGTGCCTGTGGAGGAGTCACCTAACCCAGCAGGAGCAAACGGCACCTGTGGATTCTCCAGGAATGCGTTCATCAGAATTTGAAGCCGCTGAGGACAACGCAGAGCATGGGCCTTTATGGGGTCCAGTATTGCATCCGTGTCCGGAGGCGCATCCGATGGAAACGTTAGACAGAGATCCAACGTGCATTCTGCCTCGCAGAACAGGCATCGAAGAACAGGTAAGATGAAGTCTACCCAGACTGGTCTGAATGATAGAAACCAGGAGGCATTGAGTTCTCTCAGGCAAGAAATGCCCAGAAGTCGTACCATGCGTTCACGGTATTTCCGCTCCAGGAGCGTGTTCACCATTCCCTCGGGAAGTGGGCCATCCATTGCGTAGCAGCAATATTACAATCAGGATTCCTGCGATTAGGAATAGGATGAGCGGGAATCCTCCAAATACGCTTCCCAATACGGAGTGTATAAAATTTGGGATTACTCCGAGGACTGTCTGAAAGGTGTTTAACAGTCCGGACCCTATGGTCTTAAATAGGTGTACAATTCCGCTCGTATCAGACATATTAAAGATACGTCCCACCATTTCTGCGAAATGAATGGGGCAGTTTGTACGTATGAGTGCCTGTATCTCGGTCGAGGTCCTTGCAACTTGAAGTTCATAGGTTTCTCGAGCGGAGGTTAAGGGCACGGGTTGCTGTAAAAGCATGACTTTCAATCTGCTCAGAGTATCAAACTGTATAAAAGAAACATTCAGCGAAGGCCATAACGGCGCCTCCCTGACTGTGTTCAGTGGTGGAAACAATACTTGCATACAGCAAGTAACAACCCTGGAGTTAACAGTTACTAGATATGCGACGCCCGGAAGCATCCCATAACATCCTTGATCATTCAGCATTAGGTAACTCCCATTCGAGAGCAGCTGGAAAACCGGCGTGATCATGGCCGCTGGGGTCCCTGACATGTGACAAGATAAGTTCGCCACCGAACCACTGCAGGCTCCGTGTAGAGAAATATCCTGACACATGAGAGAACCACTCAAAGCGTTCTTGCAGTTTGTACCACTCAGATACACTTCCCGATCCCCATTCCGGCATCGGTATCTATATGGTAACTCCCAAGTTTCCTTGATGTATCCCTTACCCATTTTCACATATTTGCCTGCCTGCCTGTGCTCAAGGCAATATTGGAACTGAAAAGTAGTGACCGGCAGAGTGATTTGGCCATGAATTAGCCATTCTGTTGATGGTGATTCGGCTACAGTGAATGGTAACCTTTCCAGTTTCTCAATACGCAGCATTGTATATTTGGCTCCCCTTTGTGGCATTTCTGTCAGTTTATCAGTTATATTGTATTCTGAAAACAGAGACGTGGTGTTTATAAAACGCCATGGCCCATAGCCTGCACGCAAAGATTGTAGCGTCCAGCTTAACATCATAATAGAACGTAGCTGAGATTGCCCGTGTTGTAACAAGGCCAGATCTTGTTCTAATATGTCGATTGCCGAGGACACAATGTTGCCTAAGGAGTAAATCCTGGAGGTCAAAGTAGTTGACCCATTATCCACTACTGCTAATGCCTTTTCTAAGTTAATACGGTCCATCTCCCGTATCCTTTCTGCGGCCTCTTGTTGGGATATTTTCCAGTTTTCATTATAGTAGGCATAAAGGCCTGCATATATGAAACGTTTCTGACGTTGTTTCCTGGGACCTAGTAGAAAATCTCTAAGCTCCATGTCAGGTGTGAGTAAGGTCAAGTGGTGTTTTACTTCTGTGAGTGTTGAGGACTCTAGCCAATCAAGGCACAACTTCCCAACACTATAGGATGTCACTACCCCTGGGTGTTGTCTTTGTACGTAGCGTGGGTCTGGCCTATGGATACTAAACCCTCTGGTTGTATTCATAAATCTCTGTTGACATTTGTTTGTGTCAATGGGCCAAGCCAGCCATTCTGTCCAATCAGGATCTGATCTGTTGTACTGGAAAATGTCATCTAATCCTACCCCTTGTGTAGTTGAATTCTGCCCCCCACCCATCTGCGATGGTGTTGGAAACCCCGGTGTGTTCATTTCCTTGCCTTTGGCTAATCCAAGACAGGATGTCTGTTGCACAGTTTCATTCAGAAATAAAATCTGCTGCAGAATGCTGCATGCTCTAAAAAGTGCTTCTATTCCCTGGACTTGCCAGTCCCTAGAACCCCAGATTGATTTGGAATCTATTGTGTCTTTCCATAGATCGAAACCCTGTTTAGACAACTGGTTCAGAAAGGATGCAGAGTAAATATGTTTGTTGTTTGTTAACATAATTTTCTGAGCTGAAATTTTCTCCATTTTATAATAAAATGACTTCGGGTCGGATGTGTTAAACCCTGTGAAGTATGTGAATTTCTGTGCAAATGCCTGTGAACTACCTTTCGGTGGTGTTGGGCAGTGTTCCCATTGGTGGTACTCAAATACATTTCAAAGTGTTATAGATTTGTGTAAGAAATGACCATATTGCTGGTAACAGTACAATGTATCATAGTCTGAAGTACCTTCTAACATTTCATTGTTCGGAAATGTGGCAGTCTTTTCTAAATCAGACATCATAGCATTTACAGTTTCAGTGTCCCAATCATCAGAAAATGTACTGGAGGTAATGATATCACTTAAAGAAATTTTAAATACGTTTTAACTTTAAAAGTTCAGTCGGACCGAATACATCATAATCAATCTTGTCCCATACTATACCGTCCGGTATAGGAACTGCTGTGATGTTCACTGAAGACAAGTCTCTTGGTTCACGATGTGAAGACTGGTGTGGTTTTAAAATCAAATTGACTCTTTGGGCTGTAGAGCTCTGTTGGAGGTATCGTCCATTAATAAGCATACTAAAAGTTATTATTAAACCTAGCCAGAAAAGAAAAAATAAAATCCCAGTGATATACCTTAGTTCAATCCAAGGTGACACCAGGTAAGTCTTTCTAAAAAAGTTCAAAAAGTCAATGAGTTTCTGTTGGAGTGATTTTTTGGCTGGCGTCGTTTCCGGTTCGCTTGGATCCAGTGAAAACGTATCAAAGTTGATGAAATAGCCAGAAGCAGTTCGATCAATTGTTGGAATTGCATCGGGATTTGTTGAAATCGGATTTTGCTCTTGACGAGGCATGTTGACGTAGATGTCTGTATTAGGTCTTATTGCAACTTGGTTGTTAAGTTGATTTTCATTTTGAAGATGAATTTCTTGTTGAAGTGGAACGAGTTCCATAGCATTGTTGCTTAGTCCTTCATTTCGTACAGGTGGCTCTTCAAACGTGATGAGTCTTTCTGTTTGAACTTCTTGGATTGTAGCGAGAGGAGGGCGTCTGCTACTGTGGAGCCCACGAGGCCTACTGTTTAGTATCGGCCACATAGTGTGGTTTGAATAAGTCGATTGAGACAAATCTTTTCTCCTTTTTTCCGGCAAGAGGCGGCAGAAGTACAGTTCTTGTGCCGTGGATTGCAAGGACCGGTACAGGCTTTCTGTAAGATGGCCCAAATTCTTTCTTGTCAGCAATCTTCTCTCTGACTAGATCCCCGATCTTTGGGATCCAGATAGGTCTTGCCGTTACTGCCTTGACTTCCTCAGTGGCGGCCTGTTTCTGGAGCACGTTACTTTGTAGTGTCCTGGATTCATTTAGATCCTGTAAAACAGCCAAACGATCATGGATATCAAATGGTTTTTCATCCGCCACTGTGCCTTCACAATCAAGATCAGGTACCCACATTCTTGTCCCCAATAAGACCTCGTAAGGAGTGACACCTCCTAGAGTGCTTCTTGGCTGATTATTGAGCGCGCGCTGTACCCCATAAAGGTGATCGACCCATCTACCGCCCTTGCCGAATACCCTAGCAGTTAATGATTGCTTTAAGCCTCGGTTCTTCCTCTCCACAACAGAATTTCCCTCGGGATGATACGGAGAGGAGTACCGCAATGCTACGCCCATTCCTTCCATGACCTCTTTGTAAGCCCGAGAGCTAAACGCCGGACCACGGTCAGAATGTAACGTGCCAACTGCGTATGTGCCGATAAAGACTCGCAAATCTTTTATAACAGTTCGAGCGTCAGCCGAGCGCTGAGGCCAAACCTTGAGGAAACTTGAGCTGGACGTACACGAACGGACAACCTAATGCTGTCTAACAATGGTATCTGTACTGGACGTGTTGCGGTGGACCCTTCCATCTGCTTGCAGATGTCGCAGTTCCAGACATAGTCTCTAATCTGCCTTCTCATCACGGGCCACCAGTAGCGTTCTTTCAACAAAGAAACAGTCTCCCTAAGTCCCTTATGTACAGAACCTTCCCCTTCGTGTGCCGCCACAATTAAGCCTAGCCTACGATCCATATTTGGTATTACTCTATCTCCCACTGCAGGTAACTGAGCATATGGAATGTTTTGTGCATCTAACTTGTAGGAGTACTTGAGTGGGAATTTTTTAGGTACTGCTGTGCTGCTTTTGCGTGAAGCATTGACAGCTACCATTATCTCGCCGTCTACCCTCGTCTTTGAACGAGTAACTGCAGCTACGGCGGCTGTGCGAACAGCCCCCTTTGCGGCTTCATCAGCCAATGAATTCCCTTCAACGTGAACGCCATCACGCTGTTGACTCAGTGTATGTATCACGTGAGCCCTTGGTAGTTCGTTTCTCAACTCCACTACCTGTTCCCATAGCATTTTATGCTTAATTGTGCCACCTTTTGCATCTTTGAACCCGTTTTGTTCCCAATGATGTAGATATTCATTGTATGACTGTACACAGTAAAAGGAATCACACACAATAAGTGTGGGGAATTCGTGATCCGTATTTATTAGTGCCAGTATTAGTGCTTTGAGTTCTGCCAACTGAGCCGTGCAGTCTCCTAGAGATTGCGTTTTAGTGCAACTCGGATGGAACTTTCCATCGTGCATGCGACCTTTAACAATCGCACACGCCGCGCTGTAAGCTTGCTTACTCCCTATGGCTGGTTGAGCAGAACCATCAGTGTAAATAATGTATTCATACTGATCTAGAGGCAAAATTTCATTTGGTAGAGGATATTCTTGTTCGTATTGCAGGAATGCCTGTGTTTTTAAACTTGGATCAAATCTGTATTCAACATCCGTTGCAGTAAGAGAATTAGCCCACTGTATCCATCTCGGATGTAAGGCTTTAGCATTTGGAATGCTAGCTTTTGTAACAGCTTCTAAAGCTGGTACTGGGGTCACGACAATTATGTGTTTTCCCTGAGCCAGAGCTCTTTATCTTGCTACAGCGGTCTGCAATGCTGTCAGGATTCTTTCTGTTGAAGTGAAACGCATCTCTGCGTTTGTGTACAGGTGTGATTTGTATGCGATTGGTACTGTTTCACCTTCATTAAAAGTTAAATAAGTGTACCCGCATTGACCCGCTATTACTCGGATCACTAAGTTCTGTGCGTTTACGCGTGTCTGTAAATGTTAAGAAGCTATCATGTCTTCCTGTAGGGAACGCAGGATATTTGTGTGTTCCTGTGTCCATTGTCTTACTGAAAAATCAGGTTTTATTAAGTCGTAGAAAGGTTTTACTCTTTCCGCGTAATCCAAAATGTATGTTCGACCAAAATTTAGGAATCCCAGAATTTATTGTAAATTCTTTAATGATTTTGGAGGTTGGAGCAGCACACACTTTTCTAAAAAGTTAGCTGCTAGGCTTTTCCCTCACTTGACAGCTAGTATCCTAAAAATAGGACACTGAGGTGGGCAATTTTTGATTTTTTGAAATTAAATTTGTAGCCTTCAGAGGCGAATCCCATAATAATGGTGCTCACCCTGGTCAAGTGCCTCTTTAAGTCATCGTCCGTCAGATAAATATCATCCACATAGGACAATGCTTCTTCATCCAAATTTTGGAGTAACTCTGTTACCCTTGCTGAAAACAACCCCGGGCTATTCTTATACCCTTGGGGGAGTCGGCAGAATTGCCGTTGGGACCCTAACGCACTGAATGCGGTTAGATACCTGCTTTCAGGCGCTATATTTTGGCAGAAAAATCCATTTGAGATATCAAGTGTTTTGTATTTTTTCCGCACAATGTTATTCATTAATGCGGCACTATGTGCATTTTGAACTGCAAATGTCTTTGTGCAAGTGTTTAAATGTCTGTAATCTAAAACTAGACGATATGTATTGTCAGGTTTGGCTATGGGGAAAAAAGGATTGTTCATAGGTGAAGTGCAATTTTCTATCACCCCCTGGTATTCAAGTTGGTCTAGAATCTCCCTGACTTGTTTTTTAGCTTCCTGCTTTATATGGTATTGCCTTTGAGCATTTGGGGAAACTTTTAACGGGATCAAGTGGTGGGTTGACTCCTCATCCCAACCAGCATGATTTTTGTACAATGCTGGTGCTAGGGCAACCGCCCACTCCTGCGCATATGCATGTTTTAGGTGAATGGGAACGAGGTCGGAAAAGGCTGGAAAAATTATTGTTTCTCCCCTAGGGCACTCCATGACGAATGCTGGCGGCCAGTCTTGTTCTGCTAATAGAATGTCATAACCAGATGACAAATTTTTCCAAAAGAGAGCTTTAACTTTCCTGGGCTTGTCCCCCTCCAGTCGGAGTGTTATCTCATGTAACTTATGTGGGACACTTACCCGAGTATCAGGTGTTTCCACCGTGATATACTCACTCAACTCCGCTGTCACCAGAAATTCCTTCAGGTTCTGGCGAGCTATCGTTACTTCTGCCGCGCTGTCTAGCATCGTCAGAGCCCACTCCTCGTTCAGAAGCTGTGTCCTCAGAATTCTGGGCATGTCTGATCTTGAGACCTGCTACCTTCTTCTTTTTGAACTGAGGTTTTAATTTTTGTTTATCCTCTTTTTTAGGTGCGTAGTCCGCAGCGCATTGCGTGTCTCTGGACTTTGTACGCTCCTTTGACCGTCCTTCCCTCTCGGAGTTTTGTGATGAACCCTGAAAGGAACGAGAGGAACGAGTATCAGTATCCTGATACCTGTCAGGTTTTTTAATATTATCCCTATTCCTGAGGTTATACCTCCTTTCAGAGGGCTCCTGTTGAGGAGGCCTACCTCTGGATTGAGATCGGTTGTTTTTAGACTTTTGTTGTTTTTTATTTTCCCACTTCTTTTTAGAAGAAGTAGGTGTCTGCTTTGTAGCGTCCTTGTCAGGACTGCCCACCAGTTGTGGTTTTAATGCTTTCCCACCCAAACTGTCTCCGTCTAGTTCTGCATATGCAGTTTCAATTATTTTGGGTAGTTCGTGTTGTTGATCCTCTGGACCGAACTCCCTTAGGCGTTGGCGGATCGCCACTGAAGCTGCCTCCCCCTTAATATTAGCTAGTATTATGGCTGAGACCTGTTCAAAGTTGTTTAGCAACTTCATCCCTAAATTAAGGGCAGGCTCTGCTCCGTACTCATTTTGTATCTGTTTTAATACTTCAGGTACTACTGCTATTTGACGGGATACCATGTGTTCTGGTATATATGGCAGCAAAGACTGAACCCCAAGAGGTGCAGTCCTCTACTTGTGGTGTAAGACCCATGGGCAAGCAGATTGTTAGAATTCTGTGTTTATCACAGGTGGTAGTATTCGGGAATACTGCTTCAAGCTGAGTTATTTTTTGAGCTATCCAGAATGGGATTTGTTCGCGTTTTGCTGGTATTTTGCCCATTATCGCGTGTAATGTTTGTGGACTTATTTTATTAACTGTACCTTGGACTGGAGTGTCTTGTGCTGCAGCTGGTGCAGGCTGAACTGTTAAAGTCCTCATCACAAATTGTGTGAGGTTTCTGTAGATTTTAATGAAATCTCTGTGTTGTACGAGTAAGTCTGGCTGTGGCATTGTGTTAATGTCAGGATGCGGTGTGTATGCCGCTAATATGGGCCATGTGGCTCCTGCTCCTCCGAGCGGGCCTAATCTTGCTCTTCCATGTACGTGGGGTAGGGCGCCTTTAAACCAGTAATTATGCTCCTGGTAAGTGAGCGGAA
This sequence comes from Calotriton arnoldi, assembly GCA_963921515.1. Lineage (NCBI taxonomy): Eukaryota > Metazoa > Chordata > Amphibia > Caudata > Salamandridae > Calotriton > Calotriton arnoldi. The sequence continues at coordinate 4,031,893 of CAWUFW010000420.1, read as the reverse complement.
CCTCTAACTCCTCAAAAGGAGTATAGTCCGCTGGTGTTTCACCTTCCTGGTAGTAGTGAAATACATTTGTAACTGCATTCGCTGCTGGGAATGTAACCCAAGAATAGAACACCTCTGTTTTATTGGATTTGTGTGCCTCGATCACGAAAATTACTTTACCACCCCTGGCTCTTAAGCCATGTTCTAGAAGTTTTATGGTGACTGCCCTTCTGAAATGTGGTGCAATTTGTATTGCATCTTCAGGGTCTTCTTCTAAACCGAAGAGGTTTGTTTCAACTCTCCCTGTGTCTTCTGCTTGTTCAACCATTTTTAAATGGAAGAAGGGTGTTTTTAAGGAAATTTTTTAAGATAAGGTGTAAATGCACAATTTAGGAACTAAATGTCCTTCAAGCTTGAATAACCAACAGCCAATAAATAGTATTCTCGTACTACTCAGCTGCGGCGGATTTTGTGCCCACCCACTCCAGACGTCTCTGGGGTTTTGTGAGTAGGTTCTCTGAGAATAGCACGACTGAACTACTCAGATTCTACTGTTAAATACGTACCCAACCAACGTTGGCGGCGCCATGTCGTGTAGCTCCTATAGTACCCCTGCAGGACCTGTCCGTTTGGATAACATATACTGCGGGCTTGGTGGCAGACTGACTCCGTGCACCCCCACCGTATATGTTAGCCTAGTTTTGCATTAGCTAGCTCGCAGTGCCACTAGTGTCTCCTCTTATCGGGGAGAGATTTAGTTTCTGGCAACCTTAGACCATGACAACCCTGATTCCCTCAGAATCGTGGAAACAATATACTACCTTTCGCTCAGTCACTCATGCTCACTTATTCGGTTTGTCTCAGAGAGTTACACAGAATAAACAGTCAGGCGTTTCAATAAGTACTTATTGAACAGTTGTTATTCTAGTGTAAAATATATGTGCTGCGGTAACCAGCAGACAATAGCAGAGATATATTATCAAAAGTACGATAAAAGCAAAGGGATAGAACAGTTCTACCATATTGCGATAATCATGGATACATACATGAATATAAAAGCATTATGGAAGTGCGCGTACTCCTACGATACCTAACTAGATGTACCTGAGTGTACCTAGCATATGTGTAGGTGTAAAAGCCTAAGAGCCAAGAATCCTTCTGGGATTTAGTCGAACCCCCATACCTGAATAGAGAGAGTGTGGGACCCCGTCCTGGTCTCGAGTTGGACACCCCGTCCGGGTTGTGTCAGACCACTGTCAGCTTGAGCGACTGCATGCAGGTGCCTCAGCGTCTCTGGTCAGTGTGTCAGCATGGAAGTCTCGGTTCCCTCTGTCTTACCGGGGCAAGATGTGGTGTATTTATACCCTAAAGAGTCTTGGTCCTCAGTATGGTTTGTATTGGACATGAGGAAGACGTCAGGGGTGAACTTTGTACATACATATTATGCATGTGGTGTATTCTTAGAAAGCCATGCATAATTAATGAGTACAGTGAGGGCCTGTGTTTGGGAAAAACCCTGCTGTATTCAAAACCACAGGATAGATCACGTTCAGCCCTCAGAGCTCGTTGTGTACTAGCTGGGACCAATGTAGGTGAAAGATCATGCCTATATAAGGAATCATGACTATAAAAGAACATGTACAGTTATGACCATAATTGGGCATATGCGACTATGACCATAATAGGGCAAGTACGAATATGACCATATTAGGGTAAATATGAATACGTCCATTTTAGGGCATGTACGAACAGGTCTACATTAGGGCCTCTATGCGGGTTGGGGGATGTCTCATAATTTCCCACCTATACCATAACGGAGCATGAAGCAATTTACACTAACTGCCAAGGAGGAATTCCACTATTTGCAGCTTAAACATTGGGTACAGCAGCCCCTGGTGCGGCTGGCCGCCACCAGGAACCTGCTCCCCATAGAGAAATTTGCCATGTCTGAGTCCTCCTCCAAGGGATGCATTTCCTTCTTGTATGCTCTCCTACAAGCTCTGAGCCCCCGGTCGACCCCGCGATATAAACGCTTCTGGGATGCACTTCTGGCTACTCCTCTAGCGGATAAACAGTGGGAGCATTTAAGCAAAGACATAGCAAAATTCAACCGCTCGATGTATCTAAGGGAAGCGCACTACAAAATCATGTATGACTGGTACTTGTACCCCCAGAAATTACACCAGATCTTCCCTAACACTTCGGACAGGTGCTGGAGGGGGTGTGGCCTATTGGGAGACTTCCGCCATATCTGGTGGGACTGCCCAGCCATACAGCCTTTTTGGAAAGAGATCCTGTCCCAAATCAAACAAACTTGGACCCGCTGAACCCTGACAACTACAGACCCATTACAAATGGACCTTTCCTGGGAAAACTGATAGAAAGGGCAGCGTTCGCCCAGATGTCACAATTCATTGAAGAGAATGACATACTTTCAGACTTCCAAACAGGATTCCGTCCGTGAAGAGGCACTGAATCTGCCCTTCTTGCCATCTGGGATGACCTGAAGAATACAGTAGACTGCAACGGGGTTGCTGCGCTACTCCTCTTGGACCTCTCGGCTACCTTTGACACGGTTGACCATGACACTCTGAAACAAAGACTCTATGAAGCCGGCATAGAGGGAACTGCTCTAGATTGGATCGCGTCCTACCTTCGAAACAGAACTAATGTCATCCATACCCCACCTTTCTCGTCCAAACCATACTCCACAAAATCATGGGTCCCTCAAGGCTCTATCATCTTGCCCATGCTTTTCAACATCTACATGAAGTCATTACCGGAACTGATCAATAAATTTCACCTCACGTGCTATAACTATGCAGATGACACGCAAATACTCCTTCAACTGGAATGCCCCAAAGACATTGGAAAATCACCAATTTTCAGCTGTCTCAGAGCCGTGGATCAGTGGATGACTTGGAGCCATCTCAAATTGAATACTTCAAAAACGGAAATACTCACGTGTGACGATTGGAAACATTACAACCCGCTTGCCGCATGGCCTAATGAACTGGGATCACCACCTAAAGTATCGAAGGAAGTAAGAAACCTCGGAATGACCATGGACTCCAAACTGTCGATGAATGCCCAAGTGGACAAACTAGCAAGATCAAGCTTTGTCACTATAAAAACACTGCGACGAATTTTCCCTCATTTGGGATTTCCGCACAAGGTCCAAGCTACCATCTCCCTTGTTCTGTCCAAACTCGATTACGCCAATAGCCTCTACCACAGATCACCTTTAACAACCATGAAAAGACTACAACGGATTCAGAACTCGGCTGCCAGACTACTCTTGCATATCAAACCGCAAGACCACATCTCCCCTGCCTTGAAAGCCCTGCATTGGTTACCGGTTGCCAGAAGATCCACGTTCAAGCTGCTTTGTATCACCCACAAAGCAATACATGGAATGGGACCGCTCATCAGGAATAAAATAACCAAACACATTCAACAGAGGAACCTCCGCTCTAAAGGAGCATCTCGCCTCAAAATCCCAAGATACAAGAAAAAAACCATGGGTGGCACATCCTTCTCTGTTCAAGCAGCCAAACTATGGAACTCTTTACCCCCCAACATAAGATCCACCGACAACCACCTTATCTTCAGAAAACTACTCAAGAATTGGCTCTTCCCCACATAAGCACCATACGCAAACAGAAATTTACAGCATATCCCTCTGTATATAAGCATTTGTTTTCACTATAGACATGTACCTATCTTTGTGTATTGCTTTGTATAAACATGTAGAATAATTATGTTGTTGAGAGAAAAATAAATAATAATAAATAAATAAATATCATCTTTGGTCTACATGTACTTACTTCCATTGTGCATCTATGTTCCTTCCATGTACTTGGATCTGTGTCTCTGTTACTTTTCTCCTGAAAAAGCATATCCAATGCACTACCCTATTTCTCATCCTGTGCCTCTATCAATATCTTTAATCTACATATACTTACCTCCTTTATGTATCTTTCTGGCACATGCATCAACCGAAATACTGGTCGCAAACGGGCAGATTCTCAGAATCTGCCCCGTTGCGACCAGTATTTCTGCATTTGGGATGCATCATCCCAAATGCAGATATCGCAATTTAAGGAATCGCAAAATTGCTATTCCTTAAATTGCAATTGCATTTAAGGAATCACAAATTGAGATTCCTTAAATGCAATGCATTAAAGTTAAAAAATTTGCGATTTCGCTAATAGGGGAGCAAATTACCATGAAGTTAAACTGCATGGTAATTTGCAAAAACTTTGAAAAATGCACTAAAGTTCATTTTTCAAACTTCCATTTACACACACACATGCCCTTGGGGCATGTGTGTGTGCAAGATGTACTCATATGCAGATTTCAGGGGTGCAACAGGGTGTCCTTTTGACACCCTGGCACCCTTGAAATAGCTCCCGCTATTAGCCATTCTTTAATAGCGAATCGCTAATAGTGAATATCTTCCCATTCATTCCTATGGGCCTCCTGGCCCATAGGAATGAATGAGTAAGTATTCCTTAATTGCGACTACGCAATTTGCGAGTAGCAATTAAGGAATGTTTAGGAATCGCTATTTATTGAGCGATTTCTACATGCATAGGCAATTGCGATTCCTTAATAGCGATTCCTTAATATTAGCTATTAAGGAATCGCAATTGCCTAACTTGATGCATGTGCCCCTATATACTTTCAATGTACTTATGGATCTATATATTTATCACTTTCTTCTAATTTAGCATTTCCAAGGCATTACCCTAGTTCTCAGCCTATACTTATCTCAATATATCTTCTAGCCCAACCTTTTGACTCATCTCAAATTTCTTTCTACTACTCTTTCCAATGCACTACCCTATCTCTCATCCTATACATTTATCAATATATCCTCTACATCCACACTCTCATTTATCCCAAACCCCATACCACTACTATGATCCCCAAAATAACCCTTTCTAGACTCTCTCCTACTCTACCCTCCTTGCATCATCTGACACCTCTTTTTACTATACCGATCCCCTAAAACAAACCTTTCTAAACTCTTCCCTGACTCCTCCCCTCCAAAACCCCCTTTTACTCATCCAAAAGCCTCCTCCTACTGCTAAGACCTAAAAAAAAAAAAAATCCTTCACTCTTTTATCCCTCCACTATCCTTTTCAATCAAAATTAACAGCCTAACATGTTCAATTCTCAAATTCCATTTTCAACTATACTAATTCACCACTAATCCTTTATGGGTTCCAGAGTAGCGTGCTACTCGCCAATAAAGCGTCTCAACACCCCATCAGGGTTACAAGCGCTATATAAATGCAAACCTTTTCCCTTTCTACCCTCCCCAACCCTTCTCAATCCAAATAACGGACTAACATATCCACCACTAAAATTACTTTCATGTTTCACCATACTAATTCAACACTAATACTTATGGGTTCCAGAGTAGCGTGCTACTTGCGCTTCAAAACCCCATCAGGGGTAGCAAGCGCTATATAAATACAAACCTCTTTCCCTCTTCTATCCCGCCACCTACCCTTCTCTACCCAAATAACGGAATAACATATCCATTACTCAAATTACTTCATTTTTTACTATACTAATTTTCAACACTAATCCTTAATGGGTTCCGGAGTGGCGTGCTACTCGCCAGAGAAGCGCTTCAACACCCATCAGGGGTAACAAGTGCTATATGAATGCAAACCTTTCTTCCCTTTTTATCCCTCCGCTATCCTTCTCACTCCAAATAACTGACTAATATCCACCACTGAAACTACTTTCATATTTCACCATATTAATTCACCACTAATCCTTTATGGGCTTCCGGAGTAGCGTGCTTCAACACCCCATCAGGGGTAACAAGCGCTATATAAATACAAACCTTTTTTTCTTCCTCTATCCTTCTGCTATCATTCCAAATCCAAATAACTGACTAACTTATCCACCACTTAAAATGTACTTGCATGTTTCTCTATACTAATTCAACACTAATCCTCTATGGGTCCCGGAGTAGCGTGCTACTCGCCGTAAAAGCGCTTCGACGCCTCGTCAGGGGTAGTAAGCGCTATATAAATGCAATTACAATACAATACAATATTAGGCTACCCAATTCCTCATTCCTTGGAACACACCTTGCTGGGGGTGAGAGATCCATCCCTGAAACGCCAGACGCAGAGTGACATGTCCGTTATGTGGCTTTGCCTGGGAGCAGCGAAAATGGCAGTAGCTGCCGCTTGGAAAAAACAAGAGGCTCCATCTTTAACCCAATGGCACGCGCGGCTGTGGAGGGCGCTGACTCTGGAGCGCATGGCCGACATAGTGGATGACGCCAGAAAAGGGTTCGAATATACATGGTCCCCACTGGTGAGCTACTTGTCGGAGGGGCTACCGCTGACAGCATGCGCACCACGGCAACCTGTTTCATATTTAATGCCATAACAGTACAAATGACAGCTGGCAGCTAGGTGGCTGCCTCATCGGGGGCCCAGGCGCCCATCCCTCATGACTACCTCATTATTATTTGCACCATGACATCACGGTTTTTGTTGTTTTCTTTTAGATATGTTAAGTTTCCTTTCAATGCTCCTCTCCTTAGAGGGTGGTTTGACGGAAGATCGTAGAATATTAAATGCAACAGGATATGATTGTACCTATTAATAAGTTTTCCATGCCACAGAACTCGTGAACAAGCTGTAACCTACAAGTGATTTCTGTAACTCTTGGCCTATTTGATGATTGTTGCATGTGTACTACATTTCTGTATCAATCTAAAACTCAATAAACAGAATTTGAAACAAAGTTTTCTGGGGTATGATGTGGTATATAAAAAAATATGGAATCACCTAGCACTGGCCTGTGACATATTGCAATGGGCCATTTACAGGCAGAAATTAAAATAGTTATGACCAAGCAGTCAGGATCAAGTTAACCAGTGCATTGAAGAAAGGCAACACAGGCTTAGAGATCGACAGCCCAGATTGCAAAATTCCTATAATGTTAGCCTTAGTTTCTTCTGTGGGGAGTGATAATTTTAAGGCCTCCGCACTCGTGCCCGCCAGTACCACAAAAGAGGCACTTTCCTCTGTAAGAGGCCCTAAAGATGAATCCAGGGCAGGCTCTGTACAGGTTTCCAGGCCACTGGAGTTTTGCAAATTGAGATAAAGGCCAGCATCTATATAATGAGGTGGACAATGATCTGCCTCATTATCATCATCATCATCTGAGACATGCTGGAGGCCTTCGATGGCATCTGAAGTCAACCCAAAAACAGTGCTTGATCCTCTAAAAGTACTGTTCTAAGACAGAAAGGTTGATGGGTAGCCCTCACCATATTTGCTTTCGTAATCATGTACCTCAACAATGGGCAAGCATTAGCTGAAGGTAGTTCAATATAGGAGGTGGGAGCCAGCATTAAAGGAGGATGAGGAGGCACGGCCTTGGCATAGGGCTACTGGAATAGGCCTGTGGCATTGACCAAACTAGCTGACTTTGCCATGGATCACTAAGCTCTGGGGAAGGGCATGCCAGCAGACGTTTGACTGGGGGTCATGGGGCTGAATGGTGGACTAGTGGGAGACAGATTAAACGCAAAATCTGCAGCATAGTTTCGTTGAAGGCTGCTATCTGCTGTGGAGCCAACACTGGCCCAGGGAACTTAGGGTGCATCAGGTCCAAGCACCGCATTGGCCTGAGATGGACACAGAAGATGGAGCTGGGTGTCTTGACAATCAATTGCGTGATCTTTGCCCACAATTGATCTTCCCCGCATCTGGAGCATCCGGGTGTTGAGGAGCTTCGTAAGCGCTAATTGTGCTTTCTCTTTGATTTGTTCTTGGCCTTGCCTTTTGCTGCGGCTTACCTGACTAGACTGAAACCGAGCTCGCTTCTTCCATTTCACAGCTTGCACTGATGGCCTTCTGGTGCATCAAATAACACTGGTCACATCACTTGGAGTAATGCTTGGTCCTGGGGTACCGCATGAAGACCTGGTGTGGATCTGTCATCAACCTCTACTTCCGATACACATGCCACGGCATGACACCATTCTCCTTTGGGGTTGGCATCCCTGCACAAGGACAAAGTTAAGAACATAAAAATTCATTGAAAAACAAAAATCGGTAGGTCTAGAGCTTCTGGAAAAAGAGGAACTGAGATAAGCGGGTAGGGGTGGCGCCTTTATGCAGAGCTGTGTCATTGTGCCTGGTGGCAGGACGGAGTCAAAGCTGAGTTTGACAGTGCCACCTATCAGCACGCATGTACTATTGCAGGAATTTCCATTTCCAATCTACATTCCAGTCCTGGGGAAACTTCAAAGGAAAGGACCTGTGGTTAACAGTAATTCTTTCCGATTACTGCCTCAGGAACTGCTTCTCTTTAAGGCATAGGTCATCTCTTTGGGTTGAACAGAGATGGGTTTGAAGTCGCAGTTCTTCTCACGGATGAATGGAGCTTCTCACAGTATATGGAAGATTGTGCCTAGAAGTAATTGGGTTAAATCTACTGCATCTGTGTGATCGGTTTGACCCCACAACGGTACTGTGTGAAAACATCTTTTTCTAAAACAGATCCCTAAACATAGACTGCTAAATTCTCAAACATATCTACTTATAAAGATCTCAATATAAATATTTCAATTTGCACCTAAATCAACTTTGGGCACTTGGCCACAAATAGGCTAGGACTGGAAATAGAATAGCAAAATAAAAGTGGAATTAAGTGAGGCTGAACTTAGAGATTAAACATAAGTCATTCTTTTGTAGGATCATATTTATGTAAGGGAATATTATGTATGGCAATTTATATGTTGTAGTCTATTTTGCAATCTATCTTTTCACATGGATGCTCGAACTCTCTGGGACATACAGTGTCAAAGATCCTTTTGCTGGGTATATTACAGTTAGGTGGGGTACAATTTTTGCACTCTGCATACCAGCAAACTAGCCATTTTACTACCATCTCATCTTTTTAAGCAATAATATGTAAATGGGGATCCAGGAGTTGTTGGAAGCAAGTGCGATCTCTAAAAGATTCTACACAGGCAAGATGGTGTCCATAAAGGATAACATTTTACACTTCTGTTATACATGGTCCACATACGAACTCAGTGATGTGGCTTTGATGATTCAAATCCAGTTTGTTTAAAATATTTTTTTTATTTACCACATATGAGAATATTTTAAGTGTAGTAGTTGATCAGGCCAATATGACTGTTGCCTGCGTAGACTGACAATCCCAAGAAAGGTCTTAAATGTTATGTGTGGCGATGACTCAATATAATACAAATACACAGTCAACTTTTGATAGGCCAGCTCTAAAGTCTCTCAGGGTGGGCTTCAAACTGCAGACGATCATTTTAACCAGAACTCTGCCTCCACAGCAGTGAAACCAATTGCCTGATCATTTCAATGATCGTTTTTCTTAATGAAGAACCAGGTTTCTCCATGAATTAAGGAATTTTTGTTTACTTGCTGATTCTTGGAAGGCACCCTCGAGACTTGGGGCACACCAATCAAGGTTAATTTAGGCGAAACACTTTGAGAACATATTCGGACGAAGTGACAACGGTTTTCATTTTACACACAGTTACTATCCTCTGAACAACTCAGTTATCTGGCAGTAGCCCTGCATTGGCATGTTGCTCTTTTAGCAAATTACGTTCTAACAGAAACTTGTTTTCCTTGTTACATGCAGTTCTTTCAACAGAGGTTCTTGGTGAAAAACTGAATTTGCAAGCCTATGTTTCGCTTCTGACTTGTTTCCATATAAAATGTTGATTCTTTTGTGCCACAGGTAGCATAGTTGAACAAGTTACTTACCTTCTGTAACGCATTATCTGGTAGAGACTATCTAGCTGCAGATTCCTTACCTTTGAATTTCCCAGGCGTCAGGCTGGATCCGGAAACGTTTGCTGAGCAATACCCCTTGCGCGCGACGTCGGGTGGCTCCACTCGGCTCTGCGTGACATCGTCGGCGTCGGTAGCATCGGTTATGACGCTGCGGTGCCTACATAGGCGCAACCCAGGCGCATGGACGTCAGTACTTTTCCTATTTTCCACGCCAGAAGGGCAGAACCACAAAGTACTGACGTAATTGTGTGCAAAACTAGGGCCCTGAAAAGGGGAACAACCCTAGCCCTACAATATCAGTCCGCAAAGAGGGGAGGCATGGGTGGGGCTGTAAGGAATCTGCAGCTAGATAGAGTCTCTACCAGATAATGCGTTACCGAAGGTAAGTAACTTGTTCATATGATAGAGACTATTAGCTACAGATTCCTTACCTTTAAATCAGATACCCGAGCCATACCATCCCGTCGGTAGGTTGCGGACTCACATCCTAGACTAAAAAGTCTTGCAGGACTGAACGGGCAAAATGTCCATCCCTGCGTACTTGCCCATGAAGGCAGTAATGTTTTGCGAATGTGTGCAAAGATGACCACGTCGCTGCCTGACAGATGTCTTGGACTGGGACACCCCAAGCCAAGGCCGTAGTCGCAGCCTTTCCCCTGGTGGAATGGGCTCTTAATCCCTCAGGGGGCTGTTTCTTTGCCAAGGCATAACAAATCTTGATGCAAAGAACGACCCAGCGAGAGATGGTCCTTATCTGCACTGCCCTTCCCTTCTTCGCTCCCACGTACCCAACAAAGAGTTGGTCATCCAACCGGAACTCGTTTGTGTGGTCAAGGTAGAATGACAATGCTCTTTTTGGGTCCAGTCGGTGAAGACGCTCCTCTTCCTTAGAGGGATGCGGAGGAGCAAAGATGGTGGGCAAAGTGATGGACTGACCCAGTTGGAATGGGGTTACAACCTTTGGCAAAAAAGATGCCCTGGTGCAAAGCACCACCTTGTCTGGAAAGGACATAAGATAAGGAGGCGAGCTGGATAATGCCTGAAACTCACTCACCCTCAGGTCCGATGTACTTGCCACTAAGAAGGCTGTTTTGGTGGTCAACAGCCGGAGGGGACAATTGTGCAAAGGCCCAAAGGGAGCACACATCAGATAAGTGAGGACCACATTAAGGTCCCACTGCGGCATGACAAAGGGCGTGGGTGAAAACAAGTGAGCCAGCCCTTTTAGAAATCTATTTACAATAGGAGACTTGAAGAGAGAGGGCTGGTCTGGCAGCCGCAAAAAAGCAGACAGAGCAGAAAGGTAACCCTTGAGAGCTCCCAAGGCAGAGCCCTGCTGGGCAAGGGTTAGAATGAATAAAAAGAGAGTAGAAAGAGAATCAGAATGAGGGTCAATGGACCTTTCCATATAGTATAATACAAATTTCTGTCAACGGCAGGCGTATACCGTCTCAGTGGAGGGCCGCTTGGCCGCCAGGAGAACATTGCAGACTTCATGAGGAAGGTCAAAGGCTTTCAACTGTCGCCGCTCAATCTACGCGCATGGAGGCGTAGAGTTGACAGGTTTGGGTGGAGAACCCTCCCCTGCTGCTGCGACAGAAGATCCTCCTGAAGGGGCAGCCTGATCGGAGGATCGACACTCATTCTCAGAAGCTCTGGATACCAGACTCTCCTTGCCCATTCCTGAGCCACAAGAATGACTTGGGCCTGGTCACTCCTGATCTTCTTCCGAACCCTGGGTAGGCGTGGTATGGGCGGAAAGCCGTACAACAGGCCTGAGCTCCACTCGCGACGAAAGGCGTCGCCGAGCGAGAGCCGCCTTGGAAAATCCAGCGCGCATTACTGCTAACACTGCGCATTCTCTTCGGAGGCGCCACTCGTGATCTGCTAGGCATCGATGGCTGAGTTTGTCCGCCCTGGCGTTCAGAGAACCTGCCAGGTGTTGAACCACCAGGGTTACGCCCTGCTGTTCCAGCCATGTCCGCGTTATGTGGTAGACTGCTACGAGCTGTGTCAAAGCTCGGGGGCTTTTTAACTGTTCTTACCTGATTTGATTATTAACTTGCACTTTATTGCTGAATTTCGACTGTCAGGAGCTGTGTTAAGGCTCCGGGGGGCATTTTCTATTGCTAATTTGCACCGCGGAATATCTCCGCCTTTTTGGTCAGCTGTTCAGTTGTTAAAGCTGACGCTTAAAAGGGGCTCATGACGCGACTGCGCAGCGTTATGTGGTAGACTGCCACGAGCTGTGTCAAAGCTCGGGGGCTTTTTAACTGTTCTTACCTGATTTTATTATTAACTTGCACTTTATTGCTGAATTTCGACTGTCAGGAGCTGTGTTAAGGCTCCGGGGGGCATTTTCTCTTGCTAATTTGCACCGCGGAATATCTCCGCCATTTTGGTCAGCGGTTCAATTGTTAAAGCTGATGCTTAAAAGGGGCTCATGACGCGACCGCGCAGCGTTATGTGGTAGACTGCTACGAGCTGTGTCAAAGCTCGGGGGCTTTTTAACTGTTCTTACCTGATTTTATTATTAACTTGCACTTATTGCTGAATTTCGACTGTCAGGAGCTGTGTTAAGGCTCCGGGGGGCATTTTCTATTGCTAATTTGAACCGCGGAATATCTCCGCCATTTTGGTCAGCGGTTCAGTTGTTAAAGCTGACTTTTAAAAGGGGCTCATGACGCAACCGCGCGCCGCAGGCGCGCCAAAGGCAAGCCCGTCTGCGCCCGTCCGCGTCCGACCGGGGCCAAGGGCCACCAACCCTGCCCGTTCTCCTATAGATAAACGTGTCTTTACTTCGGATCAGCTTCTTCTCTTAAGAGGGGTAACAGACGATAAATGTTTACATTCCATTTCTCTTTTTAGGTTTAAATCTTTTTATTGATTTAACAGCTGGTATGACAGTGTACATTACGAAGGGTGATCAATCATGGGCTGCGCAGAGCCCAGGCAGCTGACGTACCAAGGTACCAACAAATAATACAAAACACTGGGAATGAACCCCCCCCCCCCCTCTTCCCCCCTCTCCACCCCCGTTCACTGCAAATTAAAGATCCCGTTCGGGGTAAGAGTGTCTCACTGTTGCTGGATGACCGGCTGGGTGGTGGTGGTGGTGTCGGGTGCGGTTAGCTGTAAGAGGCGCAGATATCTGGGGCATGCGAGTTCCCGAAACACTTGGGCTAGTATATTCAGGAATGGTTGCCATAAGTCTCCAAAGGTCGAGCCTTTCCCTGCTAGTGTAAGGGATATCTTCTCCATCCCTAAGATATGCCATAAGCGTTGGTGCCAGCCAGAGTGTGTAGGAATGCGAGGTGTTTTCCAATGAATCAGGATGTTTTGAATGGCCGTGCCTAAGGCTATCGCAATTTGGCGTTTGAGGGGGTATGTTAGGGGATTTGGCACCCCCGGAAGGATGTATGCAGGGAATCTTGGCAGTTCAGTATCTAGGTGTTTGTCAACTTCCGCCAGAATTTGGGACCAATAATGTTGTAAATGCTCACATTCCCATAGCAGGTGAACCAACGTTCCAGGTTTCCCGCAACCCCTCCAACAATCCTGGCTTTGTGTGGGGTCTACCTTGTGAATACGCTCCGGGGTGTAGTACCAGTAGGTGACTATTTTGGTTAGTGTTTCGGTTAGGCCCATGTTGCTGGCCATGTGCCTTGCCCTATAATACGCCCCCTCCCACTCCTTGCTACTGAGTGCTCGACCTAGGTCTTCCTCCCAGCGCGTACGACTAGCATTATAAGTGTGCGTGTAGCGAGTAAGGAGCATCCTATAGAGGTCTGAGATTAGTTTCTTGTCTGATGTTCGTGTGAGGAGCCAACGTTCATAAGGGGTAAGGTGTCTCTGTGGCTGTGATTTGTTGTCAGGGTGTGATGCCCAGTGTCGGAGTTGCAGGTAGTGCAACCTTTCTGATTCCGGGATTCTATATTCAGATCTAACTTGTGGGAAGGAGATCACCCCTTGTTCATCATATAGGTGACCCAAGGCGCGGCATTCCGTAGCACGCCAGTGCGTGAAAGCGGTCTCACCTAACCCCTGACGGAATTCTGGATTGTCAAAGAGCGGGGTGAGAGGAGAGGGGAATGTAGTCAGCCCATGTCTCGTGTTGACCTGGTCCCATACCGTTAGTGTAGATCGTGTAATGAGGGAAGCGTATAGATTAGGGGGTCTGTGCGGCTTCTTCAGGAAGGGGATCTTTCTGAGCAACGTGCCAGCCACCGCTCGGTCCTGGAAGAGCCAGTGTTTCTCGGACTCAGTGCGATTCCATTCAACTAAGTGTCGCAGCTGCACGGCTTTGTAGTAGAGGTGGATGTCAGGGACCCCCAGCCCGCCTACGATAGGTGGGAGAGTGCTGATGAGCTTCTTCATCCGTGGTTTACAGCCCTGCCATATAAAGAGGGAGAGTTCCGACTGTACCCGGTTTAACCATCCCACTGGGGGCTGTAGAGGAAGCGTCTGGAACAAGTAAAGGATCTTGGGTAAGATGGTCATTTTAACGGCCGCTATCCTTCCTAGCCACGAAATAGGGTAATGTTTCCACCGCCTCAGGTCTGAGCGAATTTGAGTGTGTAGCTTGGCGTAATTAACTGTGCTATAGTTTGTAAAGTAGGCGCCAACTGAATTCCCAAATATGGGACCGTATCTCCGGTCCACTATATCGGGTGCTGCCGTTGGAGGCGGGCCTGCATGTGTGGTGACAGCGAGAGGTTGAGAGCCACTGACTTTCCGATATTGACCTTGAACCCTGAGGCCCGCGCGAAGGCGTCGAGTTCCGTCAGGAAGGCCCCCAAAGAAACCTCAGGGTCCAAAAGGGTGACCAGCACATCGTCCGCATATAAGCTTATGGAGTGGACGTCCCCTCCAAATCGGATTTCAGTGATTTGTGGGTGTTCCCCAACTCTTTGGGCCATAGGCTCCATGTACAGTGCAAAGAGCAGGGGTGACAGGGGGCACCCCTGCCGTGTACCTCTGCCTATGGGGAACGGTGTCCAGGTGTGTCCATTTACTCTAACGGACGCTGTGGGAGAATGATAGCAATTCAGAATTCGTGTCCTCATTTTCTCGCCGAGTCCAGCGCGAGTCATCACCTGCTCTAGTAAAGGCCAGTGGACCCTGTCAAAGGCCTTCTCCGCATCAATGGTGAGGAGCATAAAATCTCCTGGGATCCGTGATGCCTTCTCGATAAGATGTAAGACCCTCTTAGTGTTGTCGCTCGTCTGCCTGTGTGGAATAAAACCCACCTGATCGGGATCGATCATTCCTGGCATGTGAGTAGCTAATCGGCGCGCCAAGATCCCGGTATATAATTTTAGGTCTATATTCAGGAGGGAGATGGGGCGGTATGCCCCGCAGCTGGTATTGTCCTTTCCGAGCTTAGGGATTACCACTATAGCTGCCCCGAGCATTGATTCGGAGATTGCTCCCGGGGATGCGAAGGTATTAAAAAGCCTGGTCAGAAGTGGTGCCAGTGTAGGGCAGAATTGTTTGTAAAAGGCTGCGGTGTAACCGTCTGGTCTGGGGGATTTGGCTAATTGGAGTCTTGATATGGCCGCTATGACTTCCTCTATTCGGATATCCCCCTCTAACTGCTCAGAGTGCATCAAGGCCAAGGTAGGGAGGTGCACCTCTGCTAGGTACGCGTCTCTATCTGCGTCCTCCAACTTCTGCCCTGCATATAACTGGGTGTAGAAGTCTCGAAATGGCTCAGCTATAGCTGCGTCCTCTGTGACTAGTCTCCCTGTCTGGTCTCGGATCTCCTGCACCCCCTGCGACTGTCGGGCCTCGCATAGTTTGTGGGCTAACAACCGCCCGCATCTGTCCCCCCCCTCACGTAGAATGAGTGGCATAGTCGTAACACCACGTATTCCGCTCTGTCCTTATCTAGGGCCCCTAATTGTGGCCGAGCTTTAGTCAGCTGGCGCCAAATCCTAGGTGCTCCTGTCCGCTGATGCATTTGTTCTAATTCCCTTGTTTTCTGTGTGAGCTCCTCCCTCTTTCGCCTGCGCTCGGCATTTTCAGCCGCCGAAATGGCTATTAGCTCACCCCTAATCACAGCCTTGAGCGCCTCCCATTGCGTAGCCATTAGGGTGTCAGGATTATCATTGTGCAAGAGGTAGTCATCAATGGCACGCTGTACTTGCTCGACCGCGGCAGGGCGTTGCGGGAGGGTATCCCGAAGGCGCCACTGTCGTTTGGGACATGGGGAGGGTGGCAAAGTGAATGTGGCTACTACAGGAGCGTGGTCCGACAGTGATGCCACCATGATGTCCACAGCTGATGTGAGGGCGCGGAGGGCCTCGGAGCCAAGCAGGTAGTCCAACCTGGCGTACGTTTTGTGGGCATTAGAATAATAAGAATATTCCCTGAGTTGGGGGTGGTGACACCGCCAGAGGTCTACCAGGCCTAGGTCCTTCAGTTTGGCTAACCCTGCAGCGGAGAGTGCACCTGTCTGGCCGAAGCGCTGCGTTGACCTATCGAGGGAGTTATCCAGGACAAGATTAAAGTCGCCCCCCAGTAATATCTTGCGCTCAACTGTTGCGGTGGCCTCCGACAGAGCCTCGTGGATGAATCGTTCCTGGCCCTCGTTGGGTGCATACAGGGACCCAATAACCAGGGTGTACCCCCCAATGTGAAACTGGTAAGTCAGTAGCCATCCCCTGATCTCCACCACCTTCTGCTCCACCCTCCCCTGGAAAGCCCTAGAGAATAAAATCGCCACTCCCGCTGACTTAGAAGCGCCAGACGAGAAGAATTGCGTGGGAAACATACGATATTTGAGTCGGTGACAGTCCCGGGTGAGCAGGTGTGTCTCTTGCAACAGGCATATGTCAGCCCTGGTACTCTCCAGGTATGAGAGTATCGCCTTGCGCTTAACCGGATTGTTGAGACCCCTCAGGGCATCTAGTGGTCTAGTGTCAAGAAGGGAGTACAAAGATCCAAGGCTGGATCTGTGCGTCCTGGCCAGTACGTGGGTGTGGAGTGAGCCGTGTGTCTCATAGCGAGGCCCTTGTGCGCCCAGGAACAGTGAACGGGGGACCCCAATAACAGAAAAGGAAAAAGAAACAAAAGAGAACCCCAAAAAAGGTAACAGAGGAACTCTACGAATAAAGAGGAAAGGTTCAGGATATAGTCCGTCGTCGAAGGACAACTGGTGAGCAGTCCGTATGGGGTCCATAATGAAGCCAAGGTTGTCCCCCCGTCCCGCCCGCCCAAATGCAGTGAGAGGGGAACAGATTCAGACATCATATAATTTGCTCACGAAGCTTGAGTCTTTGCCAACGCCTCCGGGAGGGCCTCCAGAACTGCCTGCTGCCCCTTCGTAATCTCTGCCGGGTCTGGTTGTTTTGGGCGGCGTCTGCGGCCCTGCTGCCGCCATCTCGGTTGCGAGTCCCTGGCCCCATGGGTGGGACTGCTATTCCCATCGTCATCTTCAGGAACTTCAATGTCCAGCAGCTGGCAGGCCTCAGAGGGAGCGCAGCTGGTAAAGCTTGCTGTCCAGGCGGAAGATGAGCCGGAACGGGTGGCCCCAGGAGTAGGAGATGCCACGCTGACGTAGATGCGTAGTGATGGGCCGAAAGGTTTTGCGCTTTTGCAAAGTGAGCGTGGCAAGGTCTTGGTACAGGGTGGGAGCTTGACCCCTGAAATCGACCGGGTGCATGGATCTGGCTTTGCGGAGAATCTCTTCTTTCGTGCGGAAAACCTGTACACAGACCAGTATGTCCGCAGGCGGGGCTTTGTCTGAGCGGGGTGGGTCCACTCTGTGCGCTCTGTCTATCTTAATGTCTGTGTCCGGTGGGCTGCCGAGAATATGATTGAAAAGGTCTCTCGTGTAGGCAAAGATGTCCCCGGCCTCTTCCCCGGTTTTCACTCCTCGAATCCGAATAGTGTGCCTGCAGGAGTGGTTTTCTAGATCTTCGAGATGAGTTTGCAGATCCACCTGCTGATCGTGGATGCGGATAACTTCTTGTTGCAGGGCTGTTATTTCAGTATCTCCGTTATCTCCCTTATCTTCCAGTACAGCAACCCGCTTCCCTATTTCATCCACATTCCATCGAATGTCCTTGATTTCGGACGTGAGATCGGGTTTAACTGTTTGCAGGTCTTCGCGAAGAGTCTTGAAGAGGGATTCGAGGAAGGCACGTGTCATCGGCTCCTCCGTGTTGCTGTCCCCCTGCGTTGGGGCGGGTTCACTCTAGGAAGAGTGATCCATCGTGGTTCCACCCTGAGGCCAGGCAAAAAGTTCTTTCAGCGTCTTGTCCTTCTTCCCTCGGGTAGAGGACATAGTGCGTTCACAGATGGGTTGATGGGTTCTTGGCAGGCTCAGCAGGAGCGACTACTTCCAAGGCCAAGTGAGCCAGCGCAGGTCAGAGATCGAGCCACCCCACTAGAAGGCTACGCAGGAGGGCCGGGGCGCCACAGGCCGACCACTCCTCTCTGGACGTCCAGGCCGCAGTGTCCGCCCCCCCAGGGGACTCAGTCTCCATGTCGGCCCGAGACAACCTCAGGTCGGGCAGGGTAGTATGTGGGTGGGTCCTGGCCGCACCAGGTCCAAAAAGCCGCCACCGGACCGCTCCCTCCGCATATGTGTGGGGGTGTCAGTAAGGAGGCTCTCTGCACCACTATCCACTCTCCAGCCGAGGGGTACCAAGTCGATCCACCAAGCAGGTCTTCTCGTCCCCGTTGGTGCTTGGCGCGGTCGGGGCGCGGGACCGCTCGGTGCCGGCTCCGTGTAGAGAACCCAGCAGTCGCAGGTTGGGCTCACCTTCCCGAAGTCCCCGTGTGATCCGTGGGTTCCTGAGGATAGTAGTGAGGCTTTCGTCTTGTAAGCGGGTATGGTTCTTTGACAAGTAGGAGATGAAGCTGCGGGCCGGGTGGCGGGTCCCAGCTAGGTGATGAGCGGGAAGTCACGCAGCGCGCCCACAAGCCGCACCCGAGCCTAGTCGGGCCTCCAGGCTCCACTCTCAGCGACCACCTCTACCAGCAGCCGCGCTCACTACCCCCACTCGTCTGACCCCGGCTACTCTTAGCTGTGTCGCTTGCTCTGGGCCGTCGGGCTGTGACAGTGGGGGGCCAGGGTCTGAGTCGCAAGCAATGTCCTCCGTGGGGGGTCTTGTCGCTATCCAGCCTCACCTCATGTAGCTGTGGGCCCCCGCACCCACACTTTGTGTGGGGGTTGTCAGTTCTGCTTCCCTGGGGGGGCCAAGTCTGTCATCCATGCTCTGCCCCGGTGCGTCGTTACCTCGGGCCAGGCCTGGCTTCACTGCTCCACCAGGCCCGGCGTCAGCTCCCTTGGTTTGTGCAAGCCTCTGTACTCCCGTGGGCTGGGGATGTTCGCAGCACGATCCATGCCTCCCACTGGTCCCCCCGGGGTCCCTCCTGCAACGCTGCCGGTAGCCTCGCCGACGCCAGCGACACAGGGCAGGTCCGGAGCACGGTGCTTCACTCTCAGCAGCGGGCCCGATCGTGTGCATCCAGCTTCACGCTCTCCTCTATCGCGAGGCGCGCCGTCTACCACCTACGGCCGCGGGTTCCGTGCGTGCCTCTGTCGGTCTTCACAGGGCCGGCGCGGCCTCGCCTGTGCCCTCTCCCCGTCGCCGGAGGCCGCGCCAATGTCGCAGGCAGTGGACGGGCGCCGGCCGCAGGGTCTCACCTCTTCTCCTGGGCCGGCCGTGTGCGTCCTCCCTCACGCTCTCCGCTGTCGCGGCCCGCGCCGTAGTCAGCCTCCCCTCGCTGCAATCTCGGGTCTCGGGCTATGGTAGTGAGCCCAGCGCTTCCCCGGGTCGAACCACAACCGATTCCATCCTCGGGGCCAGGCTCGGACCCCGGGAAGTGCTGTTCTTGGGCGACGGCGGACGGGAGCAGGAAAAGTCCGTCCTAACTCGCCGCCATCTTGGCCACGCCCCCCCATTTCTCTTTTTAACAATGATTCTTGTTGCCCCCACTGTGCTTTTAAATTTTGCCTGTCCTCCAATTCCCAAGTTGCGTCACCCAAAAAGGTACCCTTTAAAATGTTCCTGTTGAACTGTAGATCAATCCCCAAACATCTTGCAGAAATCTCTATCCTACTAGAGGATGAACTTCCGGATGCCCTGTTTTTAACAGAAACGTGGCTTAACGAGTCAGATCCTGACCTTGTTCAAGCCCTTCCCCCGGGGTACTCTATCCAGAGGCATGATCTGGAATCAGGTAAAGGCGGTGGCATTGCCAATATTTATAAAACTCAGTTTAAATGCTGCTCATCTGCAGGACCTATACCCGATTGTGAGAACCTCTCCTTCACGATAGGATTCTCACCCACCCTTACCTTTTCAGGTATCTTAATTTACCGTCCCCCTGGTGCCTACATACAATTTTGTAAAACTCTCTCTGAATTAGCAGCTAATTTATCCAGCTCCCCCTCCAACTTTACGTTATTAGGGGATCTTAATCTTCACTTCGATGATCCCATCCATGTAGTTGCCTCTGAGCTGGCTACTGACTTGGCAGCCTTCCAGCTCAAACAAAAGGTCATAGGTGCTACCCACTCGAAAGGCCACCTACTCGACCCTATCTTCTCCAATATCGAGGAGTTATTGGTAAGGGATCCTATCGCAGTACCTTGGTCGGACCATTCTTTAATTCCCTTCACTTGGTTCCCTACATGCCCTATTCCCCTTGTCAGCTCGGTCAAGAGTCAGACTAGTTTATAGTCAAAACTTCAACTAGAACGTTGGGTTACAGCTCTGGAAGATTCCAGACCGACCCTTGACTCTAATCCCATCATTGCTAACGATAATTTCAATAAATGGATTAAGTCTTCGCTAGACCTTGTTCTCCCCAAGAAGTGTATCCAGAATAAAGTCAGAACTAACGGAATGCCGTGGTACTCCCCTAAGCTCTGCGAGCTTAAACAAAATTGTAAAAAAGCTGAAAGAGTCTGGAGAAAGGACTATTCCTTAGTAAATAAACGGAAATACAGGGAGGCCATCAAAATATATAAAGCGGAAATTAAATCTGCACAAGCCACGTATTATGAAGGAAAAATTAGCTTGGCATCTAACTCTCCACGTGAAATTTTTCGTATCGCAAAAAACCTTCTCAAACCATCCTCTCCTCCAGTTACCTCTGAGGACGCCTGCTCCCGCTGCAACAATCTTGCAGAGTTTTTTCATAATAAAATCCAGGTCATTTACTCCGCCTTTCCTCAAGCGGCTTGCTACAGCAATGTGCCACTATTAGATTCCGCTCCTCTGATCAGCGAGCACTGCCTGGAAGAAATCCCGCCAATGGACCTCAAGTCATTAGGAACCACCTCGGCTTTGGTCAAAGCCGGTTCACCCAGAGACCCTGCACCCCCTACCATCTTGAACCAAGTAGCTGAAACTGTCTCTCCAGTGATACTTGATCTAATCAACGCCTCTATTGCCACTGGAGTAGTCCCCCTCCGTGGAAATGTGCTATGGTGAAGGCGCTGCTGAAAAAGCCGAATCTCAACCCTGATCTCCTGGGGAACTTTTGCCCTATCTCCCTCCTTCCAGGGATTAGCAAGATTGTTGAGAACCATGTTAATCGTGTCCTCTCTACATTTCTGGAATCTCACAATCTTTTTCACCCCTCTCAGACTGGCTTTCGACCCAAACAGGGTACAGAAACTGCTCTCTTAGCAGTCGAAGAGTCCAGGAAAATCCTGGATCAAGGAGGCACTGCGGCTATTATTCTTTTGGATCTCAGTGCAGCCTTCGACACTGTTAACCACCAAACCTTAGTCTCTAGACTTAGGGATTTGGAGGTGACAGGGGGGACATTGCGTGGTTGCAATCTTTCCTGGAAGACAGGTCTTTTCAGGTTTTTGAGGGAAATATCAGCTCGAAACCGATGCCTCTCAGCAGCGGTGTTCCACAGGGATTATCTGTGAGCCCGACCCTTTTTAACGTATATATGAGCCCGCTTGCTGAGATAGTTCTCCCATTTGGTGTTAAGATTGTCACCTACGCTGACGACACACAACTTGTTGTGGCCCTAAACCACTCCGACAACCACTCCGATAACCTCTCTCCCGGTCTTGGCCCATGTCTGGAGAAGGTGGCCAAGTGGATGGAGCTCTCATTTCTAAAATTAAATGGAGACAAGACGGAGTTGATGCTCCTAGGCAATCCCCCTATCTGTAAGACAGGATTGCGGTTGCCAGCTTGTCTTGGCCCCGCTCCTGCCCCCAAAAACCAGATTAAAAGTATGGGTTTTTGGCTTAATTGTGAGCTGAATTTCAAACCTCAGGCTTTGAAATTAGCAGCCACCTGTTATGGAATCCTTAGGATGCTTCGGAAGGTGCTTCCTCTTCTACCTTTCCTGGCAAGGAGACTCATGGTCTAAGCTTTAATTCTCTCTCGCCTGGATTATGGGAATGCCCTCTATTTAGGAGCTCCTCTTGCCACTATCGCAAAGCTACAGACTGTGCAAAACTGGGCAGCTCGTATGCTTCTGCAGATTCCTAGCCGCCAATCTGCTAAACCAGCACTCAATTCCCTCCACTGACTTCCTTTCATGAGAGAATTAAATTCAAGGCTTTCTGTATTGCACATAAGTCATTAGCAGGGAAGGGTCCGCACATTTATCGATCCATTGCCTTACCCTACCATCCGAACAGGTGTTTGCGCTCGGATAAGCTCCGCCTTGCCGTAGTCCCTAGAATAAAAAAAGTGAGAAGCGGTGGCCGGTTGTTCTCCTATAATGCTGCCAGGATGTGGAACACCCTCCCTCTCCACTTGCGTTACGAGTCTAATCATTTGGCCTTTCGTAAACTCCTCAAAATTTGGCTTTTCACTACTCTAGCTTGTTAGCTCTGGCATTGTCTGTGCATAACTGCTATTAGCGCTGGGATGCCCTTGGGTAGCTACGCGCTCAATAAATGGTTCTTCATTCATTCATTCATTCATCCAGAGACGCAGGGCCTCTCGACAAAGGGTCTACGACCAAACTCCACCCTGCTTGTTGCAGTACCACATGCCGGTGGTGTTGTCTGTGAACACCTGCACTAGCTTCCCCTTGATAGAGGGAAGAAATGCTTTCAATACCAACCGAATCGCTCGGAGCTCCAACAAATTTATGTGGAGCTCCGACTCCGCCGGAGACCAGTGTCCCCTGATCTCCACCTCTCTCAGATGGCCGCCCCATCCCAGAAGTGACGCATCAGTCACGACTGTGAGATCTGGTCGGGGAAGGAAGAGGGGTCTGCCGTTGACCCAATCGCTGTTCGTCAACCACCAACGCAGATCTTTCACAGTTCCTTCTGAGATCTGAACCCTGTCGATGAGATTTCCCCGATGATGTGCCCACTGGAACTTCAAGTCCCACTGCAGAGCCCGCATACGCCATATTGCGAGTCTTACCAACAGGATGCAGGAGGCCATGAGGTCCAACAACCTCAGAGTCAGTCTCAGCAAAACCCAGGGTAGAGGATGAAATATCAGAATCATAGCCTGAATATCCTGGACTCGCTGCTCGGGAGGATAAGCCTAAAACTGCACTGTGTCCAGAACAACTTAGATGAAAGGGAGCATCTGAGAAGGAGTCAGGTGTGATTTTGGCACGTTTATAGAGGACCCCAGTGAACGCAGGAGGTTCGCTGTAATCTGAAGGTGGGAGACAACTGCCTGGGATTAGGACGCCTTCAACAGCCAGTCGTCGAGGTAGGGGAAGACCGATACCCCTAACCTGCGCAGATGAGCTGCGACCACCGCCATCACCTTGGTGAACACCCGAGGGGCACTGGTAAGGCCGAAGGGGAGCACGGTAAACTGAAAGTGCTCGCAGCCTATCTTGAACCGCAGGCAACGCCTGTGGCCCGGCAGGATGGGAATGTGAAAATACGCATCCTGCAGGTCCAACACTACCATCCAGTCTTCCTGGCCTAGGGAAGACAAGACCTGAGCCAGAGTGAGCATTTTGAATTTCTGAAGATCTAAAATGGGCCGTAGCCCCTTGTTCTCCTTTGGAATCAGAAAGTAGCTGGAATAACAACCACTGCTTACTTCTGAAACTGGGACCCTTTCTATAGCTCCCTTGGCCAAAAGAGCCGTAACCTCATCTTGGAGCAACTTTAAATGATCCTCTGTCAGCCGTTCCTGACTTGGCAGAATAGTAGGAGGAAAAGAAAGGAAAGGTAGAGAATAGCCCTCCTGGACGATCTGCAAGACCCACTTGTCCGATGTTATGGATCTCCCGTGGGGGAGATGACGACGAATTCTCCCACCAACTGGAGTAGTGTGGTCCTGCAGAATCAGCCTATGAGTGCTTGGAGGCTGCGGCTGCTGGGGGCAGTGTGGTAGACGACTTCTGGCCTCCATTCCAAGATCAGAATGCTCCGCGTCCACGCACGGCTTGGGCAGTCTATGCGGAGCGGTGGCTGGGGTAGGGTTGACGCGGCTGGAAACCCCTTCCGTTGCCACGAAAGGGGCGAAAGGAAGACTGGCCATGAGGAGTGGAGGAAAGGCCCAAGGATCTGGCGACAGCACGAGTCCTTGAAACTGACCAGGGCCGAGTCAGCCTTTTCCCCAAAAAGGCGGATTCCATTGAACGGCATGTCCATCAAATTAGCTTGGACATCGCCCGAGAAGCCAGTGGTACAAAGCCAGGCGTGGCGCCTTAGGGCCACCATCGTTGAAATCGATCTGCCCAGCGAATCGGTCGTATCTAACCCACACCGTATGGCAAATTTTGCTGCATCCCTCCCATCTTTGATAGCTTGGGAGAGCACAGCCTGGGCCACCTCCGGGACTTGTGGCAGCACTTGCGCAACCGTCTCCCAGAGGGAATGGAAGAAACGGCCCAATAAGTATGCGGTATTCACCGACCGCAATGCAAGACTTGAGGAAGAAAACATCTTCTTCACAAGTTAATCCAACCTCTTGGATTCACTATCCGGAGGGGCGGAAGGGAATGCGCCTTAGGATGTAGAGGCTTGCACCACCAAACTCTGTGGGGTGGGGTGTTGGCTGAGGAATTTTGGGTCGCCCGGAGCTGGCGGCGTGCAATCGTCCTACTCACAGGAGCTCCTGTGCTAGGTTTGGACCAAGTTCCTAGAATGGCGTCCGTAAGTGCCTCATTAAAGGGCAACAGGGGTTCGGAAGTGGAAGACCCAGGTTGAAGCACTTCAGTCAGGAGATTAGTCCTGACTTGCACGGATGGCAGCTCCAGTCCGTGGACCTCAGCTGCCCTCTTTACCACCATGGCATAGGACGCTCCCTCCTCCGTAACCACCGTAGAAGGTGGGAGCATGCCAGTATCTGGGGCAGTATCCAGACCACTGGCCTCCCCAAGTTCCCCATACCAGTCCAAATTCTCCTCAGAGATATCCTGGTTCTCAAGAGGGTCTCCGGACCCCTCCCATTCTTCTCCTGAGCCTAGGATGTCTTCAAAGTGCTCAGGCGACATCGGAATCTGCGTCGAATGATGCCGTTCAGGCTCTGTGTCGTCGGGGATGAGGATGGGGCTTGCACCACCAACGGGCATCGGCGACTTCGCAGGCACCGACTTCGGGATCGACACCGGGAAAGGTCGCGTTGGCACGACCGGCGTCGAACTGGATCCCTGAGGCGCCACCGGCGGCGTGGCCGGAGCCGACGGCGTTAAACCCAATCAGGCCCCTTCCGACTCCGCGGGGCCCGAAGGCTCTCCAGCGGGGTCGTACCGCTCAATTACACGGCGCATGGCCTTGTAAAATTATTTTATTTGAGCGGGAGTTGCTCCGGCTCCTGGAAAGTGGGGGCAGGCTCGAAGTCCACTCTGGCTTCGGCTCCCCGGAACCGTGCCTAGAGCGTCGGTGCTCCTTACCTCTCTCGACGACGGACGGCAGTTAAGTTGAAGTCGAAGTCCGCTTGGACGACGACTTCTTCTTGTGCCTCTTCCCTGAGTGTCCTGAGGACCTCGAATGAGAGGGAGAGGACTTAGGGCTCCAGGAGTGGTCCCGCGACCACCTCTTCTTCGAACGGGACCGTGATCTCCTCGGAGTCCCACTCAACAGTGTTGCCTGCCAGGTCGCAAGTAACTTCATCGCTCGCTCCCTAAAGGTCTTCGGAGCCATCGCCCGACAGTCCGAACACGACTTCGTATTGTGGTCGCGCTTGAGACAGCAAAAACATACGCGGTGGGGATCGGTAACCGACATCATGCGGGAACAAGTCCTGCATGGTTTGAGACCGGACTTCCTCGAAGACATCCCTTGCACATGAAGACGATTCCAAAAATGTCGACAAAAGTAGAGAAAAAGCCTGCCAAAAAGCAGCAGAGGGGTAGCTCTTCCCGGATCGGCGCTTAACTGGCGCGGAAAGAAAAGAACTAACGTCCGCGCGCCTGGGTGGCGCCTATGTAGGCACTGCGAGGTTATAACCGACGCTGTCGACGACATCACACGGATCCGAATGGAGCCACCCGACGTCCCGCGCAAGGGGTATTGCTCAGCAAAAGTTTTCGGATCCAGCCAGATGCCAGGGAAATTCAAAGGTAAGAAATCTGCAGCTAGAAACCTCTATCAGATCAGAGGCTTTTGTAATCATATACCGCAGCTGCCATCTTTATTATTTACTATATCTGCTATAAAAGGTCTTCCCTTTTACTAGGAGTTTTTCACTTCCTCCTTCCTCCAAATCTTTGCATCTTGTGGGGTTACAGGGTGTAACTCTGCACATTTATGTTATACCATACAGATCATGGTGCCTTGTTCCTTTTCCTTTGGTCTGTGACCTTGGACTTGAAGCCCAATTCTTGCATTTACCCACCTGGGCTGTATAATAATAAGGGAGCAGTTGTCCTTGTTTGTGTCGTGTTGCACCTTTAACTAGGTGTGCAGGGCGCAAACAGGAACAGTGCGCCTTATTACTGATAAAACGCCGTCGTGGAGGAACTACTGAGGGTCTATATTGCCAGGTCAGCTCCCTCTGTAATTGCCAATGTTAGCCTGGACTTTCACCAAGAGTAGTAGACTGCTTTCAGCAGCTGAAGACTTTGGGTGAAAGGAAACATGTCAACTCTAATGGGGCCAGTTGTCAGGCCCATCGGAATCTACTGGCCACTCATAATAAGGCTCCAATTTTCACCTCACCACATTTATTTCTTCCAACGTTTAAGAGACTTGGGCGAGCTCTCTCATAGAGGCTTTGCAAATGTCTTTACAAAAGGCAAATGTCAAGGCAACTGGCCAGGACATTTTACTGATGTATGTGTACCTTACATCGCTTTGAAGATCCACTGGATATGTTTTTGTGGGTCATCTTTCCCTCCTCAGTTGGGGGCTACTTTCTTTTCATAATCACTGTATGTGAGACCGATCTCCTGCAGGAGAGCATAACGTATGGACTTGCAACACAGATGCTGCATCGTAAGTGCCCGTATGAGGGACTGGAGTGGCTGGGTCAGATCTTTCAGCTTTTTATTACCTGTGCCAGTGTTTTAAACCCTGCAAAGAAGGTAAACTACACATGTATAGAGCACATCTATCGTGTGCACATGCGGAGGCACTCGATGGATAAATGGGTACAAAAATATTAGTATAAGGCGATTTCTTAAACAGGAGATTATGGATTTGTGGGGGTCAGCTTCCACAAGTGATCTAAAGCCAAGCTTAATCGAGTGAGGATGAGTTGGAAAAAAACAAAGGATTTCAAAGTCAATTTAAGGATGAAAGGCATACATAGCGCTGTCATAAATAGAAAGTGTTCACTGATGAAAAAGTGTGCACTTAACACAAATGTATAGTTAAATCCCGGTTCACACTCAAGAACAGGAGTGGTGCCGTGGGATCCTCATGCAGGATGTAGATGGCTTTAAGAAGAAAATGTCACACGAGGAAGACATTTGTTCTAGCAGATCACCTTCTATCTCCTCTTGGTCTGAAGATTCATCACCTAGCTTTAGCAGTATGATCAGCCATGGGGATGAAGATCCAGAGGGAGCAAGCATATCCCTAGACAGAAGGCCCCTTTAGAATATAATACTCCAGCATGAGATCCATCATCCTTCTCTGAGGACAATAATAGCCTAACTGCTTCCAATTTTTGACTATTAACCAGACTGGTTTCATCTCATATGCAGCAACATTTGTTACTTCAAATGATTCATTTTTTAAAGAAATGTAAAAATACCTAAACATCCAATATTCAACCCAAACCTTGATTAAAGCGTGCTTTAGAAGAGGAGTTTAAAAACCAGTGGCGGGTCCTCCGCTAAGGCGGAGGAGCTTCGCCCCACTGCTCAAAGGGAAAAATAAAATAACAACGTATCGTTATTATTATTTTATTTTTCCTATTGCAATTAGTGGTGGGCGGGGCTGGCAGAGCAGGGGAAGGAGTGGTTTGCACTCCCTAAGTGGGCATGACTGTTTGGCCGGCCCTCTTGGGCTGGCTTAACAGTCATGCACCCTTTGCATGTTTCCCACCAGGCTGCATTACACAGCCTGGTGAGGAACATGCACATGCCCCCTGTCCCCGTCTGAGCGCAGAATCATGTGATTGGCTCAGGGGAGCCTTTGTGCCCGGGAGCTTCCTGCTGCCGGGACTGGAGACAGGAAGAAGAAAGAGGACGGAGGGGAGGCGCCGGCCAGCCGGCCGTTCCAGGTAAGTCCTTTTTCCCCCATTCCCCCTCCTCCCCGCCCCACCACCCTTGTTCGGTAGCAGCTGCTACTGTTAAAACACCACAACAAGTTATGGAAGATCCCTTTCACAATAGGAAAAAAAGCTATGGGATCAAATTCTTGTTGACTTGGTGTAAACTAATTATTTAAAAACTAACCACAACTGTAAATGCATTTACCACAGTGGTAGAGAAGAACTAGTTGTACAGGAATGTCCTCAAATCGATCTGAACTACCACTGCACTCTAAATGGACGCAAACGTTAGAGACAGTCTAAGATAAATACTTCTACTTGGTCTGCTTTATTGAATCAGAACTCTCCAGGGGGTCTCTGGTGAGCAGGAGGCCTTTAATCTGATAACCAATCAAAGTGAGACAAAACCACACACGGGCTTGCCAATGAAAGCATTAGCGATTGGTCCCAGTTTAAACTTGCTACCAAGTGAGGATCGACTAAGAGTTACATCTTTATTAACCTTCTTCACAAATGATTGTTAGTCCTGTCAAGGTTAATCTAGGGTAGCAGCCAGGCACACTTAAATCCCCATCTTCATGATCATGTCTCAGCTGATCCATGCAGGAATCAGTGTTCTAATAATTAATCAACAAGGACACAAGCTCTCAAATCTCTAACATCTACTTCTCAGTGACTTTCTGCACTGACATCATCGGAGAAAAACTTCATAAATCATGGATGATGAGATGTCACAGGGAAGCAAAAGAAATCAATCAAAATCAAAACTACAGGAAGAGACCTCACGACGGAAGCACAACATTATTCAAGGAGGCGTGACAATCGCACAAACATTGAGTAAAATAGGACAGAAATGCTTATGCAGCAGAACAGAATTGTGCTGCTTGTGATAGACAGCACTACAATACAAACACCCTCTAATAAAGCAAACAAATATGCAAATGTGATTAAAGATGAAGAATAGTGATGCAAACTTAAACAGTTCAAAGATTTAACATGTTAATAGGCTTCTAATTCTGCATACTTCCATTCTTCAAATAACCAATGTGTGGGGTATTTTGATTTCTACTGAAAAAATGCCTGCTTTGCGGCACAAGACTGTGTTAATGGTCACCTGTGTGTGCCAAATTAATCAAGCACTGACATAGAATTTCAAACAAACAAACAGTGCGAAGCCGATTAGTTTGGTCAGTAGTTCCTGCACTTCAGCACAAACATGAATAGGTAAAGAGATTGAGTCCCTTCTGAGGCTATGCATCTCTCGGTTTCAAAAACTATTCAGGTGTAATGGCTAAAGACCTGATTACCAGTGAATGATTCTGCTAACTTAAGTAGCTCAGTGCTGCACACAGCATGCAAATATAAGCTGTTGGTTCTAAAAGATAACTGCATTTAAAGAAACGAGGGTATTGGCTGTTTTTATTTTCTTTACTCGTCCAGAAATAACCTTGAGTCAAAATCTGGTTCTACTCCAGACCACTCAAACATTTCCTAGCTAACTCACACGGTACATAACTTTTTAACAACATTTTATACAGCTGCATTCAGGGCCGGACTGGGAACCCAAAGCAGCTTTGGCAAATTTTGTCAGACCAGCCCCCTTCTGTTGCCTAGCGGGCGAGTGTGGCCGACCACTACAAGAACGGGGAGGGGCGTTTCTCCCCAAGAAAATTTAAGGAAAAATGGAAAAAATTGTGCATTCTACAACACATTTTTCATTACATATTCAATTGTATTCGCTTTTAAAGCATAGTAAATGATGGGCTTACAGTGCACCAGGATACGACAATCTTTGTTGTGACTCCTCAACGATTCCCTCACTATCAACCTCCAACAGTGCCCCTCATCTATCCATAGCACATCTCTCATATATACTTCATTTGATTTACAGTGCCTCTCATACCTGATTATGGTGTCAGAGCACTTTACATCAAACACACATGGAGAAAATGAATAATATGTGTGTAAGGTCAGTTTAAAGAAAATGTTACATAAGAGAAATGCCACTACGAAGTGTAGCCATTTTTAAGAGTGCTTGGGCTGGAGAAACACAAATTTAGGATTCAAAATGTAAGAGTGGTTAGGGTTACATTTACTAATAAGAATTTATTTCTACCCAAACAAACCCTTTTTACCAACCTTAGGATAATGAAAGACTGGAAAAAACATTACTTCCTAACCTGTACCATACAGTTTGCATGTAGTTCTTTGATGGAGTTTCATAGATTACTGTGCTATATTACTGCTGTAAGTTATAAACTGCACAGTAGCAATAGGATCTCTGTGACAAAAACAGTAACCCACAGAACTATGCAAAAAAATAAAGGTATGTGATCTGCGGGGTACAAATTCTTTGCAGCAGGCATATTAACCCTCTGCCCTTCCTTAGATGAGTCAAAACTGCCACTAGACAAAACTCCAGCTCACCCCAGCAGGAAGATTAATCACCAGAGATATCGTAACACTTTTATTGTTGCAGAAAAGTGCTCGATATACCAAGAACTCTGCAGGGGCGCTTTTAAAACTATACCATATTTCATAACACAGGGAGGATGAAAACAAAGAAAGTGCTGCGTGGATTATGCTGGCCTGCTGATTTTGCTACGGTGGAGAAGGGAGGGGGGCGACATTGCAGCACTGCTGCAAAACCGCCCCCCCAGTAACAAAACCAGCCCCCCCACCCTTCTAAACTCCCGGGAAACGCCCGATGCCAAGTACGGCCAGGCCGGCCTTGGCTGCAATGGAGACAAGTCGACGAGGAATGCTCTTGCTTAGCATACCTAAAGTGTACAACAGCCCCTGAAGCACAGATAGATGAGCATTGCCGCTTATGAAGTGATGAAAACTGTTTAGATGTCAAGTACGGACTATACTTCTTCAGATGCCCTTCGAGTTGCAATGTAGATTACTTTCCCTACTCACAAAGCTATGCCATGTTAAATACACTACTTCACCATTAACTTCCTGCCTGTAATGTCAATTTTCGTGGTTAGAGTTCGACGAATACCATGGAACCCCGCGGGATATCACAATATATGTTGTACTTTAGGGCAAGGTGTTCATGATTTAGATCTTGGGGAAGCGCAATATCTAGAGTGTTTCAATCAGCAATAAGGTTCTCGAAATACTAATTCATGCTGCTTCAAATTTCAAAGATGGACTCTAAGTTTTGCATTGCGACGTTGAGCAATGGTACTGCAGAGCAGTGGTTCTTAACCGTGGACACTGTGGGCCGGGGGGGATGGGTGGTCCAAGACGACTGCTCCGAAAATTAAATAATATTAATTGATTAATAAGGTGTATATAAATGAAGATGCAAACTATAAAATTGAACACTTTAAAATGTTCTGTAAATGTGAAGGCATTTGAAATTGGAGGCTAGGAATTACGTTAGTATGCTTATATTGATACAAATTCAAATTTTGATTTATTTTTTACATTTGAAAATTAAATACAATATTTCACCATTTTTGTATTTGCTTGGTCAATACTAGTTTCCATAATTTTGTGTATTGTTTTGTGGTTCAAATCATTGAAATGTCTTAGGCCGGGTCCATGGGGCCCAATAATGACTCAGTGGGAGTCCATGGATTCCAGTAATGATTCAGTAGGGATGCCCGGATTCCAGTCATGATTAAGTGGAGATCCACAGAAGTCAAAAGGTTAAGAACCACTGCTGTAGAGCGTTTGTTCAGAAGCTTTTGTTGGTCCTTTTGTCTGACATTTTTAGCTGTGTAATGGTCTTAGATAATTTATTTACTTATTTATTTATGATGTATTATTAACTACACACTAAGCATATATTTGTTGATACTTTCAACCAAAGTCTAATCCTTTTTAATGAGATTGGCATTATAAGTTACAGTTAATTTCTATTCAACCTGCTTTTTATGGTATTTTTCAGTTCGGTTCGAGTCAACTGTTAAGTGTAAGATGTTCTGGAGCAAACCTTGTAGTAGGGATTGAGCAGGGGAGAAGAATCACTTAACACCTCTTGCACGAAGCTGAAACTACTGTCTTTAGTAAAATACACCTGTGGGGTTTGAATACAAATAGTCATAGGTGTGCTTATTCAGAGTTAATGAAGAAGATCAAAAAGGCAGTCACTTTTTCTGGAAAGAATTTTATTTCTTTATTTAAGTTAAACAATTTTCAGGGATGGTTTCCATCTATAAAATGAGAAAGTACAATTTCTGTACATCAAATATTTTAATCCAGCCGGAAAATAAAACCCATATCTCTGACTTTTTGAGAAACGAAACAAATGTAATCATAGCGGCCCTCCGTTTCCAGAAGAGAGAAAAATAATTGCAAAGAAGACTTCATTAATATATGTAGGTGTGGGAAGGGCAAACAAACATGTTTATTTTTGTTTAAATTCAAGCTGGTAATCTCTAGACTTAAAGAAAAATAACCACTTCACAGCAAGTAACTTTGGCACACTGCATCATGTAAACATATCTAAACATCAAAAGCAATACTAATTTATTACCAGTTCTGCTCAAGTACT
Source organism: Calotriton arnoldi (assembly GCA_963921515.1). Lineage (NCBI taxonomy): Eukaryota > Metazoa > Chordata > Amphibia > Caudata > Salamandridae > Calotriton > Calotriton arnoldi. The sequence continues at coordinate 3,998,993 of CAWUFW010000420.1, read as the reverse complement.
GTTCTAGTGATGCAATTAGATTATCGTACAGTGTATAACTTAAGACGGGCAAAGCCTGTGCATATGGTCAATGGGCTTCATAGGATGTCGAGCGGTTTCAGCTCATTGATAAAAGCAGACAGTTCAAACTGGTTTTAGAAGGTAAACACAGGGTTAGTTCCTCCATTCATGATTCACCGCCGGGTTGTTCCCATGCACCAACGAAATAGTTGGATTAATGAATACAAGCAATAAACAAAAATGTTCGTCACAACTGGACTCTTTTCCACTACTTTGAGGAAAATATCTTATATCAATCTCATAAACCTGATTATTTAATATATACATACATTTGGTGCAAAATCTAGTCTTTCAGAAAGTGAAAAATAATGCAATCCATAATCCCAAGAAAATAAGTAAAAATATTTTTTTTAAAAGAATGCAGTCTCTTAACTACTCACCAGTTTATTTCCCCCCCAGAGACAGTTTGTATGACATGACGTAAAAATGATTACACTTCTTTAAACTCATTAGTTGGGACATGGAGAAACGGAAGAGGTCCCGGCATCGCCTGTGTGCAATTACAGTGCCTCATTCAATTCATTTTAAAGGTCTACTTCATTTAGAAATTGTAGGTTGCGCTCTAAAAATTAGCTTTTCTTAATTTGGATCATATCATCAACACAGTTATCCTGGCTCTTCGATTACATAGAATTCAATGTGTAGACGACATACCGGCACATATCTGTGCTTTGCTGCAGAAGTCTTTTACGCTGAAGGGACTCAGCGGCTAACAGAGTAGAAAGTAGTATTGGAAGTGACGGAGGACAACCTAACTTCTGCTTATGTTACATTATAGCACACCTCGTGACAGCATTTTCACTAGTCTGGTCTGACTAGTCAATGTCCAGGGCTGGGCATCCTCAGAATGACGCTAGGAGATTTAAGCTGTCAGATTGTTGCGTTACCTATACCTTTACCTATCTGCCTATACTGGTTGAGTTCAAAAGACATACAAAAAATGCCAAACGGAACATCAAACAATGCAGATAGCAGTGCAATTCCCCACTAGATTCAACAAACAGAAAGAGAAATGTTATTATTTTGTCTTGTTTTTCGATGGGCTAGAGTGGTACCCAGGAGAGCCGCTAAACTAGCACCATGCAGCCAAGTACATATAAAGGCCTTGTTTAACAAACTCAGGTCTGCTGGACGCAACAGGTGAAGGTATGCACGTATTTAAGTCACATGGCAAACAAATGAAACCAAGGGAGCCACACTGTTCTTTTCAGATATTTACGCAAACACATAAAAGGGAGTGGGGAGGAGGAGAAAAAACAAGTATAAAACAAATGATAATATACAGATTCATAGACACCGAGGACACATCTCAATATCACAGGATCCAAAAACGGCAGACGAAATTGTTTTAACAGCCATCTTAAGTATTACAGGGTGCTCTAATAGCTCTTCTTCGCAGGCAGCTGCTCCATAGGGCAAGAGAGTGGAGAAAATCTCTAATGCAGTTCAATGCAACATGCCCAAATACAGCAAAGGCCACCGACTGCACACTCCTTTCCAAAGGTTTGTTCAAATCTCGCATTTCAGTTTTTTTGTGTGTAAAAGACTCTTCATATTTGCAGACAATTAGAGGCTGAAGAAAATATAAACTGACGGGACTCGACAATAAATGTTGATATATCTATGAATGTGTATATATATATACATATATTTACTTTTAATTGTAGAAAAGTTCAGATTCAAATATAACAATCATACTCTGGGTTGGAGAGAGAGAAAAATAATACAACTCTTCTACATGAGTTTTTCCTTATGAAAAACCACACTTGATACGAAGGCGAATGGAAACTTCACATGGTCTGCTTGCAAACTCTCTCCCTCTAAGCCGCTCAGCCAGTCTTCTTTCCTTCCGCTCATAGCAGTTTTTTCTGTGCCTTACATCCGCTGTCTCGGTGTTCCGCTTCTTTTCCTCGGCGTGTCGGACATGCAATGGGAGAGCCAGCGCGCTTATTGGTATGTCTTCATAAATAAAGGAACTGTCCGCCATGATGCCTCGCGAGATGATCCTACAGTGTTCCACTTCCGCTGAACGTACGCGCTGGGCTTTTCCTGCTTCCAACACAATGATGGAATACTGAGGTATATTGTTCCGTGGAAAGTTTAAGAAATTTATCAGTAATGCAATCAGTCAACACTTTTTTCGAGGTCTGTGAAATGAGAATGTTCCAATTCTCCTCGTTGAAGCCTTCTACTGCTGCAGATTTAGTGTGAACTTCCACTGCTGTGTTAAAGACTGGCTGCAGACCTCGACCGTAAGGCCTCCATTTTTGGCATTTCGACTGTCTAAGCACAGGTTACTGCCCACATGCCTCAGTTTAGAATTGCTTTCAATTTGTTCCCATTTCTGAAAAAGAAAAAAATATGAATCCATGAGACACGTAATGCAGTCGATAAAGCCTTCACTGTAGCTAATGACTTTTGAATGATATCATCCTATCGTCACATTGTGCAGGCTTCGAATTTAATTCAATCTGACTGCAGCAGACATAAGAGGGGGGAGGGGTTATTTTATAAGGCAAGCAGTCCACTGCCAACACAAAGGTGCTTGACTTTCTGATACACCCATGCTGACAGGTATCACTAACACAGTGGCAATACACGTGAGATCAAGTGGTGGGCTAACGAAGTTTGTTTTTCCGTGAAACCAAGAGGGGGCATCCAAAGCAGTGATCAGATGAGTGCTTGAGAGTTAAATCTGTCCCTGCTCAGTCTTTTTTCGAATAGATATTAAACCTAAATACGTGAAACCAAGGCTGCCCCTTACATACAGTGAAAAAAAGACAACAATCAATAAGAGTGAAGCGTATTCAAATACAGCTTGACTTATAAACTGTACAATAGCCATCCGGTTGTGCCGAGGTGCTCTACTGGCAGAAGTACTATTACCCAACAGAATGGATCCTCCCTATCAGTGACCAAACACAAAATGTGATGGAAGGAATTCCTGCAATAAGTCTAACCACTAGCAATAGCTTGGGGTAGCATTACAACACATTGTTATTTTGTCCACCATGCCACCTCATTTTGGACCCAGTCATAGTCTAATTTATCTTGGCTCTGCTCCAACAGAAACAGTCCAGTCTGAACTGCCAGGCCAGGTCCTCCTCCCTAAACCAGAACACCAGCAACCCAAGACCTGGAACGCCTTGATTGGGGCTCGTCAATCTTGTAGCTTGATTCCAGTGGCACAGTGAGCACAGGACCCCAGGTCTGGATATAACCTTTCCACAAGGCAGTACATCAAACATACAAAAGGTAATAGGAGGAGTGCTTGCAATAAGTCTAATCACTGGCAATCGCTCGTGTAGTATTGCAACCCATCATTCTTTTGCCCACCATGCCACCTCAGTTTGGACCCACCCATATGCAAATCAGTCTTGGCACTGCTCAAATAGGAACAATACAACCATGAACAGCCAGGCCCTCCCTGACCGGAAAACAAGCAACCCAAGACCAGTTTTGCCCTGATTGGGGCTCGTCAGTCGGGTGTAGCTTGGTTCCAGTGGCACGGTGAGCATGGTACCCAGGTCAGGGCATACCCTTGCCACTGAGGGCGGTATATCAAATAGACAAAAGGTGAGGGGAGGAACGCTAGCAATAAGTCCACCGATAGCGATCGCTCGGGTGTGCCTAGGTGCACTATACAGTTACTGGCAGAACTACTATTACCCAACAGAATGGACCCTGCTTATAAGTGACCAAGCACACAAAAGGTGATGGAAGGAATGCTTGCAATAAGTTTAACCACTGGCAATAACTTGGGGTACCATTACAACCTATCGTTCTTTTGCCCACCATGCCACTTCAGTATGGACTCCGTCCTATGTAAATCAATCTTGACCCTGGCTCCAATAGGAACAGCCCAGTTCAAACAGAAAACACAGAAAAGGGAGAAAGTGGAAGAGAAAGAAATAGTGACTAAAGGAGGAAGCAAAAAGTGAAAAAGAACCTACAATATTGAGACAAGTACACAAAATGTCGGGTGGTGTAAGAAAGCAGCAGAAGGATGAAAAATTCAAGTAGATCCACTGGGCTAGGTGAAATGTGTTTATTTTCTATGTATTTATTAATAGTAGTAGTATTACAAATTAAGCACTGGATATGCTCACCTGTCTGCTGTCGTTTTCCCTACAACCTTGCAGTTTTATAAGTGCTCCAGGAGCCCTGTCCACAACAGTGAGGCATAAATCCATGTGTTTCACTGACTTGTCCTTGGTTAAAGCCCATTCCTGAAACACAGTAATAAACACAGAACATTAGCTTCAAGTACCCTCTGGCATGAAGAATCAAAGCTTGCATAGGTTACTTTGTGCTGATTTTTGCTCTAATGTTAATATCAGCTCAAATTGCGACAGTCAACTACAACCACAAAGTGAACATCTGACTTTCTGATGTTTGCCAACAAACAGGATTCAGTTAAAAGAACCAAAGTTGTGGCACTATGTTCTATCAGGGACAATGGTCAGTGAACTTACAATTGCTTTACAGCTTTTACTTTTAAAACGAGACCTTTGGGTACATTAATCATATGCATCTTATCTGTCTGTCCGGTGCATTCAACTACTTGACAGGAAATCATATAATGTTTTTATTTGTGGCTCCTTTAGTTATGAAAAGTTGTGTGGAGGAGAAAATGCATGCATATGGTAGGTAGCACGCAAAAACGTCTGTTTTTAAAGCTGTAAGTGAAAAAGGTTTACTTTGTTTACAAATCAAATTATTTGACATTTCCGCATACATAAAACCATATTTTTTAGTAATGAAATCCAAAAGATATTGAATGCCATCAGGAAGGATGTGAGTTCAATGTAAGTCGTGCAGGGCTGGATCTGCGCCCGATTTCCAAGATAATAACAGACTATGAAAACTGAGTCAATTTAGAATAACTGTATGTTAACTGCAAGTAAATGTGTATATGCTGAGAAGCTAGCTTGGATTAAGCCACGGGTGACTTACAACTGAGAAGCTAGCATGGACTGAGCCATGGGTGACTTACACCTGAGAAGCTAGCATGGACTGAGCCATGGGTGACTTACACCTGAGTAGCTAGCATGGACTGAGCCATGGGTGACTTACACCTGAGTAGCTAGCATGGACTGAGCCATGGGTGACTTACACCTGAGAAGCTAGCATGGACTGAGCCATGGGTGACTTACACCTGAGAAGCTAGCAAGGACTGAGCCATGGGTGACTTACACTGGGCACCCCTGCTTTCCACTAGTACTCTCGAAGCAAACAACGAACCTCCTTAATTGGACGTGGCCTGCAAATGTAATCATCACCAACAGCTGCATTCAATGCCAACTCAAAGTTCCCTACCGCATACCTCAGAGATTTGTGACTGGATCACAGATTTATCGACATATTGAGATGTCATTATTTAGGTGCTTCGTGGGATTTAATAAAACATTCTTCGGATAGTTGACTTATGTAATTGTTGCTAAAGAAAACATTTAAAAGAAACGGCCAGTGACCAAAGCATAATGAAAAGAGTATTATACCCAGAATGCAATATTATTATTAAACTGAATTTGTAGGGCACACAGCTACCCCAAGAGGTTTCCCGGCGCCAACCCGGTAGGAAAGAGAAAGGACTAAAAAGAAATTACTAATTGAACAACCAAGTCTTCAAACTTCTGCGGAATCTACCATACACGGTTTCCTCGCGTAGAGAGATAGGTAGAGAATTCCATAGGGTAGGTCCTAAGTAGGAAAAAGACCGACCACGCATGCAAGAGAGTTTGATTTTAGGGATGGTAAACCTAGTCTGCAGGGCAGAGCGCAAAGGGCGTGAGGGTTGGTAGCGTTGTACTAGATTTTGTAAATATTTCGGGGCCACTCCAGTTTTAATTTTGAACATATAGCACAAGTCTTTGAATTTGTCTCGATTCTCCACCTTCAGCCAATGAAGGTCGTGAAGGAAGCCAGAGACTGAGGCAGTCTTAGGCATATGACACAGCAGTCTGGCAGCTGCATTTTGCACCACCTGAAGTCTTTGGATCGTAGCTTTGTTGGAGCCCAGGTAAAGAACATTACCATAGTCCAGCCTAGACGTAACTAGGGCATGAACTACAGTTCTCTGAGCAGAGAGGGGTATCATCCATAACATTTTCTTCAGCCACTTTAGAATAGTAAAACAGGTGGAGGCAACCTTGGTGACTTGTTTCATTGAAAGATGTTCGCCAATGATGAAGCCCAAATTGCGAACCTGATGTACTGGCAAGGGTAAGGCACCCATTTCAGAGGGGCAGTGTGGAGGTCCACAGAGGTCATGTTTTTTCCCTAAAATCATGACTTCAGTCTTGCCCCCACTTAATTAGAGCAGGTTGTTTTGCATCCAAGACGTGATTTTACTCAGACCTGACTGAAGAGCAGTCAGACCCCTTTGATGAGGAAAGGGAAAAGATGATCTGAGTGTCATCGGCGTAGGAAAAAAGGGACAACCCAGCCTCTTCAGCAACATCTGCCAGAGGACGGACATAGATATTAAATAGCAAAGGGCTCAACACAGAGCCTTGGGGAACTCCATAAGAGGACAAATAAGAATTGGAGCTGGCTGCTGCAGAAAAGACCTGAAAAGTATGGTCCGTTAAAAAAAGAGCTGAGCCACTGCAAGGCTGAATCCTCAAGGCCCAAGGACTGCAAGGCTCTCAACAAGACAGCGTGAGACACCGTGTCAAACGCAGCGCTGAGGTCCAGTAAAATAAGAGCAGCCGTATCGCCCTTATCTAACCGGTGCCTCAGCATTTCAGTGACTCCAAGTAGAGTTGATCCAGTAGAGAAGCCAGCTCTAAACCCAGATTGAGAGGTATGAAGAAGATTCTGAGACTCAACAAAGGAGATCCGCTCAGCGTTTACATGCTTTTCTAGAATATTTGAAAAAACCGGGAGCAGCGAGATGGGACAGAAGTTAGATCGCTTAGTCGGGTCAGCGTTGGCTTTCTTTAAAAGAGCGAGCACCATAGCATGTTTCCATTCCGAAGGAACTAGGCCCTCCTGCAAGGAGGCGTTGAGGAGTTCCATAATTATCGAGAGTATCGGGGCGTCTAGCTGTTTCATCACAAAAGTAGGAAGTAGGTCACGGGGGAACCAGATTTAATGTTTGCCAAAAGATGGTTAAACAAGCTAAATTCCAAGAGAGACCGCGCTTCCAGTTTGCCGGCTGATGTAGTATTATTGTGGGTCCACGTCACCCGGTCACTGGTAGCATTTGAGGTGGTCTCGGTATCAGGTAGAGTATTTTGTGAGTTTTTACTTGACAGTGCAGAGTGTATTTTTTCAACTTTATCCAGAAAATAGTGTGCGAGTTCCTCACATTGAGTACCAGTAAGAACAAGGGAAGCAGTCTGGGTTTCAGAGCCGGATAGTTCTTTTACCACCTTGAAGAGAGTTTAAGAGCAATTTTGTGCTTGAGAGATTTTACGTGAGAAAAACTCAGCTCGAGCTACTTTACAGAGAATGTGGTATTCTTAGGGCTTTTTTATATGGCACTTTGGCATCTTTCTGGTAGTGTTTCCTCCAGTGTCTTTCTAGGGTTTTACATCTAGACTTTTCATTCTTAAGCCTCTCCGTAAACCAAGGGGCTGGTGGCCGATGATTATTACAGCGTTTGTTGGAGAAAGGGAGGCAGGTATCAACTGCTTGTAAAATCCAGTTTTGGATAGAACCAAGATCTGTGGTTGAAATCTGTTCGCAGCTGGTCTACTGTCAGCTAGAAGTTTGATAAAGCCAGGACATCGAGCTTTGCCCAACTTCTAACTTTTTGTTTTGGCCCCATAGAGATTGCCGGAGAGCAGGGTGGGACTTCCAGCAAGAGAGTTACAGCAAAATGATCGGACCAGCATAAAGGAAAAGCAGAGGGATAGGTAAGGTCAGACAAATTAGAAAAAACAGGATCAAGCAGATGGCCTGCTACATGGGTAGGACCTGAAATACAAAGTCGAACGTTCATCGCTTCTAGATCAGCAATGAATGACACACTTTTAGTACATTTAGGGTCATCTAAGTGTAAATTCAATTCACCCAAAATAGTAAAGTTGGCAGCCTTCAAAATATGAGGGGTTACTAGGTCGGGGAAGGAAAGCGCCCATGGCCCAGCTGAGCCCGGAGGACGGTAAAGCAATATACCAGAAAAGGTGAACTTAGATGTAAGCGCAATTTTAAATAGTGTTTTTAATAGTGCAATTTTAATATGATGGTTCTTCTCCCTTGAGGAAGTGATGTTTTAATCAGAAAGGTCAGGTGGGTTTTCAACGCAGCCTAAATGCCATCTTTAGAAAAGTACATACAGCAATGAAGAGCTGTGAGAGTTACTGTTATGCAGTGGAGCTGTTTTTTCCAAAGTTAAACTGGGGTTAACTTGATTAACCATCAATGTCACACTTATTGGCATCTTCTTAATCAAAACCCGTTAGTAGACAGCAGCCTACGTTTATTGTTCGAAATCTAAGAGCACTTTATATTATATTAGAACATTGGAATGTTGGGCGCTCCATTGAAGACAATGGAGTAGCTCTGGGCTTATAATGGCTGGTATAAGCCCAGCACTCCAACATTCCAATGTTTGTCTTTTGTTTCTCCATTTTTAATTTAGAACATTCTACCCTTAGTGGGTGGAATGTTCTAATACTTATATAGCCCTTCTGCCTCAGGCTATACCAGTTGTTGAGGCCCTCTCCCTCGTTATAGGCCCTCGCCTGTGGCTCGGGCCTATAACTCGGGATCAGGGCCTTTAACAACTGGTATAGCCCTCGGCAGCGGGCTATAAGGCTATATTAATTTAAATATTTTACAGCACTGATCTGATTTCAGGTGGCAGCACATTCTGGATACTGTGTACTTGTTTCATGCAGAGCAGTGCAACCCTCAGGAGCTAGCGTGGAGCGGCTATGAATTAGGGCCTGTTTAAGAAAGAGCTGGGTGGCTGTTACTTTCTGATTAACAGGAGGGCATTACCAGCCCTCGGAGGCGGGACTATATATCGGGGATGAGAAGAGATTTCAAGGGGAACTGATATCGGATGACCAGTAGTTCGCACTTTCAGAGCTTCAGTGATGTCATGTCTGATGTTGAGTGGGAGAAGAGCAGAGTTTTAAAATCTTTTCTATACTACAGGAATCAGGCAGCAAGCGTGATAGTCAGGGGAAATGGCTTCAGAATATTGAACATTGATGGAGAAGGCACGCCTGCTGTTCTTCTCTTTAGCAGTTTTTGATTTCCGAGTCTGGGTAATGCACACGTTTCAATTCATTGCTACTTTTTCGGCAAGGTAGTTCCACTTTTTAGTGATGACAATACTGAAAGCGGCGATGCATAGTATGATTGTATTAATTGTAATAGAATTTATATAGTACTTGCTACCCCGACAGGCCTTGAAACGCTTTACGCTGGGCAGCATACTGTTCTGAAACCCAAGGTTGGTGGTTAATTCAGTGGCTATTGTGGGTTATTGGGCTCTCAAGGATACCATTCCATAAATTGAATTTAGTGTCTTGTGGTGGATTCAATTAGTAGGAGTTAGGTGTGATTGTTAGTTGGTGGGGTATGTGAGTTCATGCAGAGGGAAGGTGGGATTAGTAGATGAGCTAGAGGTGATAAGGAATTGCTAGGCTGCAGGGTATGACTTTCAAAGATGGCAGGTTGTGATCTTTGACATGAGGTGTGGGCAAGTGGCAGAAATACAAAAGTATGGATTAAGGCAAACATGCAGATGACTTAGAATAGGCTGTACTCAAACAGAGAAGGCATGCAAAGGATGGAAGGTAAGGAGAGGCCAGAATCATACGTTTTAAGTCCAGGTCAATATTTTCATGCAGGGGTTCAGGAACATAGTGCTTGAACCTGATCAGAATACATCTACTAACATGCTCGATTTTCTTCGTGCCTTTACAAGTACCTCAGTCCTGTTTGAGTAAAGATGTTCACACTGCTTAATTATTGGTCAAAGGCATTACTAACATTCTTTATACCACTTTGGTAATCCTCATTGCTACAAACTAAAGATACGCACATTATTGAAATTTCACCACATAAGGTATGCAAAGTTCACACCTTTGTGAAGTTTAAAATTAGTTCATTTTGAACAAGTTCCTCTGTAGGTGACGTTTTCTGACAAATATATATACCTTGTCAGCAGTACTTTCTCACAAACCATTTTTAAAGAGGAATACTCCAACCTAAGGTAGGATTTTACTGTAATTTTCGCTTGTAGAACTTACTTTTGTTTTTTGGCTGTTTTCTTAAACAATAAAATAAAACGTTTGCAAAATTTGTGAGATTAAAGAACAACACTTTTAAACAACCCTATTTCAAGCCCAACCATATTTTATTAGCGATCAATGTTTATTTGCACTATAACTTCCTGGCTCAAATTTGGAACTATGTTATGTATAGTGTCATTATTAGCATAAGACCAATGGGCAGTCTCAAAGTTAGCAATGCTTAGGTCACACGAGCAAAGATTTAGATAGTAACTGTTTGAAATGCCCCCTTTTCATCTGGGATTATTAATTGCCAAACGGGAGGTGGCTCGCCATTGGAAAGACAGTAAATCCCCAGATGAAACGGCCTTTACAACGTGAGCTGAGCCATGCATGCCGTTTCCTGGCAAACAGAATCACGCTTGCCTTAACCACGCATATGCGTGGTTAAGGCAGTGCATGGTCTAGATGCAGGGAGAGGAACAGGATGGATCGGGAGAGGAAACTATGGGAAGTGGTCCGGCAAGTGGGGCTGGGGCAGGGTTTTGGGCGTTAGTTTGTAGGGGTGGGGTAGCTTTTAGGGCTCGGGGGGGGGGTGGGGGGGGGGTCAGGTTGTTTTTAGGGCTCAGGGGAGAGTAGGATTGATTTTAGGGCTCGGGGGGATGGGGTTGTTTTTAGGGCTCTGGGGGCTGATTTGTTTTTAGGGCTGGGGGAAGTCAGGATTGTTCTTAGGGCTCGTGGCGGGGGTTCTGGGGTGTGGTCTTTACCACGCATATCCCTTTACCACGAAATTGGGTGGTAAAGGCATGTGTGGTAAAGGAACAGGTTAAGACGCATTAGTTGTTCGGGCAGCATTGTAGAGGCACGCATGGTTTACCCATGCGTGCCTGTCATACAACCCCTCTTCAGCTGTCAGTGAATGGAAAAATAGCCTGGACCGCTGTATGAACATGGAGAAATCAGTATATGTGGCCCAGGGATGTCCCCAGAAATACACCCCGTTAGAAATGGGATTTTTGGTAGGCTAGGGCATGTGCCAAAGCCAGGCAGAAACCACCACTCTAGTCAGGATAAGGGAGTTACACTCCTAAAATAACCCCTGCTCACCCCCTTGGTAGCTTGGCACGAGCAGTCAGGCTTATCTTAGAGGCAGTGTGTAAAGCATTTGCGCATAACCAACAGTAATACAGTGTAAGCACTACAAAAGGACACCACACCAGTTTAGAAAAATATCCAATATTTTTATATACTTAAGACAAGACCAAAACGATAAAAATCCACAATACAGTACTTAAAAATCTTCAGTTATCAAAATATGCTTGTAAAACAGTTCCTTGATGTCGATAGCTCCGTCCAGGGCTATCACGGCGTCGTGAGCAGACAAATCCAATCAGTTCTGGCTGACCGCGGCGTCGCGGGCCAGCTACGGTGTCGGGAAGACCCGCAAACAGTACCTTTTAGAAATGCAGGGCGTCGGCGACCTTTCGTTGAGCTTCTGAAAGCACGGCGTCCGCAGGCGTCGGTTCTGGAGGTCGGTGCAGGAGTCGTCGGGGCCCTCGAAGTCACACGCGCTGCAGATCAAACCCCTCTCTGTTGAAGTCAGGAGCGCTGGCGTCGGCAGGCGTCGGGTGCTGCAGTGCGAAGTGCAGCGGTGCGGTGCCCTCAGGTCGCGGTGCGAGCAGTGGCTCAGTGGTGGCGTCAGATGGCGTCGTCGGTGAGACCTGGGTCGCGGTGCGAAGTGAATGCGGTGCTCGTCGCGGTGCTGGCAGGTCACGGTGCAAGCAGCGGCGTCGTCGTTGCTGAAGCGCTGTCGATGGCGCTGGCAGGCCAAGGCTGCGGTGCTGGATGAGGGCGGTGCGTCGTGTAACTTTACGAGCGGTGCCCTCGAACCACGGTGCAAGCAGCAACGTAGATTTCGGCATGGAGCGGCGTCGTCGGGGATACCAAGGCGTCGTCGTGAAGCGAGGCGGAGTGCGGTGCCCACAGGTCGCGGTGCGAGCAGTGGTTCGGTGGCGGCGTCAGCAGGCATCGTCGGTGAGACCAGGGTCGCGGTGCGGCGATGCCCTCTGCGGTGCCTTCAGGACACGGAGTCGGCAGCGGCGTCGTAGACGGCGTCGGGTTGCTTTTTCTTCTGTTGCAGCACAAAACACACAGTCCCCAGTGCTGAGGGCAGAAGAACTTGAAGTCTTTGCTGTTCCTGAGACTTCTTGAACAGGGGGCAAGCTCTACCTCAAGCCCTTGGAGAAACTCACAAAAGTAGATTGCAGAAAGTCCAGTCCTTTCACTGCCCAAGACAGAAGCAGCCACTGCAGGCCAACACAGCAAAGCACACAGCAAAGTGGTAGTTCCTCCTCACAGCTTCTCCAGCTCTTCTTCTTGGCAGTCTTCTTGGTCCAAAAGAGTTCTAAAGTTCAGGGGTCTGGGCCCCAATATTTAGATCCCAAAATCCTTTGATCTCTTAGGCAGAGGGTGTCTGTGCCCAGCCAAAACCAGTTCTGCCCTCTCTGGTGTGACTTCCTGGCAGGAGGTGGAGACGGCATTGCCAGAGGCAGACCAGGCCCTTTGAGGTGCAAGGAAATCTCCTCCCCCTTCCCCAATTGCAGCCCAGGTCTATTCAGCCCTTTCCTGACCCACCTAGACTATCTGGAGCCACACCTGCTCCCCAGCCTTCTGTCATCCAAAACCCAGACAGGCAATCCACATTCCAGCAGAGGCACACGGGATGACTGAGCAAGAAAATACCTACTTTCTAAAAGTGGTGTTTTCAAACACAGAATGTAAAAATCACCTTCACTAAAAGATGCATCTTTAGATTCTGAGTTCAGGCATACTAAACTTTATTTCCCTACCTAATTCCCCGGGCCAGTTATGTTTATAAGATGTTATAAACAAACTCCCCATTTTGTCCTATGGGGAACAGGTAGCCTTGCAATAGTGAAAAACGAAATTGCCCGTAATTCACTATCAGGACATGCCACACACATCAGGGCATGTCCTACCTTTCACATACACTGCACCCTGCCCACAGGGGTACCTTGGGCCTACCTTAGGGGTGCCTGACATGTAAGAAAAGGGAAGGTTAGGGACTGGCAAGTGTGTGCACTGGCCAAGTCGACATGGCAGTTACAAACTGCGTGCAGACTCTGCAATGGCAGGTCTGAGTTACCTTTTCAGGGCTACTCATATGGGTGGCACAATCAGTGCTGCAGGCCCACTAGTAGCATTTGATTTACAGACCCTGGCACACTCCGTGCACTTTACTAGGGACTAACAAGTAAATCAAATATCCAATCATGGAAACACCAATCCATAACACAATTTACACAGAGAGCATATGCACGTTAGCACTGATTAGCAGTGGTAAAGTGCCCAGAGTCCTAAAACCAACACAAACCGGTCAGGAAAAAATAGGAGGAAGAAGCAAAAAGTTGGGGGATAACCCTGCAAAAAGGGCCATTTCTAACACACCCAAATCTGGCAGGCATGGGCAGACTATAGGGGAATATGCCTGGAAACAATACATACCATAGCCGGGACGCTTGATGAAGAAATTAGAAACGTTGGGGGCTAGAGTCTCTGACAGAGAGGTTGCTGCTCTACCTTGGTACGGAGAAGAAAAACAGAATGGGATGAGATTAACTGGGAGGGGATGGGGGCCCAGGGAGGATAATGTTGGACTATTGTTGGTTATCTCTGTTATTTACAGAAAAAGAAAACACTTGTATTGATGGCAAAGATAATTATCAATCTCCTATCAAGTTAATAAAAGTGTTATAAAAAAATGCTTAGTTCTGTAAATGACGTATTTGTTATTTAAGACCACATATAATGCGTAGCAGAGGAAATGATATTAACATACAAGATTTTGACGGACTTGAAGTGCTCCAGTCATACTATTGTTATTGTTTAGCATGACTCCTCCTACATTATAAATTTGTATGTTTAAGTGTTATTGACACTTTGAATGCTAGTATACATTAAATTACTATAGAACACTTGGCACCTTAACGGGCACCAATGCAACCACCCCCCCCCAATAAATAAATAAATAGGACAGTAATAATAGTAATGCCCATCCTTTTTGAACTTCACAAAAAGGGTGGAGGTAAAAAACTACAAAATGCATTCACAAGTATATAACCCATTTTGTAACAGATGGACAACGCCACCTACGTACATGTGGATGTGAGAGTTGGCAGGAAAATCAACTATTTGACCAATGAACATCTAAACAAATAGACTCAATTCTGAACCAAGGAAATATTGTCTTTTTCTCTAAAAAATCACCTGTCTTACAAAACGAAAATACTCTTTAATACAAATTAAAGCTGCTATACTGTTTAACACCTACTCCTGCAATTTTAGGTCAGATATCTAACTAGAAGGTTGGGGCATCTTACATTCTCCAGACTCTTCTGCAGATAGTAGAAGAGCATAGTATGAGATCTATAGAGTCGTAAAACGGTTATTAAATGCATGGTCGATCGCCATTTCCCATTTGACATGGGAATTCACAAGATATTATTCTCTTACTATGGGAATTGGGCATGTTATGCGAATCACTGTATGCTAGTTTTTGACAAGTCTGTGGGGTGGTGGGAGTTTGTGTGGGAAGGATTGGTAACACTTCTTTAAAATGGCAATGAAATTAAAACAGAGCATGAAAATACTTAGTAATCAATTTCTCAACCACATCAGATTTACAAAAAGTGGTGGATGGGAGAAGGGGCGAGTGGCGGCTGGTGATTGCAAAAAGTGGTGAGGCTTAAGTCTACACACAGAACTGTACTATGCAACTGAGGACAGCTAGCAAGCCCGAAGCCTGATCTTCTCAGGAGGGTTTTGCTGGGTAGGTTCACGGATGTTCATTTTAATCCAGCTCAATAGTTCTCATTTGATTGACCTTGAGAGGATAACAGGCTGAGTGGAGCCCTAGGGTTCAAATCATGTGTCAAACACATATCACCCCAGCCTTGTTTGAAGAGTTAGTGGATGCATTAGTTCAATGAGCCTTCAGACCCTGCTAAGAGGCATGTGAATGACCAAATTCCCTTCAAACCTTCACCAATAAATATTACCAGTTTGTCCCACCTACATTCCCACCACATCACATTTACTCACCCACCCGTACACTCATTTCCCCACTAAACCACATACACTCATCCACCAAATAAACCATACTGTTTTTCGCCAACTCCCTCATACTCTTATGCAGCCACTCCCTCATACATTCTCATCTATCTACCCTCCCACTCCACCCAATTCACATTCTTCTTACTGGAAATGTTCACGTCAGGCCATACTCATTTCCACTGCAATATCGGATCTTGGCATAATGCAGGTGCTGAGAATATAAATGGGCTCTTTTCCAAACTACGTCACACGTGTTGTACACTAAATATAACGTGGCCTCACACCACAGAGTGATGAAATATGTTGGATGGTGCCATCGTTTGCATGCTTCATAAGCCCACATTTCCCTTCTTGTTTCAGGGTGGGGTGTGGTCATTGGAGCTTGTCGGCCACAACTCCCCCTCGGGTGAGACAGTAAAGGGTTGAGTAACTGCTGATGAGTGGTATCCAGACATGTACAGCCCGGGCTTAAAAGCAAAACGCCCAAGTCTGTTTTCATTCGTTGCTCTCGAGATGGAGGTGGGGATATGAAAGGGATGTCACCAGAGCCGTGAGAAAAGACAAGGAATGTACACACTGAATCTAGGACTTATTCACTCAGGAGCAGAGAACCTTGGAAAAATGCCTAGTTGTCTGACTAATGCAAAAAGAACAATTGGACAGAATGCAGAACAATGTCATACATTCACCCCAGTAGAGAGATCTGGGACTAAATCCATCGTTTTTTTGCTCCCCATGCCATTCCAGTTTGAACCCAGGCATATGCAAATCAGTCTTGACCCAGCGCCCAATGGGAACAGTCCAGCCCGAACTGGCAGGCCAGGTCCTCCCTGGACTGGAAACAAGCATCCTAGGACCGGTTTCGGGGTTTCACCCCTCATCAACCAGGATAGCTTGATTCCAGTGGCATGGAGAGCACGGGACCCACATCTGGCATACCCGTCCCACTCGGCGTGACAAATGCAAAAAGAACAATTGATGGACAGAATGCAGAACAATGTCATACATTCACCCCAGTACAGAGATCTGGGCCTAAATCCATCGATTTTTTGCTCCCCATGCCATTCCAGTTTGAACCCAGCCATATGCAAATCAGTCTTGACCCTGCGCCCAATGGGAACAGTCCAGCCCTAACTGCCAGACCAGGTCCTCCCTGGACTGGAAACAAGCATCCTAGGACCGGTTTCGGTGTTTCACCCCTCATTAGCCAGGATAGCTTGATTCCAGTGGCATGGAGAGCACAGGACCCACGTCTGAGCATACCCGGCGCACTTAGGGCGAGAAAGCAAAAGACACACAGTTGACGAACGGAATGCAGAACAAATCAAAACATTCACCCCCAGTCAAGAGATCTGGGTTAAATCCATCATTCTTTTGCTCACCATGCCACCCCAGTTTAGACCTGGCCATATACAAATCAAAGACTCAGACCCTAAATCACATTTTGTGTTTGGAAAGGGAGTATAAGAGGTGGAGCTCGAGGCCCCCAAAATTGTCAACTGTCAAGCAGCCAGTTGGGCTGTGTGAGAAAGAAAAGCTCTGCAAGACTTCTGCCTATGACCAAGACTGCGGGTTATGGCCTGCCAGTCTCTCAGCTGGGTGACAAAACATCACATAAGGAAAATTTAAGACCACATGCCCCTGGAGCACCAGTGCCTGACTACTTGCTTTGACGAGTGTATTCTATGAGGAAGAAGAGCTCGCTGGAGTTAGTGAGGTCAAGTGGGGGATCCTGGCAAGTGGATCTCGGTAGCAAGGTATGAGGAGATCGGGCCTTCGCCCGTGTGTCAGTCGGCGACCCCGTATGCCACGGGGGTAGCCTTTTAGTTAGCTGTGCTGATCAGGCCATCTTACATGTGCGGCTGGAGAGTCGACAAACCTATATGCCAGAGGGGGCTGCAGTGAAGAGGAACTTACTGCTGTGCCAACTGGGTCCCTGCCCGGGTGCGGAGTAAGAATGGTGACCCTGTTCCAGAGGGGTCACCAGAAAGGACAATGATCGCACCCTACTTGATGCTAACATTGAGAGGAAAGGCTGCCGTAGTGACCCAATGCGGGGACGCAAACCCTGACTGAGGATCAGAACCAGAAGCTATTGAATTCCCAACACCTGGGCGAAGGATCAAAGGACATTAACGTCACACCGGAGGAGCACAGAGGTCACACAGCCACTTCCCTTGCAGAGACAAGAGTGATAATTACCAAAGACAGCCACTGCAGCCTCCATGTCCGCGAGTTAGACACTCCTGGAGACTCCAGTCATGCAATTCTTACTGGTGCGGATCAGATTGAAGGACCGGAAGGCCCCGAACGAACTTGTCTGAGAGATAGCGCTTCGCCTCTTGATTACTTTTGACTTTAAGAGTCAGAGAGGGACTCCTGAGACTTGGACTGCTAGTAAACTGAACATCGCCTATACTGAATACGTAATAACCACTACCACCAGTGAGAGGGAAGTGGTACTCAGGGGTCTGCCTATTAAACACTAGACGTAGTATGTGGGATTTTATCATGTATTATTCACCTTCACTATGCTTTGTTAATTAATGTTGTCTGCATTGTCATATGCATTCCTATGCAGAACCACAATGACATCAAGTGTTCGAGTGGTTCTAGAACATGAGGCTACGGTCAGTTGCCTGCTGTTCTTTGGACTGATCGGTGGTTGATGGGGTCGTGGGTCCTTTCATTAAAGGATTATTCTTTTCGCTACAACGTGGCGCTCTAGTGTCATCATTTATTTTGCCAGTGTGGATTGCGTGATCTCAATGGCCACTACATTTTGGTACCAGGAATGGGGTATTGGAGCAGTTTGAGGACCCACCGACAACGCTGGATGTTTTTTCTGAAGGCGGCACAGGAGTTTACAAAGTGCGCCTTCCTGAGGTTTTCCAAATCGGGCTCTTATTGTTGGGAAGTTTTTGGAGGGTTTCCCCGTATATTTGCATGGGCCAAGAGCCAACGGCAAGGAGCAGTGGTCACAGTTACCTTGGTAACTGTTTTCAACTTCATTGCTCCATTGTAGCGAGTCTCTGGCTGGACCGTCACAATCTGCTTGCGCGACCCGTAGCCCACTGGTCATTCTTCTGTGACGCACTGGTGGGGTGTGACTGCAGAAGCGTGACATCAGTGGCGCAAAGAGTTTCTCTTTCTTCACGTTCTGTTCCTGCCTATTTCCTCTAAAGGAACGTCAGTGCGTGATGTCACCGCGTCACGTCCTGGCAGCCATTTTGAGTTTACTTCACAGCGCGTTTGAAGCACATTGAGAAGGTTTACAAGCTTTGGGTTTATTGCTTGTTACCCGGCAACCGGCTGGGTTACCTATGGAGTGCTTCACGGGGCCGGTTAGTTTTCTCCGTGTGTGGGAAGGAGCGATTGTCACACGGTAACCTGTCTCATTTGTATTTTGGAGTCTCCAGGTAACTGCAGCTGTGGTACTGCACCATAAAGGGTGTGTTTCTGCATTTTGTTGCTTCAAGGCTGCGTTTATTTGGGGTACTGCATTAGAACGAGTGACTTCCTGCATTTGTTGTTTCAGGGCTACGCACTATCTTGGGGACTAGTGTTTTAAGAAGTTTTGCGGGCACCATTGGCAGTACTTGGTTGTTTTTTGTTTACCATTGGCAGTACTTTGCTTCTCTGTTTTACATACTTTGCCATGGCAATGAATCAAGGAGTTGTTTAACCACCACCTTTTCTTCGAAAAGCAGGGAAACCAGAAATAAAGTGGTCTGAGTGGTTGCATATTTTTGAGAACTATCTCACAGCAATTCATGCTAATGGGAATGCACCCATCAGAAAAATGGCACTGTTTAATCATTTGGGAGTTAAAGGTCAACGTGTCTTTTACAATTTGCCTTTCATTCCAGCGCCACTGGATGAGGATACTCCATGGAACTTTACTTGGAAGGAAAAGCAAGGATAAAAAAAACAGTATTCAGACTCCAAGTGTTTTGTTAGAAAAGGTCAATTTTACTATGTGTAAACAAACTTACGATGAGACAGTAGAGGAATATATAGCCACATTACGTGTGTTAGCTTCAAAATGTGATTTTGGTAACAATGTTCATATTATATGAGACCAATTTGTGTTTTATTGCTTCTCTAAAAAGTTCAAGAACTTCTTGACTTGTTGCAATCCAACTTTAGCAGAGACAATAGATGTGGCAGAAAGCATTGAGAGGTCTAATATCACTTCTAAAGTTTTATCCAGTCATGTGGGGCAACCTTCAGTCAGTTGTTTGATGGAGGAGGATCTTGTTTGTGCTGTTAGCAAGTCTTTTAAGGCAAACAGAGGACTGCAGGGGCAGCACATTTGTTATCGTTTTGGTTCCTGCAACCAAATTGGGAACAATACCTCTTGCCCGGCTATGGGGAAGAGGTGTAATAGATGTTATAAAGTTGGACACTTTTAAGGAGTGTGTAAGAGTGTTCCCAGTTCCAGTTCTGGAGCTGGTAGTAGTACAAATAAGATGAAAATCAGTAATGTGTACACTGGAGATTTGTGGAAGGAGACACTGGAATGTGTGAACAGATATTCTAATGTGTTGTTAATTGTGGATATGCCTGAAGCAGTTGCTCACAGTACTTCAAAACCCATTAAGGAACAATTGTGTGAGGCTGTTATCAATGGTAAACCTTTGACGGTTATGGAGGATTCAGGAGCCCCGGTTACCATTTGAGCAAATCCACTTACCATAAATTATGGCCCGAATCAATGGTTTTAGAACACCCTGACATTAGTCCCAAGGCATTTGGTGACCAGGCTATTGATCTTCTTGTTTTTTTTGGGTCAGCTTTGGAGTGCTTGGGAAGATCCACAGTTACCTAAGTGTATGTTGCCATCAATGGAAGAGACATTGTGAGTTGGAAGGATTTGGCCAAATTGGGAATTATATTGCGTCCTGGCCATGATGTACCTGTTGTTTTAGGTGATTTACCTGAACCGAGTGCGAGTGGGCCAGTCATGGCAGTGGATGTAGCACATAATGTAAGGAAACAGACGATTTTGTTGTTTCCCAATGTTTTCAAAGATAAAGTAGGAGCAAGGATTTGAGCATTGTATTAAATTAAAGAAAAGAGCATTACCAGTTGTGCACAAGGTTATGCCACTGCCTTTGAGAATGTAAGTTTTCTTTACCTGTGAAAGTACTTAAATCTACTAGAGATTCTATTTTATTAAAAAGGAAAGGATGGTGAAACGGAGACAGTGTGGTTCCAATATTGGTCTCTCAGCCAGATATTTTCAGGCGCATGTATTCTAACAGAGACAACGGAAATGCTGGTAGCACTATGTTATCCACATATGTTGTAAGTGATAATTTGTCACCCTGTGTACAGTATACCAGGCAGTTCAATGCTCAAACCAGGAAAAACAGTTATTCACACAGAACTCTTGTGAGTCTCAACAGAAGTGGGAGTGATCAGAAGTCTACTACCAATGTGGTTGGTGATAAAGTTGGTAGTTTGTTTTCCAGGTCTGCTGAGGAGTTGTGTGTTGACCACAATCTTGACGAATGTGTTCCTGAGTTGAGTAGAGATAATGTTACAGTGCGTAAAACTGTACAGGAACCTGTGTACACACTTATAGTTAAACGAATAGTTAAATTGCCATCAAAATTTGGTGATTGCAATATGTCTTAGTTCTTGTTTTGAAATCTCTTACAGGTCCTGTGTACCCTAGTATATGAAGTATGGTTAGGTTACTCCAATGGTGTTTTTGGTTAAGGAAAGGGGGTGATGTAGTATGTGTAATTTTATTATGTTTTACTCACCTTCACTCTGCTTTGTTAATTAATGTTGTATCTGTTGTCATACTATGTCATATGCATTCAAGTGCTGGATTGGTTCTAGAAAATGAGGCTACGGTCAGTTGCCTGTTGTTCTTTCGACTGTTCGGTGGTTGATGCGGTTCTGGGTCCTTTCATTAAAGGATCATTCTTTTGACTACACCGCGGCTCCAGCATCATCATTTATTTTGCCAGAGGGGATTACGTGGTCTCTGTGGTGTGACTACTATAGTAGAGGCCTGACCTCAGTGGGCTGCGTGTATTGTTTGTGCATTCTGTATTTCCCTTTATGTTCTTAAATAAATATCACTTTATCATAAAAGACAGTAATTGACTGGGCAATCATTTATTGCTGCTACTAAACGAACTCTGAGTTGTGAGCTTGTGGTCACCCTCAGTATCTACCTCCTCCCCAAGAAGCCTTGGACTGCTCGACACGTGCACTACTGAGAGTCAAGTGCTGAAGGGGTACTTGGCCCAGGTGCTCAGGATCCATGCTAGGTTGGGTCCCGGAACATCAGGAATAAAATGCCTCAAACCCCACGGTTGGGTCCATTTGCTCCTGCTTGTTCAGTAGCCCTCTGAAAGGAATTCTGACAATTGGGTTTTAACCAAAGTGAAGCAAGGTTGGACCCAGGCAACAAACATCCTCTCCAAACACGTATTACGGCAGACCTCTACCTTTCATGTTACAAGGCATAGCTGATTTTAAATCATATACATAATGGATATACATAAAACTCAGTCTGTGTGGGAAAGAGATTATGCATATTGCTCCAATACTAACAGGACACATTCCAGCGTAGACTATCCTCTGCTTAGTATGCTCTGGACAATGCTGCACTTTCCGCCTCGATAAGACCTCAGGTGCTTTCAGATAATGCTCTAGTGACATTGGTATTATGGGACCTCCAGTACTGGTGCCAATGGAAAATAAATGTGGTGTTATTTATTGCCTGGAACTTGAAAGAGAACATTAGGGAGAAGTCAAACCATTACTTTAAGGAGAATGTCAGGAAGGGTATGGCTTGCAGTACAATTTAGGATGCCACCAAGGCAGTGATAAGAAGGCAACTAAAAGCACATAGGCCGAAATATGAAAGGCTAGCGAGGCAGAAAAGTGAACACACTGAGAATCAAATTTTACAGGAGGAAACTCAGCACAATGTTTTCTGCTGGAAGAAGACATGGCCACGAAAGGGGCGAAAAGCAGAGGTTAGCGGAGGGCGCACAACAGAAAGGCCCAGGGACTTGGCAGTAGCCCGTGAGTCCTTAAAACGCTCCAGCGCATGGTCTGCTTTGGAACCAAAAAGACCGACTCCATCAAAGGGCATGTCCATGAGTGTATTCTGGACATCACCCGAGAAACCAGTTGTTCTCAGCCAGGCGTGGCGGCGCAGCGCCACCGTCGTTGCAAGCGATCTGCCCAGCGAGTCGGCGGTATCAAGGCCACAACGTATGGTGTACTTTGCCGCATCCCTACCTTCCGCAATGGTGCGGGTAAGCAGTGTCTGGACCTCCTCAGAACACTGGGGCAAAACAGTCGCCACCGAATCCCACAGGGAGTGGGTATATCGGCCCAAAAGGCAAGCGGTGTTGACGGACCGCAAGCCAGCACTGGAGGAAGAAAAGCCTTCTTCCCAAATTGGTCCAGGCGTTTGGATTCCCTATCCGGAGGGCGGTAGGGAAGGCGGTTTGGGAGGCAGAGGCTTGGACAACCAAGCTCTCGGGGGTGGGATGTTGAGAGAGAAACAAGGGGTCGCCCGGAGCAGGGCGATGGCGTCGGGCCACGTTCCTATCCACAGGAGCCCCTGTGGTGGGCTTGGACCAGGCGCCCAAAGAACGTCAGTCAGTGCATCATTAAACGGCAGCACAGTCTCCGTGGAGGAAGCTGCCGGCTGAAGCACTTCGGTCAGGAGATTAGTCCTGACAGCCACAGTAGGCAATTGGAGGTGCAAGGCTCCAGCTGCTCTACGCAACACCGTTGCGAAATTTGCTCCCTCCTCCGTAGCCACGGGAAGAGACAGCATGCCAGTGTCAGGGGAAGTGTCTAGACCACTGGCATCCCCAAGTTCCTCTGCCCAGTCCTGATCATACTCACACTGCTGTGTGAGAGGGTCTTCCGACCCCTCCCAGCTCTCCTGGTCCTCCTCTGGTTCAAAATATGGAGGAGGAGGGACATTTGGGACCCAAGGTCTCATCGGCGCCGGCGTCGAGCGACGTCGGTCCGGCTCCATGTCCGGAGCCGGAGATAACCGGGGAACGACGCCGCCCGGAGCCCCGGACGGCGTCAGGAACGGCACCGGGGACATCGGCGCCGGCGGAGGCGTGGTTAGGTCAACCGGCGTCGATGGGGGTTGCGGTACCACCGGAGCCGGGATCGAGGCCGGGGCCGGAGCCGAGGCCGGGATCAAGGCTGGCGGGACAGGCGACGCCGGGACCGGAGCCGTCGGCGACGCCGGAGCAACCCCATCGGGGCCCGCGGGGCCCGAAGGCGCACCGGAGGGACCGTGAGGCCCGAAGAGGCGGGCCATGGCCGACAGGAATTCCTGTAGCTTCGGCCGGAGTCGCCCCCGAACCCGGAAAGGACGGGTAATGCGGGGGCGGCTCCACAGGCACGTCCGGGGCCGCGGGGACGGTGCCGACAGGGGCCTCAGCCGAGTCGCAAGACCGGCGAGGCAAAGTCTTAGAGCGATGATGCTTCTTAGACTTTTTGTGCTTCGACTTACCCGAGGAGCGCGAAGACTTGGACTCCGACGACCGGCGGGGCTCCGCGACCGGCCCCTCGACCTCTCACGGGACCGGGGCTTGGTGCGGCGCGGAGCCGACTGCCGGACCTCGAGTAGCTTTCGAGACCGCTCTCGCAAAGCCTTCGGGTGAAGTTTCCGGCAGTCAGGGCACGACTTCGTGTCGTGGTCTCGGCCGAGACAGTAGAGACACTCTAAGTGCGGGTCTGTGATCGACATCATTCGACCACAGACGTCGCATGGCTTGAAGCCGGGCATCCCTATCGACACCTAGAAGTCGAGAAGACTCGAAAAGAAACAGTGAAAAATTCACCAAAAATTTAGTCAAAAATTGACTAGGGCACTGCTCTTCCCGGATCTGCGCTTACTGGCGTGGAAAAAGAAGAACTGACGTCAGCGCGCAGGGGCGGCGTCTAAGTACTGCCCGCGACGTCATCCCGGCGATCACGACGGACGCGGAGCCGCACGACGCCGCCTACCGACGCGCAAGGGTACTGCTACGCAAAAACTTTCCGGATCCAGCCTGACGCCTGGGGATATTCTAAGGTAAGGAATCTGTCACTAACGTGTCTCTTTCAGATATGGGACCTCATAGCGGACGGTGTGCAATGATTTGCAACTACTTGCAACACCTCAGCTGAAGGACGATCCACAGCATAGGCTAGTGAAAATGTGCCATGCTCTATCATCAAGAGCCAGTTGAAAAGCAGTTCGTCATCCAGACTCATTTTTTGCAAGCAATAATAATAATATAGAGGTTAAAAATACATGTATAACGATAAAAACGAAGATAAAAACAAACATTTTAAAAACAGCAAACTGGTTGATTCAAAAGATAAAATATACTTAAAACGGCCTCAATGGAAAAAATAGTTCATCAGAATGTTAAAGCAATGGCTATTTACCTACTAGATTATAGTCCGATGAGTATAGTAGTGTGAGCCTGAATCAACATTTTCACAATTAGACACTAATAGGATACACACAACCTTAACAGAGATAGCAGAATATTTCAAAAGTATTATTGACCTGTATCAGGCCCAGGTAATAGCACAGAAAAGCCGGAGAAATATCTTCAAGATGTAAAATTCCCTGACCTGCACCTAAGATAGCAGATTCTCTAAAAACACCCATTTTAGAAGATGAGTTACCCACTGCTTTACTGCAGATTCAGTGCAAATGTTTTGACTAATTTTAGAGACCCTTTTGTTAGGTCCACTCCCAAAGGTGTTTAGTTCCTTTCAACAAGTCATTTCGGCCACCGATTACAAGCTATTTTCTACTTTGTAGTATCTCAAACTTCAATAAAAGTTAGAAAAGATGTGGCTGATATTACACTTGGAAACACTCTACTGTCCTTCAGGTTTTTATAAAAAACAGACAAGCTGCTACTGATATTAGACTATCCATAAATGTGCCTGACTAGGCACTATGTGGTAATAATGGAATGATTCTTCACTCACTAGATGTGGAGAAGAGATTATGTTGTGCTGACTGGACATTCCACCAGAAGACACAGCTGAAAAATGATTTGTGCCCACAGCTAAGTTTATGTGCCAATCTACTAATATCACAGAGAACACATCACTAATGCAGCCACTAATTCTCTTAATGGGGATCTCCCCTGCTGACTGCTACTTTTTACATTCTTGATAGAGCAGCTGGTATAGAAGTGTTATTGATGTTACTACTGATATCCATGAGGTACAGACATACGGCCTGGATTATAAATTGGCTCTGTTCGCAGACAATGTCCTATTCTTTCTACAGGATCAGATTAAACCAATGTTAGTGCTGAATTGAGAGTTGTAACACTTTGGTAGATATCAGATTTCAAGATTAGTTATAAACAAATGAAGAGGAATGGCCATATTGAATAGGTTAACGGATAGCTAGGTAACCTCAAATGGATCTGATTGGACTTGGGACAAAGCATGATATCCGGGGATTAACCTTCTTGCAAACAGCAAAGGTATAAACATGCATAATATCCCTGATCTAATAGAGACACTATACAAAGGGCCATATCAGAGTAGGAGACTGGAAATATATTTTGGTTGGGCAGGATGTATTGCTTGTAAATTGCATTTTTTTCACCATGGTTGCTTTGTGTTTCTCAAACACTGATGTTCATGTTTCTTGCAGACCTTCTTAAGTCAATGCAGTACAAGATACTAGCATTTATCTAACACATTTCTTTAGCTAAATTGGTATTCTTCAGGTCAATCTATTATTGGAGGGGGTCTATGATTCCCCAATTCAGATAAACATTTTGGCAGTCCAACTGAAACAGGCGGTAGTAAGGGTTTGTAAGAGCAAATGGAAACCGTTTTGTGCTTTAGAGCGGGAGCATTTCCCTTAACTAACCTTCCCTGGATCTCCCAAAACATAATTGAACCCTTAGGAACCTAACAGAATTGTTAAAAATAACTTGAAGCATAACCTGATCATCATCATATGCTTATTCAGTTTATATACATAATATACCATAAAAAAGAACCACAATAATAATACATAATTTAAAAATACAATTCAAAATTATATTAAGAACAGGGAATACAATTCAGAACTATCTGATTAAATCACAACAACATGTAAGAGGATTGTAGATAGGTTAAACGTTTACTTTCACGAATGGCTTGAATGATAAAAATTGCAACTTCATTCCACACTAAAACGTCATTTAGTTTACACAATTACATAAAAGCATCTCAGTAGTTACTACATTTAATGTTTACAAGTATCAGTTTTAAAAATTGTTTCCTTTGATTAATATAAAATTTACAAAAAAGGGCAAGGCAGACTGGGTTGGCTTCCCTTCCTTTGGACAGAACAATAAGTTTGTACCCCAAAAGCCTACTTTTGGGAAAGCGCCAAACGATGAACAATGCCCTAACGGAAACTATATAAAATATACCTATGATATGCATTAGTAACTGTGTGCAAATATGGTTGAATCCTCTCTTGCTCATAGATTCACAAATAACTCTTTACATAAATTTGTCCGAGTCTTTTAGAGCTCTCTTATGTTCTGTGATGCCACTATATAGAACTTTTAATTCCTTTTTAGAGAAACTGGCAACATGCTCAGGAGAGTCCAGGCAATCATAATCTGGGTCACTAATCTACCTCAAGACATCCCTGATACGTGTGAGGCAAGGAATTTTAAACACCGGATCCAAAGCAAGGCAATCTTTAAGGATAGCCTTGGTAAACAAAGTCTCAGTTTTAGTCCAGATTGTATACCATAAAAGCATTAGTTTTATATGAAGGGAGTCCTCAATATGGGGTAATCCAGCCTTCTTATGAGTAACAGACATGTGAATTGATTGAGGGACTGCAAGTAGTCATCTTAAACATTTTTTTCTTTGTGTAACGAGTTAGGACTGCCAAATCCTCACACGCCAGCTCCTTTCAGGGTTGCTGAAATGTATTTATTTGTATACATTTCCGCTATTTCCTTAATAGGCTTAAAGCCTTATTTGGTGGCAAATCTAAACACACCTTCGGTGGTTCTCATGAAATTTGAAGAACTTGTTCTCTTTTGAATAAAGCAGTTGTCTTGTGAGGAGAATTGCAATCCCAAATAGGAGAAGTTTTGGACATTGGTAATACGCCCGCCCGCCCTTAATAGAATAAGCCTCTTCAGCCTGCCCTTCCCATAACTCATTGTGTATGCTTTTTTTGTTTTTAAATTAACATTCAAATCTCGCTTCTCCATATATATTCTGTAAAGGTGTTGATAAGTTGCTGCAAGCTAATTGGAGTTTGTGATAGCAATACCGTGCCCTTGGAATATAATAGGATAGTAACAGGTTGTGAATCGACCTTTGGAACATCTATACACAAGGCTTGAAGCTTCTCATTTACACCATCTTTACACACTAAGAAAAGAAAGGGTGCCAAAAAGTTATCATGCATGACTCCTCTCCTTATTTTAAAGGACTTTGTTAGTTCCCCAGATGGCCCAAAATGCACCATGGCAGAGAAATTGTTATAATTATGTGCCAGCAAGGAGATTATATTTCTTGGTGCGCCTAGTGAATTCATACAATGCCATAATCTGTCATGAATTACTAACTCACTACTCAGGTCCAAAAACCACAGACGAATATACCCACCAAAAGATTCCAATGTAGGCATTGCTCCACCGGGCATTGCTTCACCGTGCCCAGGTCTTTTCTAAATTCATATTGACCCTTGGTCAAAATTGTGATTTCTTCTGCCCATTGTTCCAATATTTCCAGGATAACTCTGTCTAAGAATTTTGCTAATGACTCTATAAGGGATATTGGATGGTAACATTTTGGGTTGCTTTTGCTACCCTTTTTAAAAATAGGGACAATGATTGTTTCCAACCAAGTAGTAGCTAAGAAACCTGCTCCTGCTGCATTTAATACCATTGTAAACAGTGGAGCCCAAAGGGATGGTAGATTTTTGTGTGCGTCTAGAGGAACACCATCATGACCCTGAGCCTTTCTCTAAGGGCTTCTCTCTAGAGCTGCAGTAACCTCCTCAAGAGTAAAGGAGATGGGAGCTAAATGGCAAACCAGCTTGTCATCAGATTCAGACACGCTGTTCCTAAATGGGTTAAAGATAGATGTGAAGGGATTCACCCACTCGTGAGCAGGAACTGAGCAGCCTATCCTTGCAGCAGTATTATACTTCCAGAAAAGTGATATATCCCAAATCTCAGCTGCCTGTATCAAATCGGACAATGCCTCCTCCTCTAGCTCTCTTTTTCTGCCAAGTAAAGCTTCATTATACCTATATACAGAATTCTGGACAGACATTTTGTCCCTAGGGTGTGAGTGGAGGGCTTTAATTAGCTGCTTTCAAGCACTAGAGCACGCTTTATCAAACTACCTCTTTATTGGTTGCTTGTAGCCCTTCACTCTCCTTGTTAGTAATAAGTTAACTGAATGTGAAATATCTTCAAGTCTTAAAAATGCAAATAAAATCCGCTTCTATATCTAGAAAGGTCTTAAAATTGTGATTATGTTCAACAATAAAACCATAATAAAGCTGGATGGATACACTCCTGACCATTTAATTCTCCCCTGATTCTGTCTTTCTGCTACAATGTGCGTTATCTTAGATGGCTCTACTAGCTGTCACATCTGTATTAATAACGTTAACACCAAGGGATTGTGGTCGCTTACTCAATTTTTCTCAACTCTAAAATTGTCAGAGAGTATCATTGGATTGAATTAAACCAATATATGATCGATTGTGCTCATAGCGTCTCCAATAAAGGCGGGTAGCAATTTGTCACTACAGTGCATTGGCCCTTATTAGATTATACTTAACCAAATTATTCAAGGCTTCCCTGTAGGAGCTGTGGCCAAAGTGCTCTCACCCCTCACCTTGATAATCAGTCAGTACAGAAACCTAATTGGAGTGTAGGGGGCATCTAGTAATATTAAAATCCCCACTCCAGATTATAAAATGTTTCCTTGCCCTACCCTGAAGAAACATGCCCATATCTTTCTTGAATACATCAACTAACCAAGTGTGAATGGTATCAAATTTATTATTATAATTGATAATTAAGATGTCAGTATTGTCTTTGATGGATAACGGCATGAATTGATAATACGGTGAAACGAAAAATGGCTTTACCATTTTTGTAATGAATAAAGTTGATTCTAACACAAGAAGACCCCCTTTGGTCCTACCCGCAACAGAAAACGTCGTTGGGTAATGACAGGAAGCCATCAACATCGATGTTATCTACCCACCATGTTTCAGTATGCACAGAATTTGAGCAACCGTAGTGCACCTTTGCCAATCACAAAAGCATAATTTATTCGCCAAGCCTGCAACGTTCCATGAAATGACTGTGACCTCTAGGTTTCCCTGGCAGTTGATGGCGGGGGCGTTTGATACCAAACACCTTTTATTAATAATAATCGTTTCTGGACAGGAAATATTTTCAGCCTCCAAAAGGGGTTTAGTAATTCCCTTATCAATATCAGTGAGCCATACTACTTCCTTTCCTTATCTATATCAGTGAGCCATTCTACTTCATTTTGAGGCTCGAGGAGGGTGAACCAATTGTTAGTGGCCACAATGTATCTTTGATCTTGGAGACAACAGATAACCTATTTTCCTTCCCCTCTGTCTCAGACGGTTGGCAAACGAATTTCCCCCAGGAAACCATGGATGGTAGCTGGACAAACAGGCATCCGATATGCTTGGACGGACATTTTTACTGAAGGTACTCTGAAGAGCTTTGACGAATCATAGTTGTTAGAATGGGAACCCTTCCACCTTAATCAACTGCTGGATTGGGCAAGAAAGGAATCAACTCAAGAAAAAGGGTTGTGGGGGGAGTAAAAGGTGTTATTAAAATTGATCAACTCAAGAAAAAGGGTTGTGGGGGGAGTAAAAGGTGTTATTAAAATTGAGACCTTAATTACACTGAAATTGGCATTACAGGAGATGTCACCCACATGCTACAGATACACAGATGGGCGGGTTACTGAAATGGTAATGGAGATCTCAGATGAATCCTAGACTAATGTTTCTCTAAGAGCTGTGACCTCATCTTTATTGTCCTAATAAAAGGGAAACAACTATAATAGCCTCTGGCAGTATCTTAAACTGGTGAGGCTAAATGCAATGTCTGGGGTCGCAGACATTCTGTTAGGCGAATAGTGATTTCACAATGAATCACATGTTATAGCTCTGTAAACCCTTTGAAACCTTCTGGAAATTAGCTCCCTATCCAATAAAAAACATTAAGTATATTCAGCTTTCACATGACCAGTTGTTAGTTCTGCTTTGCAACACAGACAAAGACAAGATGTACGTTGTTACATTACGACAGAGAGATTGATATGGAAAGCTTTTAGCGGCCTGTACAATTAAAGCACAAAAGTCGATTATTATTTGGGGGGGGGGGGGGGGTGAGGACAAGGGCTGGAGTATTTATGCCACAGCCTAACTTACTCCAACAGTCTGACATGAGTCTCCTTCCCCACCTACGTTAAACTGACTTTGGCAGGGAGGCTACATCATCTGCTGGTAAGACTGCTAACAATTGCTAATGCCTGTAATATGAATTCTACTTAAAGGTAGGACTAGAGTGAGACAGATGCAGGTGACTTGTATGTTGAAGAAATTGATTTGCTGAGAGGAGATTTTGCTGTTACAATTATCTTAAACCATTTAAACCTAAATAAAACAGTTTAAGAATAAAATGTCAGATATTAAATTAGTATCCATTTACAATGAAATAAATTGCTCAATATGATGCGCGAGATCCAAGCCCAAAACTGATACCGAAAAACAGTGACGCAATCGCCCACATAATGAAGCTGGGAGAAAAAACAGGAATCAGATTGTTGAGGAGGGGCTTGGTCAATGGCAATCGTATAAAAGCTGATGATCCGGAGATGCTGTGCTGTTAACTCTGCATTCTTTTGGAACAAAACAAATCTGCTGGGATAATTTTCCCAATTCTTAACTTTTGAGAAAAATTTGTATCACCAATATTGCAAGGCGGTGAAATTCCACCTAAAATTGCAAGTTTTTGTAAAGCTGGGCTTTACATCCCTTTATTACAGGTTGAAACCATTCTGAGCTGATTGTTCTTTACCTCTTGGAAATGGCAGCTGTGCAACACCACAAAATTAGGGTGGGTGTGAGACAAAACAGTAAAAGAAACGCCCTAGAATCGATATAAAAAAATATTGCTTATCAAGAGTATTTAAGTGCTATGCCAAATAATGCTCTATTAAAACCTAAAATCAAAAAATGTATGAGTTATGGGGAAGTAATGCCCAGGCATCCAATGGTGAGTGCAAAACGCGTACAAACTTGAGGATTGGCAACTGCCCCATTGAAAGAAAGATCCATCACCATGTCCAAATTAGAACATAGTTGTCGGCTGTGGCAATGAGAAAAACAGTTCGGCTTTCTACCACAAACGGGAAACAAAAACGGGATAGATATTCCATTAAAGTATCAGATCCACAAGGCAACAAGGAGAGCAACAAGTTTCCTCACATACCTTTTGTCCAAATGTGAAAATCCAGTGAAACTGAAAAGGCAAAAAGGGCAATAATTAGTATGTAATGGAGTTGATGAGCTACTGTGAACATGCCAAACCCGCAGACAGAAAACCTATGTGATAAACTTCTTCTCCTTGCTTGTATGCCATGTGATTTCTCAGAGGCATAAATATGCAAGCGATTTTGCCTTAGAGTGCACTCTTGTAGGTTTCATGTGGGAAGAACTTAAGAGAAGAGGGAATTTAGACTTAATGAGGAGACAAGAACATTTTGTTAATGGATAGGGTCAAAGAGAGAACATGGAGGTGAAGATTGAAAAAAGGAGACCCGAGTGAATGACTATGAATGAAGAGACGATGTTGAAGATAATTTATGTTACTACTAAACATCTGCTTTTACAGTACATTCACGAGAACTAAGAATGTACACTGCCTGCAATAATTCTCTACACCACTTCAGCTTTTTTCTCAGGTCCTTTTCAAGTGGCTTGTATTTTTTTCATACAAATCTAAACGATAGCAACAGCACAACCTTCAATTTAACTACAACTGAACTATGGAATAATCTTCTGACACGTTTGTGCTCGATAGACAATTCAACCTTTGTTGAAAAGTATGTTTTTCAGAACAGCCTTTCTATCATACTTGATGGCAGTCTCGTATATTAAAAGTCCCTCATAGCATCTACATAGTTTATACTGAACACCTTTTCTCGCAGGTACAAGTACCATTGGAACAATTAACAAACACTCCAAAATGAAGAAAAATTAATCCTGTTGATGCAGTAGCAGATTAAGTTGAAATCTGCTCTAAATACACCATGAGATGATAGAGGTCGTGATTTGAATGGATGCGTCAGGCGCAACGCCTAAAAAGTTTCCTCCAATGAGCGAGAAACATAGTTCCCGATTAGTATTCATTTCTCAAAGACATTCAGAATTACTACAATAGTGGTGAGTATATATGCGGAAGAAAGAGGACTGCATCTCCATGGTCATCGGTGCTCACTCTAATGGGCATGTTATTCGTC
The DNA here is from genome assembly GCA_963921515.1 of Calotriton arnoldi. NCBI lineage: Eukaryota > Metazoa > Chordata > Amphibia > Caudata > Salamandridae > Calotriton > Calotriton arnoldi. The sequence goes on along the minus strand of CAWUFW010000420.1, from coordinate 3,966,018 downwards.
CAGTGACTAACATTTTGCCTTGTGGGCATGCATAAAGAAATCAATCGTTATCATTTGCATTCAAATGGCAGAATATGTAGGGGTCTGCAGCAAAGTTTTAGGTGATGTCTGCATTCTGTGTATTTTAAGACAAGTAACTGAAGGATGCTAAGGCTTCTGCCACCAGACAAAATGCAGAACAATATGATGCCCATGACCAGATTACATTTTACTTAGTGGAATCTTCATGTACACCAGCTATGTTGGTTCTGAAATCAGAAGTCAAATAATAGGTTTAAGATTGGAAACCACACCTACTGGAAACGGACTCATGGATAAAACACAGTGTTGCTTCAGCATGTGGGGCACTAAACTGAACACCGCATTTAAGCCGTCTTCTTTTCCCAATTCACCGCCTAATAAAGCTCATCGGAGCATATATAGCATGCGTGATGAGTATGTCTTGAAACATAGCACTGGGAAGAACATAGACACATTACTGTCTAGATTTGAAGCCAAAACTATCCTGCGGTTAGGGACAATGGAGAAGGGACTAAATGAAATGAGCGAAATTATACACTGCATATAAAGGTGATTTCCAGCTAAATATTTTCAACATCTATGAAAAGAAGATGGAATAGATAGTGCACCACAACGAGATTACAATGTGTTTTAACCTACTTCACAAGCTGAGCTGCGCCCCGTTACCCTACACTAAAAGACTCCATCAAGCTCAAGGTATAACTGCCGTGAGAAAACACAAGAAATGTAGTGTATCGGCAAAAAGGAGTCAATCAGGACACCAGCTTCAGGTTCCCATGACAACTATTGAGAGACACACGGCCAGGAAGTCAGGCAACGTGTCCTAATCACAACCACCGAGATGCACGGCGCCAGGAAGTCAGGCAAGATCAAACACAGAGCGTAGACGTAGAAAACACGTCACACACTACGGGCTTCATAGAAACGACCCTGGTGATAAGGACACGCCCGAACAATCAACCGCAACAAGCAGCAGTTACGGAGCACGCTGGAGACGCCGCCGGCACCGTTCAGCATTCATAAGAAGCAGACGACTCTTCCTAGGAGGCAAATCCACCGCAAACGCAGGTGCTCGCACATAGGGTGCATGTGTAACAAAGAAGCACTCGGAGTAAGCATGGATAAAACACGGTGTTGCTTCAGCATGTGGGGCACTAAACTGAACACCGCATTTAAGCCGTCTTCTTTTCCCAATTCACCGCCTAATAAAGCTCATCGGAGCATATATAGCATGCGTGATGAGTATCACAGATACTGCTTCACTTTAATTGCACACGCCCAAAAACACTCAGTACCCCCATCATCGCACGTTAGTCACAAGTGTGTAAAGCGATCAGAACCTGCGAGTTCCTCAGGTGAAACAAGTTCTAAAATTTTGTCCTCCACCATGCAACCCACAGACAGCGCGAGAACAAAAGTGACAAGAAGGGAGCACAACCATATGAATTACCAAAGTCTCTGACAGACTTCCACCAAAGTTGGCCACCTACTTCACGCCCAAGAACTTCCGGTATGTACAAACTTTAACACGAAAAAGAATCAGTTACAATATAGCACATACACATTAGCAGATAGCTAACATTTTCATGACTTGTATTGTATAATTGCAGCGTCCTACAAGAAGCTTCTCCCGCCCTGATGAAGACCTTCTGTCAAAATATTCCTTGATCACAGAACAAAGGTCGAAACGCGCTGGCACCACTTTATTGAGGCCAAGAGCCACCACTCTGAAATATTGTACAAAAATGGACCGTCTAAGCTTAAGACAACAGGCATAGACAAGGAGTTGTACATTTAATACTCTGACCTCACTAGGACCACGCAATAAACAGGCACCGTGGAGACAAAACAGATAGGCCCCGATAACCAAAAGTATAGTAGGACATATAAAGATTTATGAATGTTCCTATAAAATGTCCAAGGCGTTACTTTTGTGATTGTAATGTTCAATCTATTTCGTTATGTCAAAGTTTTCTAATTTTTCTATTTATGTGTGTCGTCATTTTTAGACAAATCTGTTGATGCGTCCATGTTTAAGTTTTGTCTTTAACACATGTATGAAACGTTTTTTTGTGACATAACAAAAGTGTTAATGTGCTATTCCATTGTTCTCGGTCAAAAAGAAAATGTTCAATATAGCCAAAGGATATGGCATTTGATTAAATTTTGATATAGTCTATTTGAAGTGTACGCCTATTGTCAATTCATGGTAAAACGTATCTGTGTATAAAGAGATAAAGTATTCTAAAATAAATAGACTCGGAGTTAATTAAAGGGACTCCTGTAGTTAAAAGTTGTGTCATTGATGGTGGGAGAGGTATCCCCTTTTGTTGAAATTTATTACTGATTCCAGCCTCTCTTTTCCTAAATTGAATCACTCCCATTATGAGATTCATGGTCCGGCAGTCGGAGCACGACTTGGGGTCGTGGTCGCGCTCCAGGCAATAGAGGCACACGCGGTGCGGGTCCGTCACCAACATCAGTCGGTTACAGGAACTGCAGGCCTTGAATCCGGGCATCCCTTGTGCACCAAGAGTTGATGGACTCAAAAAACGAATTCGATAAAAGTCGAGAAAAAGTCAGTCAAAAAGTGACTGGAGGTACCGCTCTCTCCGGATCTGCGCTTGCTGGCGCGGAAAAAGAAAGAACGGACGTCAGCGCGCGAGGGCGGCGCCTATGTAGCTACCACGACGTCATCCCGGCAACCACGACTCCGACGACAAACGCGGAGTCGACCGACACCACCTTCCGACGCGCAGGGGTACTGCTGATGAAAAACTTTCCGGATCCAGTCTGACGCCTGGGGGTAATTCTAAGGTAAGGATTCTATAACTAACTGTTTCTTTCAGATATATCAAGGCCAAGGGACATTAAAACCCAGCTCACATGAAGACAATAATTTATGATGTCTTTGTCGAGAGTGGCATATTAGTTACACCAAATCAAGGACTACAGCTGCATGGGGGATAGCTTGATTTGATCCTCTACATACTCTGGGCCCAACTCCTGGTGTATGGCATATTAAGGACTGCACATGGGAACTCCTAGAATGCGCCTAAATACACAATTTCCCTCCACCTGTAAACACCTCTATACTCAAGATGCCTGCACCATAGGTCAAAATTGGAATACATTTCCTTTTGTATACTTCCAATAGGAAAATATATTTTCTTCCAGTATTAGAGGCCAAATGAACCCTATTGCCTGTACATATTGCTGGTTCCTAGTTGTGAGACATGGTGCCCATGTGCTAGAGGAGTCGAAAGTAACTCTCAAATAAGAGGAAATGGCTAATCTTTCGAATGGATTTGCCTTTAATCGAGAAGCAGAGGGACTTTAAGTTGTTTGGACAACAAGCATTGAATGTTTTAGTGAAATTAGCTTATAAATTCAATTGCTCCATAAAATATACAAAGGCATCACGGAGCCTTTTAAGGCCACTGAGAGTTCTAAATAATAAGAGATAATAAGACTTAGTCATAAGCATATAAAAGGACATGTAAAGACTTGACTGGCATTTCCCGCCCATTCTTGATTAAATCAGCAGCCAAATCATTAGTATATAACAAAAACAGGATTGGCACTAAAACACAACCCTGACAGACAGATAGAAATGTAGGGCACGCAGAAAATCCACCAACCCCCAGGACAGTCCAATAGAATACAGAAGGTCTCATAACCTCGATCCGCTGACACTATCAAAGGCGCAAGAAAGATCCATAAAAGCTAAATGTAGTGAGCTGCGTTTGCCAAATGTATACTTACTTATTAGACATATTTACCCACTGATCCAACGTCCCAAGGAATGTCCTAAACCCATACTGAACCTCAGCTAAGATATTAGTCTCAGAGGTCCAGACAAGTAACCTATTCATGATAATTCTGCAAATAATTTTTACGATATGACCGAGGGCCCTGACAGTTCCCCTTTTCAAAAACCAGAACAATGATTGTTGAGTGCCAACACTGGGGAAGTTTGGTTTTACACACCGAATTTATGACATTTGTAAGAAGAAGGGCCACACAGCTCAACATTATCTTAATGTAGGTCCATTGGGACCCCATCTGGACCCGGTGTTTTATTAAAGGGACTTTTATTTATTGCTGCCACCACTTCACTTAGATAGAAAACTATATTTAAAGGCAAGTTTGGTGACTCCAAACCCATAGCATCACTTTCACTAGCCAAGGGGCAATAAATCAATTTTTTAAGTTAGTTATCCACTAATCGGGAACAGTCTTGAAGCCAAAATCCATTTTTAGGGGTTTGGAAACATTTACTGAATTGAATTTACTACTGAATTACTAAACTGAATTTACTGTTTTTCAAAACAACTTAGTGTTTTTTGATTTGCAAGAGCAGACCAGCTTATTCCATGTTTCTAGTTGTAAATCAGTCTTCCGTTTTTTCAAAGCCAGTTTCTTATTGCCTTCTGCAGGTTAATACTTTGTTCCTGTTTCTAGGAGATACTTTCAGCGCCATGCCAAACCTATAAATAGCACTTCTACAGACTATCAAATCAGGTAGGATGGTTGGCTTTAAGTTTGCCCAATGGCTTCAAAAATTGAGCCCCTGTCAGACTCTCCAGCTTTTCAAAGGCCTCGTGATATCGGACGGTCTAAGGTCCAGTGAGAAGCAGCTAAGTACAAGATCCGAGGTACAATCAATTAGGCAGTGCAATATGCTGTCCAGACTGCCAGATTTCCATGCTAACCGGAGCCCTTTATCTTTAGTGGAGAGCTTAATGCAGCCCCCAGCAAGAGTTTTCAGATTTCCTAATAGAGTTACTAAAGAAATGACCGGTGGGTTATGATCGCTATATGTACTAGCTTGTATAGATTCCTCTGTAATGTAATTGGCCAAATTCATTGAAACAAAGAAATAATCAATTGTGGTTCTGCAATCCCTTCCAGTAAACATGGCTATATTAGAGTAAGGAGGTCATGTCCACTCTAAAACATTACACATATCATGTGCCAACAGGCAGATATACAGAATTTTACCCCTTGGTTCTAGAGTATGGGCCACATCTATAGTAGCATTTGCTACAAAAGGATTTATTACTATTAGCATTGGTGTACCCCCACCTTCTAACTGAAGTCCCCTGCCAGCAGTAGGCTAAGATTCCCACCTGAATTCAGCTCAATGAAGTTAAAGAAAACTCGAAAATTTAGACGAGCTCTTGCTGAAAAATCTCATTATAAAAATTAGGTAAAACAAAACTCAAATTATGAGGTCATTTAAGGTGGATACCTGAAAAATCCCACTATTGACAGTAATCTGCAATATAGAAAATACTGAAGGGTTACTTTAGACCATGTTGTGAGGAGCCCTAGCCCTATCTGAAGCTGAGGGAAGTGAGGGCTCTCTAAAACAAATGAAGCCATCACAATAAGCTTGATTTGTGGCCCAAGTTTCCTGTAACATAGCTATATCGAAAGAACAAGTTACTTACCTTCGGTAACGATATATCTGTAAGAAACATTAGTTAGTTATAGATTCCTTACCTTAGAATTACCCCCAGGCGTCAGACTGGATCCGGAAAGTTTTTTCGTCAGCAGTACCTCTGCGCGTCGGAAGGTGGCGTTGGTCGGCTCCACGTTCGTCGTTGGCGTCGTGTCGCCGGGATGACGTCGCAGTAGCTACTTAGACGTCGCCCTCGCGCGCTGACGTCAGTTCTGTACATGACTTCCGCGCCAGAAAACGCAGAGCCACGCCAGACACTGACCACTGGTGCACAAAACTAGGGCACTGAAAGGATGTCCTTAACCCTAGAAATCAGTTCGCAGAACGGGGAGGTTGGGTGGGGCGGTAAGGAATCTATAACTAACTAATATTTCTTACAGATGTATCGTTACCGAAGGTAAGTAACTTGTTCATCTGAAAGAAATACGTTAGTTATAGATTCCTTACCTTAGAATAGATACCCCAGCACTACCAACCCCGGAGGTGGGTCTGCGAACCAAGATCACACCAGAAAGTCCTGGAGAACAGAACGGCCAAAGAAGCCATCTCTCCGGACTTGACTGTCAAGACAGTAGTGCTTCATAAAAGTGTGCAACGAAGCCCACGTAGCCGCCTGACAGATGTCATTCAGAGGAACACCTCGTCCCAGAGCAGTGGTAGCTGCCGTCGCCCTGGTGGAATGGGCGCGCAGCCCCACTGGAGGCTCTTTCTTTGCCAAAGAATAACAGGCTTTGATACACAAAATGACCCAACGGGAGATAGTTCGTTTGTGTACGGCCCGACCCTTCTTGGCACCCACGTACCCAACAAAGAGCTGGTCATCCACCCGGAACTGTCTGGTGCGATCCAAATAAAAGGAAATCGCACGTTTTGGGTCCAGACGGTGGAGCCTCTCTTCCTCCTTCGAAGGATGCGGAGGCGGAAAGAAGGTGGGCAAAGTGATGGTCTGCCCAATGTGAAAGGCAGTGACTACCTTAGGCAGGAAGGATGGACGAGTCCTGAGGACAACTTTGTCCAGATGCACAGATAGAAAAGGAGGCTTAGAAGAAAGTGCCTGGAGCTCACTCACCCGTCTGGCGAAGGTGATGGCCACCAGGAAAGCAGTTTTGAGAGTTAAGAGCCTCAGAGGACAGTTATGAAGCGGCTCAAAGGGAGCGCACATTAATTAAGTTAAAACTAGGTTCAAGTCCCACTGAGGCATAGCGAAAGGAATAGGAGGAAAGAGATGAGTTATGCCTTTTAAGAAACGATTTACCACCGGGGACTTGAAAAGGGAAGGCTGATCTGGGAGCTGAAGGAAGGCAGAAATGGCCGAGAGATAGCCCTTGATAGTGACCAGAGCAGAGCCCTGCTGGGCCAAAGAAAGAAGGAACAAAAGAACCTCAGAAAGAGGGGCAGAGAGGGGATCCACAGCCTTTGCTGTGCACCATGCCACAAACTTGTTCCACCGGCAGGCGTATACCGTCTTAGTGGAGGGACGCCTGGCTGCCAGAATGACATCGCAGACTTCGGGAGGCAGGTCGAATGACGTCAACTGCCGCCGCTCAATCTCCATCCACGCAAGGAGGTGGAGGCTGGACAGGTTCGGGTGGAGGACCGTCCCCTGTTGCTGTGACAGAAGATCCTCCCGAAGAGGCAGACGGGTCGGGGGATCGATGGCCATGTTGAGCAGCTCGGGATACCAGACTCTCCGTGCCAAATCCGGAGCCACCAGAATGACTTGGGCCCGGTCACGCCTGATCTTCTTCAGCACTCTGGGCAGAAGTGGTATAGGCAGAAAGGCATACAACAGACCGCAACTCCACTCGTGACGAAAAGCGTCGACTAGCGAGTGCCGCCTTGGAAATTCCAATGCGCAGAATTGCTGACATTGCACGTTCTCTTCGGTGGCGAATAGATCTAACCAAGGCTCTCCCCACTGTTGAAAGAGACCTTGCACCACCTCCGAGTGGAGACGTCATTCGTGATCCATCATGCACCTGAGGCTGAGTTCAGCGAACCTGCCAGGTGTAGAACCACCAGGGATATGCCCTGATGTTCCAGCCATGTCCAGAGGCGGAGGGCCTCCTGACATAGGGTCCACGACCCCACCCCGCCCTGTTTGTTGCAGTACCACATGGCGGTGGTGTTGTCTGTGAACACCTGCACTACTCTTCCCCGGACAGAGGGAAGGAATGCTTTGAGTGCAAGACGAATCGCCCGAAGCTCCAGAAGGTTGATGTGGAGCCCGGACTCCGCCGGAGACCAGAGGCCTCTGATCTCCGACTCTCCCATGTGGCCGCCCCATCCCAGAAGGGAAGCGTCTGTCACCACTGTGTGTTATGGTTGGGGTAGGGAGAGGGATCTGCCGTTGACCCAATCCTGGTTCGTGAGCCACCACTGCAATTGGCGTGCAGTGCCCTCCGAGATCTGGACGCAATCAGACAGATTCCCCTGATGCTGTGCCCACTGGAACTTCAGGTCCCACTGCTGAGCCCACATATGCCACCTGGCATGATCGACCAGCAGGATGAAGGAGGCCATGAGGCCCAGCAGCCTCAGGGTCATTCTGACAAACCCAGGATAGCGGCTGAAAGATCGGAATCATAGCCTGAATATCTCGGACTCGCTGTTCGGGAGGATAGACCCGAAACCGCGTTGTCTAGAACCGCCCCGATGAAGAGGAGCTTCTGAGAGGGAATCAGGTGTGACTTCGGCACATTGATAGAGAACCTCAGCGAATGCAGGAGGTCGGCCGTAATCTGGAGGTGGGAGACGACTGCCTGGGGCGAGCCCGCCTTCAACAGCCAGTCGTCGAGATAAGGGAAGACTGAAACCCCTGATCTGCGCAGATGCGCTGCAACCACCGCCATCACTTTCGTGAACACCCGAGGGGCGCTGGTAAGGCCAAAGGGGAGCACGGTAAACTGAAAATGGTCGTGGCCTACCGTGAACCGCAGGTAACGCCGGTAGGACGGGAATGTGAAAATAAGCGTCCTGCAAGTCCAACGCTACCATCTAGTCTTCCGGGTCGAGGGCAGACAAGACCTGAGCGAGCGTCAACATCTTGAACTTCTCCTTCCGGAGGAAGCGGTTGATGTTCCTGAGATCCAAGATAGGACGCAGGCCCTTGTCCTTCTTGGGGACCAGAAAGTAGTGGGAATAAACCACGACCTACTTCTGATACAGGAACGCGCTCGATGGCCCCCTTGGCCAGAAGAGCCGTAACTTCCTGCTGGGCCAGGTGATCCCCCGACATGCGGTGGTAATGCGGTGGCATGGCTGGAGGGGTAGCCTCGAAGGGGAGGGAGTAGCCCCTTGGGACTATTTGCAAAACCCACCTGTCCAACGTGATGGTGCGCCAGTGGGGGAGGTGATGGCGAATCCTGCCACCCACTGGCGCTTGATGGGCCTGAAAGGTCGGACTAGGAAGGTTTGGAGGCTGCTGCAGAGGGGGCGTTGGTGGACTGGACCGCCCGCTGGCTCCCGGAACCACGACGGTTGATCCCACGTCCCCGCGAAGGTTGGGTAACTTGCTGCGGCCTGTGGCTCTTGGCGGGACGTAGCGGGGCACCCCTTCTGTAGCCACGAAAGGGGCGAAAAGCAGACTGCGCAGGGCGGGTGGAGAGGCCCAAGGACTTGGCCGTAGCCCGAGAGTCCTTGAAACGCTCTAGAGTGTTGTCTGCTTTGTCGCCAAAAAGGCGACGGCCATCAAAGGGCATGTCCGTCAAGGTGTTCTGGACATCCCCCGAAAAGTCAGTGGATCTTATCCAGGCGTAGAGGCGAAGTGCTACTGACGTTGAAATGATCCTGCCCAGAGAGTTGGCGGTGTGCAGCCCACAATGGATGGTAAACTTTGCTGCATCCCTCCCGGTGGCGACAGCCTGGCAGAGCACTGCCATCCCACACAGAGTGGGAGTAACGGCCCAAGAGACATGCAGTGTTTTCCGACCGCAGTCCTAAGCTGGCGGAAGAGAAAATGTTCTTCCCAAGATGGTCCAGCTTCTTGGATTCCCTTTCCGGGGGAGTGGTAGGGAATGCGCTCTTGGAAGTGGAGGCTTGCACCACCAAGCTCTCCGGGGTGGGGTGTTGGGAGAGGACAGTGGGGTCGCCAGGAGCCGGCAATCATCCTGTTGGGCCTGGACCACGTGCCCAAAAGGACGTCAGTGAGGGCCTCATTAAACGGCAGCAAGGGCTCCGAAGAGCTCGCAGCTGGTTGAAGCACCTCTGTCAGGAGGTTAGTCCTGACGCCACCGTAGGAAGCTCGAGGTTGAGAGCCTCTGCCGCCCTACGCAGCACCACTGCGTACGACGCTCCCTCCTCCGTAGCCACGGTAGGAGGAGACAACATGTCAAGGTCAGGGGAGGTATCGAGACCACTGGCATCCCCCAGTTCCTCTCTCCAGTCCTGTTCAGATCCTAGCTGATCAGTTAAAGGGTCACCTGACCCCTCCCAGTCCTCCTCCTGATCCTCAGGTTGCCAATCTGGCTGAAAAGGGACCCCAGGGGTGAACAGGGGCACAACAACCCCACTCGGCGCCGGATCCGGCGTCGGTCCGGCTCCAGGTCCACGTCGGGACGGAGGCCGGGGTCGACGCTGGCCAGGGGGCGACCGGCGTCGAATGCGGTATTGGTGCCGGAGGAAGCGGTGCCGGTGGAGGTGTAACAAGGTCATCCAGGCCTGGATACAAGGGGGGCCTGCAGCACCGAGGCCGGAGCCGCCGGCAGAGAAGGCCTAGGCCCCCCGACCGAATCCGCGGGGCCCGAAGGCGCGCCGGCGGGTTCGGGCCGCCCGAAGATGGCATGCATCGCCTCGTAGAACGTACGAAGCTGGGCGGGAGTTGCTCCGGGTCCCGGGAAGGGAGGGAAACGCGGAGTCGACTCTCCGGGCTCCTTGCGCGGAGCCGCTGGAGGGGCACCACCTGCATCCCTCGTCGGATCGGCCGACCGACGAGGAGAAGTCAAAGAGCGACGATGCTTCTTCGACTTCTTCTTATGCTTCGACTTACCCGACCCCGAGTGCGAAGACTTCGATGACTTGGACGAATGGTGGTGGCTCCGCAACCGGTCCCTCGACCTCCCTCGCGACCTCGAACGGTGCGGAGCCGACTGCCGGCGCTCAAGCAGCTTTCGGGACCGCTCCCGCAAAGCCTTCGGCGCCATCGACCGGCAGTCGGAGCACGACTTGGGGTCGTGGTCGCACTCCAGGCAAGAGAGGCACACGCAGTGCGGATCCGTCACCGACCTCAGCCGATTACAGGAACCGCGTGCCTTGAAGCCGGGCATCGCTCGTGCACCAGGAGTCGAAGACTCGAAAAAGAAGTTGACAAAAGTCGAGAAAAAAGTCAGTCAAAAAGTGACTGGAGGTACCGCTCTTCCCAGATCTGCGCTGGCTGGCGCGGAAAAAGAAAGAACTGACGTCAGCGCGCGAGGGCGGCGTCTAAGTAGCTACCGCGACGTCATCCAGGCGACACGACTCAAACGACGAACGCGGAGCCGACCGACGCCACCTTCCGACGCGCAGAGGTACTGCTGACGAAAAAACTTTCCGGATCCAGTCTGACGCCTGGGGGTAATTCTAAGGTAAGGAATCTAGAACTAACGTGTTTCTTTCAGATATATTAATATAATCTATCCAATTTTCCAAATGTAATTTAGACATCGCACGCGCTTTATTCCAACTTATTTCTTTTAAATCACCTACTCTAGAAGGTGTGCGGTTGAATTCATAACTAATAATGTCCTCCTAGGACTCTGGTATAGTTATCGGACAAGGTTCAAGCTCTGTCTGTCAATTGGTTTCAGATAAACCTGACGGCACAGAAAAATGATTGGTGACTGGAATTTAGGCAACTAGGTACAGGGTGGAGACAAACTGAGGATCTGAGACAGATTCCTGCATAATTGGTTTCAGGTGTCTATAGAAAAATCCTACAGGCAAAACCTTTACTGGTCCAGGACATATTAGCCCTTGATCTGATTGATGCACAAGTCCTCCAGCCATCTGCAGTTGTCTAAAATTAACAATAACAGAGTCATGTTAAAGCATTTTGTTAACTGTCCTATTTACACAACCCTGCACACCATAAGAATATTATTGCACAAGTTACTAACTTGTGTAACGATATATCTGTAAGAGACAGTAGTTAGTGACAGATTCCTTACCTTAGAATATCCCCAGGCGTCAGGCTGGATCCGGAAAGTTTTTTGCGTAGCAGTACCCTTGCGCGTCGGTAGGCGGCGTCGTGCGGCTCCGCGTCCGTCGTCGGCGTCGTGATCGCCGGGATGACGTCGCGGGCAGTACTTAGGCGCCGCCCTGCGCGCTGACGTCAGTTCTGTACACGACTTTCCGCGCCAGGAACGCAGAGCCATGCAAGAAGCTGACATAGGTGTCTGAAAAATACTAGGGCCCTGAAAGGGATGTCCTTAACCCTAGAAATCAGTTCGCAGAACGGGGAGGATGGGTGGGGCGGTAGGAATCTGTCACTAACTACTGTCTCTTACAGATATATCGTTACACAAGTTAGTAACTTGTGCATCTGAAAGAGACACGTTAGTGACAGATTCCTTACCTTAGAATAGATACCCCAGCAATACCAACCCCGGTGGTGGGTCTGCGAACAAAGATCAGACAAGGAAGTCCTGGAGGACAGAACGGCCAAAGAAGCCGTCCCTCCGGACCTGACTGTCAAGGCAGTAATGCTTTGTAAACGTGTGCAGCGAGGCCCACGTAGCTGCCTGACAGATAACCGGCAGCGGAACACCGCGGCCCAAGGCCGTGGTAGCAGCCGTTGCCCTGGTGGAATGGGCACGCAGCCCAACAGGAGGCTCCTTTTTAGCCAAAGAATAGCAGGTCTTGATGCACAAGGTAACCCAGCGGGAGATGGTCCTCTTGTGCACCGCCCGACCTTTTTTGGCGCCCACGTAGCCAATAAAGAGCTGGTCATCCACCCGGAAGTGTTTTGTGCGGTCAATATAGAAGGAGAGCGCACGTTTTGGGTCCAGACGGTGGAGCCTCTCTTCCTCTCTGGAAGGATGCGGAGGCGGAAAGAAGGTGGGCAAAGTGATGGTCTGCCCAATGTGGAAAGCAGTAACCACCTTTGGCAAGAAGGACGGACGCGTCCGAAGAACAACCTTGTCTGGATGAACAGACAGAAAGGGAGGTTTGCAAGATAGAGCCTGGAGCTCACTCACCCGCCGAGCGGAGGTGATGGCCACCAGAAAGGCTGTCTTCAGAGTCAGAAGACGAAGAGGACAGTTATGTAGAGGCTCAAAGGGAGCGCACATTAAAAGGTAAGAACCAAGTTTAAGTCCCACTGAGGCATCACAAACGGAACAGGAGGGAAGAGGTGAGTAATGCCTTTTAAGAACCTGTTAACAACAGGGGACTTGAAAAGGGAGGGCTGATCAGGGAGCCTGAGGAAGGCCGAGATAGCACAAAGATAACCCTTGATGGTACCCAGGGCAGAACCCTGTTGGGCCAGAGAGAGAAGGAACAGAAGGACCTCAGAAAGAGGGGCAGAAAGGGGATCCACAGCCTTTGCTGTGCACCATGCCACAAATTTGTTCCACCTGCAGGCGTATACCACCTTAGTGGAGGGACGCCTGGCTGCCAGAATCACATCACAAACTTCGGGAGGCAAGTCGAAAGGAATCAACTGCCGCCGCTCAATCTCCACGCAAGCAGGTGTAGACTGGACAGGTTCGGGTGGAGGACCGTCCCCTGCTGCTGCGACAGAAGATCCTCCCGAAGAGGCAGACGGATCGGGGGATCTACGCTCATATTGAGTAGCTCGGGATACCAAACTCTTCGAGCCCAGTCCGGAGCCACAAGAATGACTTGGGCCCGGTCGTGCCGAATCTTCTTCAACACTCTGGGTAGAAGTGGTATAGGCGGAAAGGCGTACAATAGACCGCAACTCCACTCGTGACGAAAAGCGTCGCCGAGCGAGTGCCGCCTTGGAAATTCCAACGCGCAGAACTGATGACATTGCGCGTTCTCTTCGGTGGCGAATAGATCTAACCAAGGCTCTCCCCACTGTAGAAAGAGTCCTTGCGCCACTTCCGAGTGAAGACGCCATTCGTGATCCATCATGCACCTGCGGCTGAGGTTCGTCCGCCCTGGCGTTCAGGGAACCTGCCAGGTGTTGAACCACCAGGAACATGCCCTGGTGTTCCAGCCACGTCCAGAGGCGCAGAGCCTCCTGACAAAGGGTCCACGACCCCACCCCGCCTTGTTTGTTGCAGTACCACATGGCAGTGGTGTTGTCTGTGAACACCTGCACTACCTTCCCTTTGACAGAGGGAAGGAATGCCTTGAGTGCAAGTCGGATCGCCCGGAGCTCCAGAAGGTTGATATGGAGCCGGGACTCCGCCGGAGACCAGAGGCCTCTGATCTCCGCCTCTCCCATGTGACCGCCCCATCCCAGAAGGGACGCGTCCGTCACAACTGTGTGCTCTGGCTGGGGAAGGGAGAGGGATCTGCCCATGACCCATTGCCGGTTCGAGAGCCACCACTGCAACTGTTTTGCAGTCCCCTCCGAGATCTGGACGTGATCGGACAGGTCGCCCTGGTGCTGCGCCCACTGGAACTTCAGGTCCCACTGCAGAGCCCGCATATGCCATCTGGCATGAGTGACCAGCAGGATGCAGGAGGCCATGAGGCCCAGCAGCCTCAGGGTCATCCGTACCGAAACCCAGGATAAGGGCTGAAAGATCGGAATCATAGCCTGAATATCCCGGACTCGCCGTTCGGGAGGATAGGCCCGAAACTGCGTCGTGTCCAGAACTGCTCCGATGAAAAGGAGCTGTGGAGAAGGAATCAGATGCGACTTTGGCACATTGATGGAGAACCCCAGCGAGTGCAGGAGTTCGGCCGTAGTCTGGAGGTGGGAGACAACTGCCTGGGACGAGCCCGCCTTCAGCAGCCAGTCGTCGAGGTAGGGGAAGACTGAAACCCCTGCCCGGCGCAGATGAGCTGCGACCACCGCCATCACTTTCGTGAACACCCGAGGGGCACTGGTAAGGCCAAAGGGAGCACGGTGAACTGAAAATGCTCGAGGCCTACCGTGAACCGAAGGTAACGCCGGTGGGCCGGCAGGACGGGGATGTGGAAATAGGCGTCCTGCAAGTCCAACGCTACCAACCAGTCTCCGGGGTCGAGGGCAGTCAAGACCTGAGCTAGGGTGAGCATCTTGAACTTCTCCTTCCGGAGGAAGCGATTGACGTTCCGGAGGTCCAAGATAGGACGCATGTCCTCCTTGTCCTTTTGGGCACCAGAAAGTAGTGGGAGTAGCAACCACGCCCTACTTCTGGGGTCGGAACATGCTCGATGGCCCTCTTGGCCAAGAGGGCCGTGACTTCCTTCTGTAGAAGCACCAAGTGATCCCCTGACATGCGGTGGAATTGAGGTGGCATGGCTGGGGGGTGGTCTCGAAGGGGAGGGAGTAGCCCCTTCGGACAATGTCCAAGACCCACTTGTCCGAGGTGATGGGACGCCAGTGGTGAAGGTGATGGCGGACCCTGCCCCCGACTGGCGTGCTGTGCACCTGAAAGGAGGGACTAGGAGGGCTTGGAGGCCGCGGACGGGTTGGAGGTGGTGGCCTGACCCGCACGCTGGTTGCCCGAACCGCCACGGCGGTATCCACGTCCTCGGCCACGCGAAGGCGCTTGCTGCGCGGGCCGTTGGCCGGGCTGTGGACGTGACTGGGCGCCCCTTCCGTGGCCACGAAAGGGGCGAAAAGCAGACGTATGCGGAGGGCGCACAACAGCAAGGCCCAGGGACTTAGCAGTAGCCCGTGAATCCTTGAAACGCTCCAGCGCATGGTCCGCCTTTGAACCAAAGAGACCGACTCCATCAAAGGGCATGTCCATGAGAGTATTCTGGACATCCCCTGAAAAACCAGTGGTTCTCAGCCAGGCGTGGCGACGCAGCGCCACCGTCGTTGCAAGCGATCTGCCCAGCGAGTCGGCGGTATCAAGGCCACAGCGGATGGTATACTTAGCCGCATCACGCCCTTCCGCAATAGCGCGGGTAAGCAGTGTCTGGACCTCCTCAGAACACTGCGGCAAAACATCAGCCACCGAATCCCACAGGGAGTGGGTGTATCGGCCCAAGAGGCAAGCGGTATTAACAGACCGCAAGCCAGCACTGGAGGAAGAGAAAGCCTTCTTCCCAAAGTGATCCAGGCGCTTGGATTCCCTATCCGGAGGGGCGGTAGGGAAGGCTGTTTGGGAGGCAGAGGCTTGGACAACCAAGCTCTCAGGGGTGGGGTGTTGGGAGAGAAACAGGGGGTCGCCCGGAGCCGGGCGATGGCGTCGGGCCACGTTCCTATCCACAGGAGCCCCTGTGGTGGGTTTGGACCAGGCACCCAAAAGAACGTCAGTGAGTGCATCGTTGAACGGCAGCACAGGCTCCGAAGAGGAGGCCGCCGGCTGAAGCACTTCAGTCAGGAGGTTAGTCCTGACGGCCACTGTAGGCAACTGGAGATTTAAGGCTCCAGCAGCTCTACGCAACACCGTTGCAAAATTAGCCCCCTCCTCCGTTGCCACGGGAGGAGACAGCATGCCAGAGTCGGGGGAGGTATCCAGCCCACTGGCATCCCCAAGTTCCTCAACCCAGTCCGGGTCAAACTCGCACTGTTGTGTGAGAGGGTCGTCAGACCCCTCCCAGCTCTCCTGGTCCTCCTCAGGTTGAAAAGATGGAGGAGGAGGGACATAAGGGACCCAAGGCCTCATCGGCGCCGGAACCGGCGTCGGGCGACGCCGGTTCGGCTCCATGTCCGGACCCGGGGAGAACCGGGGAACGACGCCGCCCGGAGCCCCGGACGGCGTCGGAAACGGCACCGGGGACATCGGCGTTGGCGGAGGCGTGGTTAGGTCAACCGGCGTCGATGGAGGTTGCGGCACCACCGGAACCGGGGTCGAGGCCGGGGCCGGAGCCGAGGCCGGGACGAAGGCTGGTGGGACAGGCGACGCCGGGACCGGAGTCGACGGCGACGCCGGAGCAACCCCATCTGGGCCCGCGGGGCCCGAAGGCGCACCGGAGGGACCTTGAGGCCCGAAGAGGCGGGCCATGGCCGACAGGAATTTCTGTACTTCGGCCGGAGTCGCCCCGAACCCGGGAAGGACGGGTAATGCGGGGGCAACTCGACAGGCACGTCCGGGGCCGCGGGGCGGGGACGGTGCCGACAGGGACCTCAGCCGAGTCGCGCGACCGGCGAGGCGAAGTCTTAGAGCGATGACGCCGCTTAGACTTCTTGTGCTTCGACTTACCGGAGGAGCGCGAAGACTTGGATTCCGACGAACGGCGGGGACTCCGCGTCCGGCCCCTCGACCTCTCCCGGGACCGGGGCTTGCTGCGGCGCGGAGCCGACTGCCGGACTTCAAGGAGCTTTCGAGACCGCTCTCGCAAAGCCTTCGGATGAAGTTTCCGGCAGTCAGGGCACGACTTCGTGTCGTGGCCTCGGCCGAGGCAGAAGAGACACTCGAGGTGGGGGTCCGTGATGGACATCATACGACCACATACCTCGCAGGGCTTAAAGCCGGGCATCCCTACGACACCTTAGGAGTCGTGAAGACTCGTTGAAGAGAACAGTGAAAAATTTCACAAAAAGATAGTCAAAAAGTGACTAGGGCACTGCTCTTCCCGGATCTGCGCTTACTGGCGCGGAAAAAGAAGAACTGACGTCAGCGCGCAGGGGCGGCGCCTAAGTACTGCCCGCGACGTCATCCCGGCGATCACGACGCCGACGACGGACGCGGAGCCGCACGACGCCGCCTACCGACGCGCAAGGGTACTGCTACGCAAAAAACTTTCCGGATCCAGCCTGACGCCTGGGGATATTCTAAGGTAAGGAATCTGTCACTAACGTGTCTCTTTCAGATACAAAAAGCAACAGTTTGATTTTACATTCTTATGCAACTAATGTATAACTTTATTTTTCAGCTGATCGGTTGAGCCGGTTGACAGGGGGGGCTAGGTGTGGTACACTAGCCAATGCAATGACGTATGGACATGCTGCAGGAGGCAGATATAGTGACTGTAGAAGGTACCTCGGCACTATGCTGAGTAAATCCATTTCTAGAGTTCATAACTCCCAAAATCCCTCGTTGTACTTCCAGATTCTTAGCTATTACCTCCTGTGTCACTACAGGAGTAGGAACAGCGATATTTATAGTAGGTGGGTGAACCAAAGCAGCACGTAAAGTAGCCCCTAATTTTACAACTGATCATCAATAATCCCCAGACGGTCATGCTGAGGATGAAGGCTATTTTTCAAGAGGGGCTTAACTTTGCACATAGCAACTCTGAGAGTTCATTCAGATTGACCAACTTGTTGGCATCTGGAGCAACTTGCAAGGAGCTACTACAATCCTAGTCACCTATATCGCTAGGCAATCTTTTTTTGCGCTTAGCTGCCAATTCCATATCTGTCGAGGGTAGAGTTCTAGATATGAAGGCAGCAGTGGGAGGTAAAGTTTTGCAAATCCCTCTACTAAAATTACTGCCATTACAATGAACTTGAGCTTCCAAAACAATCATGCGCTGCACTGTTGAAGCAGAAGTCAGCTCATGTGTCTCAGTTGGGAGTGAATGCCACCTTTCTGCCAGCTCGATTTCCTTAGAGACAGCCCATACAGCACGTTCAAGAGAACCCTTTATTGTTGAATTTGGTTGATTATCTTCCAACTTTTGCCTACCCAACATTGCCATATTAAAGAACCAAGTGGGGAGGCCTAGCCCGGCCTCTTCACCCTGCTGATGGGCACAGACAGGCCCGCTCTTGGCCAGGCACAATATGCGTTTGTCCAGCACGGCTCGAACGCGCTCTATATAGTGCGGGTGAAGACTGCCCCTGCTTCTCCTTCAATCAAGGCCAACTACAGAGTAGGCTATGTAGTTCGTGGTAGCCCCTGCCTGTTGTCATGCGTCATGTGCTGCCGGAGAGGAAGGCGCTCTATACAGCGCGGGTGAAGAGTTCACTTCTCCTTTAATCTGGGTCAAGTGCAGCATGGGATATGTAGTCCATGATAGCCCCAGTCTGTTGTCAAGCATACACGTCACTCCCATATAAAAAGGGAATAGAGGCCACGGAGTGGGCACTACTGACAAGATGCACGTGGAACAAACAATTTTCTTCTACTTGCTCTTTAACAGTTATTTTCATGAGAAAGTGAATTCTACCTACAGCTCAAATAGCATCTATTGGTAGTTTGCACAGCACCCAGCTACGCTAATCTGTTTGAAGAGGACCACATATTCCAGCATAATGCATGTTCTAGTAACATATATCAGATTTATAGATAACACCTTTATTATCTGGAGTAAAAGCAAATAATTTCGGTTTAACCAAATTGAAAAGCTCAGTCTGAATATTGAGTGCCTTCACTTCACATGACATACAATCAAGAAGCTCACATTTTAAGGTCTGATGGTCTGCATGAGCGAAAAGGGCATACAAATAGACATCTACAGGAATCCAACTGAGAGAAACAATCAACTTCATCACAACAGTTTTCACTAACCATCTCCTAAAATAAATATTCTATACTCACCATTACTCAAGGTAAGAAGAACTGAAAAAATTTCAAGAAGACACAAAAAGGAAGAAATGGGGTTTAAATGTTTTAGAGAACTAGGTTGGAATGATGACTTTTTAGGAAAAAAACAAATACAGAGCAACAATGAGGACACGTAAAGGGCTGTTAACCAAGAAAAACTATCCAAATACGAAGAGAATGGTGTTTTAATCTAAATGGAGATCGGGCAAATCAAATGAATAATTTTGAGACATGAGTATGTTACATGCAGATTCTAATTTTAAAGACTTATTAAGTGAGCGACCTAGTTTTCTTAGAAAAAATCCAATAAAAGACATTCAGAGGAAGGGCAAAAAGGAGAACAAGAGCTTGAAACTGATTAAAAGGGAACATTTCCATGTCACAGCTGCACTGTAATAGCATTATAAAAGGATGAGGTGTTACATCCATATAGTGACAAAACTTTTCAAGTAAAGGTCAATACAACGTGTGACACCCAGAATTGTGTATATATTGAAATGAACGTGCAGCCAAGTGTACGTGAGGAAAAAGAATGCAAAACAAAAATGCAAGCTAATGAACATAAAAGCAATATATCCAAGAACCTGAAAAAGACTAGCTGCACATTTCAATGAACACAAGCATGATGTCAGTTAAAGCAAGTACCCTGTATTGGAAACTAAGAAAGCCAAACCAAATATGGATGTCAGGAAGGCACTCCTACAAACAGATGCTCACTGGCTAAAGTAATTAGACAGACTACAACCCAAGGGATTGAATTCAAGAACTGAATTATTTTGTTTAGTATACACACTTATTCTGATATGGGACAAAAGGGATCTCTACTTTAGAAAACTATTTTTGAGTGGGTCATGAAGAAAGTGTGATGTTCTTTAGATATTATGATGAAAACTATGATTCTATGTCAGGACTGAAGGATCGGATTATGAGTATTCTCCTTCAACTTTATTGCTCAGCAGCTCAACATAACCATTATATCCCAAACAAGATAAACACTAACATGAGTGAAACTTGAAACCAAACCACAGTGAATAGCGTTGCTATTGGACTTCAAAACAGTCCACAAAAGAAAACTACTGCTCTTTCTTTGCTGTTCAGCAGCAAGAGAAATGCTTTTCCATTGTTGATCGCTTGAAGGTTTAAGAGTTTGAACCGTGGTGCAGATATAAGGATTTAGAGTTCATGATATGCAACTCTTTTTACTCAATAATAATATGTTTGTTGTTTGGTGAATATTAGCACACTACGCAACCTCCACCTAATTTGTGGGTGCTAATGTGTGTGGAGCAGCTTCGGCTCCTCTTAGATTTGTGCAGCGGTGGTAATGAAAAGCATGTGCACTTTAGTAATATTCATTACCTCTCCCCAGGGATGAGGCAGCAGCGCTGATTAACTTTGCATTTCAGACCCGCGGGGTCGGAAGAAAAACACAAGCCGGGCAAACGGGTTATGCTATACCGCACAACGGGGCACGTGACGGTATAGCATCCCAGAGGGTGTGCTGCAGCTAGCACCGCAACCTGTGCACATTTAGTTGATTTCCGCTTCAGTGAAGGCAGAAATAGTGCAGCCCTGCCAAGTATCATGCATTAGGCGTTAGACTAACGCATTTCAGTGAGGTGATCCGCTTCACCGCACTGAAATGCAATGTCACACATTATAATAGCGCCTCCTCAGCCGTCACCTGGAGCGCTGCGATATTAGTAATGCACTATACAAGCTGCAGTGGCAGCGCGCACTGGGCGATGCTCCGGGCAGGCTTGGGGGCTCTGGCTGAGCTCAGCCTGCACAGAGCTACAATGTAACACTATGCACCCTACACCAGCGCGGCAATATCAATCACGTCAGGATGGTCGGAGTCAGTGCCCAATGACACACACCAGTAAGCGGGTCCTTCCGCCCCTGCTGTCTCTTGCGGTGTGAACGGTCGGGCGTCGGCAGTTTTCATAAAGTTTTGGATCCGACCCCACTGGCTCGCTGTCTTGTGAACCACCTGCTGGCACATGCTGATAGCAGTCATGAGGATCCACGGGGGCTCGGTTCAGCACGCACTTGCCTTCTTTTACTTTCTAAGCAATAGGGTGCGTACGTTACACTTGATAGTTCAGGCCATGGCTGGTCAAGGCTTTTATCCCCCACCCTGCCACTCCGTGCGATCCACAGTGTTTAAGTGGGGCTCTGTGCACGGGGCACAGCACGGCAGGACATCAATGCCCATGATGCTGCCACTTAATAGTTCCTGAGCACTCTGGGGGCCCACCGGCTGCTGCACCAGGATCAAGTTTTCACCAGTTGTTTCTTTCTCGTCTCTGGATGGCGCAGGCGTGCCAAAACGTCCATACTCTCAAGGCAAGTCATTATCAGCTGCCTGGCACCGGAGTTAAGTTTCGGCAAAGTGTTAGGTGAGTCCTCAAATACAAGTTTTTGGTTCCTCAAATAGTGATTACATGATAGTAAAATAATGGTTTGCAAGTCGGTAAATATTTAACTGCTTTCCTGAATATTTTATTGTATTGTATCGTCATTTTATTGTGTGGATAGTAATTCGCTTTCCATTAGGCACATGAGAGAGCTTTCATATTGAAGCTTGAGCTGGGCCCAGGTCATGAAGAGGTGACTGGTTGCTATGGAAACTGGCCTCGGCCCAGCTAAGTTATTTGCTGGGATTTTGGTTACAATAACAGACTCTGTGGTTCCAGCCAGCAGGTCCCTCAGGTCACAGATCTGGATTTAAATGCACTTCCGAGTCTAAACCCACACCATAATTGGTGATTTCATATTTATTTCCACTAAGGTGTGCATGAATCAGTAGATAGTATGCGAGAGGCCAAACCTCACAAACCATACAAAAAGACCTAGTGCATAGGAAATTTGAAATAAAAGGTTTTTTTTTTCTTCTTTTTTTACAGTGCGTAAGCAAACATCCTGTCCACCAAGGAGGACAAGCACAAAAAATTCCCGACCGCTATACTCAAGGGAGACATCTACACAATCAAAAGTACACAGCTTACATTCCAATGCAGCTGTTTCAATATACAAATAGTGCATATATCGTGCTAAATCCCATTCAGCTCAGTAGGACCCTGGCAGCTGCACATTACAAAGCAGGGTCATTAGTGTCTCTGCTTTTCATGCTTAATTAATAAAATCACAGCTTTCTGGAAGTTGCAGGTAGGTGGGCCAACCTATGTAACATTTGTTTAAGAGTACGATCAGGTCACAAGGGCACTAGTGCCGTTCCATTTCTGGTGCTTTCCAGCAGTTTCAATATCTTCTTAGAGTTTCTCGTTGCTCAAATGAGTGTAATTTCTGATATATAAGCTCACAGTCCTCATAAATGCCGGGATCCAGCAGCCATGGTGCGTGCCAGGGTACGAGGACACCCTGTATATTTATAATCTCACCAACAAGCGTAAAAAGCTTCAAAGCGCGCACTCCCTCCACGGCAACATTCCAAGCCAAGTCAGGTTCAGATTAAAGAGTGATTTATTTTCATAGCCGAAAAAACCCAACGCGTTTCGGCCTCTACACACCTTAGTCACGTGAAGATGCCGAAACGCGTTGGTTTTTGGGCTATGAAAATAAATCACTCTTGAATCTGAACCTGACTTGGATTGGAATATTGCAGTGGAGGGAGTGCGCGCTTTGAAGCGTTTTAAGCTAGTTGGTGAGATTATATATATATATAAATATATATGTTTCCCTCGTCTTCATTGCTTGATTTTACTTGTGAGAAAGTGTCACTCAAAGTCGTTAATTGTCACTCATGAATTACACTGAAATTATGGAAATGTCACACAAACAATCTGAGACCTTGGCAGCTATGATAGTGAGATCAAGCATGCATAGGCGGCAACACTCTAATTAGGCTCCACAGGCAGCTGCTCTTCTTGAATGCGGAGCTTTGGCATTTAAGATTTTCCAGAGCTTGCTGAACAACGAGGGTGTTACACTACAGTGTTATTACCAACAAGCATTGTCCCTTTAAAGCATCACTTGCTCATTTTAACTGAGCCAACTAGCCTTGGTACCTGCAAATAACTGTCCTACTGAGGGTAGGAGTTTCTGGGTGCCCCACATTTCTCATTAATGTCAGTATAATACTATTTACTGCCACCTCAGCTACCATAGCAGATGCTTGCTGGGGGGAAACGATGGAGACAATGTAAGAATAGGAATTTTTCCTTCCCATCGTTGAGGGCCTGAAGGATGCCATAGATGCACCGCTCCAAACTGTGATATCTTCAGCCTTAGAACCTTTGGATAGCCAGATTGTTAAGCAGATGGCAAAACGCAGTATTCGACCCTCCAAGGTGAATAATAAGGGGACTTATCATCCTGAAGACCCTCAAGTGCCCAAAAGGGCAAAAGCAAGGCCAAGACGACGCAAGCCTCCCCCCATCGGACACCTTCAAAAGGCTCCGACAAGCCTTCTTAAAACTGAGTGCAGATACCCTAGAAAGTCCTTTGGACAATTATCACCCTGGGGATACCCTAGAAGGAGAGAGTTATTCCCAGCATGGAGAGGATCTTGATGCTGGGGAAGGGTCCAAGAACCAGAATTCTGGGGAGGAACCAAGTTCCAGTAGACAGTGGTGGGCGAAATGCCACCCCAAATGACCCCGGGGGAGAGACTGGTATAGACACCCCAGTGGGGGGGTCAAAAAAGCGGAGGCGTGCTTGACCCTGACTATACAACACCTGAGCTCCGCAAATTGGGTCCAGAAGCAAAAGTACCCCAATATGTGGGGGGCTGTATTCGGAAACATATTGACAAAGAGGTCCATGGACAACTAAAAACAGAATGACAGAAAGCCTCCCTTGCAGGAAAAGTGGCATGGGTCCCAAAAATTGATGGTAAGATGGCTACATTTATAAATAAATGTATAAAGAACCCGAAAAAAGAATTAGATCGCTCATGGAAGTCCTGTCAGGACAAACTCCTTGATTTGTTGGAGCTATTCACAAACATTTTAGACACGGTCAAAGAGGCCAGAGAAACTAGCAATCTTCTCTTACCTGATATCCTTTCTGAATAGGCACAAAGAGCTGTCAGCGTTTTGGGGAATGCGAACTGTGCGTTGTCTTCCAAGCACAGGAGATTCCTATTGATCAAAATTGACCTTAAACTATGGGAACTTGCCACCACTGATGTAGGGGCAGTAGTGGGAGAGGGTTCTTCGGGGACCCCTTCTTAAAGGAATCAAGTAAATTTGTCATAGTATTCTCCTCCCTTGATAAAGCTCAGCAATCCAACAGCAGGATCTTTGGCCAGGAAATTTTTTGGGTGGCCAGTAGAGACAGGGGACACTCGTCTGGCCATCCCTATGCCCCAGCCTCCCACAAGTTACAGATAAAGAGATCACTACCGTGGAAAGATCACCGGACGTTCGGGGACATCTTTCGCACCGAGGCAACAGCAAAGACCCAGGCAATACAGGAGCATTCTGAGGTGCTAGTAATGCACCAGGTGGATCCACCAGTAAAGAATAACCCTTTTTTCAACAAAAAGTAGGGGACAGGCTACCATGGTAGTTCACATTTGAGAGATATCAGATAATGCGTGAGTGCTCCAGACCATCGTGGGTTTTCACACAGAGTTCTAAGGAACTCCACAGCAGAGAACCAGCCCCTTTTATCTCTTCTTTTCACAGGTAGATGCAGTGACAGTAGATCAAAAAATGTAGGCCATTATTTCAAAAGTGACAGAGCCTCTGCACCCGGGAAGTTTCCTAAGCAATCTCTACCTGGAGGAGAAAAAGGACAAGGGACACAGGGCAGAATAAACCTGAAGGATTTAAACAAATGGCTGGTATATCGCCATTTCAAAATGGAGGGCATGCACCTCCGCAGGGAGATCCTTTTACCAAACAACTGGCCGGCGAGACAGGACTTGAAAGAAAAACGCATTCCTCACCATAACGATTTTCCCACCGCTTAGATGATTCCTTCAATTCTGGTGTAGACAACAAGTGTATGAGTTTGTGTGCCAACCGTTCGGTCTTTCCTCCTCACCTTGGTACTTCAGCAAGGTATTAAGACCGGCCATAGAATGGCTAAGACCAAGAGGCATCAGGCTGATAGTTAATCTAGATCATCTATTACTGAATGAAGGGCCTACTGAGACTGACAGTGTCTCTTCTCCGGGTCAAGGATTCATAATTAACAAACATAAGTCTGAATTCGAGCCTTCACAGAAAGTCTTCCTGGGGTTTGGGATGGATTTGATTCAACCAACGCTGAAACTGCCTCAGATGAAAATGGCTCTAATAAAAAGGGAGCTGAAAAAACTCTCGTAAAGGTGAAGATCTCCCTTCGACAACTTGCTAGGATAACAGGAGACTCCTTGTACCATCCATACATGCAATATTCCCAGGGTCCCTTCATTAAAGGGCATTGCAAAGACTGGAAGCCATGCACCTCAAGAGAGGACTAATATACATGGAGGAGGAGATTCTCACGCTGGAGGCCCAGACGCAGATCCAGTGATGGTTAAACCATATGGAAGTGTGGAATGGCAGAGCCACCTTTTGCTTGGGACCGTATCTCATTATAGAAATGGATGCAAGCTGCTCAGGCAGCTCTCTAGGTGTATATTACCACAGGAGGACCATGGTCAGACCAAGAAGAGCCTCTGCTCATAAACTGCCTGGAACTCCTGGCAGATTCATTCGCAGGGAGCATTATGATGGTGAACAAAGTTTCCTGCTCCATCCTCCTCAATATGGACAATATATCAGAGGACTGTTACACTGGCTAGGAGGGACGAAGTCCACAGTTTTGGCGGAACTGGAAAAGGAGTTCTGGTACCACTGCCTGTGGAACATAATATCGGTGATGGGTGAGTATCTCCTGAGGAAGCAGAACTCAATTGCGTACTAGTACACCAGAAACCTATAGGAGTCCAGTGCCTGGAAACCAGATTTGGAATTGTTTCAGAGTCTAATGAACAGATGGGATCCATGCCTGATAGACCTCTTTGCTTCCCATCTGGATCACAGACTTTCAAGTTTCATCAGTTGGCGCCCGGATCGCCTTGTGGAAGAGAGATGGGTGAGTTCCTACAGGATTGGCGATAGAACCTAGGATATGCTTCCCCTGCATTCTCAATAATTACCAGACTGATGGCGCAGGTAAGGAGGCAGCAGGCAGAAATTGTGCTAGTGGCGCCACTTAGAAGATCCCAAGCTTTGTTTCAAGTTCTGGTACTTTCTATGGATTCTCTAATACCACTACCTAGACTCAGAACCTGCTGAGGGATGCTCATGGCAACGTACATCAGCTAGTACAGGAAGGAACACCCACACTGATGGTACCAAGGATTCCAGGGGACACTGGGACTTCCCCGGCTTATAGCGACAAGTTTCAAATCTCATCAAAAAAGCATGGGAAGATTCCACAGTCAAAAGCCACAGCTCAGACTAGAGTAGGTAGTCACGCTGGTGTCTGGGACTGGGTCTTTAACTGTGTGGGCGCAGATTTAGTATGTATATTGACCTTCTTGTTAGAACTGGCGGAGGCAGGTGTGGCCTGTAGGACAATCAACGCCTGCAGATCAGCTATCCCAGCGGAGTATCTCCTTTTCAATGAGATTCCAGAGGGGGAACCCTCACTACTGTGTAGGCTGTTATGGAGCATCGTAGCTTCAATACTCACACCAGTGAGACGTAAATGTCACATTGAAACTATTAGAGTCTTGACCTGATAACCACTTCTTGTCCAGGAAGCAATTAGTAGGTAAGTTAGCAACATTATGTCTTATATCTTGTAAAAGGGCTTCTGATATAACAGTATTGGACCTTTCTGCAAGAAAATTTATTCCAGAGGGAGTATCTATTACTGCTTCTACAACATAAAACCCCGTATAGTGGTGGTGATAACATAACATGTGTATTTGTAAAGCGCACGTATCACCCAAGGGTCTCAAGGCGCTGAATAACAGATGTATATTGTTACCCAACTCAATGGTACTCATTTTATCGACCTCAGATGTATGAAAGGCTGAGTGGACCCGCCGGGATTAGAACCTGTGACCATGAGGTCGAACACGGGCCCCTACAGTGGATGCATTAGTCCACTGCGCCACCAGACCCGGCTGATACAATAGCCAGCTGTCCCTCAACAGCCTAGGTTATGTGTAGTGAGGTGTATCAGAGACTACGAAACTATGAGGGAGGAATGAAGACCTCAGGCACATCACAACTGATGATAGCAATAAACAAACCATTTAAACCAGTCTCGTTCCTAACCATTACATGATTGGTGTGATGGATCATGGAGGGAGTAGGCATCGATACGTCCATATTTGGGGCACATTTCACCAATAGGGGTGATGGCCTCTAAGGCTTTGTCTCTGGGTATTCGCTTAGCGGACATCCTCAATAAGGCTGATTGGTCCTCAGATTCCACCTTTAAGAAGTTTATATTTCAAGCCAGAGACGGGGTGGCAACACTGGTGGTAAGCAAGTTTGAACTTGCATAATCTAAGTCTCCGGTCCTGACAGAATATGAAATTTCCTAGCTAACATAAAGGAACGTTTCAATTCTATTAAGGACATGGAGGCGAAGATCATCCTACCTAGGGAAGTACACAATTAAGTACCTCCCACACAGAGGAGTTCATGAAGACTACAACTGTAGGTATAAGTATGATTGACACTTGTTCAAAATGTTATAACACTGGTGGGATAGTGTATTTGATGGGATATTTAAGTTGGATCAGGGATGACTGCAATTTCTTCTTTTTCTGAACAAAAACTGGAATTTTAAGGCTGGGTTTAGTTGTGGCTGATGTTTCGCATGACGAAAGAGAAGTGCTTTTCCTTTGTGGACTGCTTTGAGGGACATGGAGCAGTGCTATTTGCTGTGGTTTTGCTTCAAGTTTAGTACTCATGGGACATTTAGTCTGTATATTGTTTGAGATATAATGGTGATGTTAGGCTGCTGAGCAATAAAGTTGAAGGAGAAAATGCATAAGCCTTGCCTTCGTGTCCTTAATAGAATTGAAACGTTCCTTCACAATAGCTTGGAAAATATATATTCATAAGCAGAATGATATACAAAGATGATGGTTAAAGATAATATCAAACTGTCTATGGAGTGAGAGTGACACTTTAGGCTCTATGATAATAACAAGTAGTTGTGAGAAGATCGATATGTATAGAAGACGGACAGAAGCAAAGGTGAACATACATGGATAGGACAAGAATCCTTTCACTTCATGGTTTACAAGATGTGATCTTATTAGTAGCATATACGTGGGGGGACATACGGGGTAGATGTGATAGCACACTTTTCTCACTGGCAGTCAACATATGCTCCTTTTAGAGGTAGCTATGCAGGGAAAACTGGTAAATTCCACTCATAGGCAATCTCTGTAACATTAAGAGGTGTAACTACACACAACATATGTATGAGTGGCCACTGAAGGCAGAGAAAGGCTACTTTCGATTGACCACAATGCATTCTTATCTAAGGCAATGCACAGCGAACCATTCCATTATGGCAGAGTTATGGATATCCACTGTGGACAGAGTAGAGACTACAGTAATCTGCATCGTGGAACATTCTGATGTAAAGTCATCGGAGAGGATGCGTAAATCAACATGAAAATAAGTCAAATAGGAAAGGCTGTTCTGATGCAAGCAACCAAATATGGCAGTGAGAGGTCCACAGGAAGGAATCAGGAATCTTCGTTAAGTTCAATGGAGAGGAAATAAGGTTCTATTGTATGCATGCTTGCAGAGACAGATCTTTGATGAACATGCATGTGCTTAG
Organism: Calotriton arnoldi; assembly: GCA_963921515.1. Classification (NCBI taxonomy): domain Eukaryota; kingdom Metazoa; phylum Chordata; class Amphibia; order Caudata; family Salamandridae; genus Calotriton; species Calotriton arnoldi. Next base: position 3,937,212 of record CAWUFW010000420.1, on the reverse strand, counting down.
AACAGGAGGCACACCATTCTTAACAGAAAGTTAAATAGACACCGAATGACTAAGGACAATATCAGAGACTGAAAAGCACTAGGGAATTAATTTTTAGGAGGGTGACAGCAACATCAAGATCCGTCAAATGTGTCATTATGTTGCTGTGAATTTAAATTACATGAAAGAAGTATGCTGAAAAGATATTTTTTGCTAATATAGGCATCAAGAAATATAATCAACACAGTAATGTGATTCTTTGATGAAAAAAGACAACCTCTGATGAAAACAAACAATAGGTGCAACAGTATGCCATCAAGACGCTGTACACAGGGAGATAAGAGCCAGGGTTTGGGGAGTATGCATTGTAAATATGGACAAAGACACTGTGTTCCGTTTGTAAATCATAGATTAAAACAGATTACTGTTCGTGAAGTGAGACCAGGTTCTTCAAATGACAATGTGAATCAATGGTTAAGACTGTCCTCTAACTTTAACTGTATAATAAATAAATTGTTTTTATTTAATTTCATTAATTACATCCTATGATGCAAAAAAATTTGGTTGTATTCTAATTTTCACATTACATTAAAACTGGTTTTTTTCACTTCACTAATTTAGACTGGTCTCATTTGTCCCCTAACTTGCCTGTAGTTTTTCCAAATAACCCAATGCTAGGTTTAGGTAGTGTTTGTATAATTACATTGCTAAGTACAACATCAACAAGCATTGGCATAGCCAATAGGTCTCGCTTTTGGGACCTTATAAGTATTTATTTAAGCAGCATAATATCCTTTGTGCAATATTATCAACTGTTGCATGGCTAAAAACTTTTAAGGTTCTAAAGGCGAGACCTTTAGAACAATGGCAATTTTTTTTTGTTATGGGGGGCATAAATAACAGGAGGGTGAAGGTTAGTAAGTAAGTTAGTTAGTTAGTGAGAGTGACAGAGTTATGTAATTAGTGATAGAGTGAGTTAGTTAGTCAGTGAGAGAGTGAGTTAGTGTGAGAGAGTGAGAGAGTTATGTAGTAAGTTAGTTAGTGAGAGTAAGTCAGTGAGAGTGAGAGTTAGTCAGTTAGTGAGAGTGAGAGATTGTGAGTTAGTGAGATTGAGAGAGTACTGCAATCAGAAATTTGCCCGCGAGAGATTGTTTTTTTTTATCCCTCCTGTGGATGAAAGGCTGAGTTAGCCCCACTAAGCTTTAAATCTGATTCCTGCGGGTTGCACATAGATATTTCAGGTAGCCATTCAACACAATGAGCAGGATCGAAAAATAAATGTTTTGTTCCCTAAAGCGCTCGTTTTAAAGACGTCCTTTAACACATGTTACCTTGTGCGTCAAACATGTATAATTTGGAGACGAGGCTGGCTTTAAAGAGGAAGCACGTCATGGTACTGCAATCAAAAAGGTGCCCGCGAGTGATATTTCAAATTGCAAAAGGCACGCTAAGCACGAAAACATGTATAATTTGGAGACGAGGCTGGCTTTAAAGAGAAAGCACGTCATGGTACTGCAATGAGAAAGGTGCCTGCGAGAGATTTTTTTGTTTATACCTCCTGTGGATGAAAGGCTGAGTTAGCCCCACTAAGCTTTGAATCTGATTCCTGCGGGTTGCACACAGATATTTCAGGTAGCCATTCAACACAATGAGCAGGATCGTCGGCTTCTCATTGTTTCCTACATTGCTTATAGGCAAAAAAATAGTTGGTGAGGATGAAAAATAAACGTTTTGTTCCCTAAAGCGCTCGTTTTAAAGACGTCCTTTAACACATGTTAACTTGTGCGTCAAACATGTATAATTTGGAGACGAGGCTGGCTTTAAAGAGAAAGCACGTCATGGTACTGCAATCAAAAAGGTGCCCGCGAGAGATATTTCAAATTGCAAATGGCACGCTAAGCACGAAAACATGTATAATTTGGAGACGAGGCTGGCTTTAAAGAGAAAGCCAGTCATGGTACTGCAATTATAAAGGTACCCGCAAGAGATATTTCAAATTGCAAAAGGCACGCTAAGCACGAAAACATGTATAATTTGGAGACGAGTCTGGCTTTAAAGAGAAAGCCCGTCATGGTACTGCAATCAGAAAGGAGCCCGCTACAGAGGCATTTAATGACCCATGACAGAGGAAAGGCAGATGGGGGCTAAAGCCAGATGGCGGCTATGCGCGTAACTGTGCACGTAACCGCAAGCTTTAGGCCACAAGCAAAAGCTTTAGGCCACAAGCAAAAGCTTGTGGTGAGCTTTTTAAAGCCCCCTTACTAAAAACGACTACAAAACCATTCTTCAACCTACGTTGATAACTGGAGAGAAGCTACTTTCTAGGTTTTATGCTATTATACAATGTGAACTTTTTTTGCTATGAGACAGCGAGAGACTGTCACGCACCCACTTTTCTTTTTAATGTGATAAGCAACATGTCCGCATTTTATGAACTGAAGAAGTATAGTGGGCAGTTATAAAACCAAGATACAGTGCCCTTCATTTAAAATAAAAAAAATATTTTTGGGGTTTTTATAATCATAATAAGGCAAAATCCACAAAGTGAATAGCAAGCTAGTCAGCTCATTCTCGTTACACATCAGAAGACCATGTGTAACATTAAAAAATCTCCCCTCCACCCCTACTCATCTTTTCCCCTCCCACAGTTGCGTCTAAGTGGCCCTGCTTCTTGGTAGCATGTCATTATGCCCGAATTGGAAGTGTCTGATCTCCCAAAGGAAAAGTGGTGTCCCAGAAAAGATCATAATGTCATTAGCACTCACACCCTTAGTAGTATCCACTCAGGCAACTCATCACATCAGTCATTGGTGACAGAGGTCCTCTACGGCAAGTTACCTGGGGACAGTGCAGTAGGAGACACAGTGCCCTAAACACACATTAACCATCATTCCATTAGTAATGCTCAAGTGAAGTACCCGCAATTTTCGAATGAGTAGGATGACGATGCACATATTCTATTCTCAAGTGCTACTTACGAGATTTCAAAAATAGATCTTGAAAAACTAGAGGGATTAACATTGGAAGATACAAAGAGGCCATATTCTGGTTGTCTTGTTTCATCACTCGACACGTTCAGAGTACATTACTTCATCAACATAATGTGTACTATTGGAGGAGCGCAGGAGTAAAGCACAAAGGAGACAATCTGTGGCATTTCTGTGCCTCCCAAATGTACTTACTAACTATAAATTGCTTACAGTACTGGTGCCGGACAGTGCTGCTTCATGTAATGTTGCACAACACTTAAATTGTGCAAGTATTGATCTCAGACTATTGCTCAATTTGCTCCAGCGTGTGGGGACAGCTTAAAATTACATTGAATATTCAAATGGGGTTCCAACGGAATCTGAACATTATGTGGCCACAGAGTGGAGATTTTTGGGACAAAGAATGGTTGTGGCATTGCAGAGCATCTGTGAGATGAAGAGGTGGGAACAAGGCAGTCTGGGGAAGAGGGTTGCTAACTATGTCTAACATTCTCTTGCTTTTAATAAGTGCTTTGAAGATTCAGTTTGCATTGTGCCGTGCAGGCTTTGGCGGTAGTGGGAGGGGTTGCAAGGCTATCTGTTTTCCTATATCAATAAAAAACCATCAACATGGTTTGCCCAGTGTTCGTAGTGACTGTGGTGCCTTTTGAGTCAAGCAGGTTTAGGAAAAAGGCTGTAAATGAGTCCAGCAGTACGAAAAGGTAATATTTTTTTTAGGTCTCGCCTGAGCCAGCGCTTGCGCTGCTCACGGCGAGAGATTTAGTAAATGGGTTTTGAAAGTGCCAACCCAGTGGCTTTTGCTGGCCTCCAGCTTGCGTTCACGATGGCGTGCACGCGCACAGTTGCCATCCATTCCTCGCATCGCTGAGGCGCCATCTGGCTTTCTTCCCCCTCCCTCACCCGCTCCTCCCCCTCCCTCACCAGAGAGCGCGTCTCGCGGCCGCGCCTCTTTTTTTTTTTTACTTTTAGCGCGATGCACGCGCGCTTCTCGGTCTCCCTTGTTTCTTCTTTTGTACCAACCAATTTCTGTTAGTGCCCATATATAATCCAAATCGAACATTATCAATTAAAAAGCTGCACCTTCAGTCACTGAAAACCAGGTCGGATTGTCAGATCACACCAACTAAAAAGTACATTCGCCCTGGGTTACCAAAAGTTAAGAAAGTCACTTCTTTCAATCATGCCACAACTAACCGCTTATTATGGCCGAGCAATTTCCTACGCGACTAATAAAGGAATTAAGTAACCCTTTATCCCACGAGCAAGGCGGCAACTGAACACTTCCTGTGGGTTGGGGCTTTAATCAGACCATATTGCACCTTGATTCTCCCTCCTAGCAGGACACCGCTCCACCCACAGAACAATATACTGCTTCCGGGCGCTTTCAAGCGAGCAAGCAGCGCATATCTGCATTTTCTACAGTCAATATATATTAACTGGCTACCGGGTCTAAGTAACAATTGACTGATACTTAATTGGTCAATATAAATTCTGCTGCGGCATCTTATTTGAAGAATGCTTCGTCGGAACCTAGCTACCGCGTTACCACAAATTATTAGACCAGTGCACTAAAACGTATTGAGCATTTAACATCAATAAGATAAAAAAATCATTATTAAGGTGCCCCCTACAGTACTAAATTGAAAATTACTTGTTGTCACTCACCCTATAATAGGAGCAAGGTGATGTTTTGGTTTTATTCAATTTTAGACCTTTTGATTGTTTGAAACATACAAAGAATCATTCCATGGGTTTGCTTAATAGGATTTTTTTTCAATTCAACGTGACATTTGAAGCGTCACTGGTCATTGCTGAACGTTCTTAAATAACATTTGATCCCGATTAATCATTATTTTCACTGTCCAACAGGTCAATTTGAGATTTTTTTTGTACAGTGCACTACTCTAGAATTTGACACTTTTTTTCTCTAGAGCGCAGCGCTCTGCCCACGTTCCCTCTTAAGAGACTAGCTTTTTGGGGGTGGATGGTGGGGCGGGATGATCAACATCTGCCCTGCAATTAAAACGCATGTATTTTGAGTGGCTCCGTCATCACGCGCGCCAGACCTCCAGGGCACGCTGCTTCCCAGCCTGACGTATGTTGACATTTCGAAAGTGGCCGAGGTCGCGCTGACTCCCAGGGCTTAGTTTATGGCTGCCCCGCCCTGAGGTAATACTTGCTGTGCTCTCGTCTGAGCCATAAAAGCCCCTTAGCACAGTAGGGTTGTGCCAGGGGACACATTTGTTTACTTTGCGAGTGCATTTAATGTGGAGAATGCTCACTTAACTGGAATCGGCATGGGAATAGAGAACGCGCATTAGTAAGGTCAGCGGCTTGTCTTAATGCACTGTGTAAAACACACATTAAAGAACACACGTAATCGCCTGTTCCGGGAAGGGCGTGATTGTGGGTTTACCATGACGGTTATGAAGAGACAGCTTTCTATATACATGCACAACAATGCTGAGTAAAGCAAAGCACCGGCCACATGTACCCCGCCGAGCAACCACGCGACAAGTATGTGCAGAGAAATGAGAATGTGCACAGCTGTACATTTATGCGTCATCATGCGGCACTGAACGCTCACTTTAAATGTTGCCTTTCTCTCTAGCTTGTAAACACATCACATGGCGCCTTCACAATTAGCCAAATAATATTTGCCATACGTTTGTGTAGATTTTTCTATACCATGATGCTATTCCGGATGCTGCCCGAAATTCCTTTTCATTGGAAAACGTAACAAGCATTGGCATAGCTAATAGGTCTCGCTTTGGGACCTTATAAGTGTTTAGCCATGCAACAGTTGATGTTGTTGCACCAAGGATATTGTGCTGCATAACTAAATACTTATAAGGTCCCAAAAGCGAGACCTATTGGCTATTTTTTTTTTTAAATTTAATTTAAGGGGCACTACACTTTAAGTATCGCTGAGGCGCCATCTGGCTTTTCTCCCCCTCCCTCACCGCTCCTCCCCCTCCCTCACCAGAGAGCGCGTCTGGCGGCCGCGCGTCTTTTTTTTTTTTTACTTTTAGCGGGAGGCGCGCGCGCGCTCCTAACTTGTCTCTAAAATAATTCTGTAAGGACAAGGATGCCTACAAATACCAATCTGTGTTACAGTAAAGTGTCAAAGCATGGGATAATTTGTTCTAAATGTGTCCTTTCCTGCAGTGTGCGGTGCACATGTGTGCTCCCATGTGTGATGACATAACTGGCCGTATCTGGCAGGCATGTTGATTCATCAAACTGACTACAAGCTTCACACACCCTGTTTTCTTAGTTCCATGCAGAAGTGAAATGCGGGCATTCTGTTTCTGGAATTCTTTCCTGCAGTGTCAAAAGGAAGTCTGTAGTTCTGCCTCGGTGTTCTTTAATTTTGCAGGTCTCGGGAAGGTGATGACGCATCCCTGGCTGTTGTACTGAGCCTGTACACATCAGCTGCTGAAGTGCAAGAGGGCAGGCATTTGTTAATGCGTTGGCACATGAAAGCGCTTCTCTGCGATGACGAAGTATTTTAAAATGCGCGCTTCTCGCTCTCCCTTATTAAAGAAGAGGGCAGGCATTTGTTAATGCGTTGGCACAGGAGGCGCTTCGCCAAGCATTGGCATAGCCAATAGGTCTCGCCTTTGGGACCTTATAAGTGTTTAGCCATGCAACAGTTAATGTTGTTGCAGTAAGGATATTGTGCTGCATAACTAAATACTTATAAGGACCCAAAGGCATAGCCAATAGGTCTCGCCTTTGGGACCTTATAAGTGTTTAGCCATGAAACAGTTAATCTTGTTGCAGTAAGGATATTGTGCTGCATAACTAAATACTTATAAGGTCCCAAAAGCGAGACCTATTGGCTATGCCAATGCTTGTTTTGCTAAATGGTTGTGAGGAGAGTCGACAGTGAGTTTAGAGGAGATGCTGAGTTAAACACTGAAGTCATAAATAATTATTTGAGAGATGATAGGCACAAGTCCTAAAAAAAAAGAAGTGGGGGGACTGACCAAGTTAGGCAGTATGCAAGTGACATCATGACACGTGCCATCACAGCACATGATGTCACGACGTGTGACATTCCACGTGGCATCACAGGAAGTGACATCACAGGAAGTGACATCACAAGAAGTGACATCAGATACTAAAATCTCACACATATGTTTATCAGGTGCATTATGAGTACATTTAAGTGCATTATATTTAACAAATGAGATTTGAGTCAGGGTTGTGCCAAAAAAGTGGCGCAATCCTGACGCAAAATCTGTGCCTCAACTAAGATTTTTTTTTTTAAACCCTGCCACAAACAAATTGGCAACAAGGAAAAGCATGGTAGTAGATCTGTTCTGATGAACTGGTTGCAAAGTCTGCATTTAAAAATATTTTGTGTGGTTAAGGCATCTGCTGCAGAGGTGCCCAGTAAATCTCAGGTGTAGGAAAGTAGGATCTGCTTCTTATGGTTACCCCCACTTTTTGCTGATGTCTCACTGTTTTTGGACTAGTCTGACTGGGATCCTGCTATCTAGGACCCCAGTCTATCTGCTTTCTCCCTTAAATTGCTATATATGTACTGAAGAGACACTCCAGATTGGATACTGGGGTACCCTTATAAGTCCCTAGTATATGGTACACCATGTACCCAGGGGCATAGGTACCCCAGAGGCCTCCCATGGGCTGAAGCATGTATTATGCCACCCCTGAGAGGCCATTCAAAATGACACAACAGGTCTGCTACAGCAGCCTGTGTAAGCTGGTGCTTGCACCATTTACTTAGATATAGGTTCACTATATCTATCTAAATCACTACACTTAAAAACCTATCAGTCACCCCTATGGCAGGCCTTATCAATCCTGAAGGCAGGGTGCTGGGTTTTACGTGAGAGGGTGCCCCTGCATGAGCAGAGCCCCTCTGCAGCCTTCGGAGACCATTCTCCGGGGTTGTCAGTGATGCAGCCAGACATATAGGTTAAGTTGCATTATACCAAATCACAAAGAAGAGACAAGGGTATGAGCCTTCTCTGACTCCCCTACCGTCACTGAAATCTCACACAACAGAGAAGGACTAGACAAAACGAAACTTGCCGGAGGTACTGAACTCCACGAAACCTCCTACACACACCGACCACTAGTCCAGATCACAAAGACCACAAGAAACAGGGAAAGACAAAAATTGTCTTAATACTGCCCTCACACACTTTGCAGTGTCATGCTTCATCATAGGGCCGCATCAAACACCCAGGTGCAGACCAACACGCTGAGTGGAGCGCAAATAATCTTTTGTGTGAATGAAGATTAGTGGTGAAGACACAGTATATATAAAAGAACATATACGACAATGACAAACATAGGAAAGAATATTCCCTTCAGAACGGGACCAAACAGTGCAGACACATATAATTAAAACTACCTAAAGGGCAACCGTGATCATTCTTTATTCCTGTCACCCCTTGGCAGGATTAAAAATAAAATAATGGGGTATTCAGGGGAGGTAAAGGCCCCTATACCCTTGCTGCGAATACCGAAGGTCCCGGAGGTTGATCTGACCTCTCAGCGATTCTGAGACCAGTATCCCTCGTGGGGACCCTGCAACCTGAACCCCTGCGCGTACATTTGCACGAGCATATGCTTGTTGGCGATCCCTGAGCTTGTGCTTTGGACTCCGTGTAGTCCTGACCCCGAGCAGCATTTGCACCGAAGATATCCGGCCTCCACTCACCGAGTGCTGTGTGGGCTGGTGCTTTGTAAATTCGCTCGAGGTCTCCTCGCGATCCCTGGTCCGTTGGCCTGTGGGTCCTGGCGAGGGTCACCTTGTTTGTTCTTGGGCTTCCCTGGTTGCTCCAGACGTGCCCTGACTCCCCATTGCTTGGAGAGTCCCCTGGACTTTGCTGGTCCACACCGTAACCTGTTTGTCCTTCCTGCGTGGGGTGCATTTGCCAAGGCTTGTTGGTGCTCCAGCCGGACACCGACCCCTCAGCACTCGACGTCCTTCGTGGGACAGCTCACCTCCGGGTCCTGGTTGTCCTCGACGTCTCTTGGTCCTCGTGGCTGCAGAGTCAAGCATCCTTCCTTCACACCTGAAGCACCCGACATCGGTGGGCATTCGTCTACCGAACCCTTGGTCACCTGAAGTGGCCCAGACTCTGTCCCCTCTGCTTTCAGGTTCCTCTCACCAAGAATCCAGGCTTGGATTCCACCGGACACTCTTCGCCTTCCTGGCAGCAGTACTTCTTCGCAACTCTCCATTGAAAACGACTAAGGTTTCCGACACCACTTGACACCTATGCACCCGGCTCCTCTGGGATAGGTAACACGGGTACCTCGGTACTCACTGGTGTGTTGGCTCTAGAACCTCTAATGTTCCAAAGGGTTTGCTCGAAGTCCTCGTAGAAGTGTCCTTAAACTGTAACTTTTCAACCGCGACTTTCCCATAGAGTTGCACGGAGCACGCGGTCGTGTTTCCTCACTGCACCCGTCCTCCGTGGGCGCCCTGTGTCACTGCCTTGGGTGGTTCCTTGGGGTCCCAGCGATTCTACGTGCTCTAGGCCCTGTGTCAAGTTGTGATTGTTATACCATTTTTTTTAGTATATGGTTCGGTCTCCTCCTGGAGCCCGCTGTGTATTTTGCTACTTACGAATGTTCTATTGATTCAGTATTGTGTGCTTTGTGTTCTAATCTCGTGTAGAGATTAGTAGAGAGTGTTATATTAATAAATACATATTTACACCTGGACTATGCTAATTCAGTTTATTTAGGTATGCCACTTTTTCTGTCCAAATGGCTGCAGATTGTCCAGAATCAAGCAGCCAGGCTGATACACCAGCAACCTAGATGGCAACCTGTTTCCCCTCTCCTTCGGAAACTTCATTGGCTCCCTATTCCTCAGCGCTGTGCTTTTAAAACAGGATGCCTGATTTTTAAATCCTTGCATGGGCGCAGCCCTAAATTTATTGATGACCTTATGTTAAGGTATACACCCACTCGCAACTTACGCTCAGCTAACCTGGAACTCTTGATCACCCCCACCTTTAAGCGGAAACGCATGGGAGGAAGTAGATTTGCCTCTCTCGCCCCAAGACTGTGAAACTCCTTCCCTTTGGAGATCCGGTCATGCACTGACTTGCTGGGCTTCAGAAAAGCTCTCAAAACATGGCTATTTGCACAGGCCTACGATTAGATTAAAATTCTTCCTGGTCGCGGTTGATCCTTATGTTAGCGCCATGAAACCAATTGGTGTACGTGCGCTTTATAAATTCCGTATAACATAACATAACTACTGTGTGGTTCTCCTTTCATTTAGTCATTCAGGAGGTGATATTCTGGTAAAACAAGTTGCTTTACAATCCTTCAAGATTAAGCCTGAAGACTGCTCTCCACAGCTACCACTAGGATAGCTTTCTAAAGGTTATCTTTGACCTCATACATCATAAGGGTCGTGTGGACTGGTACAAGGTGCCCACTTTAACTAGTGGACAGCATATACCAGGCCACCTTCTCATATTTCAGGGAATAATAATAATAATGTTGAGATAACTTTGGAGCTTAACACATTTGTTGGAGAGATCTGTGTTTTGTGTAGTCCCAAATTTGGATCAAATTAGTATAGAAGATTAAATTGTCTCCTGCGAAACATAACCACCCACTGTTCGGGGCGGGGGGTGCGTTTGGGGATTGTTGAACTTCTATTTTGTTGATACCTTCTTCGGGGGTAGTTATTCATGATATTGCAACACACATGGTGTGCATCTTCTACAATGCTGTGAGCATAAATGTACCCATTAATTATGCAATAGTGCTCTGATATGTGTATAACATGTGCCAACTGAAAATGCAATTCAATATGTTTAAAAAAAAACCAGCATGTACCCCCCCCCACCCCCCCCCACCCCCCCGACTCGTGCCCTGGAGATGAGCAAGGAACGGTTTCTTACCTCTAACGCCTGTTCTCTCGTAGGGGTATTTCCATGATAAATCATAATCACTTGAATAGTCCCGCCCACGTGCCGGGACCCCGGACCACTTCTTTAGATATATCTTCTTAAGTGGATATTTTTCACCTTTCTTCAGGAAGGCCTGCAAAGACACTTACGAGATAGAAAGACAATAATGCAGCCTAAATACATAGGCTACACTGGCCGCATCCTCATCAGGAATTGAAAAAAGGTAGCCAGTATACTAAATTTGTGCTGTTTTGGTAGTAATAAACACACAGAATTATCTCCTTCACAAAATCCCTTTTTTCATGATAGAGTTGAAAGGAAAGGACAAAGTAGCCCCATAGGCTGCCATTATATGTCTTTGAAAATAGAAGCTGTGCCTTTAAGATCCCAGAGACCACCAGTATCCCATCATGCACAGCCAGTGGCAGTTACTTCAATTCTTTTTGATGGCGATGAGAAGAGAATGCATGCACTATGTTATGGATCCCTGTGTCTATTCCACCGGGGAGGAGGGAGGGTTGCTTAGGACTTATCATGGAAATACCCCTACAAGAGAACAGGAGTTACAGGTAAGAAACCGTTCCTTCTCTCTTAGGGGATTTCCATGTATAGTCATAAGCACTTGAATAGATTAGCAAGCCCATCCCTGTAAAAAAGCAGTGGAAGAGACAGAGAAAGAGATATGTAGATTCAAGCAAACAGGTTCCGAAGGGAAGCCTGCCCCACTTGAGCATCTGCCTTGGCATCAGAATCCAGACAGCAGTGTTTAGTGAAAGTATGCACAAGTTACTAACTTGTGTAACGATATATCTGTAAGAGACAGTAGTTAGTGACAGATTCCTTACCTTAGAATATCCCCAGGCGTCAGGCTGGATCCGGAAAGTTTTTGCGTAGCAGTTCCCTTGCGCGTCGGTAGGCGGCGTCGTGCGGCTCCGCGTCCGTCGTCGGCGTCGTGATCGCCGGGATGACGTCGCGGGCAGTACTTAGACGCCGCCCCTGCGCGCTGACGTCAGTTCTGTACACGACTTTCCGCGCCAGGAACGCAGAGCCATGCAAGAAGCTGACAAGGTGTCTGAAAAATACTAGGGCCCTGAAAGGGATGTCCTTAACCCTAGAAATCAGTTCGCAGAACGGGGAGGATGGGTGGGGCGGTAGGAATCTGTCACTAACTACTGTCTCTTACAGATATATCGTTACACAAGTTAGTAACTTGTGCATCTGAAAGAGACACGTTAGTGACAGATTCCTTACCTTAGAATAGATACCCCAGCAATACCAACCCCGGTGGTGGGTCTGCGAACAAAGATCAGACAAGGAAGTCCCGGAGGACAGAACGGCCAAAGAAGCCGTCCCTCCGGACCTGACTGTCAAGGCAGTAATGCTTGGTAAACGTGTGCAGCGAGGCCCACGTAGCTGCCTGACAGATATCCTGCAGCGGAACACCGCGGCCTAAAGCCGTGGTAGCAGCCGTTGCCCTGGTGGAATGGGCACGCAGCCCAACAGGAGGCTCCTTCTTAGCCAAAGAATAGCAGGCCTTGATACCCAAGGTTACCCAGCGGGAGATGGTTCTCTTGTGCACCGCCCGACCTTTTTTGGCGCCCACGTAGCCAACAAAGAGCTGGTTATCCACCCGGAAGTGTTGTGTGCGGTTGATATAAAAAGAAAGCGCACGTTTTGGGTCCAGACGGTGGAGCCTCTCTTCCTCTCTGGAAGGATGCGGAGGCGGAAAGAAGGTGGGCAAAGTGATGGTCTGCCCAATGTGGAAGGCAGTAACCACCTTTGGCAAGAAGGACGGACGCGTCCGAAGAACAACCTTGTCTGGATGGACAGACAGAAAGGGAGGTTTGCATGATAGAGCCTGGAGCTCACTCACCCGCCGAGCGGAGGTGATGGCCACCAGAAAGGCAGTCTTCAGAGTCAGAAGACGAAGTGGACAGTTATGTAGAGGCTCAAAGGGAGCGCACATGAGAAAAGTAAGAACCAAGTTCAAGTCCCACTGAGGCATGACAAACGGAACAGGAGGGAAGAGGTGTGTAATGCCTTTTAGAAACCTGTTAACAACAGGGGACTTGAAAAGGGAGGGCTGATCAGGAAGGCCGAAATGGCACAAAGATAGCCCTTGATGGTACCCAGGGCAGAACCCTGTTGGGCCAGGGAAAGAAGGAACAGAAGAACCTCAGAAAGAGGGGCAGAAAGGGGATTCACAGCCTTTGCTGTGCACCATGCCACAAACTTGTTCCACCTGCAGGCGTATACCACCTTAGTGGAGGGACGCCTGGCTGCCAGAATCACATCACAAACTTCGGGAGGCAAGTCGAAAGGAATCAACTGCCGCCGCTCAATCTCCACGCAAGCAGGTGGAGGCTGGACAGGTTTGGGTGGAGGACCGTCCCCTGCTGCTGCGACAGAAGATCCTCCCGAAGAGGCAGACGGATCGGGGATCTACGCTCATACTGAGTAGCTCGGGATACCAAACTCTTCGAGCCCAGTCCGGAGCCACAAGAATGACTTGGGCCTGGTCGTGCCGAATCTTCTTCAACACTCTGGGTAGAAGTGGTATAGGCGGAAAGGCGTACAACAGACCGCAACTCCACTCGCGACGAAAAGCGTCGCCGAGCGAGTGCCGCCTTGGAAATTCCAACGCGCAGAACTGATGACATTGCGCGTTCTCTTCGGTGGCGAATAGATCTAACCAAGGCTCTCCCCACTGTAGAAAGAGTCCTTGCGCCACTTCCGAGTGAAGACGCCATTCGTGATCCATCATGCACCTGCGGCTGAGTTCGCCCGCCCTGGCGTTCAGGGAACCTGCCAGGTGTTGAACCATCAGGAACATGCCCTGATGTTCCAGCCATGTCCAGAGGCGCAGAGCCTCCTGACAGAGGGTCCACGACCCCACCCCGCCTTGTTTGTTGCAGTACCACATGGCGGTGGTGTTGTCTGTGAACACCTGCACTACCTTCCCTTTGACAGAGGGAAGGAATGCTTTGAGTGCAAGTCGGATCGCCCGGAGCTCCAGAATGTTGATATGGAGCCGGGACTCCGCCGGAGACCAGAGGCCTCTGATCTCCGCCTCTCCCCATGTGACCGCCCCATCCCAGAAGGGACGCGTCCGTCACAACTGTGTGCTCTGGCTGGGGAAGGGAGAGGGATCTGCCCATGACCCATTGCCGGTTCGAGAGCCACCACTGCAACTGTTTTGCAGTCCCCTCCGAGATCTGGACGTGATCGGATAGGTTGCCCTGGTGCTGCGCCCACTGGAACTTCAGGTCCCACTGCAGAGCCCGCATATGCCATCTGGCATGATCGACCAGCAGGATGCAGGAGGCCATGAGGCCCAGCAGCCTCATGGGTCATCCGTACCGAAACCCAGGATAAAGGCTGAAAGATCGGAATCATAGCCTGAATATCCCGAACTCGCCGTTCGGGAGGATAGGCCCGAAACTGCGTCGTGTCCAGAACTGCTCCGATGAAAAGGAGCTGTGGAGAAGGAATCAGATGCGACTTCGGCACATTGATGGAGAACCTCAGCGAGTGCAGGAGTCCGGCCGTAGTCTGGAGGTGGGAGACGACTGCCTGGGACGAGCCCGCCTTCAGCAGCCAGTCGTCGAGGTAGGGGAAGACTGAAACCCCTGCCCGGCGCAGATGAGCTGCGACCACCGCCATCACTTTCGTGAACACCCGAGGGGCACTGGTAAGGCCAAAGGGGAGCACGGTGAACTGAAAATGCTCGAGGCCTACCGTGAACCGCAGGTAGCGCCGGTGGGCCGGCAGGACGGGGATGTGGAAATAAGCGTCCTGCAAGTCCAACGCTACCAACCAGTCTCCAGGGTCGAGGGCAGTCAAGACCTGAGCTAGGGTGAGCATCTTGAACTTCTCCTTCCGGAGGAAGCGATTGACGTTCCGGAGGTCCAAGATAGGACGCATGTCCTCCTTGTCCTTTTTGGGCACCAGAAAGTAGTGGGAGTAGCAACCACGCCCTACTTCTGGGGCCGGAACACGCTCGATGGCCCTCTTGGCCAAGAGGGCCGTGACTTCCTTCTCCAGAAGCATCAAGTGATCCCCTGACATGCGGTGGAATTGAGGTGGCATGGCTGGGGGGGTGGTCTCGAAGGGGAGGGAGTAGCCCCTTCGGACAATGTCCAAGACCCACCTGTCCGAGGTGATGGGATGCCAGTGGTGAAGGTGATGGCGGACCCTGCCCCCTACTGGCGTGCTGTGCACCTGAAAGGAGGGACTAGGAGGGCTTGGAGGCCGCGGACGGGTTGGAGGTGGTGGCCTGACCCGCACGATGGTTGCCCGAACCGCCACGGCGGTATCCACGTCCTCGGCCACGCGAAGGCGCTTGCTGCGCGGGCCGGTGGCTGGGCTGCTGACGTGACTGGGCGCCCCTTCCGTGGCCACGAAAGGGGCGAAAAGCAGATGTTAGCGGAGGGCGCACAACAGAAAGGCCCAGGGACTTGGCAGTAGCCCGTGAGTCCTTAAAACGCTCCAGCGCATGGTCTGCTTTGGAACCAAAAAGACTGACTCCATCAAAGGGCTTGTCCATGAGTGTATTCTGGACATCACCCTAGAAACCAGTGGTCCTCAGCCAGGCGTGGCGAGGCAGCGCCACCGTCGTTGCAAGCGATCTGCCCAGCGAGTCGGCGGTATCAAGGCCACAACGTATGGTGTACTTTGCCGCATCTCTACCTTCCGCAATGGCGCGGGTAAGCAGTGTCTGGACCTCCTCAGAACACTGGGGCAAAACAGTTGCCACCGAATCCCACAGGGAGTGGGTATATCGGCCCAAAAGGCAAGCGGTGTTCACCGACCGCAAGCCAGCACTGGAGGAAGAAAAGGCCTTCTTCCCAAATTGGTCCAGGCGTTTGGATTCCCTATCCGGAGGGGCGGTAGGGAAGGCGGTTTGGGAGGCAGAGGCTTGGACAACCAAGCTCTCGGGGGTGGGATGTTGGGCGAGAAACACGGGGTCGCCCGGAGCAGGGCGATGGCGTCGGGCCACGTTCCTATCCACAGGAGCCCCTGTGGTGGGCTTGGACCAGGTGCCCAAAGAACGTCAATCAGTGCATCATTAAACGGCAGCACAGTCTCCGCAGAGGAGGCTGCCGGCTGAAGCACTTCCGTCAAGAGATTAGTCTTGACAGCCAGAGTAGGCAATTGGAGGTGCAAGGCTCCAGCTGCTCTACGCAACACCGTTGCGAAATTTGCTCCCTCCTCCGTAGCCACGGGAGGAGACAGCATGCCAGTGTCAGGGGAAGTATCTAGACCACTGGCATCCCCAAGTTCCTCTGCCCAGTCCTGATCATACTCACACTGCTGTGTGAGAGGGTCTTCCGACCCCTCCCAGCTCTCCTGGTCCTCCTCTGGTTCAAAATATGGAGGAGGAGGGACATTTGGGACCCAAGGTCTCGGCGACGCCGGATCCGGCGTCGGGCGACGCCGGTCCGGCTCCATGTCCGGACCCGGAAAGAGCTGGGGAACGACGCCGTCCCTCCGGACGGCGTCAGGAACGGCACCGGGGACATCGGCGTCGGCGTGGTTAGGTCAACCGGCGTCGATGGGGGTTGCGGCACCACCGGGGCCGGGATCGAGGCCGGGGCCGGAGCCGAGGCCGGGATCAAGGCTGGCGGGACAGGCGACGCCGGGACCGGAGTCGTCGGCGACGCCGGAGCAACCCCACTCAGGGCCCGCGGGGCCCGAAGGTGCACCGGAGGGACCTTGAGGCCCGAAGAGGCGGGCCATGGCCGACAGGAATTCCTGTACTTGGGCCGGAGTCGCCCCCGAACCCGGAAAGGACGGGTAATGCGGGGGCGGCTCGACAGGCACATCCGGGGCCGCGGGGGCGGGGACGGTGCCGACAGGGGCCTCAGCCGAGTCGTGAGACCGGCGAGGCGAAGTCTTAGAGCGATGATGCTTCTTAGACTTTTTGTGCTTCGACTTACCCGAGGAGCGCGAAGACTTGGACTCCGACGACCGGTGGGGACTCCGCGACCGGCCCCTTGACCTCTCCCGGGACCGGGGCTTGGTGTGGCGCGGAGCCGACTGCCGGACCTCGAGTAGCTTTCGAGACCGCTCTCGCAAAGCCTTCGGGTGAAGTTTCCGGCAGTCAGGGCACGACTTCGTGTCGTGGTCTCGGCCGAGACAGAAGAGACACTCTATGTGCGGGTCCATGATCGACATCATTCGAGCACAGACGTCGCATGGCTTGAAGCCGGGCATCCCTATCGACACCTAGGAGTCGAGACGACTCGAAAAGAAAACAGTGAAAAATCACCCAAAAATTTAGTCAAAAATTGACTAGGGCACTGCTCTTCCCGGATCTGCGCTTACTGGCGCGGAAAAAGAAGAACTGACGTCAGCGCGCAGGGGCGGCGTCTAAGTACTGCCCGCGACGTCATCCCGGCGATCACGACGCCGAACGCGGATCCGCACGACGCCGCCTACCGACGCGCAAGGGTACTGCTACGCAAAAACTTTCCGGATCCAGCCTGACGCCTGGGGATATTCTAAAGTAAGGAATCTGTCACTAACGTGTCTCTTTCAGATGAACTGATTTCCAGGTAGCAGCCTTGCAAATCTCTGCAACTGGAATATTACGAAGCAAGGCCGCAGTAGCTGCTTTCCCTCTAGTCGAATGAGCTTTAGGCTTACTAGCTAAGGATTTATTAGCTTTTTGGTAACAGAGAAGGATGCAGGAAACAATCCATCTACAGATGGACTGCTTAGAAGTCGCCAGACCAGTACGGAGGGAGCCATAGTTTACAAATAACTGGTCAGATCTCCGTAGATTCTTAGTTTTATCTAAATAGAATTTTAAAACCCCGTCTTACGTCCAGGGAATGAAGAGATCTCTCCGCTGGAGTAGAAGGATGCTGGAAAAAAGTAGGCTAGGAGATAGTCTGGTTCACATGAAAATCCGAAACCACCTTAGGGAGGAACTTCGGATGAGTCCTCATAACGACTTTAGATGCGTGAAAAATTGTGTATGGCTCTTTACAGCATAGTGCCTGGAGTTTACTAACCATGCAGGCGGAAGTAATTGCCACAAGGAAAGCCGCCTTCCAAGATCGATGCTGAAGAGAAGATTTATGTATGGGCTCAAAAGGTTCTTGCATAAGACGAGAAAGTACCACATTAAGCTCCCAGGGAGGAGAAGGACTCTTAATGGGAGGAAAAACCTTCTTAAAACCCTCCAGGAAATCTTTAATGACAGGAATTCTGAAAAAGGAAGTTTGTGAAGGGCATTTCCTGTAGGCAGTAAGGGCTACCAAGTGAACCTTAATGGAAGAAAATTGAAGGCCAGATTGTGCCAGAAGAAGCAAATCTGGGAGGATGACATCTTCCTGGCAAGAGGTAGGATCCTCATTCTTTGATGAGCACCAAATACAGAATCTCTTCCATTTGTGAGCCTAGGCGGACCTCGTGGATGGCCGCCTAGCTTTTTTAAGGTTGTCCATGTAGCTTTCGGGTAAGTTCAAGGGTCCATATTGTACTATCTCAGGAGCCATGCTGCCAAATTCAAAGAGGAGAGGCTAGGGTGCACCATCAGGCCTTTGAACTTCCTTAGTAGATCTGATCGGCAATGGAGCCTGAGATGTGGATGGATAGACCCGTGAAGGAGGTCCGTGAACCACCATTGACATGCCCACTCTGGGGCTATGAGAATCATTGTGGTCCGCAACTGTGCCAGCTTGATGAGGACTGCCGGGATTAGGGGAACTGGAGGAAAGGCATAGACCAGCTGATCCATAGGGCATTCCCCCATGTTCCCGGTTGGTAGTAACTCAACGCAACGTTTTGGCATTTGCTGTTTTCTGCGGTGGAGAACATGTCGACCTCCGGAGTACCCCATATTCCAAATATATCGTGAAACACGTCGTCGTTTAAGACCCACTCGTGGTTTTCCTGGAGGAGTCTGCTTAGAGAGTCGGCCTGAGCATTTTGAACACCTGGGAGGTGAGTTGCTGTTATGGTCAAGTTTCTGGCCAGAAGTCACTTCCAGATTGTCTGGGCTTCCCGAGACAAAGGTCTGGACCTCGAGCCTCTCTGCTTGTTGAGGTAGTACATTGTCGTTGTATTGTCGGTCTGTACAAGCAGGGAGTTGGAGTTAAGTGAGGGACGAAAAGCTTTCAACGCCATGTGAACTGCTCGCAGCTCTAGCACATTGATGTGATAAGTAGATTCCTTGTGTGACCATTTGCCCTGGATTTGAAGCTGACCTGTATGGGCTTCCCATCCCAGAAGAGAGGCATCCGTGACTTTGGTCTGAAGAGGCATCTGCTTGTGAAATGGGATCCCTCGTAGGAGACTGGTGGGATAGCACCACCATTTGATGGACCAGAGGGCGTGTTGAGACAATTGAATCCGGGTTTCCCAGTCTCCTGTTCGTTGATCCCAATGATCTTCCAGGCATTCTTGCAGAGGTCTCACGTCCATTCGGAGTGAGGACTATACAGGATGCCATCAAACCCAGGAGCGAGGACACCTTTCTCACAGTCGGGCGAGACAGTGCCATGAGAGCCTGAACCTTCGAAGGATAGTTAAGCGTCTCTCCCCTCTGAAGGACACACGTTTGCCATGAGAGTATCGATGGAAGCTCCCAGATATTGCAGGCACTGTACGGGAACCGAAATGGATTCACCTGGTTGATATAAAGACCCAGCCGAAGGAGAAGATCGGAAGTCCAATTGAAATGCAGCTGAGCTTCCTGAGCCGTGGATGCCTTGATTAGCCAATCGTCGCGATAGGGGTAGACAAACACTTTGTGCTTCCTCAGATGCGCAGCCACCACCGCCATGCATTTAGAGAAAGTCCTGGGTGCTGACTTCAGGACGAATGGGAGCACACAGGATTGGTAGTGATTGTTCCCCACTGTGAACTTCAAGAATTTGCGATGCTTCTCTATGTTGGGAATATGGAAGTATGCATCTTGAAGGTCGATTGCGCATAACCAATCTCCTCAATGTAACTGAGGGTAGATTTGGTGTAATGCTAGCAACCTCTCTCTCCGAATCCACTTGTTGGCCGTCCTTGGGTCGAGAATGGGTCTGAACTCGTTCTTGCCTTTCTTTTTGACAAGAAAGAACCTGGAGTATAGCCCCCTGCCTCGTTGTAAGGGAGGAACGGGTTCCACTGCCTGTCTCTGTAAGAGAATGTCCGCTTCCAGTTGTAATTGGTGCAACTGGAACTTGGATTGTTTCGGAGGTATTGACGGTGGAGGCCTGATAAACCTGAGCGGGTATCCATTGCGAACAATATTCAGCACCCAATTGTCTTGCGTTATTTTTTGCCACTTTGTCAGGTAATGTCTGATGCTTCCCCCTACCGGAGCGGGTAACGGGAAAGGAGGAAGACAGGATTCAGGGTTTTGCACCAGCTGGCATCTTGCCTCCTTGAGAGGGCTGCTGGCCTGATCTTCCTCTTGATTGTTTTCTCTGGTACGGCTGGTAGGAACGTTGGTACTGTGATTACGTACCTGGCTGGCGGCCCAGATACCACCGAGGGTTTTGAACCCTCTGTGTAGAGTATTGTCGTTGAAAAGGACAGAAAGATTTGCACTGCTCCTTAGGCCTCTCCAGGCCTACAGCTTTTAGCGTCTTCATTTCGGCTTTCATTCTGGCCATCTCCTCGTCGGCGTGAGTGCCGAAAAGAGTCGTACCTGAAAACGGGAGTTCAGAATGCATTGTTGCGATTCAGGCTTAAGTGACGTAAGGCGTAACCATGACTGCCGCCGTAATGCCATGCCATGGCAATACTCATGTGCAGCAAGGAGGGACGTGTCTGCTGCTGCACTTATAATTTGATTAGCAACCATGAAACCCTCTGCAAGTAGCTCATTAAAATCCTCTCTCTTGTCTCTAGGGAGGTAGTCCGCAAACTGTTGGAACGATTCCCACAGTGCCCTGTCATATCTCACTAACAAGGCTGTAGCACTAGCGGCTTTCATGACAGTCACTGCTGTGTTGCAAACTTTCCTCCCCGCCGAATCCATTTTGCGGCTTTCTTTATCTGGTGGTAGTGTCGAAGTTGGAGCCGTGGCATGTTGCTTCTTGGCAGCCACCACAATTACAGAGTCCGGAGTTGGGTCTATCCTATTTCTGCAGTCTGGAAGGAGCTGACTTAATCGAAGAGGGTATCCAGAAAAGCTCCATTGCTGATTCGAACAGTCCTGGCACCAGAGGAAGCAAAGGCCGCGACACCTGTTTATGTTGCAAAGTCTCAAATATGACAGAAGTAGTAGGTGTAGGAGTAGAGACTGGAATGTTCAACTTGGAAGCACCCCTCACTAAAACCTCTTGGAATGTTGATATGTCATCAACTGGTGAGATCCGTGGGGGAGGCGAATCAGTCAGTGTAGGTGAATATCTGCCAGTGCTTGGTGAGAAAGTGTCTAGTATTTCTAGAATGAGACCTCAGTCTATGAGGACGATGACGTGAATGAGTAGAGGATCTATGACTACGAGAACGATGCCTTGTGTGGGATCTAGACCTCGGTCTTTGTGGTGAAAATGGTGGTGGCGGAGGAGGAGGCGGTGGAGGAGTTGGAGATCGTGGTTCCACATTTGGAGACTGCTGATGAGATGCTGGGGAAGAAGAGAGCCTAGACGGAGAATAGGTTTGTGAATAATCCGAATCGGACGTGTAAATACGTCTCCTCTTCTTACGTGCCTCCTGTAGCCTTCAAGATGGTGACAAAGTTCCTGAGGAGGTTCTCTGACTCCCTCTCGACGTCAATCTACTCGCCGACGTCGGCTCGACGGAGGATCTCGCTTCAATGTCGAGCGTCACTCTCTCAGCGTCAACAGACGGTGGGAGTGTGCCAGTGATCGACGGTGATGGCTCGACGTCGATCGACGCATAGCTGCAAAGGTTCCAGATTGCTATGTGTGACATTTTCATAATTTGAGTGTAATTATGAGTGACATTTCAAAGACTATGAGTGACACTTTCTCGTGAGCAAAATCAAGCAATAAAGACGAGGCAAACATATACATATCAGAAATTACACCCATTTGAGCAATGAGAAACTCTAGCTTAAAACTGCTGCTGCAAAGCACCAGAAATGGAAGGGCACTAACCAGAGTCAGACTGTGCGACACTTTAACAAGAGTAAAACCAAGCAATGACTTTCATGTAGAGAGAAAAACATCTCAAACGTGCCTCTTTGCTGAAAAACGTCTGAAATGAAATGGTCACTAACCACCTAATTTATTATTAAGGAAACTTCTGATTCTTCAACACCACTAGACCGGATCTAGTGGCAATTGGCACCAGCTCCTTTATCAAAGATTATTCCAAGATGGCTTGCATCATTAAAGCTCAACTATCTGAAACCGTTTGCACAGTCTATGGCACTTAGAGCAACCAGCATGGGACAGCTCAATATCATAGCTCATTGGGTGGGAAATCAGTGCATTTCTGCCAATGTCAAATACTGGCTTAACTTGATTAGGCTTTTCTGTGTGTACATGTATTCTACTTGTATTAATTATATTTCACCAATTGTGGTTGGCCTGTGCTTATTTACATTCTCCTTAGTCTACATCTAGTATTTTATCCTAATCTTAAACCCATATAAATCTTGGTGAAATCGGTGGTATCATGTGTAAAGTATCCTGTTGAGGAGTTGAAAACATAGCTGGCCTGCTAAATAAGGCCAGAAAATCCCTTCACTTTTGTCCTTATACAGGACCAGGCAGGTTCAGATGAAAGCTCCGTCAGGACAACCTGACATGAGGATAGAAAACACTTAATGGTGAGGCATGTGAAGGCTGGACGTTCTGGTACCTAACCCACGTCAGTTCAATTCTTACTCTAAATAGCTACTTAAAGTGTGTTGATGCACCAGGGGCAACCGAAAATTAGCTTGAGGCACTTTTTCTTTTTTTACAGTTCTTTTTATAGAACGTGAACTTGATATTAAGGTATTGGAGCGCATTAAACGAGCACCAGTTACATTACACTAGGAAACATTCATTTTTGCTTTGTCTTCCGGTCCACACCAGCAGCAAAGGTGTGGTTCATATTGGAATCCAAAGTTCACTTAAAGGTAATATCTGATGCCTCTTGCAAGTGTAAAAGAGGACCTAGTATTGTCTTCATAAATGTGTAGTTTCAAATATCCCGTTTAAAAGAGCAAGTATGGAAACAGACAAAAACGATGTTTGCATAGGCCATGATCTGCTGAAAGCATCTCACTGCTATCAGCCCGAAAGCTCCAAAGTTTTCCAGGACCTGCCAGGCGTGAGATTACAACTACAAATCTTACATGCTAAGAAAAAATGTTTGGAACTGGGAAATTTTAGAGTGCCGACATCCGCAGCTAATTATTATCTAGACGTTAAGTGAGGTGGCATGACACACATCCCCAGCAACTGTGCACCAACCATTTTACGTACCTTTAAACCCTTCGATTTGTTGTTTACAGCAGTCAGACTCCCTTGTCCTGCCACACTGCCTTGAATGTGACTGGCCCCATGATCTCCTGAATACCGGGCTGCACATGTGGGCCGGGTGCTGTGGACTAAAACGTGCCACTCTGGCAGGCGGCGACTGTCGGCAAGGAAAATCAAAGCTGCCTGCTAGTTTCCCGTCTGTCTGCCTCTGGCCAATAAGGGCACCGCACACGTGGTCACAGTGGGACGGAGGCCTTTCCGGAAAAACAACAGGCAGGGCGCCGGATCCACGAGCGGCTGCGGGCACGCACTGTCTGCTGGATCGCATTAATTTGTTTGACAACAACAGAACACTGTGACACATGTCACGTGGAAGGCTCCTTATCTTTCGGGGGATCTGAATTCACCAATCGGGCACCGGAGCAGAGAGTTAATTTAATCAGTCTCTGCTCTGCAGGGCTGGCTGCAGCAGGCAGGCTCAGGCCATGAGCCACCTCGGGCCGCTGAAATTCACCGGTTTGCCGCCCGGCCCGCCTGCTGATAATTGTCCAGGCAGGGGCTGTCTTGACTCCTGTGAGTCCCAGGGGAGAGAGGGGGGGGGTCCGGTGACAGACAGTCATTGGACACACCACCTCGATTACGGCAGGCTGACAGAGCCGCGTCCCCGGGAATCGCAATAATGGATTGTGCTACATTGTAGCAGGAGTGAGTGAGCGCCAGCCAGCAGCCTGCCTTAACTCTGCTGGGAGCCCCACACTGGCTGCAGGAACAGCGAGTACGCCACGGACAGCGCGCTTCCACACTTAACAGTTTTAGGCAGCACTTTCAGTGAAACTGAAACACCTGCATATGCGTGACAATGCATTTCAGTGTGGTAATTCGGAGTACCACACTGAAATGCGCTAGTGTCACACCTGATGCGTGATACTTGGCAGGACTGTCGACGACGATGACTCGATCGACGATGATGACTCGATGTCGATCGCCGGGGCCGTCTCGACGTCGAACGACTTTGCCGGTGAGACAAGGTTCTCGACGGCGGCCTACGAGGTGTCACCGTCGGCGGCGGACTTCCTGACGCTGACCGAGGTGGTATCGTCGTCGGCTTCGAAATCGACGATGATCTTTTTCTCGACGTTGAACGTCAATGTCGTTTGGACCCAGAGCCCTGCGTCGACGGCGAACAGGTCGGCGCTGTACCTCTTCTTGACGTCATTGTCCTCGACCGGGACCACTGCCGTTTTTCAGCCCTTCTTCTACTGGGGGGAGCCCCCCAGAGGCTGAAGACAGAGCCCTGGTAGAGGAATGACCCTCTCCTCGCCCTGGAGTCCCACCTGAAGACTTGGCCTGCTGTTTTCTTCTCTCTTCTGCTCCCTGAAGCCGGATTTTCTCTCTGTCATGCAGAGTACATTATGAGAAGGTTTTGCAGATGGAACAAGCATCAGGAACATGAGAAGCAGGAAGACAAATTGTGCACACTCTATGAGGATCAGTTTTGGCCTTCTTCCAACCACAGTCTGGGCACTTATTAAAAAGAGATGGCATTTTTGAGTGAAAAACTGCAAAGGTTCAGTCAGAAAAAAACAGAAACACTAAGAGGAAGACCAAAGACATCGAGAGAAGCAGTTATTTGCTAAATTTAGAAGTGAATTAAGAAGAGAAACACCAAATTGGTAGAGCTCAATGCTCCAGGGTCCTAAAAGCCGGAGCCGGAAAAAAGAACTGAAGTAACTGCCACTGGCTGTGCATGATGGGATACTGGTGTTCTCTGGGATCTTAAAGGCACAGCTTCTATTTTCAAAGACATATAATGGCAGCCTATGGTGCTACTCTGTCCTTTCCTTTCAACTCTACCATGAAAAAAGGGATTTTGTGAAGGAGATTATTGTGTGTGTTTAATACTACAAAATCTATACAAATTTAGTATACTGGCTACCTTTTTTCAATTCCTGATGAGGATGCGGCCAGTGTAGCCTATGTATTTAGGCTGCATTATTGTCTTTCTATCTCGTAAATGTCTCTGCAGGCCTTCCTGAAGAAAGGCGAAAAATATCCACTTAAGAAGATATATCTAAAGAAGTGCTTGCTCCGGGGTCCCCGCACGTGGGCGGGACTATTCAAGTGCTTATGACTATACATGGAAATCCCCTAGGGGAGAATTGCATTTATAATTGAATACAGTTGTTTTAATGACATTTTTTTTCATTTCGTGACAATATGCTGAAAGGCATTTTTCTTGGCCGACCCCAGACACCACAGGCATACATGGTGGGGGATCTGTCTTATGGGTGACATCCCTTGCACACTAAAGAAATTTTGTGAGAGAGAAAATTGAGGTAAGGGCCTCTGAGAGATGAGAAGCAGCTCCAGATCTGCGTGTGGTGGTGCATAAAGAAAGGAACTGACGTCAGCACGAGGGAGTAGCACCTTTATGGGCCCTGCATGTCATTTTCAGAGCGGAACGATGTCAGTGCGGAGCCGCATGATGCAACCTCCCGGAGCTCAGAGGTACTACGAGAAAAGTGTCCGGATCTAGTCTGACCCCTGGGGAATATTCAAAAGGTGAGGAATCTGCAGCCAGAAGTCTCTATCTGAATACCCTATTCTCTCGCTGGTGCTTTCCTAAACCTGGGAAGAGGAAGACATGGAACCATACCAAGACCAAGTACTGCTGATCTTCGAAGGCACTGTTATTTTATGACTTCGACCTGTGTGCCTGAGGAAGATGCTATAGTCATGTGGATTCCTGAAGAGCACCCATCTCAGGCATGTTAATGCAGTGCTTGCTACAAAACAGTCCCTTTGTTTTTGTTATAGTTTTTTATCAAATATTTTTATGAATCATCCACGATATATCATTAGGCACGAGCAGGCAACTGGTAACTGACCTTGACCTCCTTCAAATATGCTAATTTTATAATTAGGCATCATTACTGCTTTGGGGCGGCGCTTCAAAACAGATCAATTAAGTTGAGCTCCTGAGAAGAATTTTCAGGTTAAAACTAGGCACTAAAAATATGCAATTCTAAATTACCTCATAAATTGCTTCCTAGTACGCACTGCAATGATTTACAAACAATCAAAAGCGGCAGTACTTTCTGAGGATCAGAATTCGGGGTAGACTTTGCCCGTAAAAAAAATAACTAGTCCAACTGTATACATTTTTTGTTGTGAACCGAGTGCAATATGTTTCTAAATAAAAAAGAGACATTCCCATTCGTATTCAAGAACGTTGAGCATGATTAAGACTGATCAGAGGGGGGGAAGTGGCCAACCGATGGGGTGCCCCTGAGATCCCGACTCTCCAGGAGTGGAGGGTGGGGATGGCCTTATATATAAGCCTGGGCGTAGTCCGCGAAGTAGCGCTACGCGAAGCTACGCAAAGTGCAGTTCGCACTACGCGAGCTACGCGTAGCACTACGCGAACTGCGTAGTGCGCTGTTCGCAATGATTGCACAGTGCCGGATGCTTGTCCGCACTGTGCAATCATTGAAAACGGCATCTTGCACAGTGCGAGCTGTCTTTTACTGCCGCTCGAGTAGATTTTTACTCGAGCGGCAGCTTTCTCAACGCGGACTGGTAGTTTCTCATCGCGAGCGGTTGCGAGCATACGCGACCACTCGCAATGAGAAACCTGACCTCCCCGCGTTGAGAATCTCGCCGGGAGGTTTATTTTCCACGCTCGCGATCGGCAACTTGATGTTGCTGATCGCGAACGAGGAAAAAGTCTCGCCGGGATGTCATTTTGCTTGCTCGCGGTCGCCAACTTGACGTTGAGGACCGCGAGCAAGCAAAAAATGACCGCTGCACTACGCTACGCGTGTTTGCACTGTGCTACGTGCAATTTGCATTGTGCGAAGTAGCGCAAACTTCGCAAACTACGCGAGCGTAGTGCTTTGCCCAGGGTTACTTATATATACGGCTGCAGAAAATGTCACTTACAAGAGCAGAGGGTGCCCGTGCAAGTTCTATCAGATATGGGGATACTGGATAAAGAATGATGCCCTTGACCTGGCTGATGATGAGAATGTGACTGCCTACCCAGGCCTAATGTCTATGTTGCTTCGTTATTAACCTGGCCTACCCACTGTTGTTACATGACAAGTTTGTACCTGCTCATACGGTGTTGCTGCTCTCCCACTACGGTTATTTTATTGTTGTGGGTGTGAGTTTGCATTCCTCTTTGTTGTTTGTATGCACAAAAAAAAAGACTGATCAGAGGGTACTGGAATTTCAAATGTAGTGCCATTACATATCAGCTCTTGCAGGATAAACTATTTTTTCCCCAAGGAAGCCCATCCTGAATCCTCCTCAAAACAGTTTACTTCTGTCAGGATTCTTTGTGGCAAGGAAAGTGTTGGTTTTGGCAAGGTAAAGGTGTAGCAGCAACAGGGACTTAAGGACCTCTTGGCAGGAAAGCATCTTTTGAAAATGTGTCACAAGTTGTCTACAATTAAAGTTCACAATCAGGATTTTAAGAGACAATCTGTTTACAGTACGCAACTTCTGTGTTGCGTTCGAACAATGCGGACAGTATCAAGGAATGGAACAACTTGGCTGAAAAAAAAGAAGTATGTGAGTATATAATGGGATGATACCAACTGAATAACTGCATGATGCCTAGCTACCAGTAACCAACACCGTAGTAAATGTGCACAAAAGTTTACATTTGCTTTGTTATGAAGTTCTCACAAATGCTTTTTTTGCTTACTTTATCTTGTTATGGGAATCATGCACATTGAGGTTTAACATTTTACATGATAGCACTAAAGATGCAAGTGGTGACAAGAAGAATTGCTACATTGCACCAGAAAGTCCACATTTCAGAAGAGAACAAACTTCTCTTTCTTAGTAGTACAGTCGGAGACAGCATCGGATTGGGAAGTCGGGCATTGGCCGATGGGCCTGTGCCTAAGGGTCACCAGTGAGCCGGTTTTTGTTAGGAGCTCTGTCAACCGGCCCACAGAGCCTTACTGTCTCTTCCCCGCCAGGCCACTGTAATGTGGGGCCAGCATCATGGGGAGGCAGGTTCGGAGGGGGAGGCTTGCATCAACATCGCTAGGCGGCCAGATTCTGGCTGCTGCAGACTTTAGCTTGGCCCCCGTGGGGTCGGGGCAGACGCTCAGAAGCAGTGTCACACTTCCCTGCAGTTTGCAGTGTTCTTAAACAGAGGTGCCTGGCTGGGGGCAGGTGATGCGGCTGTTGGCCCATCATCACCTCATCTCCCCTGTAGCAGCAGCAGCTTCCTGCTTTTCTTCACCCCTCCCCTGCCAGGCCATCGCCCTGAGGCTTTAGTTTGCTGGGGAGGGGCAAGAGTAAGTGAAGCAGCTTCACTGAGGGCCTGTTGTTGGCACCTCGGCCCCAGTGTCTTTCATGCCGTGAGGGGACAGGGGGGCATGTTTGCGTAGGCTTCACTGTGAGGCATCTTTCTCAGCGAGGAAAATTGAGAGGATGTAATGTTAGGGTCAGAGCTGCTGAATTTGAAACTATGGAAATAAGTTCAAGTGCCAGCCTCAGCTCAACATCCTGTGATTCTGGTTACATGACTTAATTGCCCAAGGCCTAAAATAAAAATTAATTTGATCTTCTGTAATGCGACTGGTGCTCATATAATCACTGCCCTTGGGCTGAGTTCATGCTAAAACTACAATAAAAAACATAGCCTTCTGTTTGCTCATGTTTGAAGAGTCTGCAAAGGCTGGAATAATAATAAAAGAGGATTCTTTACACAATTATAAATACGTCCGTATTCCTTTTTAACATGGCTTTTCTGCCTTTGGTTGGTTTTTAACTGTCACAGATCATTAAAGCAGCTTTAGACCGCACTTTAAACTGCGTTCATCTTATGTTTATCGTTTGAAGTACATATTGATCAGAGGAGAAAATACGAGCTTTAGGTGATTTTCATCATTTTACTACCAGCCAGGACATTAAAATACCGGTAATGCTGGTTAAAAAAATGACCAGGTGGCAAACGTCAGGAGTTGTGGCCTTTGGGCCACTTTATTTCACCTCACTTGCCCAGCAAAAATGTAGTGTTTCTAGTTTTCACCAATGTTTCTGGTTCTATGAGCTTTAAAATACGTAATTTATCCAATATTTCTCTAAAAATGAGACTAGTCAAATGCTGCTTCATAAACGGGAGTGATCCGGGAATGTGGGCCACTTTTTTGGGGGTGCCCGGGCCGGATTGCGATCCCAATATGACCCTGGTCGGAGAGTGTGAGTCTGTGTTTCTTAAAGATTTTATCTTGAAGCAGTCAATGGACTGATAGCTGTCAATGTTATTGTGATTTGCAGCAATAGATACGTACACAAGACTTTCTCATTAAACACTTAAAGAGAGAACCATGCGGGGAGTTGTGCCGATGCATAACAAATGAAAGCCCGGGTTGACTTGTAGCTCCAGAATTGGAAAGAACACCAGTTTCTAATCAAAGGAGAAGAACCACTGTTTTGAGACACCCTAGCAGAATGCCCCAACTGGAAGGGACTAACAACATGCTGACAGTGCAGGGATGTATGAGAAACATCATTACTGGAAGGAGCAATTAAATGACAGAAAACACTATTGTACAGAAAACATGGCAAAAAAACATCTGAATGAAAGCAGGATGGATTTTACTAGAGGAGCAGATTTACAGTCTAGATCGAAAGAGAAAAGAGGCAAGGTTCTGGAAGGAGAAAGTTGAAGGAAGGTAGTTCCATGTCAAGTTAGCTTAAAAGACAGTCTTTTAGTAAAAAGTAAAGCAGGATTCTCCACAAAGAAGAGAGGACTGGTTACATTCAATAAAATTCAGAAAAAAATCCAGTCCAATGTTTTATAAGCTAAAATGAAATTTCAGAATTTATGTATATTGAATATACCAGCAAACAACAGTGAATGTCAACTTTGCAATACCTGGTTTCCGCCAGCGTTGTGACATTCATATACGCCAATAACTCCATCAGCAAAATGACCCAGTGTATCCAGGCAGTTAGCACCTTGCTGCAAGGCCCCAAAGGCGATGTCTTGATGATCAGGAACCCTGGGACAAAAACAAAGAGGACATCATTTTGAGTGTTGGAGATCTTTATTTAGAAAAATGAAACAATGGATGTTCTTGCTCTTTGAAGTGTGACCCAACTGGAAAAAGACATAGAACAGAAGACCACGAGAAACTCACCACCATAATGTTTCCAGACCAGAGCCCCGTACTACTTAGCGGCACAATTAATTATCGCGGAGGACTATCTGAATTTCCTTTATTCCTGACAGAACCGTAACAGCTTTATTTAAAAAAAAAAAAAACTATGGCCCGAATCGTAAAAAATTGCAAATGTACAGTTTACTTCTACGCACAGATATAATTTATGAGTGTTGGACTAATTCATAAACATGTCTAACTTATACATGTGTAATTTATGCATTTCTTTATTTACTTATATATTTGTACAGTGCGCTTTTCCCTGGAATGGCATCCTTGCGCCACATCTTCATAAGATCTAAGGGGAGGCGTAGTCAAGATAGGGGCTTCGCCAAGATGGCAGAGGGAGCAGTTGCATAGAAGCGAGCTCTGTCCTGGCGCCACAATAATCGAGGTTTTTTGACGGGATTTGAGAACCTCCCCTCCGCTGCTAATACAAAGAGGTGCAACTCCAGAGCCACTGCTTCTTTTTAGCGCCCAGCGTGAGCGGCATGACACAGCAGTAAGGAGCTGAACAGACTGCGCCACAGATCGCGACGAGCATTGCCCTGCAGCCTGTGAACCAGCCAGAGGTCCTTCACCACAATCGACCGAGGGCAGACCGACCTGGAAGGCATACGTGAGTCGAGGTAGTGGGGAAAGCACTTGAACTTAGTTGCTGCCGGGAGGAGGACATGGAACAGAGCAACGAGTCGGCCCTTCCCCCCCTCACTGCGATCACTGAAGGCTTGGGCACTGCCTGACTCTCTGCCTTCACAAGCGATTAAGCCCCACAGTCTGGGTCGAACGACGGTGGGGCTCCCCTCCAGGCACCAAAGCCTTGCATCGGCAATATGAGGACCCGCGCCCCAAGGCTACCCGGGAGGGCCACAGGACAACACTGTGAGAGTCGCCCTTCTCCCCATTGCTACCATATCTGAAGGCCCGGTGGCCTACTCTTTTCCTGGCCCTTCTGCCCTCACAACAGATACTGGTGTTCGGACCACCATTCTCCTGCTGTGACAGGCCTCCCACCTGGTGCTGCTGACCCGGCGGACCACCATTCTCCTGCTGTGACAGGCCTCCCACCTGGTGCTGCTGACCCGGCAGTGAACCGTGATGCACCACCCCCAGCAGGGGACTGGAGCCCTTTCTTAGGGCTCATTACAGTGACCCGCGCGGTCAGGGAAGGTGCCCGCACCGCTGTACTGCTGAAAGACAGTTGTGAGCTGCGACTGAGTCTGGCTTCCCCAACCCCCGTGCCTATCACATTGCTTACCATCAGGACTGATTAAACAACTCTGAGGGCCGCATTAGTAGGGGCTACGCCTAAAGGTGGCGATCAGAGGCTCCCATGTTTGACTGCCACCTGTGGGGCTCAGTTGAAATTAGGTGGGGTGTATTCTGGAGTAGTACTCGGACAGCCACGGGGGAACCCCCTTTACAAAGGTAGTGAGACTCAGCCTCTAAACATGCACTAGTGCCATTTGGGAGTTTGAGAATACTCTCGCTGATGCGGAGAGTGACCACCTGACTCTGGCACAGGGACCCCTATGCAGCAACGTGTGGGTGTTTGGAGTACTGTTTGTGTTTGCGTTTCATCGTGTGTAGCTGCATGAGTTGATGATACCCCCCTGATCTTTACACTTGGGGTCGCCCCGAGGATACAGATTTACTCACTTTTGTGGTACTGCAGGAATATAGGCTACTCATGTGGAACATGAGAGGTATGGGCTCAGCAACACAGAATCTATGGTTACTTAAGGAGGCGCCAAGTACACTTCGTGTGCCTTCAGGAAATGCACCTCACTACACTAAAGGTTGTAAGATTGGGTAGACGATAGAGGGGCGGGGTGTACGGCACGACATATTAGAGCTATGCGTGAGGAGTGCTGGTATGGGTGGCCGGGGAGTGCCCTTTGCGGTAACTCACACGAAAATAGACCCGGAGGGCCACACTTCACAGTAGTGGGAGGGGTACTAGATTGGTTGCCATTGACTCTGATGGCAGTCTATGCCCCCAACCGCGGGGCAGGCTGCCTTCTTTAGGACATTGACACCTGCCTTGTTAGCAGACCCAGGACTCCACATTCTGGTGCAGGGATTATAATGGGGTATTATATCTGATGGCAGACATACTGGGGGCAGAATCCTGCACCGTTTTGACAACACCTGAATACCTGGGCCCTTGACATGCAAGTGGGGGAGCTTTGGCGTCCTTTACACCCAGTCGATAGGGAATACTCCCACTGCTCAGCGGTGCATGTGCCGCACTCAAGACTGGACATGAGCACCTGGGACATGAGCACCTGGGACGCAACATATTGGACCACAACCCTTTGTTAATCTTGTCTGGATGAGGCCGGTCTAAACGAACAAGTTACTTACCTTCGGTAACGATGTATCTGTAAGAGACATATGTAGTTATAGATTCCTTACCTTTAAAATTACCCCCAGGTGTCAGACTGGATCCGGAGATTTTTTCTTTAGCAGTACCCCTGCGCGTCGGTAGGTGGCGTCGGTCGACTCTGCGTCCGTCGTGTTCGCCGGGATGACGTCGCGGTGTCTATTTAGACGACGCACCTGCGCGCTGACGTCAGTTCTGACCCGACTTTCCACGCCAGAAGCGCAGAGCCATGCAAGACACTGACCACTGGTGCACATAACTAGGGCCCTGGAAGGAAGTCCCTATCCATAGAAGTCAATTCGCAGAACGGGTAGGATGGGTGGGGCGGTAAGGAATCTATAACTACATAGGTCTCTTACAGATATATCGTTACCGAAGGGAAGTAACTTGTTCATCTGAAAGAGACTGTAGTTATAGATTCCTTACCTTTAGAATAGATACCCCAGCAATGCCAACCCCGGAGGTGGGTCTGCAAACTAAGTTCACAGCAGAAAGTCCTGGAGAACTGAACGGCCAAAATAGCAGTCTCTCCGGACTTGGCTGTCTAGGCAATACTGTTTAGTAAATGTGTGCAGGGACGCCCACGTGGCTGCCTGACAGATATCAATGAGTGGGACTCCACGTCCCAAGGCAGTAGTAGCTGCCGTAGCCCTGGTGGAGTGGGCACGCAGTCCCACTGGAGCTTCTTTTCTTGCTAGGGAATAGCAGATCTTAATGCATAGAACAACCCACCAAGAGATGATATGTTTTTGCAGCGCCTGCCCTTTCTTAGCGCCTACATAGCCAACAAAGAGTTGCTCGTCCACCCGGAAATCCTTTGTGCGGTCAAGATAGAAAGACAGCGCATGTTTGGGGTCCAGACGGTGGAGTCTCTCCTCCTCCTTGGAAGGGTGCAGAGGCGGGAAAAAGGTGATGGTCTGTCCTATATGGAAAGAGGTAACCACTTTGGAAAGAAAAGAGGACTTCGTACGATGGACCACTTTGTCCAGATGAACAGCAAGAAAAGGAGGTTTGGAAGATAAAGCTTGAAGCTCACTCACTCTGCGGGCAGAAGTGATGGCAACAAGGAAAGCGGTCTTCAGAGTGAGGAGCCGAAGAGGGCAGTTGTGAAGAGGTTCGAAGGGAGCACACAAGATGCACAAGTTACTAACTTGTGTAACGATATATCTGTAAGAGACAGTAGTTAGTGATAGATTCCTTACCTTAGAATATCCCCAGGCGTCAGGCTGGATCCGGAAAGTTTTGCGTAGCAGTACCCTTGCGCGTCGGTAGGCGGCGTCGTGCGGCTCCGCGTCCGTCGTCGGCGTCGTGATCGCCGGGATGACGTCGCGGGCAGCACTTAGGCGCCGCCCTGCGCGCTGACGTCAGTTCTGTACACGACTTTCCGCGCCAGGAACGCAGAGCCATGCAAGAAGCTGACACAGGTGTCTGAAAAATACTAGGGCCCTGAAAGGGATGTCCTTAACCCTAGAAATCAGTTCGCAGAACGGGGAGGATGGGTGGGGCGGTAGGAATCTATCACTAACTACTGTCTCTTACAGATATATCGTTACACAAGTTAGTAACTTGTGCATCTGAAAGAGACACGTTAGTGATAGATTCCTTACCTTAGAATAGATACCCCAGCAATACCAACCCCGGTGGTGGGTCTGCGAACAAAGATCAGACAAGGAAGTCCTGGAGGACAGAACGGCCAAAGAAGCCGTCCCTCCGGACCTGACTGTCAAGGCAGTAATGCTTAGTAAACGTGTGCAGCGAGGCCCACGTAGCTGCCTGACAGATAACCGGCAGCGGAACACCGCGGCCCAAGGCCGTGGTAGCAGCCGTTGCCCTGGTGGAATGGGCACGCAGCCCAACAGGAGGCTCCTTCTTAGCCAAAGAATAGCAGGTCTTGATGCACAAGGTAACCCAGCGGGAGATGGTCCTCTTGTGCACCGCCCGACCTTTTTGGCGCCCACGTAGCCAACAAAGAGCTGGTCATCCACCCGGAAGTGTTTTGTGCGGTCGATATAGAAGGAGAGCGCACGTTTTGGGTCCAGACGGTGGAGCCTCTCTTCCTCTCTGGAAGGATGCGGAGGCGGAAAGAAGGTGGGCAAAGTGATGGTCTGCCCAATGTGGAAAGCAGTAACCACCTTTGGCAAGAAGGACGGACGCGTCCGAAGAACAACCTTGTCTGGATGAACAGACAGAAAGGGAGGTTTGCAAGAAAGAGCCTGGAGCTCACTCACCCGCCGAGCGGAGGTGATGGCCACCAGAAAGGCTGCCTTTAGAGTCAGAAGACGAAGAGGACAGTTATGCAGAGGCTCAAAGGGAGCGCACATTAAAAAGGTAAGAACCAAGTTCAAGTCCCACTGAGGCATTACAAACGGAACAGGAGGGAAGAGGTGAGTAATGCCTTTTAAGAACCTGTTAACAACAGGGGACTTGAAAAGGGAGGGCTGATCAGGGAGCCTGAGGAAGGCCGAGATAGCACAAAGATAACCCTTGATGGTACCCAGGGCAGAACCCTGTTGGGCCAGAGAGAGAAGGAACAGAAGGACCTCAGAAAGAGGGGCAGAAAGGGGATCCACAGCCTTTGCTGTGCACCATGCCACAAATTTGTTCCACCTGCAGGCGTATACCACCTTAGTGGAGGGACGCCTGGCTGCCAGAATCACATCACAAACTTCGGGAGGCAAGTCGAAAGGAATCAACTGCCGCCGCTCAATCTCCACGCAAGCAGGTGTAGACTGGACAGGTTCGGGTGGAGGACCGTCCCCTGCTGCTGCGACAGAAGATCCTCCCGAAGAGGCAGACGGATCGGGGGATCTATGCTCATATTGAGTAGCTCGGGATACCAAACTCTTCGAGCCCAGTCCGGAGCCACAAGAATGACTTGGGCCCGGTCGTGCCGAATCTTCTTCAACACTCTGGGTAGAAGTGGTATAGGCGGAAAGGCGTACAACAGACCGCAACTCCACTCGCGACGAAAAGCGTCGCCGAGCGAGTGCCGCCTTGGAAATTCCAACGCGCAGAACTGATGACATTGCGCGTTCTCTTCGGTGGCGAATAGATCTAACCAAGGCACTCCCCACTGTAGAAAGAGTCCTTGCGCCACTTCCGAGTGAAGACGCCATTCGTGATCCATCATGCACCGGCGGCTGAGTTCGTCCGCCCTGGCGTTCAGAGAACCTGCCAGGTGTTGAACCATCAGGAACATGCCCTGATGTTCCAGCCATGTCCAGAGGCGCAGAGCCTCCTGACAAAGGGTCCAAGACCCCACCCCGCCCTGTTTGTTGCAGTACCACATGGCGGTGGTGTTGTCTGTGAACACCTGCACTACCTTCCCTTTGACAGAGGGAAGGAATGCCTTGAGTGCAAGCCGGATCGCCCGGAGCTCCAGAAGGTTGATATGGAGCCGGGACTCCGCCGGAGACCAGAGGCCTCTGATCTCCGCCTCTCCCATGTGACCGCCCCATCCCAGAAGGGACGCGTCCGTCACAACTGTATGCTCTGGCTGGGGAAGGGAGAGGGATCTGCCCATGACCCATTGCCGGTTCGAGAGCCACCACTGCAACTGTTTTGCAGTCCCCTCCGAGATCTGGACGTGATCGGACAGGTTGCCCTGGTGCTGCGCCCACTGGAACTTCAGGTCCCACTGCAGAGCCCGCATATGCCATCTGGCATGATTGACCAGCAGGATGCAGGAGGCCATGAGGCCCAGCAGCCTCAGGGTCATCCTTACCGAAACCCAGGATAAAGGCCGAAAGATCGGAATCATAGCCTGAATATCCCGGACTCGCCGTTCGGGAGGATAGGCCCGAAACTGCGTCGTGTCCAGAACTGCTCCGATGAAAAGGAGCTGTGGAGAAGGAATCAGATGCGACTTCGGCACATTGATGGAGAACCCCAGCGAGTGCAGGAGTGCGGCCGTAGTCTGGAGGTGGGAGACGACTGCCTGGGACGAGCCCGCCTTCAGCAGCCAGTCGTCGAGGTAGGGGAAGACTGAAACCCCTGCCCGGCGCAGATGAGCCGCGACCACCGCCATCACTTTCGTGAACACCCGAGGGGCACTGGTAAGGCCAAAGGGGAGCACGGTGAACTGAAAATGCTCGTGGCCTACCGTGAACCGAAGGTAACGCCGGTGGGCCGGCAGGACGGGGATGTGGAAATACGCGTCCTGCAAATCCAACGCTACCAACCAGTCTCCAGGGTCGAGGGCAGTCAAGACCTGAGCTAGGGTGAGCATCTTGAACTTCTCCTTCCGGAGGAAGCGATTGACGTTCCGGAGGTCCAAGATAGGACGCATGTCCTCCTTGTCCTTTTTGGGCACCAGAAAGTAGTGGGAGTAGCAACCACGCCCTACTTCTGGGGTCGGAACATGCTCGATGGCCCTCTTGGTCAAGAGGGCCGTGACTTCCTTCTGTAGAAGCACCAAGTGATCCCCTGACATGCGGTGGAATTGAGGTGGCATGGCTGGGGGGTGGTCTCGAAGGGGAGGGAGTAGCCCCTTCGGACAATGTCCAAGACCCACCTGTCCGAGGTGATGGTGCGCCAGTGGGGAAGGTGATGGCGGACCCTGCCCCCTACTGGCGTGCCGTGCACCTGAAAGGAGGGACTAGGAGGGCTTGGAGGCCGCGGACGGGTTGGAGGTGGTGGCCTGACCCGCACGCTGGTTGCCCGATCCGCCACGGCGGAATCCACGTCCTCGGCCACGCGAAGACGCCTGCTGCGCGGGCCGGTGGCTGGGCTGCTGACGTGAAGGGCGCCCCTACCGTGGCCACGATAGGGGCGAAAAGCAGAAGGCAGCGGAGGGCGTGTAGCAGAAAGGCCCAGGGACTTGGCAGTAGCCCGTGAGTCCTTAAAGCGCTCCAACGCATGGTCTGCTTTGGACCCAAAAAGACCGACTCCATCAAAGGGCATGTCCATGAGAGTATTCTGGACATCCCCTGAAAAACCAGTGGTTCTCAGCCAGGCGTGGCGGCGGAGCGCCACCGTCGTTGCAATCGACCTGCCCAGCGAGTCGGCGGTGTCAAGGCCACAACGGATAGTGTATTTGGCCGCATCCCTTCCTTCCGCAATGGCGCGGGAAAGCAGTGCCTGGACCTCCTCAGGGCACTGGGGCAAAACATCCGCCACCGAATCCCACAGAGAGTGGGTATATCGGCCCAAAAGACAAGCGGTGTTAACGGACCGCAAGCCAGCACTGGAGGAAGAAAAACCTTTCTTCCCAAACTGATCCAGGCGTTTGGATTCCCTATCCGGAGGAGCGGTAGGGAAGGCGGTTTGGGAAGCGGAGGCTTGGACAACCAAGCTCTCAGGAGTGGGGTGGACAGAAAGAAACAGGGGGTCGCCCGGAGCGGGGCGATGGCGTCGTGACACGTTCCGATCCACAGGAGCCCCTGTGTTGGGCTTGGACCAGGCGCCCAAAAGAACGTCTGTGAGGGCGTCGTTAAACGGCAGCACAGTCTCCGCAGAGGAGGCTGCCGGCTGAAGCACCTCCGTCAAGATGTTAGGCTTGACCGTCAAAGTAGGGAGCTGGAGACGTAAGGCCCCAGCAGCCCTACGCAACACCGTACCAAAATTGGCCCCCTCCTCCGTAGCCACGGGAGGAGACAGCATGCCAGTGTCAGGAGAAGTATCCAGACCACTGGCCTCCCCTAGACTCTCTGTCCAGTCCTCATCATACTGACAGTTGCGAGTCAGAGGGTCATCAGACCCTCCCAGTCCTCCTGGTCCTCCTCTGGTTCAAAATAAGGAGGAGGAGGGACATTTGGGACCCAAGGTCCCATCGGCGCCGGAGCCGGCGTCGAGCGACGTCGCTCCGGGTCCATGTCCGGAGCCGGAAGGAACTGGGGGACGACGCCGCCCGGAGCCCAGGGCGGCGTCGAGAACGGCACCGGAGACATCGGCGCCGGCGGAGGTGTCGTGAGGTCGACCGGCGTCGATGGGGGTTGTGGAGCCGGGATCGAGGCCGGGGCCGAAGCCGGAGCCGGGATCGAGGCTGGAGGCCCGGGCGACGCCGGAGCCGGAGCCGCCGGCGACGCCGGAGCAACCCCATCAGGGCCCGCGGGGCCCGAAGGCGCACCGGAGGGGCCTGAAGGCCCGAAGAGGCGGGCCATGGCCGACAGGAACTCCTGTACCTTGGCCGGATCCGCCCCCGAACCCGGGAAGGGCGGGTATGACGGGGGCGACTCCACAGGCAAGTCCGGGGCCGCGGGGACGGTGCCGGGAGGGGCCTCAGCCGAGTCGCGAGACCGGCGAGGCGAAGTCCGAGAGCGACGATGCTTTTTGGACTTCTTGTGCTTAGACTTACCGGACGAAGAAGACTTCGACGCCGACGACCGGTGTGCACTCCGCGAGCGACCCCTGGACCTCTCACGCGACCGGGGCCTCCGTGGAGCCGAATGCCGGGCCTCGAGGAGCTTTCGAGACCGCTCTCGCAAAGCTTTCGGGTTGAGGGCCTGGCATTCGGGACAAGACTCGGTGTCGTGGCCTCGGCCGAGGCAGAAGAGACACTCCCAATGCGGGTCGGTGACGGACATCATCCGCGCACAGGCGCCGCATCGCTTGAAGCCGGGCATCCCTACGACACCTTAAAGATGGAAAAAACAGTGAAAAAATCACCAAAAATAATGGTCAAAAATTGACCAGGGCACTGCTCTTCCCGGATCTGCGCTTGCTGGCGCGGAAAAAGAAGAACTGACGCCAGCGCGCAGGGGCGGCGCCTAAGTGCTGCCCGCGACGTCATCCCGGCGATCACGACGCCGACGACGGACGCGGAGCCGCACGACGCCGCCTACCGACGCGCGAAGGGTACTGCTACGCAAAACTTTCCGGATCCAGCCTGACGCCTGGGGATATTCTAAGGTAAGGAATCTATCACTAACGTGTCTCTTTCAGATATGTTAAGACCAGGTTCAAGTCCCACTGGGGCATTATGAATGGAGCAGGAGGAAAGAGATGAGTAATGCACTTTAGAAATCTGTTTACAATAGGGGACATGAATAGAGAAGATTGATCAGGAAGGCGAAGAAAGGCAGATATGGCTGAAAGGTAGCCTTTGAGAGTGCCCAGCTGGGCCAAAGAGAGAGTTAATAAAAGTACCTCTGAAAAAGGGGCAGAAAGGGGATCACAGCCTTTGCTGCGTAACATGCCACAAATTTAGTCCATCTACAGGCGTATACCGTTTTAGTGGAGGGACGCCTGGCTGCCAAGATGATGTAACAAACTTCGGGAGGAAGGTCAAAAGCTGTCAACTGTCGCTGCTCAATCTCCATGCAAAAAGGTGGAGGCTGGACAGGTTCGGGTGGAGGACCGTCCCCTGCTGCTGCGACAGAAGATCCTCCCGAAAAGGCAGTATGATCGGAGGATCGATGGCCATGCTCAAGAGCTCGGGGTACCAGACTCTTCGTGCCTAGTCCGGAGCCACAAGAATGACTTGGGTCCGGTCGCGCTTAATCTTCTTCAGCACACTTGGCAGAAGTGGTATGGGCAGAAAGGCATACAGGAGGCCGCAATTCCACTTGCGACGAAAAGTGTTGCCTTGCGATTGCCGCCTTGGAAATTCCAACGCGCAGAATTGCTGACATTGCACGTTGATCTTCAGTGGCGAACAGATCTAACCAAATCTCTTCCCACTGCTGAAAGAGACCTTGCACCACCTCCGAGTGATGGCGCCATTCGTGATCCATTATGCACCCACTGCTGAGCTTGTCCGCCCTGGCATTCAAAGAACCTGGCAGATGTTGAACCACCAGGGATATGCCCTGATGTTCCAGCCATGCCCAAAGGCAAAGAGCCTCTTGAAGTAGGGTCCACGACCCCACCCCGCCCTGTTTGTTGCAGTACCACATGGCGGTGGTGTTGTCCGTGAACACCTGCACTACTCTTCCTTTGACAGAAGGAAGGAATGCCTTCAGTGCAAGACGGATCGCCCGGAGCTCCAAATGGTTGATGTGGAGACCGGACTCCACCAGAGACCAAAGACCCCTGATCTCCGCCTCTCCCAGGTGGCCGCCCCATCCCAGGAGTGACGCATCGGTCACTACCGTGAACTCTGGTTGGGGAAGGGAGAGGGATCTGCCGCTGACCCAATCCTTGTTCGTGAGCCACCACCGCAATTGACGTGCAGTCCCCTCCGAGATCTGAACGACATCGGAAAGATTCCCCTGATGCTGCGCCCACTGGAACTTCAGGTCCCACTGCAGAACGCGCATATGTCACCTGGCATGATCCACTAGTTGGATGCAGGAGGCCATGAGGCCCAGCAGCCTCAGTGTCAATCTCACCGAAATCCGGGATAGAGGCTGAAACATCGGTATCATAGCCCGAATATCCTGGACTCGCTGCTTGAGAGGATAAGCCCGAAACTGCGCTGTATCCAGAACTGCTTCGATGAAAAGGAGCTTCTGAGAGGGAGTCAGGTGTGACTTCGGCACGTTGATAGTGAACCCAATGTGAATGCAGGAGGTCTGCCGTAGTCTGGAGGTGGGAGACGACAGCCTGGGGCGAACCCGCCTTCAACAGCCAGTCGTCGGGATAGGGGAAGACTGGAACCCCTAATCTGCGCAGATGAGCTGCGACCACCGCTATCACTTTCGTGAACACCCGAGGGGCACTGGTAAGGCCAAAGGGGAGCACGGTAAACTGAAAATGCTCGTGGCCTACCGTGAACCGCAGGTAACGCCTGTAGGCTGGCAGGACAGGGATATGAAAATATGCGTCCTGCAAGTCCAACGCTACCATCCAGTCTCTGGGGTCGAGCGCAGACAGGACCTGAGCCAACGTGAGCATTTTGAACTTCTCCTTCCGAAGGAAGCGGTTGAGGGCCCTGAGGTCTAAGATAGGACGCAGGCCTTTGTCCTTCTTGGGTACCAGAAAGTAGTGGGAGTAGCAACCACGACCTACTTCTGGCACAGGGACCCTCTCGATAGCCCCCTTGGCCAAGAGAGCTGCAACTTCCTGGCGGAGAAGGGCCAAGTAATCCTCCGACATGTGATGGAAGGATGGTGGCATGGAGGGAGGGGTAGTCTCGAAGGGGAGGGAGTAGCCCCTTCGGACTATCTGCAAAACCCACCTGTCCGACGTGATGTTCTGCCAGTGGGGGAGGTGATGGCGAACCCTGCTGCCCACTGGCGGCCCTGAAAGGTCGGACTAGGAGGGTTTGGAGGCTGCTGCAGGGGGGTTATGGGTGGACTGCCCCGCCGCTGGCCCCCAGACCCACGTCGCTGGGACCCACGTCCGCGGCCATGCATAGGCTGGGCAGCTTGCATGACCCGGTGGCTAGACTGGGTTGAACGTGGTGGGGCACCCCTTCCGTAGCCATGAAAGGGGCGAAAGGCAGACTGCGTGGGGCGAGAAGTTGCCGCGAGACCCAAAGACCTGGCAGTAGCCCTAGAATCCTTGAAGCGCTCGAACAGGGAGTCCGCCTTGTCACCGAACAGGCGACGGCCATCAAAGGGCATGTCCAGAAGGGTGGATTGGACATCCCCAGAGAAACCAGACGTCCTCAACCAGGAGTAGCGCCTCAAGGCTACTGACGTGGAAACAGTTCTGCCCAGAGAGTCGGCGGTATCCAGCCCACATCTAATGGTGAACTTCGCTGCGTCTCGACCCTCTGCCACTGCGCGGGTGAGAACGTCCCGGACCTCCTCTGGGCACTGTGGCAGCACTTGCGCAACTGTATCCCACACTGTATGGGTATAATGGCCCAAGAGGCATGTAGTGTTCACTGACCACAGCGCTAAGCTGGCGGAAGAAAAATTTCTTACCAAGGTGGTCCAGCATCTTGGATTCCCGATCTGGGGGAGCTGTAGGAAATGCACCCTTAGAGGATGCGGCTTGGACACCAAGCTCTCGGGGGTAGGGTGTTGGGAGAGGAAAATTGGGTCGCCTGGGGTCGGGCGGTGTCTTTGGGCAGTCATCCTGTCCACAGGAGCCCCTGTGCTGGGCTTGGACCAAGTGCCCAGAAGGACGTCGGTCAGGGCTTCATTAAAGGGCAGAAGGGGCTCCGAAGATGCCGGTGCCAGTTGAAGCACCTCCGTCAGGAGGTTAGTCCTGACTGCCACCGTAGGAAGCTCCAAGCCCAAGGCCTCAGCTGCCCTACGCAACACCACTGCGTATGAAACTCCCTCCTCCATAGCCACGGTAAGGGGGGAGAGCATGCCAAGGTCTGGGGTGGTATCCAAACCACTGGCATCACCCAGTTCCTCTCGCCAGTCCAGCTCGTCAAGCTGGTCAGCCAAAGGGTCCACAGACCCCTCCTAGTCCTCCTCACCCTCCTCTGGTTGCCATTCAGGCCCGAAAGGAACACCAGTAATGAACAGAGGCACAAACGTACCTTTAGGCGCCGGTACCGACGTCGGTCCGGCGCAGTGTACAAGTCAGGGGTGGGGCTGGGGTCAGCGCCGGTCGGGGGCACAACCGGCGCCGGGGGTGTCCTCACTGGAATCGGCGCCGGGGAAGGTACCGTGAGGTCGACCGGCATCGATCCGGATCCAGGCCTGGATTCTCGGGGCCCTCTGACAACAGGATCAGAGCCGCTGGCATCGAAGGCCCAGGACCCCAACCCAAGTCCGCGGGGCCCGAAGGCACGCCGGCGGAATTGGGCTGCTCAAAGAAGCCGTGAAGCGTTTTGTAAGAAGCTCAAAGCTGGGCAGGGGACGCTCCGGGAAAACGAGGGAAGCGCGAAGCCGTCCCAGAAGCAGGCTCCGAAGAGGGAGCTGGAGAGCGACGACACTCCGGGTCCAGCGTAGCGTCGGTCGATGAACGGGGAGAAGGCGAAGAGCGACGGTGCTTCTTCGCCTTCTTCTTGTGCTTTTACTTACCGAGGAGTGCGAAGA
This sequence comes from Calotriton arnoldi, assembly GCA_963921515.1. Taxonomy (NCBI): domain Eukaryota; kingdom Metazoa; phylum Chordata; class Amphibia; order Caudata; family Salamandridae; genus Calotriton; species Calotriton arnoldi. Next base: position 3,893,536 of record CAWUFW010000420.1, on the reverse strand, counting down.
CTTCGATGACGAATGGTGATGGTGGCTCGTGACCGGTCCCGAGACCTTCCTCTCGACGGGGACCTCGAAAGACGCGGAGCTGACTACCGGGCCTCCAAGAGCTTTCGGGACCGCTCCCGCAAAGACTTCGGATTCATGGCCCGGCAGTCGGAGCACGACTTCGGGTCGTGGTCGCGCTCAAGGCACCAGAGACACACAGGATTGGGGTCCGTAACAGACATAAGGCAGTTACAGGCCTCGCACGGCTTGAATCCGGTTCGGCAATGTGACATCCCTCGTGCACCAGGAGTTGAAGACTCAAAAAGATGTCGACAAAAGTCGAGAAAAAAGTTATTCATAAAATGACTAAGGGGCAAGCTCTCTCCGGATCTGCGCTAGGCTGGCGCGGAAAAAGAAAGAACTGACGTCAGCGCGCAGGGGCGGAGTCTAACTAGACAACGCAACGTCATCCCGGCGAACACGACGCCGACGACGGACGCGGAGTCGACCGACGCCACCTACCGACGCGCAGGGGTAATGCTAAAGAAAAAATCTCCGGTTCCAGTCTGACGCCTGGGCGTAATTCTAAAGGTAAGAAATCTATAACTACAGTCTCTTTCAGATAGAAGATTCTTACCTGGTGCTTGGCCACAACTGCTTTAGATGACGCAGGATTTAGTGCCCAGATCGGTGAATCATTAGACAAATACTTCCAAGATAATGAATGGAAGGCCTCGGACGCCATGGTTAAATGGAAAGCATTCAAAGTGGTCTTGTGGCGGTTACATCTAAAGACTGTGTATGGCGTGCAAATGGATTTGAATGTGGAGGGGTTTGCGGTAGAGGAGCGTATCGGAAGGCTTGAGAGGGAATGTCTGACTGATCACAGTAGGCATTCGACCCTGCTGGCTACATAAAAGGAGTACAGGGTGTTAGTAGACAGGTTATCCAACTTTGACTATAAGGTTCGCTTCCAGTGAAAAACTGAACATGTTGATAAAGCCAGGCAATTATTAGCATGGTTGTTGCACTCCGAGACCTCCCTGAAGCCTGATTGCTGCACTCCGACTCCATATGGGGCAGGTGGTGAACAATCAGGTGGAGATCAATAGCGTGATAAAGGAATACTACAGGGGTCTGTACGAGGAATCTACAGAGGTAGAAGCAGGTGAGATCTCTGCATACTTAGCATGCACTCACACCCCTGCATTTAAACCCCTGCAGCGCCACAAGATAGTCTGATTACTTTGGAGGAAGTAAAATGGGCATTGCCACATATAGCCCACGGGAAGGTGCCAGGCACTGACGGGTTCCTGGTCGAATTTTATGCACATTACTACACCCAGATGGCCCCCAGGTTGCTGAAGGTGTATGAGGCAGCAGCAATCAATGGGACCTTACCGACCGCCATGAGGGAAGCAGTAATCGTCCGTCCTAAACCTGGGCAAGACCCTTTGAATGGGATGTCCTACCGCCCTCTGCCTCTCTTGAACCTTGACAAGGTTCTCGACAAAATTCTAGCCAATCGCATGACTGTGGGGGTCTCCCCTTTAGTACACTCAGATCAAAATGGTTTTATACATGGGCGCAACACATTCATCAATCTGCAGCGGTTGTTCCACGTTATGGACTGGGTGAGCGGCACAGGGACAGTGGGTTGGGCCGCCTCCCTTGACACAGAAAAAGTGTTCGACACCTTTGGATGCCCTTACCTTATGGCGGTCTTGACCCATATGGGGTTCGGACAGCCCTTCCTTAGATGGGTGGCAATGCTGTACACTGGGCCAGTTGCCTGGGTACGCACAGGGGATGTGATATCAGATCCGCTCCCAGTGGCTAGAGGCACTAGCCAGGGCTGACCCCTGTCTCCATTACTGTTCGCCCTGGCAACTGAACCCTTCGCATACATGATGCGAGACCATGCGCCACAGTGGGGCCTTGCGATATTGGGACACCCCCAGATTATATCTCTATATGCAGACGACGCATTGATTTATTTGAAGGCAAACCACACTGTGTTACCGGGAGCTATGGCAGTGTTGAAAGATTTTGGGAGGATGTCCGGGCTCCATATTAACTGGGATAAGTCCTGTCTGTTCCCTTTGACGCCAACACCCGATGACCAGAGAGAGGCGCTATCTCGCACGGAGTTGACCTGGCAGTTTGATTCCAACAAATATTTGGGGGTGTAAATATACTTTGAGACACATGCCCTTATGGAGGGAAATCTGGGGAAAGCATTGGCCTCTGTCTGCCGCTCACTTCCCTTCTGGAGCAGGCTGCTATTGTCACCTATGGGCAGAATAGCCATAGCCAAAATATTGGTACTGCCCAGATTATATTTCTTTGCGGCCATCCCACTAATTATATGGAAGGCATTCTTTAGGGACTTCCGGGGAGTTTTAACAAGCTTGATATGGGGTACTGGCCAATGGCAGGTGGCACTTAGTAAACTATTTGGAGGAGGGAGGGCTCAGTGCCACGGACTATGAACTCTACTATGCAACGGCCCAACTGCAGTGGCCAATGAGATGATTAGTGGGCGCACCACCGCTCGAATGTACAGGAATTCTGGATGAGCAAGCGGGACGTTCCCTTTTGAATAGGCTCTTAGAAGATGCTCCCTCTAGAAACTCAGACAGTTGACACTGCGAACGCCCTTAAATGTCTGGAGATGGTTCTGATGGGGGGGAAACTCTGCCAAGGCCATCACAAGCTTATACTCCGCCTTGCAGCCCGCTGGGGAGACTGCAAAGCTACAAGACTGGTGAACACTGGCACTCAGAATTGACATCCCAGACAAGCAGTGGGACTGATGCCTCCAATCGGTTAGGCGGTGATGCACTATGCGCTGCTTCATCTTATTCAGTTTCTTCATTTGCATCATGCATATCTCACCCCCCAGAGGACTGGTAGGATGTTCCCAGGTGCACCTAATACATGTCTGCGGTGGAAGTGGATTTTACCCATATGGTGTGGACATGCGGGGGGATACGCTCCTCTTGAGTACAGGTCAGGCATGCTGTCTTGGAGGTCATGAGCTGTTTGTTCCTGCTGGACCTTGTCCGATGCCTACTCGATGTGGGGCAGATCACCAAAAGAATGAAGGGGGGGGGGGGGGGGTTGCTGCGATTCCAGAATTTGTTGTTGGTTTTTGGCTATACGTTGCATCACCATGGCCTGGAAATCCACCGCGGTACCCCCACTGAAACGATGGCAGGCAGACATGCGTAAATTGGCGCTGGCAGAGCTGACGGTCCACAGACGATTGCACACAAGAGGAGGAGTGGACCTATTAGGCAACTGGGACACCTATTTAGAGACGCTAGAGGTGCACGCAGATGATCGCTCTCCTTGAGGACATTGTTACTGGCCCTACCTGGGGAGAGATGGTGGGGACCTCTCTTGTCTTAAGATACAATTGACCATTAGGGATGTCCGAGAAACCGGGTGAACATAGGTGCCGACCAGACACCGAGAGGCATCCTCAGGGTCGCCGACTATGAGACAACCTGACCAATGCTTGTGTAACAAAAGCGGGGCCCACGGGAGACACAGGTTGGGGAGCAGGCCGAGATTACTCACAAAGACACACACATGCGGTTCGGGGGTGTAAGGAGGGAGGGTTTCACAGTTACATTTTGCTGTTATCTTTTGTTCGCCAGAAGATGTAAATGTACATGCAAGAGTTCGCTTGGTATTGGCAAGTACTTTATATCATCCTGGCAGGGTGGAATGGCCCTGCCGGGATAATAGACCCAAGTAGGAGGGTGTACGAACCCTGCATGTTTTATTAGAAGGTGATATGAACAAATGTGATTGAAATGTATCTGACTTCTTTCCTCAGATACAAAATGTTACTATTGTATACTAAATGCGGTTCTGTTAACTATGTGAAATGAAAAGTCATTTAAGATATTAAAGAAAAGATCTAATAGGAGTATAACCTGGTTTTCAGACCTTTCTGAAGGCCATTGATGGAACGAAGAGATGAAGGTAGACCAGCGGTGTTAATCTGCAACTGCTTAGAAAATTAAATAATATTAACAGATTAATAAAATGTATATAAATAAAGAAGCAGAAATGCAAAATGTAAAACGGTCTGTTCTGTAAATGTGAAGGAATTTGAAGTTATCCTCAGATTGATCTGTGGAAACATCACAAGTGCATCAAAAAGAATACAGCATGGATGATCAGAGGCCTCAATTGAATATAGAAATTATTTTTATATTTGTTTGTGAATTAAATAAAATATTTCATAATTTGTATTTCTATGATGAATGCTTGTGTCTGTAGGTTTGTTAAATGTTTTGCGGTTCAAATCATTGAAATTACTTAGGTGGGGGTCACCGGATTCCAATAATGACTCAGTGGGGGTCCTTGGATTCCAGTAACGACTAAGTGGGGTCCATCACAAAAGTCAAAAAGTTAAGAACCACTGAGGTAAACTATTACAAGCATGAGCTGCTTGTATCAAAAAAGTACGGCAAACTGCTCGTGACTTTTTGAACTTTGGGACCACCAGCAGACTGGCACTGGCGGTGCACAGTGTGCACATAAGACAGTATTGAGGAAGTTACTTACTTTCGGAAAAGTCTTTTCTGGTAGAGACTATCTAACCGTAGATTCCTCACCTTGTGATTTTTCCCAGGAGCCAGACTGGATCCAGAAACTTTTGTAGAGATTCCCTCATACGTTGATAGGTAGTGTTGTGCAGCTCTGCATCGGATCCGTCATGCCTCAGGTGTGACATCAGGACCACTACATCTGCACTACCTCTGTATACTGACATCAGTTTCTTTCTGATCTCTGTCCACGCCGTTGAACGCGGAGCCATAGAAATCTAAATGACAGTGTGAAGATGTTTCATTGGCATCTTATTAATGAACTGTATGAGTCCAAGCAGAGTGGGCCAGTGGGGAACAAGCGGTTAGATAGAATTTCTATCAGAAGAGACTTTACCACAGATTCCTCGTCTTGTCAATAGATACCAAAGCAGTACCTCCCCAGGTTGTGGGTATGTGTAATGACTTGGACCAGGAACTCCTGCAGGACAGATAGGGCAAAGTGTCCATCCCACTGCACCTGGCTGGCCGGGCAGTAATGCTTCATGAACATGTGAAGGGAAGCAGACACAGCAGCCTGGCAAAGGTCCAGAATTAGCACACCATGTGCCAATGCAGTGGTAGTAGCCTTTGCTCTGGTAGAATGAGAGTGTATGCCTTCTAGGGGTTGCTTTTCAGCCAGCCCACAGCAGTCTTAATGCATAATACAACCCATTAAGAGATGGTTCTCTTTTGCACCGCTTTGCCTTTCTTAGCTTCAGAGAAACACACAAAAAGTTGGTCATCCTGCTGGTAATTCCTGGTTTGGCCTATGAAGACGCTAAGCTCCTTCTTTGGGTCGACGCAGTGGAGCCGTTCTCTCTCTTTGGAGGGATGAGGCAGTGCAAAGAAAGTTGGCAAAGTGATGGCCTGCCCTGTGTGGAAAGGTGTGACTTCCTTAGGCAGAAATGCTGCCTTCATCCAAAGTACTGCTTTGTCCGGAAACAATGATGCATAAGGTGGCACCATAGACAATGTGAAGGGGTGGACCCACGTAGAAGTAAGACAAATAGGTGTAGTCTTTGAGGATAGGCCTTTAATGTAGCTCCATTTCATAGGACCTCATCCTACAACCAACATCAACAACTGATCTTACATTCAAGTACTAACATTCTACATCAGTCAGATTCTAATAAAGAATGAGACTCCATGGTAACAAGGGAGAACAGGAATGCTGCACTGCTTAGACTAGATAGCTAACACCAAGAACACCACATCACCTCCCCTTTTACCAACAAAAGAGTAAAATGCACAGTTAAGAAAAACACGAAATACACGAAATGCAATTTTGCAATGAGGAATTTTTTTGAACCTACTTGATCTCCTCTCCAAGTGCACAGTTAAATACATGAAATATGCGAAATACAATCCTGCAAACGTTGAGGAATTTTCGTCATCCTACTTGATCTCCTCTCAACAGATTGTGGAGAAGCAGCATGATCACAGGAGGTATTCTCCTCAACACATTTGGAAGGACACTTGACAATCCTGTTGAGATTCCATACCCTATGATCTTGGGTTTTTACAGCATTGCCAAAAAGTTTGACCACTTTTATTGGTTGTCCAAACTTGGACTTACCAACCCTTCTTTCAGGGAGTTTCACTCTGACCCAGTCACCAACCGTTTTTTTTTTTTACAGCTTTTCTCGCATCAAACTCTACTTTCCTTCTCTCCATTTTCTCCAACTCACGGTCTTTTCATCCCACAGTACGATCAACCACACCACCAACTTCCATTCTTCTAGAGGTCACCCAGAGAGGATTGACTTTCGTATTAGCTACCCTTCCTTTAAATAGCGTGAAGGGGCAAACTCCGGTGGAAGAATGTGGTGTGAACCTGTACTCACATACTTTTTTTTTTTACAGCTTCCTCCCAGTCACAACTAGAGACGACTGCCAGTTGCATGGCCTCCTTGAGTACTCTCACAAATCTCTCGCAACACCATTGCACTCGGGGTGGTACAGCGCGGTGCGCTTATGAGTGATTCCCCTCTCAGTCAAAAACTCCTCTACTGCACCAGAGGTAAACTGCACCCCATTGTCTGTCAAGACCGAAGCTGGCAACCCCTCACTCGCAAAAAGATTGTCCAAGAAACAAATCACAGCAGATGAATCAACCAAATTAACTATTTTGATCACGGGCCACCTAGAAAACATATCCACACCCACTAAAACATAGCGATCTTGGGTCCTGACCTTTACCGGACCCAGAATATCCACTGCGACATCAACCCAGGGACCACAGGCTTGTTGCCTGACAACCATGGGTTGAGTCCTGCATTTAAGGATTTTATCACTGTTAGCGCATTGCGAACAACTGCGCACTAACCTTTCTATCTGGACATCCATCGCAGGCCACCAATAGGCTTCCCTAAGCCCTTCTTTTGTTTTTGCTATGCCCATGTGGCTGGAATGGGCATTCTCTATCAATTTGTCACGTAGGTCCGAAGGAACTACGAGTCTGCTACCTCTAAAAAGTAACCCATTCCAAAAGGACAACTCGTCCTTCACACACCAAAATCCTTTGGTTTGATCATCACAATCACGCTTCTCGCACCAGCCATCACGCACATAGGCGATGACCTGCTGTAAGACAGGATCATTCTCTAAACTGGCATTCCATTCTCCTTGTCACCACACCTTCAGTCACAACACATACTTTTAAGTCTTCTCCAATATCCTCACCAGCAAGACAGTCATCATTGTCACAACCATCAGAACTTTCGGACCCACCAAGCCTAGACAAGCAATCTGCAAGGATATTGTTTGCACCAGGTAAATAGGAAATGTGAAATTCAAAGTCCTGCAGAGCAACAACCCATTTTCTTATTCTATGGGAAACACAATCAATCCCTTTTTTTCCAAACACCTCTTTTAGAGGTTTGTGATCAGAAACCACTGAGAAGTGCTTGCCCCAAAGAAACTTTTTGAGCTTGCGAACAGCCCAGTAGACGGCCAAGGCTTCCTTCTCTATTACAGAGTAGTTGCACTCGGCACCTCTAAGTGGCCTGGAAATAAACAAAATGGTGTTATCAACATGTTCACCATGCTGCAAGAGAACAGCACCTAACCCCTTACAACTAGCGTCAGTCATGACAAACGATTCTTTTGAAGGGTCAAAGCTAGACAAGTTAGGTGCCTTATTCAAACAACTTTTGATGAGTTCAAATTCATCACAACAGGACTTGTCCCATGTAAACTCACATCCCTTCTTCAGCAAACCTCTTACATTTTCCGTTTTCTGTGCAAAACCAGGGACAAATTTATTATAAAATTCTGCCATCCCTAAAAATGTAACAAGTTCATCCTTGTTCTCAGGATAATTGAGATTGGAGATGACCTCGACCAAAGATGGTTTGGGTTTGATGCCTGAGCCAGAAACCAAGTGACCTAGATATTCAATCTCTCTAACATCGAATTTACACTTATCGAATCTGAGAGTGAGCCCTGAGTCTTGCAACTTGGTCAAAACCTCTTCCAGTCTCGAATCATGCTCTTGCATATTTACCCCATGAACAAGAACATCGTCTTGGTAAACCTTGACGCCTTCAATGTCAGCCAAAATATTTTCCATAACTCTTTGGAATACTGATGCAGCCGATATTAAGCCAAATGGCATCCTGAGGAATTTAAAAGTGCCGAACGCAGTGATGAAAGCCGTAAGATCTTGGCACGAGGGATGGAGCTTGACTTGGTGATAAGCCGAGGAGAGGTCCAGCGTGGAGAAGGGAGTGGCACCACCAAGTGAGGACAGCATTTCTGCAATATTTGGAAGCGGGTAGCGATCGACAACTACAGCTCTGTTGAGCTCTCTTAGGTCAATGCATAATCTGGCCTCTCCATTGGCCTTACGGGCCATCACCACCGGAGAGACCCACTCGGTGGCCTCAACCTCTTGTATGACCCCATTCTTCAACAGTTTGTCTAACTCGGACCTCATCTTATGTTTGACCAACAATGGTACACTTCTAACTTTCGCTACCTTGGGTACAGAATTGCGTTTCAACTTTATCAGGTGTATATAATTTTTTAGACAACCTAACGTATTATTGAAAACTCTGGGAAATTTTGCAATCCAGGTGTTGCGATCACTAACAGTAGCAACAGAAGGTAGATCCCTTAAGCACACTGAGGGAGACTCATTAGGGTCAAGGTAAACATGAAGGTCACGTTGATGAGCCCAGCTAATCAGGGAATCCCCTTTCATAGAGACATATATTTTTCCTGCAGTGACCCTACCTTTAAAGTCTATGGTACCCACAAAGTATCCCAAAAGACTGATTATTTCTACCCAATAGCCTCTTGGTACGATGTCAGGTTTAAACAGTTTTACTCTTCTAGAAAGATGTTGCTCATAGAACACCTTGGGCACAAGGGTAATCTTAGCCCCCGAATCAAACAGCATTTTGACTGAACTACCATCAATTAGAACATGTTCAATAGGACCATCAACACCTTGGTTGTTGATTTGACAGTCAAAAAGATTATCGTCATCTTGATCATAAATATCCACCTCCCTCACTTTCTTTTGATCTCTGTTAGATCTGCAGCACTTAGAAAAATGCCCCTTTCTTTTACAAATTGAGCAAACTGCCTTCCAGCCAGGACAATCCTTAAAGTTAGCAACATGACCTGGATTTCCACAACGGAAGCATTTCACCTGAAAGGATTTGGTATTTGCAACGGGACGTATTGCTTTAGTGGCAATAGAAGCACCCTGTGGAAAAGGCTTGTGTGATTTGTCTGAGGAAGGTGTTTTAATTTCTTTTACATCAGTATCAGCATTCTTATGACCTTCTGTATCTTTGCGAATTGCCTCAACGCAGGCTTTAGAGTGTTCATGCATCTTTAACGTAGTAATCACCTCTTGAAGAGGGGGATTGTCTTTCTGCCACAGACTTTCCTTTGCCTTATCTATAGAACAACCCAACATGAGTTGGTCCCTTAACCTCTCATCAAGACTGCCAGCGAAAGAGCATGTCGAAGCAAGCTTACGTAGAGCTGTGACATATTGCTCGACAGACTCCTCGTGCCTTTGCATCCTCTTCCCAAAGTGATAACGTTCTAAAATCATACTCACCTTGGGAAGATAATGCAAGTCCATTTTTTTAATGCAGATTTCGTATTCATTGAGAGAGTCAGCTTCATTATCAGGAAGATTTGGTAGGTGCTAAAACACTTCCTCTCCCTCCGACCCTAGACAATGTAGAAAAAGAGAAGACTTCCTCTTTGCACTTAGCGACGTACCACAAACCCTGGCGTAATTAGCAAATACCTTTTTCCATTTCAACCACAATATGGTAGGATCACCAGGAGCAGACAGAAAAAACGGAGGGGGAGTGACGTTCTGCATGGCAACAGGAGAAGGCTATCACAAGGCAAAGCAGGAAAGTACAATATATACTTGTAACACAAAGTAGAGAAATGCTGTGCAGATCAGCGTGATGAAACACTGTGAAGAGAGACAACCAATCTGCAGTGTCCAGCAGTATTCACCATCTATGAACAGGAAAGCTGTGCAGATCAGCATGTACCACAACAGATGTCGTAAGAAAAGAAGGTAGATAAGTAGAACGTAAATCACAGTAAGAATAACCTTTCAGCTGTGCTGATCAGCGTAGGACCTGCAGCACAAAGACCACCGTATTGAAAAGGCTGTGCAGATGAGCGTAATAACAAAGAGAACACCGTCAACTTACACCTTGGCATGCAGGGAAAACAGAGAGAGCAAATTTCTGCGGGGACAATATCAGCCGATTCTCTGTCACGCCGCGATGAGGCGCGAAGAAAAGAAGAACTGTTTAACTCCCTGATGCAGGCCGATGGGAGACTCAAGTTGGCCGCGGTCACGTCGCGTCTTGACGTAGAGGTCACGCACACAGGCAGCACGCACCCGTGACAGGCGTGAAGACGGCGTTCACACCCTTGCCTGGCCAAGGTTATAGCAATGAGGAATGCAGTCTTGATGGCGTGTAGGAAACTGTGCATAGGCTCGAAGGGAGAGCACCTGAGGCAGGTGACAAGTAAGCTAAGAGCCCACTGAGACATCACAAAAGGTGCTGAAGGGAACATGTGTATTAGCCCCTTCAGAAAATACATCACAACAGGTGATGTGAAGAAAGAAGGCTAATCTGGTAAACGTAAGACAGCCGAAAGATAACCCTTAACTGTTACCACAGCAAGACCATGCTGGGCTAATGACAAACAAAAACAAGCATTTGCAATGCAATAGGTCTCGCATTTGCAATGCAATAGGTCTCGCATTTGTCAGAGTTAGAGCTATTGGCGTTGTAAATGACAGTCTTTTATCTATGTGTTTTGGTTTGGACTGTAGTGGATGTATAAACAGATATACAGCTGCAGCACTACCTAGAGGACTTAGAATGAGGAACTACCAATGGGACCAGAGAAGCAGCTGCAGCACTGTCTAGAGGAGTAAGAACGAGGAATTACCACTGAGACCAGAGAACTAGCTAGCAGCACTGGCCAGAGGGCTAAGAATGAAGAATTATTAGTAGGAACAGAGATGCAGCTGCAGCACTGCCTAGGGGACTGAGAATGGGGAATTACCATTGGGAACAGAAACACAGCTTCAGCACTGCCTATAGGACTTAGAATGAAGGAGTTACCGACGCGTAAGTGGAGACAGAGTGCCAGACAAGTAGTCCTCTCTCCGACACTAGACACTGATTGCAGTAGGCACAGTCTGTTCAAGTTACTCTGTTGCTTGCTTCTTCCGCTTTCTCCTTCACTGTCACCTTCTGTCAAAACCCTGTGCCCGTAATAGCTTAGTGGGCTAAGGCGCTACTTGCAGAACTTGTATCACAGTAGTGTTTCTGCAACATAGGCTGTAACCCTCCGAGCTACCTGCATAAAATGCACATCTGTGTAGCGCCTGCTACAAGCTGTGCTTCGCAGCAGGTACAATAGCCTTCTATTTGGTTTTGTGATTAGTCAAAGCTGTGATTAGGCAACTTACAGATCTTTCTTGAAAGAGCATTGAAGCCCAGAGTTATCTCCTCTCTCTTATGCCACAGAACGCACTGATCTCAGTGACGCTGCCTGCTCGTGCCCAGCCAATAACGAACGAGAGCCCTGCCTGGTTTTCAGGCTTGGCTGACTGAGGGCCTATAACGAGGCATAGGGCCGCTCCAGCCCTCCTCATTAAAAGGAAATAAACATCTTACCATCAGTATCACGCGCCCCACCATCCCCTTCCACTTCTTGCCATCTCTTTAGTATTCAAATAACCATCACGTGACTGCCTGTCATGGCACGGGGTGAAGTTAAATACTCAGTGAGCCTGTAAATAATTCGCCATTGCCTTTTCTTTCTCCCGAGGTAAGCACTGCACTGAAGTCAGACTTCTACGGTTTGGACTCGCTTGACTGGACAGGTCACAAAGCTTAAAACAGTCTGACAAACAGACCGATTTCTGTGGTTTATTTTGAGACTATTGAAGTGTGCGTGGTGACGCACTGGTCGTTCACATAGCTGGGTGAGTGAGCGTTCACTACTGATATCTCCCTCTTTCTCTCTCGTTCTCTCTGCCTCTGTTCCTGGTGTGTATGCTGGTAGGAAGTGGCAAGGAGTTGAATGATCGTCCGCTGCCGCCTTTCATCCTTCTCATGCCGATAAGTCGGTTAATGCATATACCATACGGGAGAGCTAAGTATGCACTCTGACGCTTAGGGGCTGGAACACTGTGTGGGCTGCCTGAAATTGAATTCCTTTTTAAGCTAGACGACAATCAGAGGATGAGCGGAGGAGTCTGCGACCCGAGGGTGGTGGAGACACTGCTAAACATAGTGTATGTGGGCCCATGGGGTTACACGCAGGCAAATTACCAGGCCAAGGAGCTGCTGGGAGGGGGGGCAAGCTGGGGCAGTGGCGCACATTGTAGAGTCCTGTCCCAATATTCAACATTTTTAAAGGGAGCGTGTTTCAGTCACTGAGATTATAGAGTCACTTAAGGAAGATGCTGGGGGGGGGGGGAGCAGTCAATATGTTTTATTCTGTAATTGTTCACCGTAAAGCCAATTAAGAACATTGAAAGATAGCAGTATATGATAACCTTATAACCTAAAATGGTTATACTAAGAGAGAAATTCGCAAAGCTAAAACACGAGCGTTATCACCAAAAAATAGCAACCTAAGAGAACATTGGGAGCTGTATATTCTAAAATGGAGCAAAACTTAAGTATGTGACCACCAAAAATTTAACACACAAAGAAAATTTGGGATACGGAGATGAAAAGACTAAAAGGACACTTGGCGCTATGCTAGTGATAACCAAAGTGAATAACGGACAAACTAAAATAAAATAAAAGAAGCAATGTGGTCTGTCAAGGAGACAGGATGAAATGCTGAGCGCTGGCAGCGCTGCGCAGGAGCTCTCAACCTGTACGGGGCGCTGGGGCCGAGCCCGCGCCGAGCTCCGCCAGGGACCCTTGCAGCAGGTACACCAGGAGCAGCGTCATTCTGGACATCCTGGAACAGAGAGATAGAGGGACCGGCTTGTAGGATGCAGTCTGCGATCCGACTCTTCTGGGAGCAACTTTCACCCGCGGTATCTGACTGGTCAGTTCCCTCAGTCACGTGCGAATCTGGCCCCAGTACAGTTTGACACTTTTGAGTCCCGCTCCGGTACTGTCCTTTTAAACTGCCAGCTGCCAAAGGTAATTCAGGCTCCCGTACCGACGAGAAGGAACTCAGTACCACAAACCACTGGCAACCGGAGATCCAGCACTGTGCGCTCCAGTACCGTATGCAGCCGCCATGTGTGCCGTGTCAGGATGATGGATGTGCCAGGGGAGTGGTGTGCAGTGTTGCAGCGCCGCAGATGTCCGGCGGAGGCCCGCTTTAATCACCAGAACTCCCCATAAAAGAAGATTGGCACGCATGCCTGACACAGGCGAAGGGTAACATGCAGCGTTTTGCATGTAAAAGCTGCGTTATCAGAAGCGAGCGCGCGCTCATTAAAGAAAACAAAGATGGCGTCGGGCTGTCCAGATGGGCGCCGCGAGCCGTACACGTGCACATCTCCTGTCTTCCGGGCGCGTGCACATGTCCTGTCCCCCTTCGGCTAAGAAACCGACAACAATAGATCTCGCCAAGGCGAGCAACGCATGCGCTGCGTCGCTAGGCGAGACCTAAAACATCGGATAACTGAGCGTTATGGGGTGGTGGTTAGGGGAAGAACACCAGACAACACACTTCTTTCAGAGTCCTGCGCAAAACAATTTGGACATCTGGCTGCTAAGATGATAACAACCACTGCTGCCGCTCAATCTCCACACATGGAGGTGTTGGTTGGGCAGTCTCGGGTGTTAGACTCGGCCCTGCAGCTGTGACTGGAGGTTCTTCCATAAGGATAACCAGTCGGAGGACATGTGCTTATAGCCAGACGTTCCTGGTACCACACTCTCCTTGCCCAGGCCAGAGCCACCAGAAGGACTTGGGCCTGGTCTTTTTCAGTACTCTGGGCAGGAGAGGTAGGGGTGGAAAGGCGTACACGAGTCCGGTTTCCCATTTTGAATAAATTGTTAAATGTCCCACTATCCACTGCCTCAGTTCCCCTAAATTGGAAGCAGACTAAACTGCTTCCTCTTCTAAGAGCAAATCTGCTGATCGCAGTGTCTTGGCAAGCTTTAGACATATATTGTGCTGCCAGCATTTACTATGATCTTGGAGCAATCAATAAATCAGCAGCTTTTTAATTATGTGGAGGCCAATGTGCTTTTGCACCACAGTCAGTCTGCTTTCCATCCAGGGTTAAGCACTGAAACAGCTCTACTGGAGGTGTCGGAATATATAAAATGCTCACTGGGCATGGGGGAAAGTTTGCGCTAATTTTATTGGATCTTTCTGCAGCATTTGATACCGTGTCGCACACTTTGCTTCTTCAACACCAGCAGTCTTTTGGTCTGGAGAGACTAGCGTTGGATTGGCTCAAAACCTTTCTTGACAATTGAGGTCAATCGGTATCGTTGGCCCCTTGCTCTTCAGACTCAAAAACTCTTTAGGGGGGTGTGCCGAGAGCTCTGCGTTGAGCCCCACCCTTTGTAATGTTTATCTGGCGAAGCTGGTGAATTCTATTGGAGCCTAGGTTATTTTCTATGCGGACGCCAGATAGCATCTATACTCTTTCAACAAGGATGTGGATTCTGGTGTACTGAAGAAATGTCTCTCTGTGGTTTTTGAATGGACGAGCCACTATCACCTGATGTGCAACACGTACAAGGTAAAGATCTTGCTATTCAGGCCAGTTCCTCCTGAATGGAGGTCTGACTTTAACCTGAAAGAGCCCATGCTCTGCCTTCTCTTCTGGCAGTGGTTAAAAATCTTAGGGTCAAATTTGCCAATCAGTTATCTTTTCAGCAACAATTGTCTCCTATAGGGGGCACTTGTTTCGGCATAAAAAAAACACTCCTGTACTTTCTTCCTTTACTTGCCAGGACGACAGTTGTCCATGCCGTAATCACTTCTAGGGATGGATTATGCCAACGTACTATATTTGGGCATTTCAGACTACTTTATTAAGAGGCTCCAGATTGTGCAAAATGCGGCTGCTCAGCTTATTCTTAAATTTCCCTTTAGAACATTGATATCTCCTTATTAGAGCTCTCTTCACTGGCTCCCGGTAAAGATGCAGGTTCTTTATAAATCTCTATTATTGACACAGAGCTCTTTTTTGTTCTGGAAGCAATATTTGGAAATCAGAGTACATCGCTATGCTCCCGATAGAGAACTGTGCTCATCTCATGAAGCCACGAGTGCAACTGTCATTCATGATCCGCTAGACAACGTTGGCGGAGTTGGTCTGCCGTGACTATTAAAATTCCTGCCAGGTGCTGGACAATCAGGGAGAAGCCCTGAGAGTTCAGCCATGTCCAGAGGCACAAGGCCTTCTGGCACACAACCCACGGCCCCACTCCATCCTGTTGACTGCAGTACCACATGGTGGTTGTGTTGTCCGTGAGAATCTGCACCCGTTCCCCATTGATGGTGGGGAGGAACGCTTTCAATGCCAAGCAAATTGCTTGCAACTCCAGTAGACTGATGTGGAGGCAAGCCTCCGCCAGATACCAGAGTCCTGTGATCTCCACCTCTCCCAGATGACCTCGACAGCCAAGTTATGATGCATCAGCTGGGGTGGGGTAGAGAGAGGTGTCTGCCGTTGGTCCAGTTGCGGTTGAGCAGTCTGCACTGCAGATTTCCTTCAACACCTAAATGGGCTCTGAAAAGTCTCCCTGGTGCTGAGCCCACTGAGTCTTCAGATCCCACTGCAGAGCCCGCATGTGTCACCTGGTGTGGTACACAAGCAGAATGCAGGAGGCCAAGAGGCCCAGAAGTCTCAGAGCCTCCCTCACTGAGAGCCTAGTCAGAGGTTGAAACATCAGCATCCTATTCCAAATGCCCTGGACTAGTTGAATTGTCAGGGCGGCTCAGAAAGGCACCATATCCAGAATGGCTCCAATGAAAGGGAGCGGTTGTGAAGTAGTCAGGTGTGGCTTTGGCATGTTGATGGAGTAGCACAACAATGTCAACAGGGCAGCCGTCATCTGGAGGTGGCTTACGATTGTTTGAGGCGAGCCAGCTGTCAGTAGCCAGTCGTCAAGGAATGGGAAGACTGTTAATCCAAACTTCTGCAGATGGTCTGCAACCATCACCTCATCTTTGTGAACACCCGAAATGCACTGGTCAGGCCAAAGGGGAGAACAGAGAATTGAAAATGCTCTTGGCCTACCTGAAACCGCAGATGTCTGTGGCACTGCAGGACGGGCAAGTGAAAATATGTGTCCTGTTAGTCCAACACCACCATCCAGTCTCCTGGATCCAGGGCAGACAGAATTTGGGCCAGTGTAAGCATCTTGCACTTGTCCTTCCGGAGGAAGAAGTTTAGAGGAAGAAGATCTAGGATGGGGTGAAAGCTTCTGTCCTTTTTCGGGACCAGGAAATAACATGAGTAACAAGTCCTGATCTCTGATGCTGGAACCTTCTCTATTGCTCCCTTGGCCAAGAGAGCTTAAGCTTCTCCGTGGGGTACGGACAAGCCGTCCTCCAGGACATGTTGCGGAGTAGGTGGCATGTCCGGGGGATACACAGAAAAGGTAGTGAATATCTGCTTTCCACAATCTGGAGCACCCATTGGTCTGACGTGATGCTCCTCCATTTGGGGAGTTAAAAGGAGAACGCACCTCCTACTGGGTGACTGTGTGCAGCCCAGGATAAATCAAAGTGGTTTCACAGCAGTTGCAGGGAGAGAGGTAGGGTTTGGGAGGTACGTTGCCCAGGGGGGCCTTGATGCCGTCGACCTGTTTCCAGGCCTCTAACCTGAAAGGGCTGGGAGGCATGTGGCTGCTGAGGTAGGTATTGGCACTGTGCTGATGTTCACTGCAGAAGCCTTGAAAGACGTGCTGTTGGAATAACTGCTGACCCGGCTGAGCTAGCCCAGGGAGAGAGGGCAATGACCTTGATCTCTTTAAATCTCTCCAGGGCTGACTCAGCCTTTGCTCCAAACAGTTTTGAGCCATCAAAGGGCATGTCCACTGCTGTACGTCCAATGTTGGGCAAACCCATGAGTGGCACCAAAGAACCACGCTGGTCCCGACTACTCTACCCGGACAGTTGGTCGTGTTCAGACTGTAACGGACTGTGTACTTTGGCATATTTTAACCATTTAAGATTAGCTGTTACAGCACAGGTCTAATCTCTTCTGGGCAGCTGGCAAGACATTCACAACCCTGCCCCACTACATGTGTGAGTATCTGTACAGGAGGCATGAGATGTTTACAGATCTTAGGGCAATAACTAGCCCTATACAAAATACATTGTACAAATGTTTCCATTCGTCTGGATTCCCTGTCCGTCGGAGTGGTGGAGAATCAATTGGGGTTCAGATAACTGGGGGACACCTGTACCACCAAGCTTTCTGCGGTAGGGTGCTGGAGCAGAAAGTCAGGGTCTCTCGGGGCAGGACTATGCCGTCTCGCTACTAACCTATTTACTAGAGGGCAATCTGCTGGTTTCAAGTAGGTGCCCACAAGCACGTCAATAAGGCCCTCCTAAAAACGGTAGCAATGGTTCTTGGCTGGTCTGTGCTGAATTAAGGACCTCAGGTAGGACATTCGTTTTTACTTCTTTCAGAGGCCAAGGACTTTCGCTGCCCACCTGATCACTGTGGCGAAGACAATAGAATCTTCAGTAGCCATAGCCTGTTTTGGAGAGGATAACCCAATGTGTGTTGAGGTTTCTAGACCACTGGCAGTCTGAAAGTCTTCAAATATATTCCCTTCTTCATAAAACTCACCTCCGTAGTCATCATAGTGGTGGCATGTTTCAGTATTGGAATGGGCATAATGTTGTGGTGCAGAGGGAAGGGCTGAGCTTCCGATTCAGCTAAGAATATTGGATCTGTACCCAGTGTCGGTCGGGCGGGTGGTGTCGGTGACGTGCACGGTATAGACCATAATCTATATTCCTGCCAAATTCCATGATAATGCGTTTGGCCGCTTTGCTGCTATGTCCGATACAAAAGTCTAAGGATAATGCATTGGGGAAATGTTTTGGGACCCCCTTTTTTCTTTGCACCCCTTAAGGAATCACCAATGTAGAAAAAGGAACAGGTTTGCAAAATTTGTCGGAGGTTCGTCAAACTGTGGCAAAGTTATTAAAAAGCAAAAATCAGTGGAATTCTGACCTCTGGGAATCCGAACTATAAGTAAAGAGTGGCTATTACCACTCAGTAATCTATCTAACTATCTCTCTATACATACACACACACACACACGTATATATATATTATCTACTGGCGGTCGCCAGTAGATAGTTATAGTTAGGACCTTTATTCATAGGAAATCCGCAACATTCTATTCCCAATAATTTTGGCGTCGTTTGACGAATCATCGCGAAATTTTCAAAACTAGTGGGGCGCTCCGGTCCGCTCCTGTCTTGAAAGTTTCGGGGTGATTCATCAAGCGGCGGCCGAGAAAAAAGGGGGTCCCAAAACGCGTTTTCTCCATGTTAATTCCCATAGGAAATTTTAGCCACGGCTACAGCCCGAACTGCTGAACGGAATTACACCAAATTTTGCAAAAAGGTAGCGCTTGGTTCAGAAAGCGAACTTTTTTTTTAAATGGTGTAAATCCGTTCAGCAGTTGCGGAGAAATTCAAAAAATAAGTGTGAAAAAATCAATTTCCCATAGGAAACTTTATGCAAGGCTACAGCCAAAACTGCTGAACGGAATTACACCAAATTTGGCAAAAAGGTAGTGCTTGGTTCAGAAAGCACCCTTTTTCAAAATGGTGTAAATCCGTTCAGCAGTTTTGGAGAAAATCAAAAATAAAGGTTTCGATATTTATGGCCGCGTTGGATCTGCGCACCCTCCCGATCACGAGCTGCATGCTAATTGGCTGTCAACACTCCAAACCAGGAAGTGTTGGCAGCCATCTTGTTCCTCGGTAGAACCGAGGAACAAGAAAGCAGAAAAACAACTGCGTAAAACGCAAAAAGGGGGCAGGGTAGAAACACCCTGACCCCCTAGGCCTGCTCAGGGCCCCAAAAAAAAAAAATATATATTTTTTTTAAATCGGCAGAAAACGCGCTGGGTGCGCGGATCCTGCCGATAAAAATAAAAAAAAAACGAAGCGCAGGCTCCCGGGCTTCTTTGTGATTTGGCCCCCGGGTGGGCCAAGTCCCGGGGGCATGCGGGGTTAATGAAAGTGTATGTGGGGGGCCTCTAAGGCCCCCCCAAGCCCCGGGAACCGCCACCCCCCGGGGCTTTCAATTAAAATGCTGCGGGAGGGCTCTGGGCCCTCCCGCAGCCCCGGGGACCGCCACCCCCCGGGGCTTCTTTTTTTTTTTTTTTAAATAACCTGTGGGGGGGGGGCTTGAGCCCCCCCACATGCCCCGGGGCACTAAATAATAAAATGTGGGGGTCCGTTTAGGACCCCCGAGCCCCGGGGACCACCACCTCCCCGGGGCTGTGAACAGGATGGGAGGGGGGCCGCGCGGCCCCCCTCATGGAGCCCTTGATGGCCCTGGGGACGGCCACCCCCCAGGGCCGGCTCCTGCAGTGTCCCGGGGTGCCTACCCCGGGACACTGCTGTTTGCAATGGCAGGACGGGAGCCTCGCGGCTCCCGTCCTGCCATTGCAAGCTGCTTGCTTCATTGAAGCGAGAGCAGGGAAACCTGCTCTCGCTTCAATGAAGCAAGCAGAATTGCTTTTCCATAAGGGGACCTGCATGTCAGCAGCTCCCCTTATGGAAAAGCAATGCCGGCTCCCGCAGGACGCGGGGACCCGGCGGGACTGTGGGGGGATTGGGGACCCCCCTACAGTCCCCAACCAGAGGCCAGGCCCCGGGGGATGGGGTCCCCGGGGCCATAAGTGGCCTAAGGAGGGGGGCCACGCAGCCCCCCTCCAATATTTTTAAATAAAAAAACAAAGCGGGCATGCCCCGGGGGATGGGGTCCCCGGGGCCAATAGAGGCCCAGGGAAGGGGGACCACGCGGCCCCCTTCCCGTTTTTTTTTTATTTAAAAAAAAAAATCCTCAGGCCCCGGGGGTGGGGTCCCCGGGGCCAAAAGTGGCTGAGGGAAGGGGGGCCACGCAGCCCCCCTCCCATACAAAAAAAAAAAAAAAAAAGACCGGCATCGTGCTGGAGGCCCCGCCCCCTCCCTGCAGCAGTCTGCAAACGCGCCCCCTGGCGCGTTTTAAGAAGGGGAAGTAATTCCCCTTGAATACTGGGGGTCCCTGGGGGCCAAGTAGCCCACCAGGAACCTCCAGTATGCGCCAGGGGGCTGTGTTGCAGAGAGGTGTACAGAGGCCACGCCCCTTTTTACACCTCTCTGCATCGCAGTTCTGTGGCGCTTTTTGGAGGTACCTGGTGGGCTAGTTGGACTCCAGGGACCCTCAGGATTCAAGGGGACTTAATCCCCCAACTTAAAACGCGCCACGGGGCGCGTTTGCACAGTGGTGAAGGGAGGGGGCGGGGCTTCAGGTGACATGTGTGCAAACAGGCCCCGTAGCGTGTTTTAAGTTCAGGAATTAATTCCTCTTCAATCCTGAGGGTCCCTGGGGGCCAACTAGCCCACCAGGTACCTCCAGTAAGCGCCACGGAGCTGCGTTGCAGAGTGTTGCAAAAAGGGGCGTGGCCTCTGAACACCTCTCTGCAACGCAGCTCTCTGGCGCATACTGGAGGTACCTGGTGGGATAGTTGGCCCCTAGGGACCCTCGGGAATGAGGAGGAATTAATTCTCCAACTTAAAACGCGCCACAGGGCGTGTTTGCAGACATGTCACCTCAGGCCACACCCCTTCCTTCACCATTGTGCAAATATTCCTCTAAAATCAGCCGAACTACGAATTCCGATTTACTCACCTGTTATCAGGAGAGAACCCAGTGCTGCATCTTTTAGCCCAGCACTGACCCTGAAAAGTAATTCTAACCGTACTTACCAGTAACTTGAATTTCCTTCCATAGGCTAACATTGACTGGTTTCACTTGGAAATTCTTCTAAGTGTGGAGTTTTGGAACTTTATAATATTCCTCTAAAATCAGCCGAACTACGAATTCCGATTTACTCATCTGTTATCAGGAGAGAACCCAGTGCTGCATCTTTTAGCCCAGCACTGACCCTGAAAAGTAATTCTAACCGTACTTACCAGTAACTTGTATTTCCTTCCATAGGAATCCATTGTCTGGTTTTCAGCAGAAAAGTTTCAAAGTGTCGATTTTCACAAACTACAAATATTCCTTAAAAATCGCCTGTATGACTTAAACGCATTCTTTCAACTGTTTACAGGAGATGCACCAGTGCTGGATCCAGGATCCACCACTGAGTAAGAAAAAGTAACGATAACACTACTTACCTGCTAAGTGAATTTCCTCCCATAGGATAACATTGGTGATTCTATGTGAAAAAGTTTCTGTCAACTTTTAAAATACAATAATATTCCTTAAAAATCACTACTGTAACCAAAACGCTTTTACTCAACTGTTTACAGGAGATGTCCCAGGACTGAATCTAGGATCCAGTCCTGTGGTTAGAAAAAGTAATCCATAAAGTAACTAATTGCATTTAACTAGAAATTCACATTGAGCTCAATGTTGCATTGTGTTTGAAATTGTGTTGCCCATTGCAACAACTGTAACTACTGTACTTAAAAGTCTATTGCCTATTTGCAAAGTTTTTAAACTAAAGTAATTCATTCTGAGAAAGTATATTTTGTAATGTAATGTATAATGTAATTACAATGTAATTTAAAAAATAAAATATCTAAAAATAAATAGTTTAAAAAAATGTAGTAAATCAGTATCAAAAAAATAAAGATAACAATTAATACATTTAAAAATTGTCATTTACAAAACCTTGAAATTCACAGAAAAAAACCATAGGTTTCAGACATGTTATAGTTAGGAATTAGCATTTAAAAAACCTTTGAAATTCACTGAAAAAACCATAGGTTTCAGGCACGTTATAGTTAGAAATTAGCATTTAAAAAACCTTTGAAATTCACTGAAAAAACCATAGGTTTTAGGGACAGTTCTAGTTAGTTGGACATTGCACTCGTACAAAACCCGTGAAATTCCCCCGTTATAGTTAGTTCAGCTAACTATAACTCGCATCACTCATGACATGGTCAGTGACATCACTGATGACATCACTGATGACATCTCAAATGACATCACTGATGACATCATCCATGTGATAATTTCATGCATCTTCTCACACCCTAATATAACTTTTGATACACCCACTCTAAATTACAGACTGCCATTCTCAAAACCATAGACACTCCAACACCAATAACTACATACCCACTCACTGATTCTTAGGTCTACACACACATCCACTCACTCACCCGTACAGTCACTCATACTTACGGTCACTCAGTACAGGACTATCATATGCACTCATACACCTACATAGACACTCACACACCGCCACTCATCCATAGAGGTACTCACACACCTAGTCAGTCATGCAAATAATTAATCACACTGCCATTTACTCACCTATACAGTTATACACACACCAGCTCACTTACTCATACAAATACTAGCACATTCTTACGCTCTTATACAATCACTAATACAAGTACACACTCATCCATACAGCCACTCTCACAATCACACACTCTCACTTATACCCATTTATATACTCCAACACACATATATACTGCCTTTCACATATGTAGTTACTCACACATGTACCACTGAGATATACATTCACTCACTAACACACCCATACACACACTCACCCATCCATACAGTCCATCACAGATGCACTCTTGAAACCATGCACCCAGTGAATCACCCACTGATACATCTATGTGCAGTCACACACACCCCATCCACACAAACACTCAGGCACCCATACAGATACTCAGACAACCAATCAATAACTCATATAGACACTCATGTAGCTATTTACAAACCCATGCAGCCACTTACACACCAACAGACAGACGGATAAAGACATTCACACAGTTTAGTCACTAACCCATGCATTTAGTAAGATACGTTTAATCACTCACTTATAGAATCAGTCACGCACCTACTAAATCATCCATCCAGACACTTATACACCCACTCATTATTCAATACACCTTGGCATATATATTAAACATATTTAAACTTTATAGAAACACACAGTCACTGCATGATGTCATCAGTGATGTCATTTGAGATGTCATCAGTGATGTCATCAGTGATGTCATCAGTGATGTCACTGACCATGTCATGAGTGATGTAATATGTGACGTCATCAGCAGTGCATTGCGGGGGCGCGAGTTATAGTTAGCTGAACTAACTATAACGGGGGAATTTCACGGGTTTTGTACGAGTGCAATGTCCAACTAACTATAACTGTCCCTAAAACCTATGGTTTTTTTCAGTGAATTTCAAAGGTTTTTTAAATGCAAATTTCTAACTATAACGTGTCTGAAACCTATGGTTTTTTTAGTATATATATATATATATATATATATATATATATATATATATATATATATATATATATATATATATATATATATAGAGAGAGTGATAGATGGATAGATATATATTCACTGAAAAAAACAAAGGCTAAGGTAATGCGAGTTGAAATTTCAGTGACAACGTAATGTTTTAAACTATAAAAAAAACACTGAAATTCACCAGTTATAGTTATCTCAAGTAACTAGAACTCGTGCCCTAAACTATAACTTGTGCCCCCGCCACGCAGTCTTGTCATGAATTATGTAATTTAATATGCTGCACTAATGTTATCAGTGATGTCACAGATCATATCATGAGTGATGTAATAAGCGGGAAATTAGCAGTGCATATATATATTTGTTATAATTGTAGCCCGAATTGGAGGGTATGAAACACGTTGACTATATTGGCTAACCAGGAATAGTGCTGTTGTATAATTTGCTTGAATGGGATTAGACTGGCAATTACATTTATATGCCCTCATTTTAGGAACACATATGGTGGGGGACTTATATATGATTTGAGAGGGTCAAGAGGGTGCGGAGCATTGTTTTCCCATGCTTTAGGAGATTAACACGATCACTGTTCTCCATTCGGGATTGTGGTGATTAGCCCGCCTTTGATTCCTGCACCTCAATCAGACACATAATTTTACTAATTATGGTTACAATGATATGTGAGGTATTGTGCTTGAGCTCCTATCGCCATTTTTAAATAATTTGTTGGAAGGACAAGTTACTTACCTTAGGTAACGCCTTATCTAGTAGAGACATGATCTAGCAGCAGATTCCCTACCTTTGAATTTCACAGGCGTCAGACTGGATCCGGAAGATTTTTCTTCGAGCAATACTCCTGCGTGCTGGTAGGTGGCATCGGTCATCTCTGCGTGATGTCAGTGGGGGCGTCTGCACCGGTGTGACGTCTGCATCACCTATATAGGCACCACCGCTGCACTTTTTATGAATATCCACGCCAGAAGCGCGGAGCCAAGAAGTGCATTGACATTTTTTCTGAACAACTAAGGCCCTGACCCTAAAAAGATGTTCGCAGTGCAGGGAGGATGGGTCGGTCGGTAAGGAATCTGTGGCTAGATCACGTCTCTACCAGATAAGGCATTACAGAAGGTAAGTAACTTGTTCATCTGATAGAGGCATCTAGCCACAGATTCCTTACCTTTGAATAGATACCCAAGCAATACCATCCCTGGAGGAGGGTCTGGGACAAGTTGAAACCAGGAAGTGGTACAGGACAGAGCAGCCAAAAAAGCCGTCCCTGCGGACTTGGCTGTCCAGATAGTAGTGCTTGGTAAACGTGTGCAGGGATGCGCACATTGCTGCCTGACAAATGTCGAGGACTGAATTCCACGCTGCAACGCCGTGTTAGCAACCTTAGCTCTGGTGGAATGAGCCCTTAAGCCTTCAGGAGGCTGCTTTTTGGCCAGAGCGTAGCAAAATTTGATGCAGAGGACGACCCATTGCGAGATCGTCCTCTTCTGCACCGCACAACCTTTCTTTGTTTCAACGTACCCCACGAAGAGTTGGTCGTCCACTCGGAACTCTATAGTGCGGTCAAGGTAGAATGACAGCGCTCTGTTTGGGTCCAGACGGTGGAGTCGCTCCTCTTCTTTAGAGGGGTGCGGAGGAGCGTAGAAAGTGGGCAAGACAGATTGCCCCACATGGAATAGTGTTACCTCTTTTGAGAGGAAAGAGGCCCTAGTGCAATGCACCACTTTATCAGGGAATATTATCAGGTAAGAAGGCTTGGATGACAAAACCTGCAATTCGCTCTCCCCCCTGGCAAAAGTTATTGCCACTAAAAAGACGGTTTAGATGGTAAGCAGCCGGAGGGGGCAGTTGTGCAGAGGTTCGAATGGAGCACACATCAGGAAGGTAAGAACCAAATGAAGGCCCCACTGAGGCATAATGAAAGGGGAAGGTGGGAACATATGTATAAGGACTTTGAGGAATCTATTTACAATAGGAGATTTAAATATTGAGGGTTGGTCTGGCAACCTCAGGAAGACGGACAGGGCTGAAAGGTCAGTGCCCTGCCGGGCAAGGGCCAAATAAAAAGCAAAACTTGAGAGAGGGAAGCAGAAAGAGGATCAATAGACCCTTCTGTACAATATTTTACAAATCTGTTCCACCAGCAGGCATACATGGTCTTGGTGGAGGGCCGCCTGGTTGTCAAAATGACATTGCAAACTTCAGGAGGAAGGTGGAATGCTATCAACTGCCGCCACTCAATTTCCATGCAAGAAGGCATAGAGTTGATAGGTTCGGGTGGAGGACCCTCCCCTGCTGTGACAGATCCTCCCGAAGGGGCAGCCTGATTGGAGGATCGATGCTCAATTGGAGAAGCTCGGGATACCAGACTCTCCGTGCCCAGTCCGGAGCCACAATAATGACTTGGGCCTGGTCGCTCTTGATCTTCTTGAGCACTCTGGATAGGAGTGGTGTGGGCGGAAGGGCATATGGGAGGCCTGAGCTCAACTTGATGAGAAAAGCGTCTCCAGCGCGGAAAACTCCTGACATTGCGCGCTCTTAGCGGAGACGAACTTATCTAACTAAGGGTCTCAAAACTGTTGAAGCACAAGTTACTAACTTGTGTAACGATATATCTGTAAGAGACAGTAGTTAGTGACAGATTCCTTACCTTAGAATATCCCCAGGCGTCAGGCTGGATCCGGAAAGTTTTTGCGTAGCAGTTCCCTTGCGCGTCGGTAGGCGGCGTCGTGCGGCTCCGCGTCCGTCGTCGGCGTCGTGATCGCCGGGATGACGTCGCGGGCAGTACTTAGACGCCGCCCCTGCGCGCTGACGTCAGTTCTGTACACGACTTTCCGCGCCAGGAACGCAGAGCCATGCAAGAAGCTGACATAGGTGTCTGAAAAATACTAGGGCCCTGAAAGGGATGTCCTTAACCCTAGAAATCAGTTCGCAGAACGGGGAGGATGGGTGGGGCGGTTGGAATCTGTCACTAACTACTGTCGCTTACAGATATATCGTTACACAAGTTAGTAACTTGTGCATCTGAAAGAGACACGTTGGTGACAGATTCCTTACCTTAGAATAGATACCCCAGCAATACCAACCCCGGTGGTGGGTCTGCGAACAAAGATCAGACAAGGAAGTCCCGGAGGACAGAACGGCCAAAGAAGCCGTCCCTCCGGACCGGACTGTCAAGGCAGTAATGCTTTGTAAACGTGTGCAGCGAGGCCCACGTAGCTGCCTGACAGATATCCTGCAGCGGAACACCGCGGCCCAAAGCCGTGGTAGCAGCCGTTGCCCTGGTGGAATGGGCACGCAGCCCAACAGGAGGCTCCTTCTTAGCCAAAGAATAGCAGGCTTTGATACACAAGGTTACCCAGCGGGAGATGGTTCTCTTGTGCACCGCCCGACCTTTTTGGCGCCCACGTAGCCAACAAAGAGCTGGTCATCCACCCGGAAGTGTTGTGTGCGGTTGAGGTAAAAGGAAAGCGCACGTTTTGGGTCCAGACGGTGGAGCCTCTCTTCCTCTCTGGAAGGATGCGGAGGCGGAAAGAAGGGGGGCAAAGTAATGGTCTGCCCAATGTGGAAGGCAGTAACCACCTTTGGCAAGAAGGACGGACGCGTCCGAAGAACAACCTTGTCTGGATGGACAGACAGAAAGGGAGGTTTGCATGATAGAGCCTGGAGCTCACTCACCCGCCGAGCGGAGGTGATGGCCACCAGAAAGGCAGTCTTCAGAGTCAGAAGACGAAGAGGACAGTTATGTAGAGGCTCAAAGGGAGCGCACATGAGAAAAGTAAGAACCAAGTTCAAGTCCCACTGAGGCATGACAAACGGAACAGGAGGGAAGAGGTGTGTAATGCCTTTTAGAAACCTGTTAACAACAGGGGACTTGAAAAGGGAGGGCTGATCAGGAAGCCTGAGGAAGGCCGAAATGGCACAAAGATAGCCCTTGATGGTACCCAGGGCAGAACCCTGTTGGGCCAGGGAAAGAAGGAACAGAAGAACCTCAGAAAGAGGGGCAGAGAGGGGATTCACAGCCTTTGCTGTGCACCATGCCACAAACTTGTTCCACCTGCAGGCGTATACCACCTTAGTGGAGGGACGCCTGGCTGGCAGAATCACATCACAAACTTCGGGAGGCAAGTCGAAAGGAATCAACTGCCGCCGCTCAATCTCCACGCAAGCAGGTGGAGGCTGGACAGGTTCGGGTGGAGGACCGTCCCCTGCTGCTGCGACAGAAGATCCTCCCGAAGAGGCAGACGGATCGGGGGATCGACGCTCATACCGAGTAGCTCGGGATACCAAACTCTTCGAGCCCAGTCCGGAGCCACAAGGATGACTTGGGCCCGGTCGTGCCGAATCTTCTTCAACACTCTGGGTAGAAGTGGTATAGGCGGAAAGGCGTACAACAGACCGCAACTCCACTCGCGACGAAAAGCGTCGCCGAGCGAGTGCCGCCTTGGAAATTCCAACGTGCAGAACTGATGACATTGCGCGTTCTCTTTGGTGGCAAATAGATCTAACCAAGGCTCTCCCCACTGTAGAAAGAGTCCTTGCGCCACTTCCGAGTGAAGACGCCATTCGTGATCCATCATGCACCTGCGGCTGAGTTCGTCCGCCCTGGCGTTCAGGGAACCTGCCAGGTGTTGAACCATCAGGAACATGCCCTGATGTTCCAGCCATGTCCAGAGGCGCAGAGCCTCCTGACAGAGGGTCCACGACCCCACCCCGCCTTGTTTGTTGCAGTACCACATGGCGGTGGTGTTGTCTGTGAACACCTGCACTACCTTCCCTTTGACAGAAGGAAGGAATGCCTTGAGTGCAAGTCGGATTGCCCGGAGCTCCAGAAGGTTGATATGGACCCGGGACTCCGCCGGAGACCAGAGGCCTCTGATCTCCGCCTCTCCCATGTGACCGCCCCATCCCAGAAGGGACGCGTCCGTCACAACTGTGTGCTCTGGCTGGGGAAGGGAGAGGGCTCTGCCCATGACCCATTGCCGGTTCGAGAGCCACCACTGCAACTGTTTTGCAGCCCCCTCCGAGATCTGGACGTGATTGGACAGGTTGCCCTGGTGCTGCGCCCACTGGAACTTCAGGTCCCACTGCAGAGCCCGCATATGTCATCTGGCATGATCGACCAGCAGGATGCAGGAGGCCATGAGGCCCAGCAGCCTCAGGGTCATCCGTACCGAAACCCAGGATAAAGGCTGAAAGATGGGAATCATAGCCTGAATATCCTGGACTCGCTGTTCGGGAGGATAGGCCCGAAACTGCATCGTGTCCAGAACTGCTCCGATGAAAATGAGCTGTGGAGAAGGAATCAGATGCGACTTCGGCACATTGATGGAGAACCCCAGCGAGTGCAGGAGTTCGGCCGTAGTCTGGAGGTGGGAGACGACTGCCTGGGACGAGCCCGCCTTCAGCAGCCAGTTGTCGAGGTAGGGGAAGACTGGAACCCCTGCCCGGCGCAGATGAGCTGCGACCACCGCCATCACTTTCGTGAACACCCGAGGGGCACTGGTAAGGCCAAAGGGGAGCACGGTGAACTGAAAATGCTCGAGGCCTACCGTGAACCGTAGGTAACGCCGGTGGGCCGGCAGGACGGGGATGTGGAAATAGGCGTCCTGCAAGTCCAACGCTACCAACCAGTCTCCAGGGTCGAGGGCAGTCAAGACCTGAGCTAGGGTGAGCATCTTGAACTTCTCCTTCCGGAGGAAGCGATTGACGTTCCGGAGGTCCAAGATAGGACGCATGTCCTCCTTGTCCTTTTTGGGCACCAGAAAGTAGTGGGAGTAGCAACCACGTCCTACTTCTGGGGTCGGAACATGCTCGATGGCCCTCTTGGCCAAGAGGGCCGTGACTTCCTTCTGCAGAAGCACCAAGTGATCCCCTGACATGCGGTGGATTTGAGGTGGCATGGCTGGGGGCGGTCTTGAAGGGGAGGGAGTAGCCCTTCGGACAATGTCCAAGACCCACCTGTCCGAGGTGATGGCACGCCAGTGGTGAAGGTGATGGCGGACCCTGCCCCCTACTGGCGTGCTGTGCACCTGAAAGGAGGGACTAGGAGGGCTTGGAGGCCGGGGACGGGTTGGAGGTGGTGGCCTGACCCGCAAGCTGGTTGCCCGAACCGCCACGGCAGTATCCACGTCCTCGGCCACGCGTAGACGCTTGTTGCGCGGGCCGGTGGCTGGGCAGTTGACGTGATTGGGCGCCCCTTCCGTGGCCACGAAAGGGGCGAAAAGCAGATGTTAGCGGAGGGCGCACAACAGAAAGGCCCAGGGACTTGGCAGTAGCCCGCGAGTCCTTAAAACGCTCCAGCGCATGGTCTGCTTTGGAACCAAAAAGACCGACTCCATCAAAGGGCATGTCCATGAGTGTATTCTGGACATCACCTGAGAAACCAGTTGTTCTCAGCCAGGCGTGGCGACGCAGCGCCACCGTCGTTGCAAGCGATCTGCCCAGCGAGTCGGCGGTATCAAGGCCACAACGTATGGTGTACTTTGCCGCATCCCTACCTTCCGCAATGGTGCGGGTAAGCAGTGTCTGGACCTCCTCAGAACACTGGGGCAAAACAGTCCCCACCGAATCCCACAGGGAGTGGGTATATCGGCCCAAAAGGCAAGCGGTGTTGACGGACCGCAAGCCAGCACTGGAGGAAGAAAAGCCTTCTTCCCAAATTGGTCCAGGCGTTTGGATTCCCTATCCGGAGGGTCGGTAGGGAAGGCGGTTTGGGAGGCAGAGGCTTGGACAACCAAGCTCTCGGGGGTGGGATGCTGAGAGAGAAACACGGGGTCGCCCGGAGCAGGGCGATGGCGTCGGGCCACGTTCCTATCCATAGGAGCCCCTGTGGTGGGCTTGGACCAGGCGCCCAAAAGAACGTCAGTCAGTGCATCATTAAACGGCAGCACAGTCTCCGTGGAGGAGGCTGCCGGCTGAAGCACTTCCGTCAAGAGATTAGTCTTGACAGCCAGAGTAGGCAATTGGAGGTGCAAGGCTCGGGGCGGGGACGGTGCCGACAGGGGCCTCAGCCGAGTCGTGAGACCGGCGAGGCGAAGTCTTAGAGCGATGATGCTTCTTAGACTTTTTGTGCTTCGACTTACCCGAGGAGCGCGAAGACTTGGACTCGGACGACCGGCGGGGACTCCGCGACCGGCCCCTCGACCTCTCCTGGGACCGGGGCTTGGTGCGGCGCGGAGCCGACTGCCGGACCTCGAGTAGCTTTCGAGACTGCTCTCGCAAAGACGTCATCCCGGCGATCACGACGCCGACGACGGACGCGGAGCCGCACCACGCCGCCTACCGACGCGCAAGGGTACTGCTACGCAAAAACTTTCCGGATCCAGCCTGACGCCTGGGGATATTCTAAGGTAAGGAATCTGTCACTAACGTGTCTCTTTCAGATAGAGACATTGCACCACCTCCGGATGGAGACGCCATTTGTGATCCGCTAGGCATCGATGCCGGAGTTTTTCCGCCTTGGCCTTCAGAGAACCTGACAGGTGTTGAACCACTAGGGATATGCCCAGCTGTTCCAGCCATGTCCAGAGACAAAGGGCCTCTTGACAAAGGGTCCACGACCCCACCCTGTTTGTTGCAGTACCACATAGCGGGTGTGTTGTCCGTGAACACTTGAACCAGCTTTTCCTTGACCAAAGGGAGAAATGAATCGCTTGGAGATCCAGCAAGTTGATGTGGTGTCCGGATTCCGCCAGAGACCAGAGTCCTCTGTTCTCCACCTCTCCCAGATGGCCGCCGCATCCCAGGAGTGACACATCTGTCACTTCTGTGTGGTCTGGTTGGGGAAGGGAGAGGGTCTGCCTCTGACCCAGTCGCGGTTGGTCATCCACCAGTGCAGGTCCTGTGCAGTTCCCTCCGAGATCTGGACCATGTCGGAGAGATTCCCCTGATACTGTGCCCACTGGAACTTCAAGTACCACTGCAGAGCCTGGTTATGCCAGAGGGCATGTGTCACTAGCAGGTTGCAGGAGGCCACGAGGCCCAGCAGCCTCATAGTCATTCTCACCGAAATCGAGGATTGAGGCTGAAACATCGGTATCATAGCCTGAATATCCTGGACTCGCCGCTCGGGAGGATAGGCCCGAAACTGCACTGTGTCCAGAACAGCTCCAATGAAAGGGAGCATCTGAGAGGGAGTCAGGTGTGACTTTGGCACAGTGATAGTAAACCCCAGCGAATTCAGGAGGTTCGCCGTAGTCTGGAGGTGGGAGACGACAGCCTTCAACAGCCATTCGTCGAGATAGGGGGAAGACTTGCACCCCTGATCTGAAAGAAGAGCTGTGACCACCACCATCACTTTGGCGAACACCTGAAGGGCGCTGGTAAAGCCAAAGGGAAGCATAGTGAACTGAAAGTGCTCGTGGCCTACCGTAAACGGCAGGTTGTGCAATTGAGCAAGCAGGATGGGAATGTGAAAATAGGCATCCTGCAAGTTCAACGCTACCATCCAGTATCCTGGGTCCAGGGCAGAGAAGACCTGAGACTGAGTAGCCCATTCTGACTATCTAGAGAACCCACATGTCCGAAGTGATGTTCAGCCAGAGGTGATGGCTGATCCTGCCACCAACTGGCCTTCCAGATTGTGATCTGGAAGGGCCGGACTAGGAAGATTTGGAGGCTGAGGGAGGGTGGGGGTCTAACCAGACCTCTGGGCGCCTGACCCACGGGATGAGCTGCACCCTTGGCCGCGCTGAGGTTGCTGAACCTGCGTGGTCTTGTGGCTGGGATAGGGCTGGTGCGGCTGAAAGCCCCTTCTGTAGCCACAAAAGGCAGACTGGGGACGAGTGGCCACTGAGAGGCCCAAGGACTTGGCCATAGCCCGTGAGTCCTTAAAAGCGCTTCAGAGCCATGTCTGCCTCCTCTCCGAGGAGACGGGTGCCATCAAAGGGCATGTCCATGAGACAGGCCTGGACATCCCCTGAAAAGACAGAAGTCCTCAACCAGGAGTAGCATGGAACAGTCACCATCGATGAAATCGGTTGGCCCAGCTAGTCGGTTGTGTTGAGACCACAACGGATGGCGAACTTTGCTGTGTCTTTCCTGTCTGATACTGCTTGGGAGAGAATGGCCAGGGCCCCCTCCGGGACCTGTGGTAGCACTTGTGCAACCGTTTACCACAGGGAGTGGGTGTAACCGTCCAATAGGCATGCGGTGTTCACCGACTGCAATGGAAGGCTGGCAGAAGAAAGCATTGTCTTACCCAAACTGTCCAGCCTTTTGGATTTCACGTGCGGGGTTCCGGGAGGGAACGCACCATGGGATTTAGAGGCTTGGACCACCAAACTCTCTGGGGTAGTGTGGGTTGTGAGGAAATTTGGGTCGCCCGGTGTAGGGCAATGGTGGTGGGAGATTGCCGTACTCACAGGAGACCCTGTGCTGGGCTTGGACCAGGTTCCCAGTAGTACATCAGTTAAGGCCTCGTTGAAGGGCAGCAAGGGTTTCCGAGGAGAAGACACCTGGCTGCAGGACCTCAGTCAAGATATTTGTCTTGACTACCATAGAAGGGAGCTGAAGGTCCAGGACCAGAGCGTATGATGCTCCCTCCTCCGTAGTCACGGTAGGGGGAGAAAGCAGGCCACAATCTGGAGAGGTATTCAGTCCGCTGGCCTCACCCAATTCCTTGTACCAGTCCATATCTTTATAAGGCTGGTCTTGTAAAGGATCCAGTGACCCCCTCCCAATCTTTTTCCATTTCCAGCCCTTCAGAAAAAGGCTGAGGAACCGACCTAGGACATAATGGTTCTGTCGGCATCTGTATTGACGTCGGTAGGCGCCAATCCAGCTCTGGGTCGCCAGGGATGAGAATGGGGCTGGCTCCAATGGGGCAGGTCACAATGGCATGACCGGCATCGGTCCGGATCCATCACAAGATCTGGGGGGTGGCATCAGTGCCGGAGCCGCTGGTGCAGAATCCGATGGAGCCCCCTCTGAGCTTCTGGGGCCCATTGGTAAACCGCTAGGGTCAGACCGCCCAAATATGAGGCACATTGTGTTCTTTGAGCTTGGCCGGGGTCGCTCCAGCTCCCAGGAAGCGCAGAGCCGGGCCAGGTGCAGGTTCAGAGGAGCGAGGCCTAGAACGCCAAGGCTCCTCCGTCACGTTGGCCGGGGAGTAGTCGTAGCACGCTTCGACTTCTTATGTTTTTTTGTGCTTCTTACCTGACCGACTCAACGACTTCGGGTGGAAGGACGAAGACTTGGGACTTCCGGAGCAGTGCCCGGACCTTCCTCTCTACCGGGACCATGAACGAAACCTCCGAGAACAATGTGGTGCGGAGTGCCGGGCCACAAGCAGCTTCAGGGACCACTCCTTCAAAGCTTTCGGAGCCATGGCACGACAGTCGGAGCACGACTTAGAGTCGTGCTCCAGGCACCAGAGACAAACCAGGTGTGGGTCCGTCACTGAAATGGCTAAGTGACAGGCGCCGCACGGTTTGAACCCAGAAGTCTTCTTGGACATGTGGAAAAACCTACACACCAAAAAAGGGGTCGGCAAAATGCCCAAAAAAGTCTGTCAAAAAGTGACAGAGGGTGACTCTCTTCACCGATCTGCGCTGGCTGGTGAAGAAAGAAAAATACTTACATCAGCGTGACGAGGTGTTGCCTATATAGGCGACGCAGATGTCCCAACGGCGCGGACGACGCCAAGCGGAGCCGACTGACGCCACCTACCGGTGCGCAGGGATATTGCTTGGAGAACAATCGTCTGGATCCAGTCTGACGCTTGGAAAATTCAAAGGTAATGTATCATGCGGCTAGATGTCTTTATCAGATTGAAAGTTTGCTATGTCTGTCATTTCATGAACCACTGGTGGTCTGGTTTAAAAATGACCACTATATTAGAATTTGAGTTTTTTTTTTTTACAATATATTTATAACTACTGACATGTGCAAAACATTGAATCAGGTACTGGGGAGTAGATGTCACAACAAATGCAATTCTTTGCTGAAGGTAAGCGTATTAAGCTCATGAGA
Organism: Calotriton arnoldi; assembly: GCA_963921515.1. NCBI lineage: Eukaryota > Metazoa > Chordata > Amphibia > Caudata > Salamandridae > Calotriton > Calotriton arnoldi. The sequence goes on along the minus strand of CAWUFW010000420.1, from coordinate 3,858,992 downwards.
AAGGGAGTCTGGAATAAGAGTATACTAGAAAACAATATGTCTTTAAAGGAGAATGAATAGCACACTGAAATAACACACCTTCTAAGGACCGTATTCTGATGGCCTAGTCATAGAGAGTGAGTGATGCACATCATAGAAGCACAAAGACAGAGTTCAAATGTATTTGTTAGTTTTTTATTTGGCAAATTTGTGCATTGACAGCCTTGGAAAGACATCTATGACCTTCAGCAGAAATATTATCCATGCTATGGCAGGATATGGATTGTTGAACAAGAAAGACAACCCAGCAAAAGGTTTTTGTGCACTCCCTGTGTGTCAAACATGTAGCCTGCCGTATAAAGAGGAAGAACAGACCAATCAAAAAGCGCTTCCGTTCTCCCATTACACACCTTGATCGAAATATAATACTTGGCATTTAAGGAACATGACATTGAAGATTCTATTTGACCCTCACCCCTCTCCTCTGAATATAAAGTATGAGTGTTGAACGTTGGTATAAAAAAGGGTGGAGACTGACCGATTTTCAGGATGACCAAGCACAATGTAAATGACTCAAAGATAGATCTAGGGTTTTGAGTCATGTGGAGATCCTGTAAATCTAGTAGGGTTTTGGCTCTTGTGCACCATTGTTACACAACAGTTTTAAAGGGGCTTCCATGGTTTGTCTCTGTGCGGAAACACTCTTCACTTATTTGTATAACAGAGTTTGGGATGGGGGAACTTCCTGCAAGATGCCCTTATTAACTGGGAAATGTTCTTTCAGTGTTACTTGTATGCTTGCAAGTTTTTGTGAAGTTCGGAAGGGGAACAATTGCCTTCTACAATATATGATAGTGTAGAGACATATCCTTAATGAACAAGTTACTTACCTCTGGTAATGTCAGTTCCGGTAGAAACTATATCCAACTATAGATTTCCCCTGCGCAACACTAGGAGATGTCCTCTTTTGCACAGCTTTGCCTTTCTTAACCCCACAGAAACCGACAAAAAGTTGGTAATCTTGTCAGTAGTTTCTTGTTCGGTCCACATAGAATCTAAGTACCCTCGCAGGATCGAAGCGATGAAGCCATTCTTCAAACCTAGAGGGATGATACTTAGCATAGAAAGCCAGCAAGATGATGGATCGCTCTATGTGGGAAGGCATGACTGCCATTGGCAGGAATGCCCTTTTTTTCCCCAGAGAACCAATATATCCAGGAAGAAGGATGTGTATTATGGAACTACTGACAATACCTGGAGTTCACTCACTCGTTTGGCCGATATTATGGCAATGAGGAATGCTGTCTAGATGCTAAGCAGGCAAATAAGATAACAAAATGCTTACTTACCTTTAGGATAAACTTTGCAGCTTGACGAGTTTTCTGGATTCAGATGCTGTGCATTATTCGACCATCTACTGACTGGGTCCTAAATTGCCCTCTTTTTTTCTTTCTTTTTGGGCGTTGTCGACCACCATTTGGTGGTGTGCCCGTCCCATGTGAAACATCAGACGGCGCCCTGGATGTTCCTGTGCGTAATAAACATCTTAGGATTCTTTATTTCCTTTTTTTCTAGTATGCTTCATCTTCGTTCCTTTATCTTCCCCCACCTGTTTGCATTATCTCCTATTTCCACGGAGGTGGGTGGATCGCATGTGAATCCAGAAAACTCTTCAAGCTGCAAAACTACTCCTACTGATAAGTAACCATTTCGTTCTGCAGCATGAACCCATTTCTGGGTTCCCATGCTGCACATTCGATTATTTTGCAGTATTCTCTTTGCATGGTTTGGTTGGGATGAGATGAGGAAGTGTTAGCAAACAGGTGTTGTAGTACTTATTGTCCCACCTGTGCGTCCTTGTTCATTTGGATGTCCACACAATAATGTTTTGCGAAGGTGTGTGATGATGTCCATGTTGCTGCTGCGCAGATTGCATCCATTGCTACGTTTGCTAGGAACAACCGTGTTGAGCCCTTTTTTCATTTTGAGTGGGCTCCTGGGCGTGCGGGCAGTATCATCCCTGCCCTAGAATAGCAAGTCTGTATTGTTTCTACAATTCATCTCGAGATTGTCCCCTTGGTCACTGGGGAGCCCTTGGTGGCCTTGGCAAAGGAGACAAACAGCTGGTTTCCTTTATGAAACCTTTTAGTTTCTTCAAGATAGTACACTAAACCCTCCTTACATTCAAAGTGTGTAGAGCTCTCGCTGTCTGTGTTTTAGGTTCTTCGAAGAAAGTTGGTAGATGTATCCTTTGGCTAACATGAAAGTGGGCTACCGCCTTTGGTAGAAACTGTGGGTTGGTTCTGAGAACCACCTTGTCCCTGTGTATTTGCGGGTATGGTTCCTGTACTGTTAGTGCCTGTAGTTTGCTTACTCTGTGTAGCGATATAACTGCGATTAGAAACGCTGTCTTGAGCATTAGTGATTTTAGATCTGTTTTGTGCATACGTTCAAAGGGCTTTTTCATTAACTGCTTTAGCACGGTATTTCAGTTACACAATGGTGCAGGAACTGATCTTGGTGGAGCAATTCTTTTAGTTCCTTCTAGGAATCTTTTCACCACTGGGTATGTGAAGAAACTGTTACATGTAGTGCCCCTGGTGTAGGCTACTATTGCTGCCAAATATACCTTTAAGGATGAATTGGTTAACCCGGTATCTAGCAGACGAGTGAGCTACGTTAACAGTGTTTCCTGTTTTGTCTTTGTCTCCATATATCTGTTATTTGTGCACCAGTGAATGTATCTTTTCCATTTTGCTGCATAGCATTTTCGTGTAGTAGCCTTTCTTGCTTCCTTGAGGATTTCCATTGTTCTGGGAAGCAGTTAGAGGTGTCCAAATTCTAAATATTCAGGAGCCAGGCAGCTAGGCAGAGTGTTGCTGGTTTCAGGTGGGACACTCTCCCCTCCTGCATTGTTAGAAGATCCTGTTCTGCTTTGATTGTTATCATTTGTCCCCTGGACATCTCTAGTAGGTCAGAGTACCAAGTTTCTGTGGCCCATTGTGGTGCATCTCTGGTTATCTGGCTTTCTACAGTACCTTTGGTATTAGGGGAATTGGAGGAAAGGCATAAGCAAATCTCCCTGACCAAATTAACTGACAGGACATTCTCATCCGATAGGTGGTGTTAAATCCTGGAAGCGAAGTGTTGTCATTTTGCGGTTGCGAACAGGTCTATTTCTAGTCTAACTTGTCTACTTGGTATGTCCACCTCTGCGTTTTCTTTTCCTGGTAGGTGGACTTTTTGCAGTGTGATCTTCCTTGGTACTGCCCTTTGCTACATATCTTGGGCTAGCTTGCTCAAGGTGAATTATTTTGTTCCTCCCTGTTTGTTGAGATAAAACATCGTTGTTGTGTTGTCTCTTTTAGTACAGTTTGACCTGTGATGTGTGTTTGGAATGCCTTCAGGGCTAGGAAAAAAGTTTTCATCTCCAGGTAGTTGATGTATTTCAGCACATCTGTGTTGTTCCATTGTCCCCCTACCTTCAGGTTGCCTGTGTGTGCTCCACAACCCTTGTGGGATGCCTCTGTTTTGATGGTCACCGTTGGAGTTGGTGTCTTAAATGTCTCCTGTCACATTTTTGGATTTCCACCATTGTGCTTCCTTTTGTACTTTTGCTGTGACAACCACTAGATCCTCCCAACTCCAGATGGCATGTGACCATTTGTTGCAGAGCCATTCTTGAAAAGGTAGAATGTGCAGTCTCACATGTGTTGTAAGCGGTATGCATCATGCCCATTAGTTTCATGACTGTCCTCACTGTCAGAGACGGCCCCTTCTGGCATAGGTGAACTTGCTCTGTGAACGCCTTTACCCTCCTTGGGACAGGGTATGCTTGGGCTGCCCTTGAGTTTAGGATCACTCCCAGAAACTCCTTTCCCTGTTCCAGTTGTGGTGACAGCTTTTTTGTGGTTTATCGAGAAACCCAGACGTTCCAATGTGGAGATTACTGTTTGAATGTCCTTTTGGCATTTCTGTTTGGATTTCGCCTTTACTAGCCAGTTGTCCAAGTATGGGTATACATGGATACCCCTTCATCTTAGGTATGCTGCAACTGTGGTGAGGCACTATGTGAAGACCTGTGGTGCTGATTTTATGCTGAATGGCAGCACTGTGAACTGGTAGTGTCCCTTGTCTAATACAAATCTGAGGTACTTTTTGTGTCTTTGATTCATTGGGATGTGTAGATAGGCATCCTTTAGATCTAAGGTTGCCATATAATCACCTTTCCTTAGAAGTGCTATAACTACTTGGAGTGTTGTCGTACTGAAGTGTTGAGTACGAATGAATTTGTTTAAGAATCTGAGGTCTAGGATTGGTCTTGGAGTTAGATCCTGTTTTGGGACTAGGAAATAAGAATAGTTTCCTTTGTTTGTTTCTCTTGTTGGTACCTTATCAATGACTTTCTGTTGTAAGAGTTCTTTCACCTCTTTTCTTAGTTGTATGATCTCTTCTCCTTAAAATCTTTTTGTTTTTTTAGGGAATTTGAGGTGGTTTCTTGATAGTAATGGAGTATCTGTGATGTATGACGTTCAAAATCCATTTTTCTGAGGTCCTTTTTAGGTCGAGCCTCGAGTAGCGCGCAAGCGCTGCTTAGAGGCGAAGACTTATTGTAAGTGAGTTTTCAAAGCAGTCCAAGAAACGCTCGTGCGTCGTGGCTGGCCTTTTTGAGATGTGTACGCGCGGCAAACATGTGTTTCCAATTATCGTGCCCAGACGCGGGCGCGATAATTGGAAACACATGTCTGCCGCTCGCGTAATCGCAGGCAAAAGGCCACGACGCACGAGCGTCTGGTCAGCTCTGCAGGCTGCCGCGCTCGCTCGCCCCCGCTCCTCTCTTGTTGCTGGTGCTTCTTGGAGTGACCGTGGCAGATACGGACGTCCCCGTCCACTCAACCAACCCGACAGAGACGAAATACGGAATCCCTCCGACAACCTCCTCCCACCCCACTCATTTCCGCCCACAGCACCAAAAGTAAAGACAGGTGCGGCTTTCGCAGGCACTTGGTGTATACTAGCGCTTGGAAGACGCTGAAAAGGCTGATAGCCACAGGTGTGAAATCCAGCCGCGCTATCCGATAATGCACCGGGACCTCTTCCTCCGCTACCAACCGGGTAATTGGCTCGCTATCTGAGCCGTGTTTTGTGCAGGGTTTCCACATATATCGTTGTCTAAACAAAACGCATTCAGCTTGTTTCGTATTTCAACCCGGTTCGCCCCAATTGTTCTCTCTTCCGTCTTGCCGTCCACTCTCCCTTGGTCCTTTTCTTCCCCTCCATTTCTCCCTCTCCGTCCTGCCCTTTGCTGCCCACCTGAAGGCCGCCGAAGGGTACCAGGGCCGCCCGCCATCAGACTTGTTTACCAAGTATGGACACTGATGAAAAGCAGAGCAATGGGCCTGGGACGGTTCCAACGTCCAGGGAAGGGCCAGTGGGAAATGGAAAGTAAAAAATAATCAGTCCTGCCAGGGCTGAAGAAAAGAACGGGAGAGAAGAAACGAATCTCCATATCGCACCATCTGCCCGGCATTGGCAGCTGTTCCCCGCTGTGAGCGGTGCAGGCAGTTGGTCGAAGATCACACTGTGCTGCGCGGCTGCCACAGACCACGGCTTCCTTTCCAGCCTTCGTTTCAGGGGAACCTCCCATAAAGTTACCAGACCACTTCATGTCATATGGTCCGACATATTCTAGGCCAACTTTTCAACATGGTTGTGAGCTAGAATCACAGTACAGCTGGTTCGATTAAGATGAAACAAGGACTACAACTTCCAGAATGCACTGTGTTCCAAATAAAAGCCCATGTCCCTTGTGGCGTGGCATGACATCATCTGGTAACAATACCCCCGCCTCCCTCTCTGCACATGAATGAGCCGGGGGTTGTCGCCTTAACGTGAGAAGATATAGCCACGCCCCCTTCGGGCAGAAGACTCCCCTCCCCTGTACCTCTTAATAATGGGCGCCTCACCTGCCACCCTTGCTAACCTCAATGAGCGGAGCGCCTCCATTGGTTCTCTCTCTCTGTACAGCAGTGTGAGGGTCCCTCACGCACCTTCCCATACCTTAGATGTGAGAGATCCTTCCCTATAGTTATTAATGGTGCCACGTCATGTGTGACACCTGCTGCAGTCATAGCTTTTATCCAACAGAATTTTGCATGTCTGAGTTTATGAACCCATACGCTCCGTCTTGCAAGGGAAACTACAAATCCCAGAATGCAACGTGGTATAGCCTACAAACTCACAACTGCCTAATGGGTTCACACATGGCAGCTCTGCTTCACGTGTCCCCTACTCTGTAACTTAGTGTTAGGGTAACCACCTAGCTGATGCAATCTGCCTGAGATCACATGGTTAGTCAGGTGGGGGTGGGAACAGCGATTTAGAACGCAATTTCCTGCTTGCATGAACATTCCTCGTTGAGCTCCGAGTGACCCACACAGGCTGCGCACAGCCGTCCAATAAGGATGTTCCACTCACAGTGCGCAGATTCCCCCACCCCACAATCGGAGGCCCTCTCCAATGAAGACACTACAACAATGAGTAATAGTGGGAAGTTCACCCATAGCGGAGGATTCCACTATAAGCAAAAGGTTACATTTTAATTAGTAACACTTGTTTGACAGCGCTTAGAAATGGTGCAAGTGCGTCATGAGGAGCTATATAACATTTCTTATTGTGAAGGTTGGTCATTTTTTTTAGTGTCTGAAGTTGTCTTGGGTAGACATTTAGGTATCGGGGCTTACATAGCAACAAGCGCTGTATATCACATGAAGGGCGACGGGGTGACTGGAGACCCTTCATCTAGCAGGGTTTACCTATTTGCATTACAATTGACACATACTTTTAAAATAAAAATGTGCCTCGAGCGCATGGTCGGAGTTTTAGCCAGTGCTAGAGCCGAGATTATTTTACAACCAGCAACTCGCAACTAGACAACGTATGCTGCGACAGGTCCATACATTGCTGCTGCGCCCTCTGTTGGCGGGGTCGGGTCAGTGACTGCTTTACAGACGATAAAACTAGACTGAATAATCGAGCCATTAATCTAGCATATCGGACTGGCAATCCTAGCGCTTACAGTACATAAACGGCCTGTTAGGAGTATCGGTATATAAGAATTTTTCTGGGGCCACATCTAGAGCCATCGCATACTGGAATAGGTAAATCTTTTGGGTAAATTATCCTGTAGATACGGAATGTACATTTGATAGCCATCAAATTCTGTGTTTTTATTAAATGTTTTTTTTTACATCGGTCAGTATGTATATTATTACGCAGTTTGGCCAGACGGCAGTCTAAAATAAATAACACGCTGCTACTACTCATTGCACTAGCACTTTGTGAGATAGTTTCCCCACCCTGAAGTTCGGCTTTACTTCCCAACCCCAGTGTGTTTTTAAATCGTGTTAAATGGCCCACGTGGCAGGTATTTCTGCCGGACTGGACCCATTATCCAATGAATGCTCCTTTGTGTTCATGTGTATGTGTCCTCTTTCCTGTGCATAAGCCTGTCTGGTCTATCTATATTTGCAGTGCTTTCAGTGGGCCAGTCCCTTCCAGAGCTAAGTCTTGGCCAAGCAAACAAGCATTGGCATAGCCAACAGGTCTCGCCTTTGGGACCTTATAAGTGTTTAGCCATGCAACAGTTGATGTTGTTGCAGGAAGGATATTGTGCTGCATAACTAAATATTTATAAGGCCCCAAAGGCGAGACCTATTGGCTATGCCAATGCTTGTTTCCCACTCCTGTGGGTAATTTCCTATTTTGCCTCCCACTGGTGTTATGTGGGGGCAGGGATTGTTGGGCAAGTCACTTGCCTGTTGCTCCTCCCCCTTGGGGAGTTTCTCCTCTTCCCCTTTCTCACACATAAAAGGGCTGGCTAGATGATGTTGCCACTGTTGGTACGTGGTCTGCTGTGAGGCTTGGTGTGAGCTGTCTTATGGTTGCTGCCCCGATGTGAAAGGCAAAGTCTGCCAGGGGGCTTTTGGGCTGTATTTTCTCTCCTTCTAATTGAGCTTCTGTATTGTGGAGCCCCCCCATTGCTTTAGCCGTTTTGTTGTCCTTTATTAGTTGTTTTAAGACTCATTGACCGCCTGGCCGCACAGGGCGTCTCCTGTACCTCTAGCTTGAACCCTGGCACCCTGAGCCAAGCATGTCTTCTTTGCGTCGTGCCCGTGCACATCTGACTGCTGGCAGTGTCTGCAGCGTCCAAAGCTGATTTCAGGCATGTGTTGGCTATGTTTTGCCCTGCTTGCATAACTGCCTTGTCCCTCTTTTTGTACTCCTCTGGGAGGTGTTGCATGAGGGACTCCACCTCGTCCCATTGTTGGTGGCCGCACCTGTTTAACAGTGCATTGGAGTTGGCAATCCGCCACTGGGTTGCAGCCTCCCTCTCCATCTTCATCCCCACCATGTCAAGCCTCTTGCTCTCCTTTTCAGGTGGTGGGCCTGTGGAGGTGTGTGCATTGTTCTGCTATATTGCAGTTGTTACAATGATCGAGTTAGCAGGAGCGTTTCACTGAATGTATTTCAGGTCTTGAGTAGATGACTTGTACTTTTTTCTACTCTGGTAGTTACTGCCTTTGTAGTGGCAGATTCCTGAAATGCCTCCTTCCCTAAGGTATCAAGGAGAAAACAAGAGTCTCCTTTCTCTTCCTTCAGCTAGACTCCATATGCTTCAGCAGCCCTTTGATGAGGTTGTTGTACATAGAGAGGTCGTCTGGTGGTGATGGCCTCGAAGGGTAGTTCTCCACTCCTTCTTTGGGGGATTCAGCGTCAAGATCGTGCCACAACTCTTCGTCGAACCATGTTGCCTCTTCGGCCTGCTCGAGTTCGTAGAACTCCTCTGGTTCTTCTTCATGGGGCTCTGGTGCTGCTGGAGCCTCCAAAGCAGACTGGCTGTCCTCGGTGTCAAAGGACGTCGACGGCTTGGGTGGGATCTGAAAATCCTTTAAGAAGTTGAACTCTTTCTTTCTTTGCAGAAGTGCTGCCATTTCGTCCTCAAGCCTTCTTTTCTTTCTTTCGAGCGTCTCCTCTTCTGTTTCGAGCGTCGGCGAAGGTCTCTTCTTCAGTGTCCACAGTTCTGCTGTCTCCGAAGCCTTGATCTTTTTTCTCACTCCCTCTTAAGCAGAAGAAATAATCGAGGGCTTTGGCTGATTCTTGCTTGCATCAGTATCCCTCGCTCAGGATCCGTGCGGCTCCTTTGTTTTCTGCTAACCTTCAGTCAACGATTGTTTCGGCTCCGAGGCTACCTTGAGGGACTTATTGTCCGAGTGTTCAGGGCGTTTTGGAAGCTTTATTATCTCATGTTTTTTGTTTTCGGCATCCTTTGCCCCTTTCTTCACCGCCTGTTTCTTCTCAGCATCGGTCGTGCATGTTTCGACATCCGATCCTTCGCCATGAGCTGTCTCGGCTTTCTGAACGTTGTCGTCGTCGCTAGATAGGACGATATCCTTGGGTAGAACCTGCGTTCTCTGAGTGCTGGACATGTCGGTACAGTGTTCCAGCCTCTGTCTTCAGCGTACCTTAAGGGTCTTTGGTACGAACGAGATGCAGGCCTTGCAGTCCTCACCTTGATGGTCCTTTGGGAGACAGAGGTTGCATTGCTCATGGGGGTCTCTTTGTGCAAATTTGGGGTGGCAGCTGGGTCTGAATTTAAAGGAGGTATTTTGCATGTCCCCTACCTGCCCTCATTCTTCAACCACGTGACTGGTACCGGTAAGGTCTCCTGTCGGAAGGAAGAGAGATGAGTCCCCTTCTCTCTCGTCGACGTCTCTTTCGCGATCTTCGTCGAATCGTTCGATATTCTTCCAAAAAAAAACTCACATTTAAAAAAAAAAAACTTTTGGAGCTCCTTTGTTGCTTCCAGACCCCAATGGTGGAAAAAAGAATCTGAAGATGGCGTCTGTGCACATGAACATCCGGGGTGCCTTTAACATCAACAGGGGACGGGCATACCACCAAATGGTGGTCGACGATGTCCAAAAAGAAAGAAAGAAAAACAAATAGGACAATTACGGACCCAACCATTAGATGGAGGAATAATGCACAGCATGGGAATTTAGAAAAGGATTCATGCTGCAAACCTGAGCATCAGTTCAAAGTGTGCGCACACGTGGTAGGCGAAGTACCAAATTAAGGTCCTATGGCAAACAGGGTTGGTGGGAACATGTGGGCGAGCCCCTTCAGAAAATACATCACAGCAGGTGTCTTGAAGATGGACGGGTAAACTTTAAAAGGTCAAAAGGACATCTTTAAATGTTGCCTGAACAAGCCTTTGCTGGGCTAAAGACAAACAAAATAAAATACTTGGCATATGGACACCTGGCTGCCAAGATGACGCCAATCACTTCGGGAGGAAGGTTGTCAACTTTCACCTTGTTATCTCCTCAAATGAAGGTGTAGGTTGTGCAGGCTCGGCTGGAGGACTTTACCTTTCTGCTGCGACAAGAGGTCCTTCACAAGAGGCACCAAATGGAGGATGTGCTCCAGGCCAGAAGTTCCCAGTATCACCCTCTACTTGCCCACTCCAAGATCACTTGGATGAGTGGGGCCCAATCTTTCCTGATCCTTCTCAGCACTCTGGGCAGGAGTGGAAGTGGCAGAAAGGCGTGCAGGAGTCCCAACCCTAGCAAAAGGCATTCCAGAGGGAAGACTGCCCTGCAAACCTCAACACCTAAAAGTGTGGGCACAGCGCATTTCCTGGGGTGGTGAATATATCAAGCCAGGGTTCTCCCCATTGGTGAAATATGCTCTGTGCCTCTTCCAGGTGCAACTGCCAATTCATTATCCATTAAATAACGGTGGCTATGTTTGTCTGCCCTGGCGTTTAAAGATCCCACCAAGTGTTGGGCAACCACAGAGATGCCCTGAGCATTCCGTCCCTTCCACAGACGCACGGCCTCCTAGCACAGAACCCACAACTCCATGTTGCTTTGTTTGGTAGAAAAACCACACGTTGTTGCATTGTCAGTAAATACCTGTACCCGCTACCCCTTGGTGGTTGGAAGGAATACTTTTATGCCAAGTGAATTGGACACAACTCCAACAAGCTGTTGTGGAGGCGAGTCTCCGTTGGAGAAGAGTCCTCTGTTCCCCACCTCTCCTAGGTGACCTCCCCAGCCCAGCAAGGATGCATAGTTATGATTGTTAGCTCTGGGTGGGGCAGGGAGAGGGATCTGCCACCATCCAACCATGGCCGAGCAGCCACCAACGCAGATCTTTTGCAGTCTCCTTCAACACCTGGATGAACTCTGATAGGCCCCTATGTGCTGAGCCCGTTGAGACTTCAGATATCACTGCAGTCTGTGTCAGTAGGCGTGGCCCACAAGCAGGATGCAGGACAGGAAGCCCAGAAGCCTTAGAGCTCTTTGCACTAAGACCCAGGTCAAACATTGGGATCATAGCCCAAAACTCCTGAACTCGTTGGGGTGAAGGAATGGCTCGGCCAAATTGAAGGGGGGCCATTGTGAAGGAGTCAGGTCTGACGTTGGCATGTTCATGGAAAATCCTAGTGATGTCAAATGATCACATGGAGGTGGATTACAACTGTTTGAGGAGACTCCGCCTTCAGTAACCAGCTGTTGAGGTATGGGAAGAATGCTATTCTCAACCTCCGCACATGGGCTGCGACCACCATCATCCCCTTTGTGAGCACCCGCGGTTGAACTGGTAAGACCAAAGGGGAGCACAGAGAACTGAAAATGCTCCTGGCCTACCTGAAACCGCAGGTAATGCCTGTTGGACTGCAGGATGGGGATGCAAAAGTACATGTCCTGTGATCCTGCTCCATCACCTGCAAGTCCAGTGCTACCATCCAGTGGATCAAGACAGAACATGGGCCAGGGTGTACATCTTGAACTTGCCCTTCTGGCACAAAAAGTTTAGAAGGCAAAGGTCTAGGATAGGGATAAGGCCCCCATGCTTCTTCACCACCAGAAAATAACAGGAGTAGCAACCAGTCCTGATCTCTAAAGCTGTGACCCTTTCCATTAATCCCTTGGCTAAGAGACTCTGAACTTCTCCATGGAGTATGGACATGTGGTCCAATGGGAGGAGCTGTGTGTGGGTCAAATGTCCAAGGGAAGGGATGGTATGGGTATGGAATCCGCATTCGATGATCTGGAGCATCCTTTGATCTGGAGGTATGCTCCTCCATCCAGATAGGTGAAAGGTGACTCGACTTCCTACAGAGTGATCGTGTGCAGCCAAAGACCAATTAAAGCAAACCTGCGGCAGATTTAGGAAGCAGGGCTGAAGTTTGGGTAGTACATAACCTCTGGGGGCCTGGACACTGTTGGCCTGCATTTCGGCCTCAACCTTGTAAGGAATAGGAGGCTTTTTCTCTGCTGAGGTGCGTATTATCATAAACTCATGTAATGGTGTTAAGTGTTCATATATCACCTGCCCTTCAAAACAAATTATGTTTAATCAAAAATCTTTTCCTCTCTGGACAGTACCTATTGCCCACAACGGCACCCAGGTTTTCCATTTTATAGGAGGATCCCCCGGTATTTATAAGAATTGTGGTGGAGCATTCACACTCTGCATACTGATGAATGATAGGAATATGTGGAAACACCTCCAAAGCACAGGGACAACAAAATCAGTATACAAAAGAAAAAACAAGAAAAAATGTTTATCAGAACAGGAGTTTGAAACAAAGAGGATTAAGTGTGTGTGTGTCACAGTCAATTTGCAAATGCTCCCCTTTATTTGCACGCAGTAGTGGCAAACATTGTGCGTGTCACTGAAAATGCATACAGGATATCAACCAAAGTAAATGTGCGTGTTGCTATTGTCACTGACAATTTGCTAACCCAAACAGATAGTGTGTGTACCACTGAACATGCAAACAAAATTCCAATGAGATGTATGCACGTTGCCACGTTGTAAGTACAAAAAGCCTGCGGGTCACTCAACAGGCGTAGGAATGCCAAAAATGAATGACAGCTGACGGTGATTTCCCAAACCAAAATTGCGGCTCCGCCGCGGTGACGAAAAACGTGTGGCATGATGATGCAACCGCGCTAGCGCCCACCTAACAGTATGGCCATTCAGAAACAGCGCGAGGGCTCTGTTGAAATGGAGTCGAGCTGAAAAATGATGCAAAGGTTGAAACCACGAGCAGAGAATAGAATGCAGCGAGTGGCACGTGGGCGTAACCTCCATGCAACTCTGGGAGGGTTATAATTAAATAGAAAGTACCTCCGACTCATGGGCCAACATGATGACTTGCGCGATCCTGGTCATTAACATATCAAATGCTCCTTGCCGTGTAGTTGATGCTAATAGAGAAATAAAACACCGACAGGATTCCTGCTTGAATAGGTTATCGCACACGTGGGTTGTTAAAAGAAAGAACTCGTTGCCAAATTGTGGAAGTGTACACACCACAATACCATGGAGTACTGAACAGGATACTTTAATCACTTCCAGCTCAGAGCAGCACCAGGAGCTATCTGCCAGTCAAGTCAAACCATCACATTCCATGATAGAATGGAGAACACATTACCACAGAATCGAGTCAGGGATTAATGCTAAATCACATTTAGATAAAGGATCAACACCTTTGCACAAGCATACAAAAATAGTACGAGACCGTAAAATTGTTTACATTCCAATACAAATTGTTGGTTGCATCATAGAGAGCTGCTTTTGAATTCATATAAAATACAGTGAACCGACATCCATCCATACAAAGCAAATTTTCACCTGTGCATGAAGTGTTATGGAAAAAGCCACATAAATACGCAACAAACTACTATAAGATGCACTGATGAACTCTATCCCTTACTGGTGCCCTAGCAAGCACCAACACGCCACTTCTACATTATCCACTGGAAATTGTCAACATTTACTCAATGTGATTCGTCAAAAAAAGGTGCATTTTCATCCTTACCTTAACTCTGGATAGACATTTTCCAAGTACCATTTGAAAGGCTTGCAACTGAGTTTCTTTTTCAGATCCAGACGGCTCTGTATACTGTATGAAGAAGGCCAAAATTATATTCCAGACGAGGACATTCACTTTCATGTTCAATTACTTCAAAAATGTCTTTCCGGGGTACCCTTTTCCTTACTTAGGTGTTTCTCACTCACTACAGCAGTAACATTTGCACAAGGTTCACAAAATGTAAACAGCTGACAATTGGGGCAGTTACCTATGGTTCGTCAATGGCCTTTAAGGCACAGTGATTAGCATCTGGCAATAAACCTTGAAGTTACCTTCAGTTCAATTTTAGGTCGTATTTTCACGAAAAAGATCTAATACTTCTGGAGAATCGAACAATAATTGTAAAAACATTAAGTGCCAGAGTTCTCGTCGGGAGGACACTGCACCTTGCACCACACATTGCATCATTGCCATGCTGCCAATGATAGTAACAACACAACTACTAATCAATACACTCCTACAAGTGTGACAATTTGGACTATGTCAGGCCTCCAAAGCTATAAGAATGGCCTGAGCGGCATTTAATAGTGATTTTTAATGGATATTGAATTCCTAGTTTCATGTGATTGTGGTCATCTCTAAATTAGCCAGACAACCCACTTTGTGGCAGACTGTCACAAGTAACACTGGCTCAAATTAAGCACTGCTCAGGACGGAGATATAATGCAATTCCACGTACAATTCTTTATAAGAATATTTAACAGCACTCGGACACCCGAAATGGAATGGGCTGCTGTGAATAAAAAGAATACATATATTGACTGGAAGGACATATGCGGCCTACTCAAAGTTAAGCAACGCTTTTTCTTGAAGGTCACCACATTGGTAATGAGTCTAATCTTGAACCAGCAACAGTGAAAACTGCTACAGCATGCTTCAGCTTATAATTTGTATACTGAATTTATTTCATCCCATCTTCATTGGACTGTCTTCGAAGACTAGAAAACTGTTAGAGCACTCAAAATTAAGAATGAGCTTTACCTTTGATTGGGACAACAATATGTTTAGTTTTCGAGTTTAATACTTTATTTAGAAGATCAAGTACACCAAAGTGGGAACAGCGTAGTGCAACAGTGTTTAAAATTAATCCAATGAATAAAAGAAATAAAAACTCCATAGGTAGCACAATTTGTAAATGAAATTTATGCCAGAAGTGGGGGATGAGATGGTAAATGTAGACAAATATATAGAATACTCAGCTGTTTTGACAGCATGCAAAGAAGGGACAGAAAAGACTTCATGACTAATACAGACAGTTCATAAATGGATGTAAACTGAGATTAGGATAAAACCTAAGGGCACATTAGGATGTAACATAACAGTGCAAACGAGTGTCTGAGAGAGTACCCAGCTGTTGTGACAGTGCGAGTGCAGCAGTCTGCAAAACCAGCCAGGCGGGGTCGAACATGCTGGGGCACACGCAAGTTGTCACACCTCGTGGTGCGTGGGCATTTGTTATTGTTTTTCTCCGGGTGGCAGAGCTAGGCCAGTTTGTAAAGTGGCGCGTGCTGTAAGTGACCTGAGTAAGTATTTGTTAATAGCGGGGGTGAGCGTGATCCTAGTCTGCAGCCGGCTACTGGTAAAAATTCTTCCAAATAACACGAGTAAAACCGGAGTGGTTAAAAACCAGGGGTTGGGCTTAAAATGCTGGCGTCAGGGGAAATGACCGGTTACTTACCGGTAATATTCATTACTCCGAATCGTAGCCCTCCCCGTCCCAGTCCTAACTACATGAGCATAGCTCCTCCCACCAGAAACTCTCAAGCCACTAAAAAACCCATCCCTTCCCTCCAGGCCACACCCACACCCTGAGGCACATAACCATGTGACCCGCCAATCCACATCCTGTACCACCAAGCACAAGAAGCCGAACAGTGAGGGAGGGATGGGAACCTGGACTGGGACGGGGAGGGCTACGACTCGGAGTAATGAATATTACCGGTAAGTAACCGGTCATTACCTCCTCGTCAGCCCTCCCCGTCCCAGTCCTAACTACATGAGCAGATACCAAAGCAAGAATCGGCTTCACTCAGTAGCAAAAACAGACTTTATTAAATCACAGTAAAAGTCACACAACCGGAGCAGAACGCAACACAGCGTCCCCAAACCCAGCAGAATCAGTCCCACCCACCACCAAACGATAATGGGACATAAAGGTGTGAGGAGAACTCCAGGTAGCAGCCCTGCAGATCTCGGCCATGGAAGCCCCTTGAAAACAAGCCCAGGAAGCAGCCTCCGGACCTCTTAACCCCACGGTCCCGCTAAAGCAGGGACTCAAACATACCCGCAAACAATGACAGGCAAGTAGGGGACTAAACGGCCGCCAAGCAGACCGTTTCACACTTACCCGAAAGGAGGCACAGAGCACCCCCCACGACAAAGTCAGCTCGGAAGCAATTTCCGCAGAAAAAACAAACAGGATGTGGATTGGCGGGTCACATGGTTATGTGCCTCAGGGTGTGGGTGTGGCCTGGAGGGAAGGGATGGGTTTTTTAGTGGCTTGGGAGTTTCTGGTGGGAGGAGCTATGCTCATGTAGTTAGGACTGGGACGGGGAGGGCTGACGAGGAGGTAATGCCTTGCGCTAGGGTCTGAAAAAGCAGTGTGATTGGTGCAGCAAAGGTGCGGGATAAAACTGACGCATCTCAGATCGGCCGCCAGGGTAAGGGGAGGTGTCAAAGATGTAGGATAGGTGAGATTCAGCACAGGGTCAACAGGAAGTGATGGGCAGGTGCAGTTTGTGAACCTGACTTGCTGGCTGAGCTCACCTAGCAGCTTATGTTACCGTTCACTAACAAAAGCAGGAATCTTGCACCCTGGCGCATCGCCCTACAGTCCTGAAATGAATGGAAGTTGATCTAAATTTGTTAACATTTTATCCACTTTGTCCAAAAATTGTATTGCTGCAGCAGTTGCTTGAGGGTGTGCGTCATTCAGAAAAAAGTTCACAGCTGCCTGCATTGTTGGAATCCCTTGTTTAACCAGTTGATGATGGAGAAATCTTCTGCGGTCGTCCATTAGTGTAAGGCAGATTATGATACACAGCAGATGGGATAAAGTGTCTTGGTTCTGTCCGCAGAGGCAGCACTTACTGCTGGCAAAGCGGATTGACCATGGGGAGAGAAGGTCTCACACGGCGCAGTCACCCATTCGAATAGAGCAGAACTTGGTTTTGTAATACAAGGCGAATGCGTCTGATGTATTTTTGTACTCCTCTTTTATCTATTTATGTCTAAGCCATATGAATATTTGTATTCTTAAAACAAGGTCCCAGCAGAATGGTCTGAGGAGGCCAAAGAATTTTTATTAGGCTGAAACGCATCAACAGTGTGACAGGAGTTGCATAATAAAAATAGCGGATTTCATATAGTACATCAAGGGGATGAGAATTTTTTTCTTCTATGCATAAACCATGCCTCCATTTAGCAACTTATATGAATTTGAAATGTTTGTGTTCGTTGCTGATGAAAGGACTGCTGACATCTACATGCATCTTACATATTCTACGAGTTAAGACATTGAGTTAACAATCATTAACAAACTGAAGAACAAACATTACTTGGATATTATTATTTTTTTTTTTCTTCAAAAACCTTTATTGAATTTTAGGCATTATACACTTATGCATTCAGTTGTATAGCTTGACATCTTTACATAGCATGGATTGATGACTGCAACAGGATATAGGTAGACAGTTGGCATAGCACTACATCGTTGACAAGAGGAGGCGTAACTGATTCGTGTGTGCAGTGTGCAAGTGGCTAGTCGAGCATTATGGGCTGGTACCGTCAGGGCCAGCGCTTGTAGTCGGGGCGTCGGGGGGAGTGACTGGTCAGGGAGCTCCCCGGAATTAGCAGTTCGATGTAAGTAGATCAAAGGGCCCCATATATCGAGAGGTCTGCTGGCCGCGGGCATCAAGTCCCAGTATTCGCTTAGGTTTGTCTGGCAGTGGGCAGCGTCGGCGAGCGAATGCACTTGGATATTATTAATGTATGAGCAGTGATGTTTTAGGCTAGCCCACAATTAAATGTATTGAGTATTCATCCCCAGTTGAGAACACATACAAATTATTGTGTTTACTGCCCTTTTTCTCATTATGTTATGGGGACCTCCCTAACCCAATGGAACAGCACCATTCATAAGCCACATCCTATAGTATCTTTCATGGGATTACGTCTGCAGCGAAATGGAAGAGGACACAGCTCATTCTTCGGGTTGGGGGGAAATAAGCGAATCGAAGAGCAAATCTGTGAAAGACTTGGATCCACTTCCTCCTGCTAGGTTTTGGAAAAAAAAAAGTGGGAGGCAGCCAATAAACTGCAGATGAAATGTGAACTCCAGCAGTTTGTGGTTCGTGCTGTTCTATCTGAACCACATTCAGTTGATGAGGGAAAAGCATATGAACTGCAAACTGCACAAAATACACCCATTTCTCGTTTTAATACACCCATTTTGCTCCGTAGGCGGATTGAAAAAAGGGAAAATTTTAACACGTTTTGCAAGCTTTTTCCACCCAACCTAACTGCTGTACTCACCTACTATAGAGATGTGAGGCCCCGCCTTACAACTGTCTAAGAGAAGAGACTATCCAGGTAGAAACAAATCTTTCCCGGTTAAAAACAACTTCACTTACAGCAATTTTGCATGGGCTGCAGAAAAATAGGTAAAATAACAGGGTTTTTTTTTAAACGTATGTTTACCTTTTTTTCCAAAAGTGCACTTGAATGGCCCTCAGAATACATTAACATTTTTCAAAACAGCTCAACTAGTAAAAATTCCCCTATCACAAGACTCTGGTGTGATCCACAAAGCCAAGAAATTGGTAAAGAAGCATTGATTTGCTTTTAGCTGCTCCGGTGAATGGAATGTTACGCAGGCACTTGCTTGAGGGATGAGGCAGATACTGATAATCGCCCTAATTTTGTTGTATGCAGGTGTAATCCTATTGTGTTCCAAAAATAAAATTATAGGGCGCAGCTAATTTTGGAATAGATTACATGTTTATATGGCTAAACCTGGATGGCTGTAGCCATGAATGATGCTAGTATTTATTTATTTTTACCCCCAAAAGGATGTTTTAGTTTCAACTTTCTGCAATGCATATGTGACCAAGATAGAGTCAGTGAACACTCCATACTCAAATAAGGTTTTTGGACGTTTAGAGTGATGCATGTCCATTCTGTGAGACTGAAAGGATCAGTGACAGGATGACAAATACAACCAGTGCTACTTGCATAATTTAGTTAGGGATGTTTGAAGTTTTTTTTTAACCTTAAGAAAGGTCTAGAGTATACTTTGCAACTACGTGCAATTTGTGACGTTTTCACTTTGGCGAATCAGTGTGAAAATCAGGACTTGTTTGACAAATCATGTAGCATTCATTTTGTTTAGAGCTAAAATAAATCAGTGGTCTAGCATGCAGGGGAAACATGGCGGCCACTTCAGAATAGGTGGTTGTGGGCCGCTGTCCCAGAAGAATGGTGCACTTTAGTTTTTTTTATCCAGTCTCCCGAAACTTAACCCAAAGCCCATTCTGTTAGAAATTAGTTAAAATTGTCTCTACCAGAATATATATTTTTTTGTGAGGCGTTGCGGGGCACATATACACCTACCTGCTCCCCGAGGCTGGTGTTTCTTGTGAAGGGATGCGAGCGAGGTGAGTTCTTACGCAGTTCACCATTGGAGCCGCAGCGGGCAGAGATAGCACACAATACGAGTTTCTGCCGGACCTGGGAAAATCCTGCAGTTTTTGAGGGGCTAGCCAGCCTAGCGGGGTTAGCACGGCCGTCTACAGGATGTGGCAGGCCTTAGTTTGGCTTTGTAGCAGTTTGAGAGTCGAGCAACAGGTATGTGTCCCAGCCTTTTTCCTAGACACCATAGGATCTGTGCCTGTAGCTAAAGTTGATGCCTGTGAATCGGGGATTCTGGGGGTGCAAAATAGGAATTGATACACATCAAGGAGCTGTGCCCTGCTGCTAAGGGGGCCAGTGGGCTCTGACCCAGTGGGGTGGCTCGAAGGGGCCCAATATCAGAGGCAGACCTCCGGCCGCAAGGAAGGGGTAGCACCACGTAGTGGGAGCTTGGGAAAAGGATGGACAAATTGCATTACTTTGGGGCCACAGTGCATTTAACATTCCCTGCCGTGTTAAGAATAATGTGGAAAAAAGGGATGTATAATCTCAGGAGGGTAAAGCAGGTTGATGAGCTCCTAGAAACTATGCATAGGGTAGCTTAGAGGACACAGAGAATGGTGGAAGTGATTAAGTAAGTAAGTGAGCTCTGGTTAATAGAATTTAGGTATTTTGCGTTAAAGATGTAATATTTTGGGGGGCAAAAGCCCATATATGCAGAGACAGATATGGCAAAGTTGGTGGATTCCCACAGGAGAAGCACTGGGTGGGGAGTGAATGGAGAAAAAATAAATAAAACTTATTAAAAACAAAATCCTCATTCTTGTAGTCATGGTGACCCCATAAGACAGGTTGGTGGGGTAAGAGAAGCCACCACCCTGTCTGTACCCAAGAAAGAAAATGACAGAAGTAAAGTTTTTTACTTGGAATGTCTCCGTATTGCTAGGAGGCAGAGATTGATTTGTCAGTATCTGCAGGATTGTCTGGCCCAGGTGATAATTCTGCAAGAGACTCACCTTCCTGCACCTGAGTATAAGGCCCTCTTTTGTAAACAGGATTGAATACACCAAATAATATATTCAGATCAGTGAATTAATTCAAGGAGGTGGGTGGAAGTAGTGGAAAAGCACGATGTGGGTGATGGGGCTCTTCAGCACAGAATGACTCCTCCGGTAGGTGAATGGTTGGAAAGTTCTCGGGGTCACAGGAGCCTTTTACATATGTAGGTTTTTACAGCCGAAACTGCAATGATGTTTCATTATTATATGAAATGTCAGCTAATCTTTTCTGACTATCTTTCCCCAATAGTGATAGGGGGGAGACTTTAATGTTGTGCTTAATTAGGATTTAGATAGATCTGTCAAAAGTCGAGCAACACACAATCGTAGAGTGGGGAGGGCACTCAGGAGTATAAGGCAGGACTTCGGGCTATGTGATATTTGGCAGAAAAGAGCTGGTACGAATACGGTCTATGATAGTTATTATTAGATGAAGGAATTTTGTAGGAGATGAGGGATGAGTCTGAGGAGTTCTTCAAGCTAAACAACAGGACTACAAGAGCAGGTGTAGTCTGGGATGCTTATAAGCCATATACAAGGGGATTCTGCGAACGTTGAGTATCCATGAGGCAGTTTATTGAAGCCACGCAGGACAGCAAACAAAAGCTAACAGAAACTGATGGAAAAGCAAGAGGCTATCAAGCAGCAAATAGAAAAGAAATGCAGGGAGAAGTTGCTGACAAGTAGTCTAAGACATTTTGAATATGGGGAGTAATGCAGCAAATTGTTGGCGTGGAAAGGTAAGACAGACAGGGAGAGGAATTAAATTGTAGAGCGAGTCACTCATGACAAGGGGAATAAGGCCCAAAATCGAGTTGAGATAGAAACTCAAGTTTGTAACTTATTTCAATCCTTATAAACATAGGAGACTGTAGTGGATTCCCGAAAGATGAGAAAGTGGTTGGCAGACAAGAAACTCCCAAGTTTAGTGGATACTGATAAAGGTGGTTGGAGGAGGAGATTACATCAGAAGAGATTCTGTTACAGCTAAATGTCATCGTGGACATGCGGCAGGATCTGAAATTCTACCTGTTGAATTATATAAGGAATTAAACTAGGTTAATGTGCTGTTATGGTGGGCATTTATTTAATAAGATCTTTATGAACATGAGGGCAGCATACGAGTCATGGAACGAGGCCACTCGCTCCCTAACTCTAAATCTGAACAAGGATCGTAGGGTAGTGCAGCCATATAGGACTATTCCCTTATGAATAGTTATCACAAAGTTTACGCATGATCATTAGCAACCAGACTGGCTAAAGCAATCAAACAGGTTATACACATGGATCAAAAGGGCTTTATTCCAGGTACGAAACTGCATGTCTTAACCCACCTATTGATATCATCAATAGATTTGGCAATAGCAAACGTGAACCCTCTTGCTGTAATTATGATAGATGCAGCCAAGGCATTTGATAGAGTTAGCTGGAGTCCTATGGGAAGTGATGGACGTAGTTGGCTTTCCTTGAATTTTCATAGAGGGAATAAAATAGATATATAAAGCCCTGAGCCCTTGGATTCTGGTGAATGGCAGTCTTTCTAAGAAAATAACTAACTCTAGGGGAACTCGACAAGGTTATCCTTTGTCACTTCTTTTGTGTGACACGTGTATTGAGCCTCTCGCACAGCCTTTTAGGAAGGACAAATGTACTGTCCCATTCTTGAGTTGTAGGTTCGTAAATAAAATCACCCTCTACGCTGATATTATTTTGTATACCAGCGATCTGAATTGAATCCTGCTGCAAGTGGAGCAATTAACAGAAACGTTTGAAACCCTCTCCGGTTACGTAATAAACAAATCCAAGACCGGGATTATGACATGGAACATACAAGAGGGTAATCCGCAAGCACTACAGGTTCGTTCTAAGTTATTTGGGAATAGGGGTGTTCCCAAGATTGGAGAAGATCCCAAAAGTCAATATGAGCAGAGTTCTTAGTGAGATTAACATGCTACTGCGCAAATGGGAACACTTGCATCTGACGGGAGGGTGAATCTGGCGAACATTATTATGCCTACATTTACGTTTCTAAACGATAATATTCCATTATTGGTTGCAAAGGACTTGCTAGATAAGATCCAAGGGAGATTAGTATCCTTTATTTGGGCCTCAAAGGTCTGAGATTGCCTTGGAAGGATTTGGAGAAGGGTGGGCTAGCTTTCCCAGATATTTACATGTATTGTTATGCATTACATTTTAAAAACAGCAGATTGTTATTGGCAGACGGTAACGACACCTGGAGGAGGAAGTTATACAGGAGTATGGTTGGTGAATTGGGATGGGAGGGCTTTCTATATGTGTTTGGGAACCCCAAGATATTTTTTGTAAAGTGCGGTTGAGAGTTTTGAAGTCCTTCCCAGAAGTGTGGTGTAAGATAAGGAACCTGTTAGGTATCAACAACTATTCAGAGTTTGCTCCCATTTGGAATTCATCAGTGACCCCCCCCCAACCTTTTAGATGATAAACTCAGCCTGCCGATTCTGACGGCTGGAATAAAACAGTGGGACCAGTTGAGAGACGGACCAGTCTTCATTTCATGGGAAGCCATAAGTGCACAGACTGGCAGTCGGATATCCATATTTAAGTTCTATCACCTAAAAACATGGTGGGAGAATCTTCAGTGGTCAGGGAAAGACTCGTGGGAGTATGAGCAAAGAATGCTTGACCCCGCCACACTTTTTGAAGAAGTTGCACTATGGTATTGGGAACTGGTGAATGCAATTGGTCTGAATAGGCTGATTGCGGAACATGCATGGGATGAATAATTATCAACGCAGGAGCAGAGAAAGGTATGGCAAGTATCCTTGAATCTTTTTCATACAGGTGTAAAATCTGCCGCTCTAAAGAAACAAGTATTTGCAATACAATTGGTCTCGCATTTACGTGAGTTTAAGCTGTAGTGAGCGCGGGGGCTGTGGAGTAGTGAGACTGTGCTCCCTCACTGAGCGTGGGGGCTGTGGAGCAGTGAGAGCTGTGCGGGGGCTGTGGAGCAGTGAGACTCCGCTCCCTCAGAGAACGCGGGGGCTATTAAGCAGTGAGATGCTGCTCCCTCAGTGAGCGTGGGGGCCGTGGAGCAGTGAGACTCTGCTCCCTCAGTGAGCGTGGGGGCTCTGGAGCAGTGAGACTCTGCTCCCTCAATGAGCGCAGGGGATGTGGAGCAGTGAGACGCTGCTCCCTCAGTGAGCGTGGGGGCTGTGGAGCAGTGAGACTCTGCTCCCTCAGTGAGCACGGGGGCTGTGGAGCAGTGAGAAGCTGCTCCCTCAGTGAGCACGGGGGCTGTAGAGCAGTGAGGCGCTGCTCCCTCACTGAGCGCGGGGGCTGTGGAGCAGTGAGACGCTGCTCTCTCAGTGAGCGCGGGGGCTGTGGAGCAGTGAGACGCTGCTCCCTCAGTGAGCGCGGGGGCTGTAGAGCTGTGAAACTCTGTTCTCTCAGTGAGCATAGGGGCTGTTAGGCAGTGAGACTCTGCTCCTGTAGTGAGCGCGGGGGTTGTGGAGTAGTGAGACTCTGCTCCCTCACTGAGCGTGGGGGCTGTGGAGCAGTGAGAGCTGCGTGGGGGCTGTGGAGCAGTGAGACTCCGTTCCCTCAGTGAGCGCAGGGGCTGTGGGGCAGTGAGATTCTGCTCCTGTAGTGAGTGCGGGGGCTGTGGAGTAGTGAGACTCTGCTCCCTCACTGAGCACGGGGGCTATGGAGCAGTGAGATGCAGCTTTTTCAGTGAGCACGGGGGCTGTGGAGCAGTGAGACTCTGCTCCCTTAGTGAGCGCAGGGGCTATGGAGCAGTAAGACGCTGCTCCCTCAGTGAGCGCGGGGGCTGTGGAGCAGTGAGACGCTGCCCCCTCAGTGAGTGCCGGGGCTGTGGAGCAGTGAGACTCTGCTCCCTCAGTGAGCGCGGGGGCTGTGGAGCAGTGAGACTCTGCTCCCTCAGTGAGCGCGGGGGCTGTGGAGCAGTGAGACTCTGCTCCCTCAGTGAGCGCGGGGGCTGTGGAGCAGTGAGACTCTGCTCCCTCAGTGAGCACGGGGGCTGTGGAGCAGTGAGACTCTGCTCCCTCTGAGCGTGGGGGCTGTGGAGCAGTGAGACTCTGCTCCCTCAGTGAGTGCGGGGGCTGTGGAGCTGTGAAACTCTGTTCTCTCAGTGAGCGCAGGGGCTGTTAGGCAGTGAGACTCTGCTCCTGTAGTGAGGGCAGGGGCTGTGGAGTAGTGAGATTCTGCTCCCTCACTGAGCGTGGGGGCTGTGGAGCAGTGAGAGCTGCGCGGGGGCTGTGGAGCAGTGAGACTTCGCTCCCTCAGTGAGCACGGGGCTATGGAGCAGTGAGATGCTGCTCTGTCAGTGAGCGCGGGGGCTGTGGAGCAGTGAGACTCTACTCCGTCAGTGAACGCGGGGGCTATGGAGCAGTGAGACTCTGCTCCCTCAGTGAGCACGGGGGCTGTGGAGCAGTGAGACTCTGCTCCCTCAGTGAGCACGGGGGCTGTGGAGCAGGGAGACTCTGCTCCCTCAGTGAGCGCGGGCGCTGTGGAGCAGTGAGACGCTGCTCCCTCAGTGAGCGCGGGAGCTGTGGAGCAGAGACGCTGCTCCCTCAGTGAGCGCGGGGGCTGTGGAGCAGTGAAACTCTGTTCTCTCAGTGAGCGCAGGGGCTGTTAGGCAGTGAGACTCTGCTCCTGTAGTGAGCGCGGGGGCTGTGGAGTAGTGAGACTCTGCTCCCTCAGTAAGCGCGGGGGCTGTGGAGCAGTGAGACTCTGCTCCCTCAGTGAACGCGGGGGCTATGGAGCAGTGAGACGATGCTCCCTCAGTGAGCGTGGGGGCTGTGGAGCAGTGAGACGCTGCTCCCTCAGTGAGCGTGGGGGCTGTGGAGCAGTGAGACGCTGCTCCCTCAGTGAGCGCGGGGGCTGTGGAGCAGTGAGACTCTGCTCCCTCAGTGAGCGCGGGGCTGTGGAGCAGTGAGATGGTGCTTCCTCAGTGAGCACGGGGCTGTGGAGCAGTGAGACTGTGGAGCAGTGAGAGACTGCTCCCTCAGTGAGCGCGGGGGCTCTGGAGCAGCGAGACTCTGCTCCCTCACTGAGCGTGGGTGCTGTGGAGCAGTGAGAGCTGTGCAGGGGATGTGGAGCAGTGAGACTCCGCTCCCTCAGTGAGCACGGGGGCTATGAAGCAGTGAGATGCTGCTCCCTCACTGAGCGCAGGGGCTGTGGAGCAGTGAGACGCTGCCCCCTCAGTGAGTGCGGGGGCTGTGGAGCAGTGAGACTCTGCTCCCTCAGTGAGCGCGGGGCTATGGAGCAGTGAGACGCTGCTCCCTCAGTGAGCGCGGGGGCTGTGGAGCAGTGAGACGATGCTCCCTCAGTGAGCGCGGGGGCTGTGGAGCAGTGAAACGGTGCTCCCTCAGTGAGCATGGGGGCTGTGGAGCAGTGAGACTCTGCTCCCTCAGTGAGCGCGGGGGCTGTGGAGCAGTGAGACTCTGCACCCTCAGTGAGCGCAGGGGCTGTGGAGCTGTGAAACTCTGTTCTCTCAGGGAGCGCAGGGGCTGTTAGGCAGTGAGACTCTGCTCCTGTAGTGAGTGCGGGGGCTATGGAGCAGTGAGACACTGCTCCCTCAGTGAGCGCGGGGGCTGTGGAGCAGTGAGACTCTGCTCCCTCAGTGAGCGTGGGGGCTATGGAGCAGTGAGACGCTGCTCCCTCAGTGAACGCGGGGGCTATGGAGCAGTGAGACGATGCTCCCTCAGTGAGCACGGGGGCTGTGGAGCAGTGAGACTCTGCTCCCTCAGAGAGCGCGGGGGCTGTGGAGCAGTGAGACGCTGATCTGTCAGAGAGCGCGGGGGCTGTGGAGCAGTGAGACTCTGCTCCTGTAGTGAGCGTGGGGGCTGTGGAGTAGAGACTCTGCTCCCTCACTGAGCGTCGGTGCTGTGGAGCAGTGAGAGCTGTGCGGGGGATGTGGAGCAGTGAGACTCCGCTCCCTCAGTGAGCACAGGGGCTATGGAGCAGTGAGACGCTGCTCCCTCAGTGAGCATGGGGGCTGTGGAGCAGTGAGACTCTGCTCCCTCAGTGAGGACGGGGGCTGTGGAGCAGTGAGACGCTGCTCCCTCAGTGAGCACGGGGGCTGTGGAGCAGTGAGACGCTGCTCCCTCAGTGAGCGAAGGGGCTGTGGAGCAGTGAGACTCTGCTCCCTCAGTGAGCGCGGGGGCTGTGGAGCAGTGAGACGCTGCTCCCTCAGTGAGCGCGGGGGCTGTGGAGCAGTGAAACTCTGCTCCCTCAGTGAGCGCGGGGGCTGTGGAGCAGTGAGACTCTGCTCCATCAGTGAGCGTGGGAGCTGTGGAGCAGTGAGACGCTGCTTCCTCAGTGAGCACGGGGGCTGTGGAGCAGTGAGGCGCTGCTCCCTCACTGAGCGCGGGGGCTGTGAAGCAGTGAGACTTTGCTCCCTCAGTGAGCGCGGGGGCTGTGGAGCAGTGAGACGCTGCTCCCTCAGTGAGCATGGGGGCTGTGGAGCAGTGAGACTCTGCTCCCTCAGTGAGGACGGGGGCTGTGGAGCAGTGAGACGCTGCTCCCTCAGTGAGCACGGGGCTGTGGAGCAGTGAGACGCTGCTCCCTCAGTGAGCGAAGGGGCTGTGGAGCAGTGAGACTCTGCTCCCTCAGTGAGCGCGGGGGCTGTGGAGCAGTGAGACGCTGCTCCCTCAGTGAGCGCGGGGCTGTGGAGCAGTGAAACTCTGCTCCCTCAGTGAGCGCGGGGGCTGTGGAGCAGTGAGACTCTGCTCCA
The DNA here is from genome assembly GCA_963921515.1 of Calotriton arnoldi. Lineage (NCBI taxonomy): Eukaryota > Metazoa > Chordata > Amphibia > Caudata > Salamandridae > Calotriton > Calotriton arnoldi. Next base: position 3,831,637 of record CAWUFW010000420.1, on the reverse strand, counting down.
TCAGTGAGCGTGGGAGCTGTGGAGCAGTGAGACGCTGCTTCCTCAGTGAGCACGGGGGCTGTGGAGCAGTGAGGCGCTGCTCCCTCACTGAGCGCGGGGGCTGTGAAGCAGTGAGACTTTGCTCCCTCAGTGAGCGCGGGGGCTGTGGAGCAGTGAGACGCTGCACCCTCAGTGAGCTCGAGGGCTGTAGAGCTGTGAAACTCTGTTCTCTCAGTGAGTGCAGGGGCTGTTAGGCAGTGAGACTCTGCTCCTGCAGTGAGCGCGGGGGTTGTGGAGTAGTGAGACTGCTCCCTCACTGAGCGTGGGGGCTGTGGAGCAGTGAGAGCTGCGCGGGGGCTGTGGAGCAGTGAGACTCCGCTCCCTCAGTGAGCGCAGGGGCTGTGGAGCAGTGAGACGCTGCTCCCTCAGTGAGCACGGGGGCTGTGGAGCAGTGAGACTGTGGAGCAGTGAGAGACTGCTCCCTCAGTGAGCGCGGGGGCTGTGGAGCAGTGAGACGCTGCTCCCTCAGTGAGCGCGGGGGCTGTGGAGCAGTGAGACGCTGCTCCCTCAGTGAGCGCGGCTGCTGTGGAGCAGCGAGACTCTGCTCCCTCAGTGAGCTCGAGGGCTGTAGAGCTGTGAAACTCTGTTCTCTCAGTGAGCGCAGGGGCTGTTAGGCAGTGAGACTCTGCTCCTGTAGTGAGCGCGGGGGCTATGGAGCAGTGAGACACTGCTCCCTCAGTGAGCGCGGGGGCTGTGGAGCAGTGAGACTCTGCTCCCTCAGTGAGCGCGGGGGCAGTGGAGCAGTGAGACGCTGCTCCCTCAGTGAGCGCGGGGGCTGTGGAGCAGTGAGACTCTGCTCCCTCAGTGAGCGCGGGGGCTGTGGAGCAGTGAGACTCTGCTCCCTCAGTGAGCGCGGGGCTGTGGAGCTGTGAAACTCGGTTCTCTCAGTGAGCGCAGGGGCTGTTAGGCAGTGAGACTCTGCTCCTGTAGTGAGCGCGGGGGCTGTGGAGTAGTGAGACTCTGCTCCCTCACTGAGCGTGGGTGCTGTGGAGCAGTGAGAGCTGTGCGGGGGATGTGGAGCAGTGAGACTCTGTTCCCTCACTGCGCGTGGGGGCTGTGGAGCAGTGAGACTCCACTCCTCAGTGAGCGCGGGGGCTATGGAGCAGTGAGACACTGCTCCCTCAGTGAGCGTGGGGGCTATGGAGCAGTGAGACTCTGCTCCCTCACTGAGCGTGGGGGCTGTGGAGCAGTGAGAGCTGCACGGGGGCTGTGGAGCAGTGAGACTCCGCTCCCTCAGTGAGCGCGGGGGCTATGGAGCAGCGAGACGCTGCTCCCTCAGTGAGCACGGGGGCTGTGGAGCAGTGAGACTGCTCCCTCAGTGAGCGTGGGGGCTGTGGAGCAGTGAGACTCTGCTCCCTCAGTGAGCGCGGGGGCTGTGGAGCAGTGAGACTCTGCTCCCTCAGTGAGCGTGGGGGCTGTGGAGCAGTGAGACTCTGCTCCCTCAGTGAGCGCGGGGGCTGACAAATGCCAGAAGTGCAATCTGCAGACAGAGTCACACGTGAAACATGAGACAGGAGCACGGCGCCTCAGCCACTTCAACCTGGAAGCGGCAGAGAAGGTGACAGCGATGCTGAAAGAACCCGCCCCCACCCTCCCCGGAGTCGTGACAAGATGCTGGACTTCCCTCTCTATTATTACTTCGATTAATAAGCTACCAGTGACTGAGCACGGGTAGGAGCGGTGCCGATGCCAATGAAATCCTTTTCATATTCCAGATGCAAGGGGGGTCACAAAGAGTGCATTGCCACTGCATGCAAATGTTTCATTCAAGCATCTAAGGAACCTATTGACAATTGCACTGCATCACGCGGCGCCTTTGCCAAAGCCGAATGAAAAAAAAAAAGTGCTTACCGACTAATTGAAGGAGACAGTATAACGCCGCAAGTAAAAGATCCAGTCCTGATGGGCGGTCCCAAAAGGAGACAGGGCGGTAACAAGGAGGGACTAAGAAGCCTCATTATCAATCCAAAGCCAGCATTTACCATGGACGATGACGCCAGCCAATGAAAAATATGGGCGGGGCTTCCACACCACTTCTAAAACATACCCGAATACAGCATGCTTCGCAAAGCGAGAAGCGCATGTGCTGCAACGCTAGGCTCAGCCTAAAAAACTGGACACCGGAGAAGCTGTCGCGAATAGCCCGAGAGAACATTTCAAGGTGTCGGAGGTGCAGGAAAGTCAATGCTAACGATATCCATATGTTCGTAATCTGCCCAGTGCTTCACAATACTGAAAGGCAGTAAGTGATGTAATATTGCACATCTTGGTGCGGAGAGTGGAGGTAAGCTCTTACTTGGTTCTGTATGGCACTGAATGCCAATTAAATAAGCGTACACCGGCAAACTTAAGACAGTTTTTACTTAATGCTTATGGCCAGAAGACAGATCTGTATTAAGTGGCTATCATGTACTCCTCCCATGGCCAATGAATGGCTGACCTCGTTGGATAAAATCTGGAAGCTGGATAGAGCGAGTCGCCCAAATGAGAAAGTTAAGACGTGGTGGGTTGAATATTTGAAGTGAAGGGAACTAACTGTCCAATGATTAACCTAGATAGACTGGTACAGCTATGGTAAGGAAATGAGCTGATAGGTTGCATCCAGCAGAAGTGCAATCAGATGAAAATAGCGCCAGGTTATGGTAATTACATCTGATGGTGAATGAAGACATAGAAAAATAAATAAATGAAAAATAAAATAAATCAGTAAAATTAATGTGTTATTTGGAGAAGAAAACACTGCACAGTGAAAGAAAGCAGACATTATTTACAAGGAACTAGATCTTTGCATATCCCCAATTTTAGGCATATGAACTTTTCAAAATGTAGCAATTCTTGGCAAAGCTCGTAGAACGATCAGCAGTAAAAGGGAGAGGCTGAACAGAAGAACAGAAATAAAACATTTGTTCATGAACATGAAAGCTGAGGTAGGCATGCTAAAAGTGAAGGGGAAACCTAAAGGCAGACCTTGAATTCTACCATGTAGGTAACACGCAAACAAAAATAATAAGATAGAAGCAGTACACAAATGGTCTTCATGCAACAATTTTAAGCATGAAAAGGAAGGTGTAACAGTGTTAAATGGAACTGTGTAAAACAGTATGAACTGAAGTTTAAAAGCTCTCTTAAGTGATCATGAAATTGAAATCCCAGTTAAATAGAACAGTGGCGCATTCAAAACCAGTATTGGCAAAGCCAATGGGTTTCGCCTATGCGAGATCTATTGGCTTTGTCAATGGTTTTTTAAAATGTTGCACAGTGGTGTGTGCTGCTGAGCTACATAGCTTTAAGTAAAAACAAAAGCGATATGACACGACCAGACCGCGTTATAGTATTCTTTCTTTTTTTACTATAAGCTACGCACATACAAACAAGTTAAAATGGTTATTTTCCATATACTTAATATGCAGTTTATATTCTTGAACAAATGCCCATTGAAGTTACCAGCGTGTCAAAGTGTAGTAGCAACCTGGAACACGGAGCATGGAGAGGCTGTGGCGTTACGGCCAGAGCTGCTGACTTTGGAGCTGGGCAACCAGGTTTGAGTCTCGGCGCCAGCTCAACATCCTGTGATTCTGGGCAAATCACGTAATCTACCCGTGCCTGTAAAAAATTAATGTGTTTGTGTGTAATGTAACTGGCGCTCATGTAAAGCTCTCGGAGTCCTTCTGGTCGACTTTGGGGTTTATAAAAATAAGTTATGCGGGTGGGGAAGGGGCATGCACTGACGGGAAAGAGGTGGTGGGAGAAAAAGCCAGCAATAAATAGGGAAGGGGCATGTAGCGAGGGAATTGAGGTGGTGTTAGGGACAGACAAGCAACAAACAAAATGAGAACGCTTGAAAGTAAAAAAAAAAAAAAACATATATTAAAAATGCGTGGCCAGTGAAAGGACACTAGCTGCCACTCCACAACAAGGACGAAGACATGAAGTCGAGCAGGAAGCTGAAGGCACAGACCAACAGGAATAAAGGAAACAAAAGTGACATGGGACCCAACCAATGGTAAGCAATGGGCGGGCTCTTAGCCCCTTTTAAGATTTTGTTTTTATTACAAGGGATTTCGCAAGCACCATGTATGTAAAACCTAAAAAAATACTATTTTATATTCAGAACTGTGCTGCTGCAGTGGATAGGATAACAACAGTCCGATTATACAACAGTTAAAGGCTGCTAGACTGGTAGACTACTGATATCTAGGTATAGTAAGAATGGGTGGCAAAAAAATTAACCCTAAACTACTATTATAAAAGGTTGTGCAGATTAAGATTACCAAAGAAACAAAGAGAAAGAAAGCAAGTGCACAGAGCAGCACCATTATTTTTTCAGATTTTGTAGAACCATCAATTGTGGAAATCAACTACCTGAGAGATGATGAGAGCGGGGAAACAACAAGGTAATGTGGTAATCACTGACAAAACGTGCTAATGACAGTTTGACATCAAAATACTAAAATCTGTAAACAATGGCTAAAACAAGAACGGCGGCACACAAAGTATTAACTGTGTCTATTGGTGAGAATTTGTCTAAAGAAAAAAACATAAGAAAGATCTGAGATTTGTTGTGAAATTAACAGATTGCCAGAGATGCTCAGGGCATTTCTTAGCCTGCAGGCATCCATGGTTTAGGCAAATAAAAAACTAAATGAGGTAATTTGTCCAAGGCTAAAAAGATTCAGGATTTTTTAGGGACTGCTAATGGCAATTTCACGCAGTTGGTACAGCGCAGATGATTAATTTGCAATCTTTCCTACATGTTATCATGTTATGCATGTTGGTATGCAGGCTTCGTGACGACCCCAGACATTTCCCTTTAGCACCATACTAGTATTACACCCCATGGCAGCTGATAGCGGGAAGGGATATCAGAGGAGGGGTAGAAATGTAGTGGCATAGAGGAGGGACATCCCTGTTAAAAAACAAAAGAGCTGCATTCTAGACATTCGCCCTTTTGGACTCAAAACTTCTCTAAAATACTCTGAAGCTGAGAAGTGAGAAAGACATTTTAAATTAACAAGAAAATAACGCCGTTTATAACTAAATATGCTGAATTAATGTGCAAGCTTTGATGGAAATAATGTGTTTAGAATGCACAAAACTAAGTTATCCTACTTACTCATACTAGGCCTCAAATGACTACAGCATCACTGCTTGAAAAACAGGCTTGAATAGAAAATACTGAATACATATAAAAAGTTTGATTCTTGACCTCTCTATAAACAAGGTTTTTATAATAATCAATAAGTTGCTTATATAGTTTCAAGTATTTCCACAGAATGTTTCTTCTTACACCAAGACCACTGTTCACACATGACTAATTTCTGTCGGTCAATGAAGAGTTCATACATCGAAACACATTTAAAAAAGTGAACTTGACTTTCTAACCTACTTAATTTTCCTCCATTAATAGTGATTCTGCAAAATGTTTTCTTTTTCATTAGTATTGATGTATCAACTTCTACATGGACTATTGTTTAGAAACTAGATATTAGAAGTTTAAAGATATAGTGTATATGTGGGAAAGTAAGCCTGAATGAAGCAAACTCCACATTAGCTCATAGTTGTTATAGTTTAGCTGCAAATGCCAAATTGCTGAGTGAAGACTATTGTATTCATGTGAGATGATGAGGAGTGCTCATGTTCCCAGGAGAGCATCGGTGGCTGATTGACTGGTGGGAGACAAGAAGTTTAACAAGTTGCACAGCTTTGTGAAATGTGTAGTCTATAATAGTGCGTGTTCCTAGAGTAGGTCACCACTTATTTTGTCCATGTTACCCATACATTGTGCCATTTACTCAGAGACTCTACTGAGTTTCTTGAACCTCTCTTTATGGGAAGTTCTTTGCTTTAATATTTTTGATCTATTTGAGCTGATTTAAATGCTGAAGATTTATGCTTTTCTCTCACTCTCTTGGACTAGAACTCTTTATGGGATCTGACTAACTCCATTTTCACTCGATTTTTAGAATAGGGATTCTTTCCTTTATGGAACACGCTTTAATGCATCCACTTTATGAATGCTTAACCTGTCATGTGACCAAGTTAGTCCCAGTAGCAATTTGTATCATTCTTGCATATACATAAATCCTTCATCCTAAAGTTGCCTTCTCTTTGCCACATTAATGTTTGACACATCTTGCATTCATGACTGACACAGAACACTTCGTAAAAATCCTATCACACTGCCTTGACATTTGGTTCAAGGCCTCTCACATGCGTAATACAAATGTATTTTATTATTACATCCATATGGTGGCACAGCTATCTGTAGAACACAAACAATGGCTACCCGATTACAATCTTGACCTGAGGCAAAGATGCCATTTTCTATATATAGCCTTTTGTTTCCTAACATAATCAGAGGTGACACTTTTGCTGATGTCAAAGGGCCCTTGCATGCTAAAGCTTTCGCCTTGCAACTGACTGACTGACATCTCCGTGAGGGGTGTCCAGTTTGTGACCAATACAGCGTCATACACTCTTACTAATCAGGTAAAGGAGTTAGATGATCCAAGCGGGGGTTTTCTTGGCAAACCATATATTCAAACCCTAGACATATAGGTTAGGGTTAGCATTGTAGGGGTATGCTCGATTGTTACAATCTCTTATATGTATGCATATATAACCTGTCTCAATAAAATGGTGGAGCTCTTTGTTTATTTTCTGTGTTGTCACTCATCGTAACTTTTATTTGCTTCTGTTTTGTAATCATCGCAGCCCACATATTTTTTTCAAGAATCACTATGATTCAATAAATATTGAAAAAGCCCCTCTGTGTATTTTTTGTATATTACTCTGAGCAAAAGAAAGCACGAGTGACGGAGCGAATGTTTGAAGTCTGTCACCACGGTTCATGAGGGAACAGAGTTGTCCTGTTCAGTGGTTGCCAGAACAGTTTGCTCCCTGTTTAGGTTAGGGGGGCTAACGGTGGCACTGCGATCTAGCCGGTCCAAGGGACAACATATCCTATGGGGGGTGCATAGAATCAGTCTGGCACCAGCCTACGTTTATGTCATCCGCAAACGCACAGTTCCTACTGATTAGTGGAAACTACACGACAAACCAATATTGATTTTATATTTGTCTTATATTGACTATTAAGACTAATCTGAATTCAACTTGTGATTTGCAATATAGATGGCCTACTAAGAGATTTTGATTAATGAAACCCTTAAACCTCTATCCAACTCTCTTTATTGACCAAAATCTGACTAATGATTGTGATAATTTATATGATACATTGCTTTCTTCTGCTCTAAAATGACAGCAAATACCCAATCAACCAGGAGGCTGAGATATAAACAGAGCTGGAATTAGCCTGTTTGATGGTAAACTGTGATGTTTTAAATATGTGAACTGATTCCTGCTCCAGCAGAAGCATGCTGGCTCTAATGTAAGCCCCAAAGTCTCACAATTCTAACCTCAAGTAAATGAGATTACACAGAAGACAGATCCTTATTTCACCACAAAAAACAGAAATTAATCCCCACTGAATCCCTTTTTCATCCAAATATGGTTCTTGTTGGACCTAGCATTCTGGCATGACAGTAATGTGTGCATTAAGTCCATCATTTAGGCCAATGCTGAAAGAATGGCTCAAAAAGCCCTAAAGGATCCCAATATGGAGCAAACTGTTGCCAGAAAATGTGCTAAAAATATACTTGAGTAGTCTGAAAAGTAGAGCTAAAATGCTGCACAATGAACAACAAATGAGGCCTCCGAAGGAGGAAAGTTTAACCATAAAATGCTTTGAAACGACTGCTAGAAAACTAACTGGAAAGCTATTCCTCTGCTGCAGGATAAACCTAATTATTGGCCAAGGTGCTGAAAATGTAGAGCCAAATTCTCCAAAGCATGTGAGCCGGTTAGTAAAGAGTACTGCACATCGTAATGGGGGTCAACAACATACTTTTTCTTAAGATAAAAAGGAGTTAATCCAATGGCACTGAAAGGTTCATTTAATCATGTAAACCACAAAGGTCTAGTATAATATGAACCTGCATTAGTTCATTAAAGACTACACTGAGCATTAAATGTGGAGTGAACCTTTGTAAATGATGAAGGTGGTGGCAAAAGAAGACAAGAAATGGAGTGGATGGTAGCAGAAAAAAGTAAGAGGACAGGTCAGATGGGTGAATATTGAGGAGAGGGAGGAGTGCCAGGAGGGGAGAGTAGCGAGTGGGAATAAGTAGGGAAGGAACGAAGCCTGGCAGAAGAGAAGTGGTAATGGCATAGACAGTGAACTGTTAGCGGATAGAGGAAAATGCCAAGAACAAGAAAAAGACCGTTTTAAGTGTGCTTTATAACAATTACGCTGAATACTTAGTCTTAACGACTACCACACCAATCATTGCTAGCAGAGAAGACAGATGCAGTGAGACATTTGGAAACACCTGCAGTACGGTGGAGGATCGGAGCTTGCTTCACAACCCATGTGCTGCTGCACCCTTTACATGATGGTTGTTTGTAGCATTAGTTGAGGGGCAGGAGTCATGACCCATTGGCAGCACAGATCTTATACGTCAAGAGAAATAGGGACAGGAGGCCTCTCAGTTCTGGAGCTTCAACCTAGTTTGTAGGTCTCCTAAATATGGAGCACTTTACAAAATATGCAACAGGAAGTACCAAGAACAAAGGAAAACATGCAGGAAATCATGGTCAGAAGTTTACTGGTGTTAAGTTTTTGAAGGTCTAGCCCCATGATGATGCAGTTCTTTCTCCACCACTGTTTGTACCAAACATGGGCTTAAATAATGCTACAGGGTGCGCAGAAATAGATTCAAGGGCAGCAAGGGGATCCTAATACTTGATGCAAGTATTTTACTCTAATTGCCATCTGGTCTCGGGAGTCCAACATCATGAATTGCCAATGTATCCCATTTAAAGTCACATGCACCATTGAGGATGGAGCATTCTTTTATTCATGCATCAACGTGTTTCCCATTAACAGAAGGGCAGAGGAAGAAAGAAGGTCTTATGTCTAGTGGAAGGAGGGGGCTCATGGACTTGAGCAGATTGGCAGGGTGTGAAAGAATGCATTTCTCGCCAACGTAGTTCTGTTCTAGTGTCCACCATTGCAGGTCCAAAACGTATTATCAGCACACCTGGAACTCAAAATAACCAAGGGCTGGATATTCTGGCTCCTAACCCTACTAGGAAATGTTGTCTAAGAAGACTAATAAATGGTACAACCATACTCCACATCAAATTATGCTCAAAAGATGTCAGAACAAAACTAGTTTCATTCAATCGCACAGCATGATGTGCCCACTCCAGAGGTTATAAATCAGCCTCTGCCAGAACTAAGAAAGAATACAACCAGCCAGACACTGCTGAATCTTCTAACTCTACAAAAGGACAGTTCCGAAACAATAATGAGAAGCTGTCTCCGAAATCTGCCACCAGCATGGCAGATCTCGCATCAGATCTCTGCGACAATCTTCTACCTTTGTTCACCAATAAAACTTTCACCCTAAGAGCAGTACTGCTATTATCACCCGTCAGGGAGATTTGTCTCTGCACTATCTCTTCCTGAGCAAGCCAGATCTGCGAAATTGGGTCCTGTCATCATCAACATCAACATAACCTTATCCAGTGGAGTCATCCTCTAGGGGCTTTTAAACTTGCTATCTTCACTCACATTTTACAGAAGCCTATGACAGACCATGACAATCTAATTATAGACCCACCTCAGGCCTTCCCCGTGTTGCAAAGGTGCTTGAAACTGTCATCAACTGCCAAATCCGGAACACCTAGAGCTCAATGACTTTGAAGTGACTGTCAGGGAGGTTTCAGATTCCTTAGGAATGCAGACCTCTTGAACTAGTTAGGGAAGAACAACTCAACTCCCAGGGCTATCCCTCAACACAGATACTACTGGACAGCACTGAATGCCAAGTGCTTACTGAAAAACTGTTCAGTTCCGCTGGCATCAAAGGTAAAGTGTTGTCATGATTCACTGCCTTTCTGCATGCACAGAGTCAAATAGGGCTCCTTCTTCAGCAGAATACTCAACATTAATTGTTGAGTAACCAGGGCCCTATCCCACTGCCAACATTATTCAGTAGTTGCATGATTCCCCCCTCCTGACATCTTAGACTGACAAGATAGGATATCACTAATATGCAGATGAAGGGCGTGGTCTGGCCACGCAGGAAGATGGCCGCCTGAGCGTCGAGCTCCGCTTCGGGGGGAGCTCCGACGGGAGGAGACGCTCTCACCAACGCGCCTAGGACCCCGACGCCAACGTTTTCTGACAGCTAAGTGTGGCAGCAGCGGCTGGGCGGCTCTTCACATGCCTCTGCCCTCATTTTGTGCCCATATTTGACGCGGCGGTCTTTTCCTCAGAAGACGCGCGTCGGGCCTGTCACTGAAGCGCGAATCCCCGGCTCTTGAGTAGCTGATGCACGCCGCTTCTCCTTCATGTGGGGCTTTCCTTAGTGCGAGCGGCGTTGAATAATCCACATTTTCTTTGACTACCGCTTCTCCTTGACAGCTGGTAAAGCCTCAAATCCATTATGTATTCTGCCTTAATTGCGCCGCAATAACTCATCTTTTACCAACAATTGTAAAAACGGAGCACTTCAGTCAGAGTACATGCCTTTCTGGAGCCTCAACACATTACCTACATAAATTACATTACTTGCGAGCAATCTTTGAGGAAAGAAGACATTTTCTTAAAAACGGAGCATTTTATTCAGCATTTTTCTTGACAATAATATCCTCAGACTGTTATAAACCCGCTTCAAAGCTCCTTATCTCTACGCTGCCATTCAACGTTATGTTCAGGCCACCTCAGCCTTAATTTCTTGTGGTTGGAATCCTCTGCATTATTTATTAATAATGTTCCTCCTAGCACCTTCTGTTGTGATTCACTAATTTCTGGTGCTACTGGCTCCTAACCTGAGGTGACTTTTCTCTATTTGCACATCTTATTTTTACAACTTTAGCATGACACTGACAGACACAATTATCTGTGATGCCTTCTAATTCCTGAATCTTTGGCGTTTTGTCACTACTACAGTGTCTCCTCATACGGCTCCCTTTATTATAGTGCGCAACATAATAACAGATACAGTAATTACCACATTACTGATAGACTAAGATTTGCTACGATTCTTTTATGCAAAATCTTCTTCACAAACTAAGCTCCTTCTGGCATGTACTTTTTGCATTAACTACATTACTACTACGATAGTGGTCTCGTCAAAACGAAGGTGCAGTGACTACCAGTTATACAGGACAGTCACCACTACCATCTAGATAAGTAGTCTCGTGCTACTGTTATTTGTATTCTCCTACCATACAACAGGTAATATCTAAATGCCTAATTACAAGAACGAGAACAAAAACTCTAAGCAACCTCTTTTCGCAGAAGTTCTCAAACAACCTCAAAGTATGTCTGCGAAAGGCTCAACCTCATCAATGTCTAATCCAACTTTGGCCACCTCCTCTACAATGTCAGGAGGAACCATGGATCGCATTTTACAAGAAATTTCAACTATCAGTTGCCATTTGACAGATATGGACATTAATATATCCTCTCTCACCACAGAGGCCAAATCAATCAGGGCAGAAATAGTACAATTTAATACTAAAACAGACGGATTAGACCAACGTTTAACAGCAGTAGAAACCAGGATTGATTCTATGCAAAGCAGAGATCAAGAACTCTTACTTCTTCGTAGTAAGCTCGTTGATCTGGAAGACCGCAGTCGACGAGACAACATCCGCTTTTTCGGCTTTGCTGAAAAGATTGAAAGTCAGAATGCTAGAACCTTCCTATGCAATGTCCTTCCCAAGTTGCTGGATATCACCTTCAATCCACCGCTTGAAATCCAACGTGCTCATCGTATCGGTCCTCTGCGTACTGCTTCAGATTCTCGACCACGAGCCCTCATTGCTTGCTTTTTACGGCATGACCAAGTACGACAAATCTTAATGGCAGCACGCACGCAAGGCTCCTACATCTATGCTGGCCATGAAATCCGCATTGCAGCTGACTTCTACCGAGAGACTAACGAACGGAGAAAGGCTTTCCTCTCCATGAGGCCACAATTGCGGAAAATGGACATCAAATATGGTTTGTTTGATCCTGCTCGTTTTCGCATCACCAAAAATGGCGAATCCAGAGACTTCTACAATCCTGCAGATTTGCAACACTTTATAGATGAACTACACATTCAGGATATGGAAGTACAGCATACTTCTATTGAACAGTCTTCTCACGGTTCTCAACATCCTCCACAATTAGCAGATACTCGACGCCGTACCACTAGTGAAGCTCGTCCTCGTGGCAGAGATATTGAAAGATCAATTCGTACTCATGAAGACAAAATCTCTGCCCTTCAAACAGAATCTACCTTTACGCAAGATCTCCATAGAGACAAATCCAGATCTCCCTTAAAATCTGCTTCGGATGAAGAATGACTTCACTAATATTTATATTTATATATGATCGATAGTTCATATATTCTTTACATCTATTTCCTAGCTCCCCCTATCAGAGTCTGATTACTCGGGGGGGGGGGGGTTCTTTCTGCTCTACTACACATTTGTCTCTTCATAGAGTGCTGTTGATGGATTCTATATTTTCTGTTATTTATTACAAAATATCAGATTTTACCTTGCATAACATCTATTTTAGCTGATATTACAAACTTTGGTTCAATGTTTCATTCTCAATATGTAATTTATTTAACCTTTTCTCTCCTCTAGAATTTTGCGAATCCTAGATATTTTTACTAAATACTTTTACGTCTTGTTAACCTTGATCTTTTCTTTTTCATAATCAATGTTATGTATGTTATTATTATATATTAGATAATATTTCTCTTTGTAACTGCATATCGTTCTGCATTTAACTACTGACTTTTCATATATTTATAATTAGTCTTATAGAGGATTATTTATTGCTTATTCTCTCGTTATATACCCTATGATACTTGCTACCATATTGTTCATTTTTCCTTTCAATGTACGCTTAGGTTTATTGTCTACAATTTTCCTTTTTTTTTAAAATGTCATTTAATAAATTTTTCTCACTACTTTAAGATTATAGATATTGTGCTATATACTTCTATCTCTTATTCGATTTACTCTCCCTTTTTCAATACTCAATACTATTTATACTCAGCTCCTTGTTAATGTATTTTCCTCATGTTATTTCTGTTATGATTGGGTTTCTTTTTACACAAATTCCATTTAGAGATAAGTACATTCTTTCTTGTATTATGCTCAACTGGAATATAACCAGTAGTTGATCATTATATGCTTCTTATGTTTTATGCCACCCAACTCGATGAATTGACTATGTCTTATTCTAATCATTTGTACTTGACATTATTTCCTTAATAACATTTATATCTGTATCTAAACTTATACCACTATTTTTTAAATATAAAATTTACTTATTGCTTACTGTATCCTATTTATCCTTGTACATCCTTAATCACTTCTTTCATATTCTATACTTATATTCTTCTGCCACTGACTTTCAACATATCTTGTATCTAACTATGTATTCTATTCTTCTCTTAGCTTTTGTCTTTTCCTTTTAGTGGTTCTTCTCCTTCACTCTTTTCACTCATATCTTTATCTATATCTCTATCCAACTCCATCTTCTTATTACTCATCCAAATATATTTATTGCTTACTGTATCTTATTTAAAGTCATACATTTCCAATCAATTGCTACACATTTTATGCTTGTACGAATGCATTAATGACCTTATGAATCTTTGAATGTATATTTATGTATTTTCTTAGCTCACGCCTTTTCCTTTTTATAGTTGCTCTCTCCCAATTTCTTACTGCTATTTATATATATATTCGTATCTACCTCTATTTTACCACTTTTAATATACACATATTTATTGTTAAATATATTTTATTCACAGTTGTAACTTATTCATAAATTGTTAGTAAATTATTCGTAACTTATTACACATTTTTGCTTATATTTATATAATATTGATCCTATACCTATTTGAACTTATATATATTGTTTAATGTATGTTTATGTATTCTGATAGCTTTTGTCTCTCCCTTTTAACAGTCATTTCTATACAAGCTTGTTTTTTTTTTACGTATCCCTTCACACACAATTGGCTCTCTAGATCTTCATTTCTCTCTTCAATAGTCCTTATTAAGTCTTAACCCTCCTGGCGGGGTTCCTACCCGCGGCGGTGCTCTAGTGAGCCCAGACCCGCGGCTAAAGTTAAACTTTTAGTTTTTCTTCCTTCTTACAGTTTCTTGTTTATTTTTCCTACTTCTGATATCTTTTTCTTTAACAACTCTTTCCTCTTACATCTTCTTATTCTATACGTTATTTTAATAATATTCCTTCCTTTTTTCTTTCTTTCCTTTCTCCTTTTTTCTCTCACATCTTGGATTAATCCATTAATAAATTATCCATTTGCTCTCTAACTCACTTCTACTTCTCTCTTAACTACCTACTTCCTTAATTTTTCCAAGTGTACTGGTCTCCATTTGGGGTATGGCTAATACTCATTCTCTACGAGTCATAACATGGAATGTTCACGGTTTAACGCACTACATCAAAAGGAAAAAAGTCCTTTCCTATTTGAACTCAAAAAAGATAGATGTGGCTTTACTTCAGGAAACTCATCTTGAAGCGTCAGAATCCGACAAGTTGCGCAGAGAATGGGTGGGTAAAGTGTATCACAGCAGTATTCATACGGAACGGCCCTCAGACACTACTCCCGTTCATAAATGTGGTGTGGCCATTCTGATTCGTGAAATCCTTACCAGTCACAGTATCGAAAACTTGGGAGGACCCAGATGGCAGATTTGTGTTTGTCAAACTACGCATCGGCGATACACATTTTTGTGTAGGATCCGTTTACGCCCCAACGGGTGCGAAAAAATAATTTCTTCTTAAATTGAATCGCATTTTATCAGAGATAGGTGCTTCTCAATACCTGATAGGTGGGGATTGGAATCTAGTCAGAGACCCAGTGTTGGATAAAACAGGCCCTTTTGATAAGAATAATGCAGCGGATAGAACTCTTATGGACGACATTATTGAAGATCATGGTCTAATTGATCATTGGCGTCTCTACCATCCGACTGATAAAGAATATTCTTTCCTCTCCCCAACTCATGGAACTCTCTCTAGGCTAGATTATTTTTTAATTTCTCAAAGAGTTGTTCAGCTAGTTCATGAATCCCAAATTTTAGAAGCGTCAATCTCTGATCATTCCCCAGTTCTACTATCTCTCCAGACAGGATTAACTACACCGGGACGCAAACCTTGGAGAATGAATATCCAGCCTTATAAGACTCCTATGGGTAAATTACAGCTTAAAACTCATTTTCAAACCTATCTTTCCCTTAATCAAGGATCCGTGCATTCAAGCAGAATCCTATGGGCTGCAGCCAAGGCTAGCATTCGGGGTCAACTTATGAAAGATGCTGCACAGGCCAATAGGCAAAATGCTGCTCGACAGAAGGAACTAGAACACGATATTGAGACATTTACTCATTTATATACTAAGAAACCTCTTTTGCAACATCGCAAATCACTAGAACAAGCACGATTGGCGTTAAACAGCCTTTTTACATCTAAAGCTGAATATGCTTTACAAAAAATGAAAGGACGCCACTATGAATAGGGGGAAAAAGCAGGACGACTTTTAGCGGCCCAGTTGCAACAACGTGAGGTTGCAATGGCTATTCCAGCTATTAAAACAACTGAGGGGACAATGTTGACTTGTCCACAAGATATTGTTAATGAATTCACTTCTTATTATCAATCATCATATACCCCAGGAGCCCAGATAGAACGCACCAAAATGCTCTCTTTCCTTTTGGAGGTAAACTTACCTTCTCTCTCTGAGGAGGGCAGGGCACTTCTTGAAGGGGAAATTACTAAAGAAGAGATCTCACAAGCCATAGCTAAACTCCCATATCATAAAGCTCCAGGGGAAGATGGCTTTCCTGCAGAATTCTATCGTTGGTCAGGTGAACAAATAATTGATGGTCTATATGAAGCTTTTCAAGAAGCAGACAACAAAGCCTCTCTAGGCTGCATATCTAATAAAGCGATAATTGCCGTCTTACCCAAACCAGGAAAAGATCCATTAATTTGTAGCAGTTATTGTCCCATATCCCTTCTCAATTGTGATGTTAAAATTCTAGCCAGTATTCTGGCCTCTCGTCTTCGTAAAGTATTGCCCTCTTTAATTCATCATACCCAAGTGGGATTCATGCCTGGACGTTCTTCTAGAAATCATCTGCGTACTTTGGCGCATACACTCCACTCTGCCAGATCCCTTCAGAGCGATGCACTGGCATAATCACTTGATGCTGAAAAGGCATTTGATCGAGTGGAGTGACATTATCTCTTTCAAATCTTGGAGAAATTTGGTTTGGGATCCCAATTCATAAACAAAGTAAAACTATTATACCAACACCCTACGGCTCAAGTTAATTGTGGAGGTTTCCTCTCAGACTCCTTTCCAATTTGTAGAGGAACACGTCAAGGCTGTCCCCTTTCCCCTCTTTTATTCCTCCTTGCTTTGGAACCCCTGGCAGCAGCAATTCGTCAATCATGCAATATTGTAGGTATTCCCCTTCCAGTGGGGACCTCGAAAATGTATTTATATGCTGATGACATATTAATCACTACTACTGATTTGCCTCGTTCCCTGCCTTCATTGTTTAAAATCATAGAAGACTACTCCTCCTTCTCTGGTTACAAAATCAATTGGGATAAGAGTGAAGCACTTCCCATATCAGATGGCACTACCAAAGCAGCTATTCAGGGTTTTCCCTTTCACTGGCAATGCTCACATCTACAATACCTAGGTATTCTGGTGAATAAAGGGACGGCTGGAATGGTTGCGGACAATCTTGGTCCTTTAATCATACAAATGCAACATGATTTTGATAAATGGAAAGTATTAGGATTATCTATGTGGGGCAGGGTTCAAGCTGTGAAGATGGTTACGCTCCCGCGTTTCCTTTATACACTTGGTATGCTCCCTCTTCAGATACCTTTATCCTCACAGCGTCTTATAGATTCTAAGATCAAATCCTTTATCTGGGGCTCTACCAAACCTCGTCTAGCTGTACATAAATTGAAAGCACATCATTCTAATGGAGGTCTGAGCCTCCCATCAATAGAACACTACAATTTGGCACTTCAATTATCCCAAATCACATACATGTTGCAAGATACTTCTCATACACCACAATGGGTACATGTAGAACGTCATCTATTGTCCACTGAACTTGGTCTCTCAGCTTTTTACGGCACAGGAACTAGTCGCCAGGATCCTCGCAATCCACTACTGGCTGCAATGCGCAAAACATGGCAAAGAGCTCACCGCCTTTTGGGTTTTAATTCACGTAAAAGCCCCAATATGGAATAATACTGCCATACGCGTTAAGGGAAAAACTATCTCCTGGCCCCAGTGGAAACAAGTGGGTATTTTTACTCTAGATCAACTTCTGCATGATGGTGAACTCAAAACCTTTGCCCAACTATCTGAAGAATTTGGTCTACCGTTACATCAAACAACGAATTATACTCAACTTCATCTATGCCTTAGCAAAGTTCTAGGGTCACATCCATGGTCCCTTCAAAACTCACCAATAGTATCCTACCTATATACTTGGGGAACTTCTAAAGGAGTTATATCTGGTTTATACAAACTATTCACATCACAATTATTTTCCCAACCCTTATCATGTGCTCTCCGCCTCAAATGGCAAACACGCCTATTGGTTACTTATGATGATGAAGAGTGGCTCGAACTTCTGGAAAATTTAACTAGAGGGGCCAGAGAAGCACGACTGAAGTTTTGCTTATTCAAAATTCTACATGATTGGCATTGGTCTCCAGCAAAATTATATAAAGCTGGACTTCTCTCTCATACCAATTGTTGGAGATGCAATGCTCCTGGTTGCGACATAGTCCACATTCTCTGTTCTTGCCCTATGGTTCAATCATATTGGTCCTATATAGGTCAGGTTTTACAACATACTTTGCCTCTGGGTTTACCGTTAACATCAGCCACCATCCTCTTGAATGATTTACGAACGTCGCCACACCTTTCCAAACCACAATGCTGTCTTTTACATATTGCTCTAGCCACAGCTAAACTATGTATATTGCGACAATGGAAATCTCCGATTCCACCCTCTCAAGAGTCTTGGCTGGTGACTATGGTTCAAACTGCCTCTTATGAAAGAGTCATTTATAGTTTGCATGACCAGACACAATTATTTAATCAAGTCTGGGCCCCTTTTTGCAAATGAATACTGATTCTGTGATAGACCATGTTGCTCACCCCATAGTGGATAATACAGTATCATAATTCGTTCTTCCTTCTTATTTCTCTTTCCTTTCCGTCTTTCTTCTCATTTTTCCCTTTCTCTTAACTTTATTGTTGCAGGTTTGGGTAATAACACTGACAACCTGTAATGAATTCCCTCCTATCTCATATCTTGTACCTTTTCTTTTGTATCTGTATAATTCTTTCATAGTGTTTATTATACTATATGTACTGTTCTTTTATACTATATCATATTGATATTTTTCTTTTATTATCCCTGTTCTTCTATCCATTCACATTTACTGTTTTTCTTCTTACATACTAAATCGCAATTTACTACTTCACTCTATATCACGTTCTTGATCTTCTGGCTTTCCTCTTTCCTCTTCCTTTTACCATTTATCATTGGAGTTTCTCTATGGGATTACTTATTATTTTAATCACAATTGGATCTCTATATTTTCCTTACATTTTACTATTAAATTATCTGTTTTCTAGTAAGATAAATTTGATTGTCCATCTCATACTCCTTTTTCCTCAGATTTATGGATATCTACACTTTTATGAATTAATATATTTAACTATTTCTACTGTAATTCAAATGTAATCCATGTTATGGTATTGCACCTTCTTGTATTGTTTTGTATTATATTTATAAAATGCTAATAAACAATTTCAACACAAAAAAATAAAATATGCAGATGAAGGGTTCCACTTTAAGGCAGAAAATAATCTGGACAACCTTCCCAATCTTTCTCACTGAAGCTAGTGTGGTATGAGTGAAACGCATTGGCTGCATTTCATGAAGCTAGAACAATAAAGAAATGAAGTTTATAATATCTTCTTAAGATTTATGGAGCTTTAATTTTTGACTCACTGAGTTAACTGTGATATATATATATATATAATTACGATATATATATAGCTTGCAATTTAATTATGATATATAAAGCTTGCAATTTGTGGAGTGATCTTCGATGGTGAACTGTTTCATCCCCAAGATAAACTTGACCAAATAACTGCCTTCCACCATCTTCACCTGCTGAAACAGGTTGTGCCTCTGCCACCCTACTCTGAGGATAGCACCCTAATCCTTACTGTAGTAATGTCACACCTGGATTATTGAAACAGCCTAAATGCTGGCCTCTCCGTCACCCTTTCAAAAATACATTGAGTAAAAAATTAGGCAGCCCACCTACTGTTTGGCCTGAAACTACTGGACCACACAAGCCCTCAAATCTCTCCACTGGCTCCCACTAAAAGAGTATACTTTAACACACTATGCCGCATAAACAAGGTTCACTATGGCCACCTTCCGAACTACCTCCCACAATTTTCTTTGACTCTTACGAATCAAACAGAACCTCAGGATAACTAACAAACCAACCGCTCAGGTCCAAGAGCTTCATTGGTTGATCTCTCCATGTTCGGGGCTAGTTCATGTAGAATTCACTACCTCTCGGACACTGGAAATGATTAACTCAAATTCAGAAGATCTTTTAAGATTCACTTCTTCACTTTGGCATCTGGATAACCATACCATCTGCACATCAACTTCTCTCGCATGTAACTATGTCCTCTACAGTCAGACATCTAAGGCTGGATCAGCCTCTCAATGCAGGTACGCAGGACTCTGAACGCTTGCTCTGTCAAGTACTTTTGGGTCAACTTCGATGGCATCTGAGCTCCAAGCTGCCAGATCACTGACTGTTTCCCCACCAGTAGCTCTAGCAATCTGGACCATATTTTTTACTCTCCACTCTTGTATGGTGCTAAGGTGCCCCAAAGTTCCTATTGGGTGGCTAGTAGTGCTTAACAAAAACGTAGCTAAAATAAATAAATAAATAAAATTCATAGGGGGATGTAAGTTATTTCAGTCATGTGTGAGGGACATTGCTACATATTCTGTTAGCCAAAGATCTTGTTATCTGGACAACATGATGGTGTTAGTTTTCCTCTAAATGATTTGCAATTCTTTCTGAGATATACAATCACGGTAGCTACCTTTATAAATGGGATGGGCATAACCGCACCATCAGTGGCAGGGAAGTAAAGTGGTAGCGATTTCCCTCACTTGCTACTGCAACTTTGTTTCTCTGGCCGCTATTCCAATTTCCCTTAGAAAATAAGTAGTCAGCTGTTCAGGGGCAGTATTATGTAAAATAGGGGTTGGCAATGGCGATTCTCTAAAGATACAACGCTCTTTTTTGATGCTGTGTATTCCTTTTGGCATTTGGCATTTATATTATGCCCAATCAGCTGTTAGCAGGGCAGGGCATTGCATAGCAGGATCTAGTAAATGGTTTGTCAGTACACCGTAGAAAATTAGGCTTTGTGCTCCTCTGAGGTGTTAGTGGTTTGTAGAATAGAAATTTGTGCTAGAGGGGCTATCATAAAACAGGGCTTCCCTGGAAGCTGAAATACCAGCGGCTCCCTGCACTCGTGCAGTACTCATCATCACTAAAATAGTAGCAGAGAAACAAGAAATGATTTGTGATCAAGCATGTCAAAAGCAAAGGATATTCCGAGATATCAAAGTAACAGCAATTAATTTGAATTGTGTTACAGAAAAATGAAATGGTAAAAGGTTATTAACTTACTTGCCATAAGGTACATTCCTGGCTGAAGGCACAGCAGCATAGTAAAAGTTCTTATACTCATCCATCCAAACTTCAGCTGCGCGGCGAGTGTTTCTGAAAACAGAAATATATTCATGATATTTACATTAACATACACAGATATTATTTTCATGTGTATTCTTGTGTGCCTTACTAGTGTTACACTGTAACCAATCAAACAGATAATTTTCTCACCTACAGCAGTTTTATATGCAACTATAGGAAAAAACGTTTCTTTTTCGTCTTACTTTGCTTTACGTATCTTATTATACACTCATGACAGAACAACTTCCGCTGCTACAAACAAGCAAACTTATAAACAATGAAAACAGCTTTTGCTATTGAATGAATATTTCTTTCAAGTCTAAGTTTTCCCTCTGCAGCTGTTCAAACATTGTTCCTTTTTGTGTGTTGTGGTTTATTCACACCAACTACTAAATGTATTTGAGGGGCCTTTTGTGCAGTAATCAAGAACGTACATTATTAACAATGGGCAGAAAATTATTTTGCACTTGATTCCACTTATAAATAGTAATATGATGCCATTGCTGTAGAAACGGTTTTGCTACGACGTGTTAAAGTACCCTTCTTTTGGATTACGCTAACTAGGCCGCAATTATGTCTAAACACTATCTAATTCAAAATGGAGGTTTCATCATGGTTATGCTTAGTTTATTATTATTCTGCTGCACGCAATCAAGCAAGCCTTGTTTGATTTCTAAATGACACTGCTCTCGAAAGGCTCTTCAGCATGGGATCACTATAATAACATTTATCAAGGATCATCCGCTTGCACTCAGACTTACATTCATTCATAATGTTTCACTTTTGTTTAAGTAACTAGTTTGTTCTGACACCTCTGGAAGATATTATTTCAGCCTGTTTGAATCAATATTGATATAGTTGATTAGTGCTCAGGTGGTAGGGCTGTATGACTATTTTTAAAAATCTATATTCTGATTTGTTAAAAATATATTCGCTCACACCTCAGTGATTTTGCAGTTTTCATACTCTTCAATGGGAATTTTGTTATAAAGTTGAGGGTAGGGTGGCGTGGCTTGGCACCAGCCAAGATGGCCGCACACTAGCAAAGCTCTGCGTCATCAGCTGGGGAAAAACCCCTATATCTGGCCAATCTCCACAATCCTGAGTCAATCAGTGGCCCGCAAGGTGAATCGGGGAGTTGGAGGTCCTGAAATTGCTGTTTGATGCCCCGACGTCAGGTCTTGGTCTCCGGAGGATCGCGTGTGAGGAGCTGGTGGAGACCTGGGCCCAGAGATTGGCTGGTGCTCTTTATAGGCCTATGTACTATGCCCCCGGGGTGGATGGGAATCTGCCTCCGGCAGTGCTGGGGAGTGCAGCGAGCGCAGTGCCAAGACAACGTCTTGTACTGAGGCGGGTCCGGATCGTTGCCGGAGAGGTGGCTGAGGCCTGCAGCGGACACCAGCTGCAGCGGATGGCTCGGAGGGCCACGTCTGGGGGCCGAGACTGACAGAGCAGGACTGCAGCTCCAGAGTGGAGGGCCGACCGCATCTTCTTTGTCCCCCGCCACCCTCTACATCAACTGTGGCCTGCGCTGTGGTGCCTGTGGAAGTGGGGTCTGCTCTGACTCAGAGAGCCGCAGACTGTACCAGTCGGCACTGAGGTGAGCGGGTCCCCTCATGAACAGGAGAACTTTTTGGGGACTGTGAACAGTTAGGTCCCCTTACCATACTGCAGGCTTTGTGGCTGCACCTATCTGGCTCTTGGCCTGGCAGCGGACAGTGTTTGCCCTATTGAGCCGCCTAAGGTCGGAGTTGGTGGTGGTTGGGAGGCTGGGCACAATCAGCCTTGGACCCGATGCCTGCTTGCTCCTTCCCCTCTCCTCCCCCCCCACCGCTCCCAGGAGGTCCCAATGGTGAAGCCTAAGGGGCCTGAGATACCCCAAACAAATAAAATGGACAACTATGCAGTCCCAAAGACATTGGCTGCTGAGGGAGGAGTGGAGCAGACGGTGACTGAAGAGTCTTCCCTGGGGGCCATAATGACGACGATTCAGGACTTAAAGGCCACATTAGAGCTGAAGATTCTGTGACAATTGATATCAATCTTATTGCTTTGCTCCAGTTCACCATAAAAAGATTAGAGACCCAGGTGCAGTCTCTTACGCAGCAAACCTCTGCAATGGTGGCAAAGCTTGAGGATCAGGAAGGAAGACCCAGGAGGAACAACATCAGAGTGGTGGGGGTGCCGGAGGGGGCCGTGGGTCCTAGTGTGGATCTCTTTCTAGAGGACTTTATTGCAAATACACTAAGCCCCAAACGTCTGTCTAAGTTCTTCTCAGTTGAAAGGGCCTATAGGGTGCCCCCGCTCAAGCCAGGTGCCCCCCTATGGACAATCATCGCCCGGATCGTTAATCATAATCTGGATGTGATTCATCAGGTGGCGAGGGCACGTGGAGACCTTCACTATGAAAATGCCATTGTTTGCTTCTTCCCAGACTTCACCCTAAAGGTTCAGTGACAATGGAGCAGTTTTGAGGCGGTGAAGAGGGAACTTAGGGAGAGAGAACTCAAGTACATGATGCTCTATCCCTCCAGACTATCGGTGACTGCGGAGGGTAAAACATGGCACTTTGGGTCCCCTGAGGAGACTTGGTAAGGGCTTGAGGGCTGGCGCACAGCTGGTTAGAAGAATGGGCGGGGGCCTGGAGAGATCAAGAGGCGGGGGACGACATCGTACAAGGTGACTGATGATCCTCAAGAGAGACAAATCGACAAACCAGCCTCGAAGGAATCCTAACTGGGGTGCATGGGTTTTCTCAATACCTACATACTTATGGAAATACAATGCGAAAGGTTATATGGGTTTTCAGTGTAGTAAGATGATCAGGCTTGAGGGGCCAAGGGTTATAAAAACAGGAGGTGGACTGAGGGGGTTCTGTCTAACTCTGTCAATAAGATCAGGTTAATTGTTCTATTTCTATACCTCAGGATTTGGACATATGATACTGTGAGGAAAGGGGTATGGTAATGTTGTTATATATAGGGTCCGTTGGTCAAACTTACCTCCTGTTTGTTCTTAGATGGCACTGTTTGGGCGACAGGCACTCTGCAGGTTCAGGTGGTAGGTAATTAGGTGCCTATCTAGCAGGGTCGCAGGGTGGAGAAGTTCGTTTAAAAGTTGGGGAACATACAGTTGCATTGTTTCTGCATTCCTTTTGGTTCATGTGCTCGATTACAGTATTGGCTGACAGATGATAATTCCCCGGAGGGGAGCCTGGGGAGTGATGGGCCGGAGCCCAAGTGTGGGGCTCATGTAATCCCACTGGTGCACTCCCTATAACAAAAATGGCAGTACCGCAAAGCAAAACACTAAAAATCTGGACATGGAACGTGAATGGCCTCTGTGGTAGGATAAAGCATACGGTGGTTCTCAAATATATACACAGACATGCCCCAGGTATGATCCTTTTACAGGAGACCCACCTTAAGGGAAATCATGGTACGGCTTAGGACAGGTTTGGATATGTACTGGTGGCGTACAGGGGCTACTCTGCAGGCTCCAGATGGGTGGGTATTTTATGCAGGAAAGCTCTACACTTTACCTCTGTTAGGATATGGACTGACCCTCTGGGCAGATAGATAGTGAGTGGGAGCTGGAAGGGGCACACTTTGCATGTCTGATCTGTGTACATACCCCCCAGATTGCATGCGCCTACGTTCACTCTTTTGTGTCCCCTGCTTCTAGAGGTTCCATCCGGGACATTGGTTTTGGGGGGAGACATGAATGATGTGTGGACCCAGTACTGGACACTGGTGGGAGGGGCTCATCAGGAAGGACCCCATGCCAGTTACTAGACTTTATGTCGACTATGGAACTGGCTATCTGCAGTGTACATCATCCCGAAACTAGATACTTCACATACTTATTGGCGGCATTTGGTAGCCTAGCACGCCTTGATTATCTCATAACCCAGACTAATCATCTGTGTGAGTTTAGGGCTGCCACTCACATAGCATGTGTTATATAAGATCATTCACCAGTAGAAGTGAGGTTAGACGGTCAGTTTAAAGACTATGCACTGTCCCCCAGCCTTAATTCATGGTATTTGAAAGATAAAACTTTGAAAATGCGTATAAGAGACTGAGCTGACTTATATTTCAAGGAGAATACGGGGTCAGAAAACTCAGCCTGTGTGCTGTGGGAGGCATTTAAGACAGTGATTTGAGGCCAGGCACAAGCCCTGATTGGGGGAATTAAGAAGGAGGAAAGGCTGAAATGTACGGCTTTGGAGCGTGAATGCGCTCTCTTAGAGACCCCTTTGGTTAACAAAAAGTCCGCTTCTCCTCCACTGCAGCATCAGTTGCATCTGAAGCAGCACGGGCTGAGGGCGATGAAGGAAGATTATGCTCGGGCCCAGGCACTAGCCACCAATTATCGATTGTATGAAGTCGGAGTCAAGTCCAATAAACTACTAGCATGGTTAGAGAGACGTGACAGGGGATGGAATTGGGTCCTTGAGATCCTTGATGGCGATAGGACACTGCAAACGACAGGAAGTGCTATCGCCGAGACGTTTGCCACCTATTATGAAACCCTTTATACTACTGTGCAAATTTTCTAAAAAACTTGGCCCTTCCCAGGCTTTCAGAGGAGGATCAAAAGATGTAAGACGAGGATTTGACAGTAGAAGAATTAAACACAGTAATACGGACTTTGCAGTCAGGGAAGGCGACGAGGCCAAATGGTCTCCCTGTGGAATTATATAAATGCATGACTGATAAAATTGGGGAACATCTCTTGAATAGGTTTCAAACTGCAAATAAGGTTGGCTCTCTGCCAGAGGACCAAAGAACTGAAGTCATAGTGGTTATTCCTAAGGAGGGAAAACCGGTGACTGAATGTGGGTTGTACAGACCCATCTCGCTGCTCAGTTTTGAGGCTAAGGTCTTGGCACTTAGACTGCAAACGGTGATTACATCTGTCGTCCACCTGGATCAAGCCGGTTCATGCCACACAGGGAGACGTGTCTAAATTTAAGACGATTTTACAGAGTTTTGCATGCGACTGCAACCTCCTTTACCGAGCCGGCGTCGCTGCTGTGCCTGGATGCTAAGATGGCGTTCGATAGCATGGAATGGAACTATTTATTTACCATGCTAGAGCGGCCTGGTTTTGATCCCCAATTTACTGGATGGGTCAGGCTCCTATATGCGGGTCCTCTGGCATGCGTCAATAATTCGGTGTCCCAAGTCTTTGCCCTCCAGAAGGGCACAAGGCAGGGCTGTCCTTTGTACCCAATGCTTTTCAAGCTGGCACTCGAGCCTCTGGTGGCCTGGGTTCGTCAGGACCCCCTTATATGGGGTATTCCAGTTAATCAGGAATAGGACGAAAGAATCTCCTTGTATGCAGACGACATTCTGTTATATATCACGAGGCCACCGTTCTCTAGCAGTAGAATCCTACTTTCACATATTTGGGGATCACTCTGGATACCGGATCAACTGAGAGAAGTCTTTACTGTTCCCACTGGTGGGAGGGACTCCACGGCTGTCCTCGAGATGCAAGGTCCCAGTGGAGTTGCATGGCTTTGGATATCTGGGTGTTTATGTTACAAGAGAGGCTTTGATCTTCTTTGATAGGAACCTTCTCACAGCTAGACTGGTTCCGCAGGGACGCCCTACACTGGCGAACACTCTTGCTTTCCCTGATGGGCAGGGCGGCCTTATTCAAAATGATGACTCTCCCTCACCTCCTGTAGAATACGCCCTTTAGGATCCCACCAGATTTCTTTCAAAAGTTGCAAAGGGGAGTGTATGAGAGGGGTTTAGCGGTACCAGACATCCTGAAATATTATTGGGCTGCCCAGTTAATTATCTGTGAATGACTAGGTGTTTGCAGGCCGGGAGGAACCAGCCTATTGAGTAGACAGAAAGGCCATAGGTAACAGGGCTACACCCCCATCTTGTTCAATGAAAGCTTGAGCGTAAACTACCTGTCCATACTCAGTCTTTGGTAAGGGTGTCTAGAGAGGCCACCAAGTATTTAGGCTAGGAGGGTAGGCTGACGGAACAGACTCCACTTTGGGACAGTGATCTTATCTGAAGTGCGGGGAATGCAGGGCTTCACAAAATGGGGGTTGAAACGGCGGGGTGATGTGTGGAGGGGGCAGGCATTTGTGTCCTTTGAGATTCTCCAACAGGAGTATGAATTGGGGGATTCAGAATGGTACCAATATTTGCAGACTGGACACACTTTGTGTAGTCCCATCCTGGAAGGGGAACAACTGCCCAAAGCTGCCCACTTGAATATCGCCTGTTAACGGATCCCCTGACAGACAAAGCAATTTCAACTATTTACTGGAAACTGGTAAATAATTCACCAGACCCCTGGTGACATTGAGAGCAACATGGAAGAGAGATCTAGGCATGCTGGATGATAATGACTGGGTTGAGGCCATATAGGGTCCCAGAGAGGTAGCAGTAAGATCTCATTTTCGTTTAGTCCAACTGAAGATCCTTCATAGGATATATTACTCTAGCATATTGCCACATCGAATGGGGCATAAGGTCACCTCTCTCTGTCAACGGGAATGGGGACAGGAGGGAATCTTTTTTCATCTGATGTGGGACTGTCCTATGATACAGAGTTACTGGGCAGAAATTACACGAATAATGGCAAGGATATGGGACAGGTGGTCCCTTTGGAGCCTAATGGCATCTTCTTAACATCTCGGGCGAGGTGGATGGCCACGCTATCATAAAATATAGCTTGCTCTGGCATCAATGGTGGCTAAGCGCAATATTGCATGATGGTGGGGGGCTGTCTCCACCCTCCAGTGTGATTGATTGGTGTCAGAGGGCAGAGCACACAGTGTATCTCAGCAGAGGATGTCCGCGCAAATGGGAGAAGGTTTGGGAGGGATGGCAGGGGTATCGGGGTCTATAACCTGCAAAGGAGTGAAGTATACTACAGGTGTACCTTTCTAGCAATTCAGTTAGGTCTTTTGGGGGGAATTGCCCATTGACTGTTGGGCTACGACAGACTATGTTATTCATTTCTCTATGCAAATATTGTACTTTTGTGGTCAAATGATTTTTGATATAACAAATTGCTATTATAGTACTGTAGATTGACCACTTGTTAATAAAAAGAGTTTAAAAATAAATAAATAATAAAGTTGGGGTTAAGCCAGAGAGACCTATCCTATGCTACTAGAAATGCTGTCGATTTCTAACAGATTTTGCTGCACATTTAACACTTAGCCAATTTTTAATTTTGCGTATTATTCTGCATTGTCCTATTACTAATGGACTTCACGGCAAATACATTTTGCATTTAAATGAGAATTGCAGCACCTGCACTTTACTATTTCTGTATTGTACCCTTTTCAATTTTTGTAATAAACCTTCGTTATTTTCCTACATTCCGCTCTAGAACTCACTTATTGAGTCAGTCTTTCCTTTAACTGTATATTGAAACTGAAATTGAGGTGCATACCAGCCCCAATCCACCAGACAAGTGGGCGTGATCCATCTGAAAATGACAGGGAGAATCAGGACAAAGAAAAGGATTCAGATGAGGAGGATAATTTCTTAAATGATCTTTTGAATTGTACACTTCCTCCATATACAGATAGTATACAGGCACAAACACAAAGAACACTGGTACCAGATATAGGTGTGAGAGGAGTACACGTGCACAGGGAATAACGGTGCTTACAATAGCAAGTGAAAGTACAACTGCAAGTGTTTGCCTGAGAGTTCATTGACAGCTCTACCTAGTACTAGTTGAAATGCTGCTATGTCTACTGCTGTCTCTACTGCTGTGCCTACTACACTTTCTAGAGACAGAGATTAATATTGCACTCAAAAATGAATTTGGAGAAATTGTGCAAGGAACTATTGATTTAAACAGAATGATGTAATAATGGGGATGACATGAATTACGTATTCAGAGAAGCAGCAAGGTGTGCAACTAAAGCACTTAATAACCTTGAGGATTTTGTTGAACATGGTTTTGATATAAGCAAGATAAAAAACTTCGAGGAATTGCAGAATTGATTTAAGTGAAGCAGATATAGCAGATATGGGTCTTCTGCCTTTGTGGGCTCACATTAAAGATTTAGATGACAGCATAAAAGACTGAATGGATTTGAGGAAATATAGAGAAAGATGAAAAAAGAAAATTGGAACTAAAAAGAAAAATATTAAGACAGGGAAGAAAGCAAATGTGGTCATGAGTGATTCAGAACCAAACGCAGTGGCAGAATTTCCGTTAAGGAAATGCATGGAGGGAAATCTGTACATGTGCCACGGAACAGGGGTGGTCTTTATGCCTTTATGGCAAATTTTCCGAAACTGGGAGAGGAACCTTCCAAAAGGTGTAAGGAAGTTCAAAGATTGGTGAAAATTACTAAGATGCTTTGGATTGATTTGGATACCTTATTTGAGGTTGTTGGTCGTTGAGCATTATGGCCAGAGTGTAAGGCTTTTTTTGCTTGGCTGACTGCAGAACCAGCTAGAGTTCCACCTACCAATGCTCCTGCTTAAGTAGTTATGGTAAAATACAAAGCGGTGAAAGAGCACTTGAAAAATAAAGTGCCAGAAAAGAAGTAAACTGGGAAACAAATGCAAGACACACAAGAACCGAGAGAATCAGTGCATGCTTACTGTGAAAGGCTTATTTAGATTCATAGCAGGTACAGTCAGATGGAAAAGTCAAAGATTTAAGTACTACAGCTTTAAGCTAACCAACATCAGTAATACCAAAATTATCCCCAAACAAATGAACTGCAGGACCGGCTCAGTTCTGCCAAGTTACCCACAGCAACTTCCTTCAAACAAGGGTACTCACTGGTGCCCCTTTGCAGTCTGTGCTTCAATATGAAAAACACCAAGGGAACATGCCACATCTTTCCCTTCCAAGCAAATGCTGGAATCTAAAAGTACTGTTTTAGAGCCTTTATTTCATGTACACAAACAATTTAACTGATCACTTGACTTTTATTTTAATTTGTATATAGGTTTTCACTAGCCTTTTTTTAGTGTGGTGGGTAGTAATAGCTGTATGTTTTTTATATAAACATTTTGTTACATCTTGATGTCACTAATAGCAAGCTGTAGTCTGATTGAAATTGGTGAGGGAACTTAATCTAGCCTAGGTGAAGTTGAAATTGAGGTAAGGTTCTAAAATATGAGCACAAAGGAGGTGAGCAGTAGCCATCACAGCATCCTTTACTCTAAGTTTTGTTTTTCAAGGTGGGTGTCTGCCCAAGAACAAGATGGCTTTTGAAAAGTAAGAGCTCTTAGATTAAGACATACAGTGGCCTCACGTCAACTAAGGCTTGAAAAAACAATTCAAAGCCTGCAAAAGTTAAGAGATACTTATGTGTAATATTTTTGGGTAATTTTTAGACCATGAACTCCCATTTTCCAATATCAGCCACAGTAAAACTTGCATCACTTAGAGGTGAAAGAAAGCAGCATCTTTACAGCATTCAGTTGTGTTTGCTATGAGACGCAACAGTGTTACGCACCCCGACGCCTCTTACACACCCTGCACACTTCACCCCTCAGTTCTCAATGCAGGAAGATGACTAAAAGAATCACCATGTGCTCTTCGCCAGGATGGTAGAAGGTGCTGGTATTTGAGTGAAGAAAATGGACAAGCAGATGTAGCAATACTACAAATAAGAATAGATCCAAGGTACAAAATCATCGGCAGTGGGTCCAGGTGTCGGATCTCGGTCAGAGTGCCTTCTACTCTCACCCCGCCTCAATAAGGTTAAAAAGGAAATGCATACAAGACTTTCCTAAAATGAAACGGGGTAAACTAGACAATTGTCTCTTTTAGGAGGATCACACCCTAACAATTTAGGGGCAGTGAGGCATTTTATTGCTTTTCTGCCCTTCCCCATACCCTTTTTAATTTTAATTTTTTTTAAATAGAAGAGCAGCAGGGTAAATGTAGGCTGGATGCAGAGTCATGGAGGTAGGATGTGACCTGAAAAAGAAGACAGCCATTATACAGTGCAGTCCACTGCCTTTTCTACCTGATTAGTTTTTTGTAGTGTTCCTATACCTGTGTCTGGCCTTGTTTTTAAGCTCATCCAACTGTTTTTGTTTTTCGATATTATCAATCTCAACTCTCTCTTAAGCCCAAATCTTTTTTCTCAGGGGGTCGAGAAGCAGGGATCTTGGGGTGGTGGTGGAATCAAAGATACACCGCTGGAGCGGGATTCACTCCCACAGCGATTCCTTCAGGAAATTAATTGAATATCCTGCAGAGCTCCTAGATGAAAGGAACTCAACGTCAACAAAAGCAGACTGGTCATTTTTTCTCCTTTAACATAACCTTCGATCAACCTGGCTGGGGGAAACACCAATTTCTTTTTGTCTGATCAGGTGGTGCAATAGAACCTGAAACCAGGCTGCCACTGAGCTACACCAAAACAATATCCCAAGGCGGTTTGAACAGCTTAGGTGATTCCATCACACTCAACCAACCTAATTCAAACCTAAACATTTTAACAAATACAAGTAGCCTTTTTCTAGCTAGATCTTCAACAGAGTTCAAAATGACTAACCACAACAGCAACAGGATACTGCCCAGTACATTACCATGGGTAAATTCAAACTTGCACTAATGTGATCATAGCTACAGAAGAAGGACCACCGCATGTGTCCTTGAAAAGTTTCAGCTCTACATGAAACCCTGAGCTTTTCTATTTGTTGAGTTGCAACTAAAGGGAAAGATGAACTTTGACCACTTCTAACAAGCAGTCTCCCATTCTCCAACTGAACTCCCTACTACATTTCACAAAGATTATTAGCTTAGTTTTCCCCAGACTAATTTATATCACAACAGGACAGGCAGTAAACCAAAGGTCTAATGTCAGGTGAAACAGTGCTGTTAGTCTAATACATAATGTAATGAATGTGACCCCAAGTTTATAAGTAAAAATGTTAACCACCTTCAAAAAGGTAGGCATATTCACCAAAGAAGACTCGACCACAGTTCACGATTAACACTGTTGGAATTTCGATGGACAACTCAGAGTTAAGATCCATATGAGCTTGGATCCACAAATCGCTATGTGACTCCAACATACACACTGAGGAAAACAGCAGGAAGCCTTGATAAATCAGCTTATTCCACAATCATTTAACATTAACATAGGCAAAAGCTCTTCAAAAGCCTTGAGCTACAGCTAAATGGTGTTTAATATGTTACACCTTAAGGAGTGTCAGAACAAAAACTTTTTATGTAGTGGAGACTCCAATTATAAAACTGATTTAAGCTGACAGCAGCTCTTGATTATTTTAGTCCTGAACATGCCCCAAAATAGTCTCAGAAATGAATTTAGCACCCCTCATAACAATTACGGCAATAAAACTAAAATGGATGGGTTCTCTGATTGGACTTTGTTTTATGGAAAATGGTCAATTCCCACCTTGACATGACAAAGGAACAGGTGATAAAGAATCAAAATTGCAAAGCATGGCTAATTAAATTCACCAATGCAACTTCTTTATCAGGACAACATTACATATCAAGTCATCATATCATATCATGGAGCATAAGATCATTTTGCTTGGGTAATATTTTTTTACAGTCACAGTTAAGGAGTCAAGAAATCCCCCTGAAATAGGGAAAGGACACAACACGGACTTCATCCTGGGGCCTATTTAAATCAAAGAGGTGCTCAAAATGTGGAGAACGGCATCAAGGTTAGCATCTTCCCATCATTTCGAGACTACTTGCCAGAATGCCTGTTCAGTTTTACTGTTAATCATTTCATGCAAAGTTGCTCATAGCATATAGCAGACAGTATTGTTTTTGAACTTCAAATGTTTTTATAAGGCCAGACCCTTGATTTTTTTTTATTTTCCCTCTTTACTTTACACAACATTCAACTTATCCTTTCTTTATACAGATCCAGACTCTTATCAGTTGGAGCGTTTGGTTGCTGGTCCAGATAATTCCACAAAGCCATTGTTTCAAAATTTCTAAAAGGGGGCAGTGACTACAAATAAACAATAGTTCAGAGACTAAGAGGCCTCCCAAACCCTGTGATCATTTCAGGGCAGTCCCTAAAGATTATCCCACTCAACAACGCGAAGTTTAAGTTTTCAGTAATAGGTAGCATGCTATAGCTCCTCCTTAACTTCCCTATCAGGATCATCTAGGGCGTGGCTGGGCCAGCCAAGATGGCAGACGTGCCTGCCTAGAGCAGGCCGACAATTGCCGCACATCTGGGCCGGGGGAGCAGCACAGAGACACCGCTGACCTGTGGGACACTTGCCAGACTTCGCCCCTCTTTCGTTGGGGTCCGGAGGCCAGGGGTGGCACGGCAGCGGAGGGAGCAGGTTCAACAGCGCTGGGCTGCGTCCAACATGGCGGTGCCAGGCTACCGATAGATTGCACAGCGGAAAGGCGGCGGGGCGCTGGGCCCTATGAGCGCCGCCACACTTGAGTCGGTGCAAGACCCTCGCCACGCCCTACATCCCTCAGCTCTCGGAACCAATTGCTGCGGACTGCAGCGGGATCTGGCGTGAAGGGGACGGACACGCTAGCGGAGCTGAGCCGGCGCACTCCGCAGCACCCAGGACGTGTGGGAAGCCTGCGTGAAGTCTAGCAGCGGGGGCACCCATCGGTCCAGCACCCATATTGGGCACAATGGGGAGTCGGCTACGGAACTACAAGCGGAGGGTGAGTGTTGCTGCCCCAGGCCCTCCCCCCACGCCCCATCTACTCGAGAGGCCTGAGGACGCTGCGGCCTGGGACTCCCATCGTCGTGGTCGTGAGCTGGGCCTTTCTTTCCCCTGCCTGGTTTGAGGCAAATGCTGAGGCCCCAAGGGGATATCTCGAGGGACAGCTCCCGAATTTAAAACTGGTAGGGGGGGGTCTGTTGCTTACGGTTGGGCCCGCGACGTTGTGCCGCACCTGAGTAGGGGACTGCTGTGTGAAACAAGTGCCTGTGCCCCCGGCTCGGCGCCATAATCGAGGCGCTGTGTGGGGGGTGGGGTATGCGGTGAGCTGCTGCGTGACACCTCGAAGGCACAAACCGGGGTGGCATCCTTACGTGGGGGCACCTGCCCTAGACCCCCCCTCTCTTAGGCTCGCATCCGCGATATAATCGAGGCACGTAATACACCCTCCTACCTCCCTCCAAACTCTGGGTTGGCGCCATAATCAAGGCGTGGAGTGAGATGCCCCTGCAGAGAGGGCCTGGCCTCGCTGCCTCCTGATACTGGTCAGCCTCCTCTTTGCCAGACCCCATCCGTGGCGGGGTGGAACTTGGGGGTTCTTGAGGCCCTGGATCGGCGCCATAACTGAGGCGCACTCGGGGAGGGAGTGCTCTGCTAAAGGGCCGGCCGCCGCTGTCTTCACGCCCCAGTGCTGCCTGCTTGCCCGCCTGCCTGACCTTGCTTTCCTACAGGGGCCCCATGAATCTGCAGGGGGCAGTTCCTCGCAGCTTTCGGCCTTGGACTCTCGCGGGGCAGCTCCTTGTCTTGTCTGCGGAGAGCCCCTCGCCTAGTATGACTTCCCGGTGTGCCGTGAGGCTGAGGCATAATATTGTTTGTTGAGCCGGGTTGGTCCTGGCGAGAAGGCACCAGCTGGCACCAAGGGAGCATTCCCCCAACCTATGGGGAGGCTCAGTTTGAACACCGGGCACCAGGCGCCGGCTCCTGCGTGACAACTCTCCCCAGCCTCCGGTGACCCGCAGGTGGAAGAAGCCGCGGTCACCCTTACCATGTTTGACAAATTGGACAAGGTGAAAGCTGCTATAGAGCACTCCAGGGTCACCATGGAGGACAGATTTTGGGCCCTAGCCACAGACCTTAACCTTCTCCGAGATGATCACCGCAAGTTTACGGACAGGGTTACAGACAGGTATAAAACCCTCTCTACTCTACAGCCCCTCACAAAAGACCATCAGGAGACCCTGCACGATCTCCAGAGTCGTGTAACACAGTTGGAAAGCCGGGTAGATGACTTGGAAGGCCGATCCCAGAGAAGCAACGTCTGGATTTTGGGACTACCTGAGGGAGCTGAGGGCTCAGACCCATCACTTACCTGGAGGCCTGGTTCAGGCCCTTTACCCCAGCCTCAGACCTAACGTCCTACTTCTCCCTTGAGAGGACGCATCAAGTCCCGGCGCACTGCCCACCTCCGGGCTCTCCTCTGCCGCTACTGGCAAACTTTCTTCACTTCAGAGACAGAGAGACAGTACTGCGTGCAGCCAGACAAAATGGACGCGTTATGCTGTTCCCTGACTATACTTGGACCGTGCAGTGCCAGTGCTCGTCCTTCCTGGAAGTAAAGTATCGTCTTCGCCAGCAGAGGATACAGTACTTACTACTGTTTCCAGCGCGCCTCAAGATAATTCACAATGGCACCACCTGCTTCTTCACTGATCCGGCCGAAGCGTCAGACT
Source organism: Calotriton arnoldi (assembly GCA_963921515.1). Lineage (NCBI taxonomy): Eukaryota > Metazoa > Chordata > Amphibia > Caudata > Salamandridae > Calotriton > Calotriton arnoldi. The sequence goes on along the minus strand of CAWUFW010000420.1, from coordinate 3,796,256 downwards.
GGATCGATCATCACTTACATGAATTTCAGATCTTGGATGCTGGCCATATCCTGCGAGCACAGGGACACCGAAACAGGCAACGTCGCAGGAGGGGGACTCAGTCAAGCTCAAAGCCTCTGCCCTGCGGCTCCATGTCCGGCTCCCCTAATCTGGAACAAATCATTGCTGAACGCAGGAGAGCCCTACACACTGCTGAGGAACTGGGACCTAGTTCTGTGACCTTGGACGCCGAGAGGGGCCCCACATTTTCACTTTCAAGGAGGACCCCCAATGACTCGGGTATCTCTCAGGCAGCATCAGCGACCACGCCAATAGTGACTCCTCAAACAGCAGACACTGATCTAAATGACCTCTGCTGTGTCTCCTGACCCTCTTTCACTCCTGCCTGTGCCATAGTCCAAATATTAGCGAGGCGCTGGCAGTGCAGTATCCTATTGCTCCCGGCTCCACTAATTTGTCTGGTTTCTCATGGGCTGCTCATAACACTTGCTCTGGACACATACACAGCTCACCCCCGCGATACACTAGAGCGCTTATACCATGTTTGGTTTGGATGTACTGTCAGTTGCGGTAGGTCCTCAGTATTGGGAACATGTCCCTTCCCAGTTATTACCCCATCTCCTGGCCCTCCCCCTCCTTCTAGCCTCAGCACTGTGGCGGGCGGGTGCCACCAAACTCAGGAATTGGCTGTTTCCCGGGCGAGGGCGGGTCCTTCAGAGCGCTCACCCTTTCGCCCTTTCCCTCGTAGCACCGCTTTTGTCTTGTCATGACCCCTACAGCTGAAACCTGTCTCCTCACTCCGAGGTAACGAGGCATGCACACTGCCTACAAGCGCTACACGGTCTACTCTTACATCAAGCGTCAGCAGGCACATACAGTCCTCTTACAAGAAACACACCGTACCGCTGGAGAACTAGACCATCTGCGCAAGCAATGGTTGAGTACCTTCTGTGCCAATACCTACTCAGCATTCGCACAGGGGCACTGATATGGCTTTCAGGAAACCCGCAGGGTGGTTGACACGGAGGGGTGGTATGCACTTCGAGGGGCTCTTGGACGGTCAGCCTGCACTCCTAGGTAGTATTTATGCAGTCAACACTGATCAGGGAAAATTCTGGGACTCCCTTTCGGGCATCTTGGCCCATTTCATGGTGTCGCGTTGGATACTAGGAGGGGACTACAATTGTGTGCTCAACCTCTCCCTAGACAGATCCCATCATCCCCTTCCTCGCGCTCCACTTTGCCTACAAGCAGAGCGCTTTCATGCTTGGGTGAACCACTGGTCACTTGCGGATGTCTGGAGATCCCGACACCTCACGGCTAAACTATACTCATTTCACTCTATTCCGCATAGCCTCTATGTGCGCCTTGATCGCTTCTTGTGCTCGCCTGCGATGACTCCCCTGGTCCAGTGCGCCGACTACCTAGGTTGTGTTCTATCTGACCACGATGCCACCTCATATCCCTTAAATAGCGGCCTCCTCCGCCCCTGTTCCCACTTGGCGGTTGCCGCGCGACTGCCTTCGAGCATCCAGTGTTTTGTCATGAACAAGAAAACTACATCTGTTGCTACTTCTCCAAAAACTCCAACACAGCGTCCACTAGAATGCTGAAATGGGATGCCTTTAAGGTTGCCACTGGGGGGGCATGTATTAGACAGATAGTGAGAGTTTGTACAACACTTGACAAGGACCTAGAAGCGGCAGAGCATAAGCTTACTGCCCTCAATAAGGCTGCGGAAAGCTTGCGGAGGCAAAAACCGCTTACTCAGCATTGTTAGCAGATCTCTGGCAATACAACTTTAAGGTGCACGCCGCCAGGGTGCATAGAGAGGGGGACAGACCGGGAGCACTTTTGGCCTGGCTTATCCGCCAAGACTCTGACACTCGCCCCCATCATTGAGGTATTCACCCCCTCTGGCGTTCCGATCTATTCCCAAACTGACATCCTGCAGACCTTTTACGACTATTATGCCGAAGTGTCTGGGGCTACGGTGAATGATTAATCCGAATCTATAGTTCAGTTCCTTGCGGCCCTTACCCTGCCCCAGATTACTCTACATGAGAGGACCTCCCCTAGACACGGAGATCACATCGGCTGATGTAAAACAGGCGGCCTTGGCCCGCAATAAAGCCCTGGGCCTAGATGGTCGGCCTCTAGAACATTACAGTACCTTTTCCGCCCTTCTGGCACCCCAGTTGGCGGACATGTACAAGGCGGCATTGAAGGATGATGAGCTCCCTCGTTCCCTTCATAATTTCTCTTGGTCTCAATTCTAAAGCCAGATAGGGACCAAACCTTACGGGCCTCCTATAGGCTAATTGCCCTCTTGTCGGCGGATTGCAAAATCCTTGGTAAGATCTTGGCAGACTGTTATGCCCAAATCGTCCCGGCACTCGTACACCCAGGCCATAATGGGTTTTCCCCAGGCAGGACGACCTCCCAGAACATTTGCCGTCTTTCCAACGTCCAGGATCGGGTGAGGGGCCTTTTTCCTTGTGCTGCTTGTCTGGTCCTGGAGATGATGTTTGATACCTTGTCCTGGCTCTATTTATTCACAGTGCTTCATCGCATTTTAGTGGGACCCAAGCTCTTGGCCTACACAAAGTTACTGTACTCGAATCCTACCTCTCGGGTTCGCTTGGGCCGCTATATCTGGCTCCGTTCCCAGTGTCTCGGAGCACGCATCAAGGATGTCCGCTCTCCCCCCTGCTCTTTGCCTTGGCAATGGAGCCCCTGGCTGTCCGCTTCCGGGGGCAGGGAAGAGATTGGGGCATTTCTCTGACGGGCGAGACCCACAGTGTCCCTGTACGCGGATGATTTTCTGCTTTACTTACAGGACATCTCGATGGACCTCGAGCCTCTCTGGGTTACACTGTCAGTCTTCTCCACAGCGGCCGGGATGAGGGTCAATTGGGCGAAATCCTCGGTTTATCCTCTCAGCCCTGTCCTTCCCCCGTGGGAGGTGCATATTGGCGATGCCGGCCTCACTTAGCTCGCGCAGGCACCTCGCTATCTGGGCGTCCGACTATACCACACTCCCCCTAATCTCTATGAGGGCAATCACCGCCGAGCACTGGCGGGCATAGGCTCACTGGTTGGCTTCTGGATGACCCCCTCCCCCCCCCCGCTCCTCCCCCCGGCTCCCATAAGGAAAATCGCTCTGATGAAGATGGTCCTTTTATCTTGCCTCCTCTATTACTTTGCGAACCTCCCAGTCATCCTTCCCCGTCACTTTTTTAAGGAACTGGATACCCTGCTTTGCTCCCTTATGTCGTCGACGAGTCGCCTCAGCAAAGCTGCAGCTGCCGGTGGACGGGGGGGCCTGGGAACCCGTAATTTCAGGCATATTAACTAGCGACACAGCTACAGTGGCTATCACGCTGGACAGCGAGGCCTTACCTAGGGGAGGCCTGCTTTGATGCTGGGCCTTTATCATTACCAGCAACCCGACGCCTGCTCTTACCGGGAGCCCGGCCGAATTCAACCCATTCAATACATGTAGCTGTAGCGAGCGAGGTCCTGTATGCTCTGGCTCCATCGCCTGTTCCGAGGGACCACGCCCTACACCCCACTGTTGACGCTGGCATGCCTACCCCAGGGTGGGGGTTATTACACTGTGTGGGGGTTATTACACTGCCCGAGCGCTACAGGCCTGGACTGACCTCTCGCTTCTTGAGGTGGTGTCCCTTTTTTTGAAGGCCAACTTCTCCCTTTCGATCAGTTAGTAGAAGAGAGCAGACTCCTACGGGGGCAAATCCTTCTCCACCAACAACTAGTACTTGACTGTCGGCGTCTCTGGGGTCTGTCTAGGGGCGAGCCCGCGACTCACCCAGTGCTCCCCACAGTACTGTCTATGGGCCCCGGCCGTCACCTTATCACTTGGATATACAAGGCCATCCGGGAAATGACACTGGCCCACTTACCCAGCTGCGACACACATGGGAGGAGGAGTTTGAGAGGCCATTACACGATAAAGAATGGGAACGCGCCCTAGAATTCCCGAAGAAAGTATACCGGAACTTCTGTTTCAATAATATGTAATATTTTATCCTACACCAAGCCTACCTGGCGCGGCTTCAGTGACACTATAAGAAGTCGCAGTTTTCCTGCCCCCATTGCCAGTCCCCTAGCGCAACATTCCTACATGTGTTTTGGGCTTGTCCAGCCTTGCAACACTACTGGGGCGCCACCCATGCCACACTGCATGAGGTCACAGGGCTTCCGGAAAGCTCATCCTGGGAGGGCTGCTCATTAGGCATATTCCGATGCAGGAAACACAACCAAGTCCAGACGCGATTTACAAACTTGGACTTCCTCCTAGCCAAGCGAGGAATCACAATGCACTGGCGCGCACCTGCGGGACCCCCTTTTGCAGCCTGGATAGGGGCCAGTTTGTAAGGGGGCACTGCAGAGGAGGATGCGCTCCGTAACGAGGAGGTACGTGGAGTGCGTCGACACCCCATCTCCCCTGAATGGGCCATGTTACTCCTGCGCTTTCCATAATACACAAGACCTGGTTACTAGAGAACACTATTCTTCTTTAGAATAACAGGGGCAGTTAAACTATCTCTGCCAAGAAAAGCTGGCTTCACCAGAATGCCAGTCAGATCTCATTCACAGTTTTCAAATTTTAAAATGTTTGTCAAAACACCAAAAGGAAACTAGAAACAGGTGGGGAAAAAAAGGGTGCGAAAGGTCAGAAAGTACCTCACGTAAGCATCACCAAGGGAGCTGCTGGTTTTTACTCACCAGTTTGCTCACGCTATCATCACTGGTAACTTTCATGACCGTGAAAAAGAACAAAGGTAGTGTCCTAATTTTGAAGGTGAAGAGAAAGAAAAGAGGTGAAGGATGAAAGAGAATGCAGTATTGTTGTTACTGTCATTCTTAATCAATCGGACCCCATGGTGAGAAAAAAAGAGTTGCTTCTCCAAGCTAAAATGAGTTGTGACTCACTTGCAGGTATACATACTTTATTGATCGCAGTGATCACACTCAGATTAAAAGAACAGCATTCGTGATCCACTATGTGCCGATGGCGGAATTCATCTGCCCTGGTATTTAATAATCCTGCCAGGTGTTTCATCACCAGGAAAATTTCTTAGTAGTCCAGCCAATTCAACAGGCCCAAGGCCTCCCAGCACAGGGTCCGCGACCCCCAACCCGCCCAGTTTGTTGCAGTACCACATGTTGGTCATGGTGTCCATGAGCACCAGTACTAGCTTCCTCTTGATGGATGGAAAGAAGGCTTTCAACGCCAAGCAGATGGCCTTCAGCTCTAGCAGGTTGATATGGAGCCAGGATTCCTTCCAAGAACCAGAGGCCTCTGATCGCCACCTCTCCCACATGGCCACCAAAAACCAGAATCAATGCATCAGTCACCACTGTCAACACTACGTGGGGAAGGAGGAAGGGCCTGCCGCTGACCCAATCACTGTCCAGCTACCACCACTGCAGATCCTTTGCAGTCTTCTCCAAAATCTGAACGTGGTCAGAGAGGTCCCCTTGATGTTGGGTCCACTGAGACTACAGGCCCTACTGTATATGCTATCTGGCATGCTAGACCAGAAAGATGAAGGAGGCTATCAGTCTCAGTAGCCTCAGAGTTGAACCTCACTTAAATCTAGGAAAGAGGATGAAAGATCAGGATCACAGTCTAAATGTCAAGGACTCTCTTTCTTGGGGGATAGGCAGGAAATCAATCTGTGTCCAGAATGCCTCAGATGAAGGGGAGGTTATGAGAAGGAGTCGGGTGCAACTTCAGCACGGTGATAGTGAACTCCAAAGATGACAAGAGGTTTGCCGTAGTCTGGAGGTGGTTGTCTACTCTCTGGGGTGGGCCCGCCTTTAACAGCCAGTTGTTGAGGTAGGGGAAAGACTGGCACCTCTGAAGGTGTGCTCCCACAATCACTTTCATGAACATTCGAGGGGGCACTGTTGAGCACAAAAGGGAGCACAGCAAATTTAAAATGCTCTCGTCATACCACAAACCGCAAGTAAAGCTGGTGACCTGGCAGGACAAGTATATGGAAATAGGCATCCTGCAGGTTGAACACTACCACCCAGATTCCAGGGCAGAAAAGACAGGGCCCAGTGTGAGCATTTTGAATTTTTACTTCCAGAGGAAGGCATTGAAAGGGTGCAGGTCAAAAATAGGACCAATGCCTCTGTCCTTCTTGGGCACCAGAAAGTAGTGGGAATAACAACCATGACCTACTTCAGGCACAGACATGGGTCCCGTGCTCGCTATGCCACCGGATTCAAGCTAGCCTGGCTGATGAGGGGTGATATCCTGAAACCGGTCCCAGGATCCGTATTTTGGTCCATGGAGGACCTGGCCTGGAAATTCGGGCTGGACTGTTCCCATGGGGAGCAGAGTCAAGGCTGATTTGCATATGGCTGGGTCCAAACTTGAATGACGTGGCGAGCAAACAAACGATGGATTAAACCCAGATCTGTGACTGGGTGTGAATGTTAGATTTGTTCAGCATTCTGTCCATCATTTGTTCTTTTTGCTGCTGTCGGCCCAAGTGGGAAGGGTATGCCCAGATGTGGGTCCCGTGCTCACTGTGCCACTGGATTCAAGTTAGCCTGACTGATGAGGGGTGATACCCCGAAACCAGTCCCAGGATGCTTGTTTCCGGTCCAGGGAGGACCTGGCAGTTCGGGCTGGACTATACACATGGGGAGCAGGGTCAAGACTGATTTGCATATGGCTGGGTCCAAACTGGGGTGGCATGGTGAGCAAAAGAACGATGGATTAAACCCAGATCTGTGACTGGGGGTGAATGTTTGATTTGTTCAACAGTACGTCCATCATTTGTTCTTTCTACTTCTGGCGCAGGCACCTTCTCGATAGCCCCTTTGGACAAAAGGGCTTGCACTTCCTGCTGCCAAATGGAAAGATGGTCCTCTGTCAGTCATTGGAGAGACGGTGTAAGGTGCTGAAATGCAGAAATGAAGGGGAAGGCATAGCCCTTCCGAACAATTTCAGGGCCCACATGTCTGATATTACGGCCTGCCAACACCGCAAGAATCATCAGATCCTGCCTCCAACCGTGTGGAAATGCTCCACTAGGGGCATGCTAAATGGGTTTTGCAGGTGGGGCTAGAGAGAGGGTAGTGGACAGGGTGGCCCTTTGACAGAGGCTGCGTGTGTGGTGGGCACCATGGCCGTGAAACTGCTGGGGGACATGCTGGAATTGTATTGACTGGAAGCATGGGGCACCTCTTCCAAAACCATGAATGGAGCAGTAGAGTTGATGCAGCTGGCGAGGTGGGGGCAGTCCCATCAAACTGGATGTCTATGAGGGAATGACTGTACATTGCCTGATATCCCGGTGGACTGCAGCCGGGCATGCGGCAAATGGCAACACTGCTGCCGATGGTCCATCCACTGGAATCAGTGGTATCCAAGCCACAACAAACTATGAACCTGGCAGTATCCTGGCTGTACTAAATGACCTGGGTAAGGACATGTCAGAGATCTTTGGGGACACCTTGGAGGACTTAAGACACAGAGTCCCAAAGGGAATGGATATAGCGTCCTAACAGGTAGCTTGCATTTACTAAACTATGTGCTAAGCGGGTGGATGAAATAACACATTTGCCAAAGCTTTCAGCACGTTTTGACTATTTGGGGAAATAGATGGGAATATATTGGGATTGGTCTTACTTGCGGATGCTTGCACCACCAGACTTTTAGGAGAGGGGTGCAGAGCGAGAAATGCAGGATCGCCGGGGCAGGGCGATGGCGTCCGGTAATTTGGCGGCTGACTGGGCGACCAGAGCAAGTTTTGGCTCATGCCACCAATAAGGTGTCTGTTAAGGCCTTGTTAAATGGCAGAAGGGGCTTTGAAGATGTTTGCCCTGGCTGGAGAACTTCAGTCAATACGTCTTTACCGCCAAAGTGGGGAGATGAAGGTCAAGGACTTCATCCGCTCTTAGTATTAACACAGCGTAGGTAGTGGACTTCTCTGTAACTGGTCCAGAGAGTGAGAGAAGGCCTGTTTCAGGGGAGCTGTCAAGACCACTAGCCGCCTGCAAGTCATTATATCAATTATCATCTTGATAGGACTGAGCAAACTCATCACCCGCATCATAATCGCTGTCTGAGTCTGTGCCAAAAAGTGTAATGAATGTGAATGTGCTGTCTTCCCTGTGAAGGTGGCTGAGCAGGCGAAGAACTGTAGTCAGGTGCAACGTCAGTCGAGGTCCGACAGGCGACATCTTGGAGTCAGACAGTACTATGGGAACCTCCTCGTCTCGTGTTGATGGCGTAGAAGTCCCAGGAACTGGCATGGACTGTGGCAATGGAGGCGGGGTCCTGAATGATGCTCAATGTTGTGGTACTGGATGCGTGGTCTTGAATGGCGCTCAATTTGTTATAACAGACTCGGAGGGTCCAACTGGCACCAAGGACAAACCCGTAGGTGGTACTCCAGGTGGAGAGCCTCTCTGCTCCTGGGGCCCAAAGGAGCACCACAGGGAGTCAGAAGGGAGCCAAAGAGCCAGAGCATGGCTGTGTGGAACTCATTATGCTATTGCAGAGTAGTAGACAGCCCTGGAAACTCTGGTTGTGCCAGAAGCAGGAGTAAGATCTAGATCCATGGTGCCGCTCCGGTGCCTGCTCAGACGAATGCGAGTGACAAGAAGGGACCAAGGCTCTCTTTGATTTCTTGTGTTTCTTTTTAGACTTATCGGATGAATTGGATTGTGCTGGAGACCTATTGAGTAAGCGGGTTCATCAGCTCTATGGGCAGGACCGGGACTAAACCTTGGGCCTGGTACTTGACCAAGAACAGCATCAACAAGGAATCTTTTTATGCTTGGCAATAAAGTTTTGTCTTGCAGTCCCGGATGGCCTTCGGTTTCATTGATGTGCAGTCACTGCAGGCCTTGCAGTCAGGGCTATCCCGAATGGGGTTAAAACCTGTTGTTTTATGAGGAGACATCATTTACACATCGTTGGACATTTGGCAAAAAGATTGAGGGAAAGGGTCTCTGAGAGCGACAAGAGGAAGCTCCGGATCTGTGTCCGGAGGTGGTTGAAAGAAAGGAACTGACAGCACGCGGGAATGACATCTATACAGGCTCCGCATGTTAATTCTGCAGTGGAAAGGCATTGGTATGGAGTCGCATGGTGCCACCTACCAGTATGCAGAGGTACTGGTGAAATGTTTCCGGATCCAGTTTGACACCTGAGGAGTATTCAAAAGGTGAGGAATCATCAGCTAGAAGTCTCTATTAGAACCTAGGATGAATGTTGCGCTTTATAAATCCGTTAAAAAAAAGACTCATCTGTCAGGCGTGCTGTATCACCACCCTGGGAGAAAGTTTTGGATTCTGCCCCCACTGGTTGGGCATGTGCCACTAAAGCGATTTGGTAGCTGTTGTAGCAGGGGAGGACTGATCACCCTGCTAACCTTCATGCTGTCTGACAGGCCTCAGAAGACTGGGGAAATTACTTTACTGGTTTGGGAGTCCGCCTTTGCCTATATTCGACCCTCTGGAATAGCCTGTGAACTTTTTGAACTGGTGTGGAAACTGCTTGGCAGGGCCAAAAAGACCAAGGAAGCATGCTTGGCTCTATTTAACTTAAAAGCTACTGAAACAGAGTCTGTCATTTCACCAAAAAGGTGTAAGCCATCAAAAGGCATATTCAGGAGAGAGGCTTGTACATTGACAGAAAATCCTGTAGAGCTCAAACATGCAGGTCGGTGAAGCACAACACTGGTTCCAGGTGCCCTCCTTACGCAATCAGTAGTATCTAGCCTAGAGCAGATAAATTCAGCCATATCCATCATGGATTTTCTGAGCCAGAGAGGCCCTAAGGTCTACTGAGATCGCGTGCAAGACATCGCTGGCCATGTCCGACAGGGTATGCATGCAGTGTGTAGTGACATACTAAGACGACAGCATTAACCAACTGCAACTGCATTGCTAGACTGGTGGAGGAAAACATATGCTTGCCAAAAGCCTTAAACCATTGGACTACCTATAGTAGCCTTGGGGAAAGAACTGAGATACACTTTAGTGGATGAAGCTTGATGCACAAGGCTCTCTAGAGAAACATGTTAGTAAGAAAATCAGGATCGCCAGATGCCGCTCTGCGACATCTGGCCAATTGTCTATTATTCAGTGTGTAGGAACAGAGCTTAGACCAAGTGGTCATCAAGGTATCAGAGAGGGTCTCATTAAAAGTGAGCAAAGGCCCACACCTGGCTGATCCAGGTTACAGAAATTCTGTAAAGATGTTTATTTCGGATTAGACTGAAGGCAGCTGTAAATCTAGGACTTCAGCTGACTTTCAGACCACCACTGTAAAGGAGGCCCTTTCTTCCGTGCTCAAGAAGAGTCAAATCCTGCCTCAGAGGAGGTGTCAAGCCCACTCGCGTCTTGAAATCCATTTAAAAGCTATCAACTGTGTAATGCAAGGGTGGAGAGTTATGTTGAGGGGGCACACATATCCATCCTCACCATCATCATTCTTATCCTATGATGTCTCTTGTTGAGAGCCAGAGCCAAAAAGAGGAGCCTTTGTTGGCGCCTGGCAGAGTCACCATGTCAGAATCAGTATGTATGACGACCAGTTGCATTTTTGTAATCTCATAGTGTCAAAATCGAGCCAAAATCAGTTTAGTAACCGATACCAGAATCAGCACTAGATCCTCTTCCGGCACCAGTACCAGTGTAGATGTGGAGGGGCCTAGTGCAAGTCTTGGAGCCAAAGTAGAAGCTTGTGCTGGAGTCAGTACGGGCCCAAAGTGGGTCCCATGGGGTTAGACGGCGCAGAGGAAGAATCTCTCAATGGTATTCCCACTATAGGAAAAGCCAGAGAAAGCTGGAATCACAACACAAATCTGCAGCATAGCCTCCTTGAAGGCAACAATATGCTGAGACATTACAAATGACCCTGGGAACGCGGGATGCACCAGGATCAGCTGAGAACTCTGCCCCACTACCTGAGACCTTGAGGGTAAATGACTCGCATCATGACGCCCTAGCACATTCACTTTGTTAACTTAGTTTACTTATGTTTGTGTTTAGACATCAATTTGGTCTCACCGAGGAATTTTAAGCGTGAAGTTGATTGCTTACAGGAACGGCCTTGAGAGTGGGACGGAGTCTGCACCTGTGACTTTGAGCAGGAGTGGAACTATGCATAGACAACAACTTCTTGTGTTCGGTGACAAACAACTGCGCCGCCCGGTCCCAGATCTCCTTTAGGTGCATGAGGACACATTTACCGCACAACTCTGAGTTATGGCCCGAGCGCAGACACCAGAGAAACACCTCATGCAGGTCAGCTACCCACACTGTTTTCTGCAGGCACGGCATGGTTTGAAACCTTTCATTTTTATTGGGGCTATCATTACCTAGCACACTGAAATTCGATTTAGAAGTTGTCAGATGACCAAAAAATTGAGAGCAGAACTCCAGACCTGTGTCGGAAGGCACAGAAAGAAAGAAACTGACATTAGCACTCAAGGGTGGCTCTTATAGGCAGCTCTGCTCCATCACCTCCAGGGGGTACGGAGCAGCACAGTGCCACTTAGCGGCACGAGGGAGCATTGCTTAAGAAAAGCTTCAGGATCCAGTCTGGCACATGGGGCAGGAATCTGCAGTTAGAAGTAACTGAAGCATAGTTTTTGCAGATATCTTTCTTCTGTCTCAGAGCCCGATTCTTATAGCCCTGAGGTTATGCAAATAGTGACAGTGTGTGAGGTGGTTTCGGGCTTACAGGTTAATAAAGAGATCAGATATTGACTATCCCCATACTGCAGGAGCAAGCACACGCTTTTAAAGCCTTGGCACTATTTTAATGGACACACTATTTAATAACATATCGGGGGTCAGGCTTACCTTATTATCATTGATGAGGGCAGGGGTGGTATTGTGCGAATTGACCCTCATTGATGTCTCAAGCAACGTCCTACCTACCCAAGGGCTGGACTCAATTTATCTCATTGGTCAGTCACTTTAATGTAATAAACATAAATGCATCTCCATGTTTGTGCTATCTGATACAGTTTCTTTCAGTGCATATTTCAGCTAGGGAACTCAAGCCTCTGCAACAGTGCTGTTTTAGGTTTAGATGGGTGGGTGGGTTGGCAAGAATTAACAAGACGGTTGTTAAGGCTCCGAGGGAATGTAGCCGAGGAGGTCTATCCTAACCTGACCTCTTTGGATATCACCAAGCCACCCACCTGCATATAATAGCGAAATGGTAAAGTCAGGGAGACAAAGAAGAGGTGATTCCTAACGGAGAAAATGCTAAGGAGGGGCGGGGAGGGTGCTCTTGGAATGTTACGTGGCTTTGCAGGGATTTATGCTCTACAACTGTTATCAGACATTCATAAGACCACACTAGATCTATGGTATCAGGTACCCCTAAGAGAGCTCTCACCCCGTTTCCAACTCTATGTATGCACATTCACTGCAAAATTGATTTTACCCTAGAAATGGTAACGGACAACTTTGCATTTTAGCGAGAAGGAAATTACAGTACGCTGCAAGACATCTGTAGGGAGCAAATTAATCTTTGAAATGTATGAATGAGAATGCTAGGTTGTTGAAGCTGATAGATTACAATACCTGCAGTTAAGACACTAGGTCCTTCACTTCGCTAATAACGGAGCCTGTACTGTGCTTACCCCTCACCCTTGAAAGTATTGGTTTAAGGATCAAGGTGATTGGTCTCTCACCTATAGTTCATTCTTGGGAGGAAGGGGAATCAACATTCCCAGCATTACCTGGAAAAATGGGCATTGGACCTCTGCAGATGTATGAGAGCGCGAGTGGGAAGGCATCTAACATGACATACCCAAAATTCTTCCAAAATATTTTGAATAGATAGCCATCCGACAGATTAATGTTTTGCTGGTAACTTACACCACATCGCCTAAGAGAGATACATCCTGATGCCAATGATTAGTGTTGCTGTTGTGGCAGTAAGGTAAGCATGACACTGCACATTTGGTGGGTATGCATCTACGTATAAACGTTTTTGGAAAGAGTTCCTCAATCGTGTTATGAGGGTGCTGGGTGGGCATGTTGTTACAAGTACTGGAGTCAAGCTACTGGGTTTATAAGCTTTGCAGTTCAGCTAATTTAGCAAACCTCGTTGGATACCATTGAATCACATGCTCAGGTTGACACGGCAACTCAATGAAGCTCAATGGAAACCAACAGAAATGCCATCCCCTACACAACAGAAAACGCTGGCACTTGAAAAGATAACTATGACTTGTGTCAGGAATGTAAGCAATATCAATTTGATGGGACCAGGAGGCCATCTTACTATCTGACTGTAGAAGGCTAATTAAGTGACTTTTCACATTGCCTAAGAGCAATCCAACTATTTGAATAACATTATGTGGCTTCTGTTGAAGGGAGAGAGGTATCCTGTCTCGCCATGTCAAAGGAGAAACAATGGTTTAAAAGGGACCATCAGTCACTGTACCTGGGACAAACGTCGGTAGTCCGCTGTGTTCCAGTTTGGGCGTTATTATACTAGACCCTATTGGAGGGCCTTCCCACGGTCATAGGGACAAAGGTATTTACGTTGAGGGTTGTTCTGCTCATTGTTACGAAACAAATTGAGGCAAAGCAACACAAGGGAGGGGTGAAGACAAAGCATCATGGGGGAGGGGGGTCGAAGGCCAGGGAAGCAACACAGGGTTTGGGGGAAAGCAACACGGGGGACCAACGGGGAGCAAGAAGGAGGAAGCAGGTGGGGGAAGCAATACAAAGGAGGATGGGCAGCAATGGGAAGAAGCACACCAGTGAGCACAACTGGGAGAGGGGGCAGGGAGAAGCACTCAGGCAACAGAGAGAAACATGGAGTGTAGGGAGAAGAGAAGTACACGAGGGAGAAAGCACGAAAACACATGCGCTCATGGATTCTTAACACAAAAGGAAAAAAATAGAGCTTAAAATGCAAGTAGTGGAAGCACAGATGTCAGCCAGTCAAAGAGATGATAAAGATGCAATGCTCCATGGGAAGGAAATACACAATATCGTCACTGTGGGACACGAAGAAGAAGCTGGAAAATTATGGTGACAGGAAAGCCAACCAGTGGTAAGCCACGGTGTGCTCCAAGCCCTTCTATGTTTTTGGTAAGCCACAATGATGCCTCGCAATAGACAGCGCATGTGCGGTCTAGTAGGTAATGGGTGGGTAAGTATGGTGGGTAAAATAAATAAATATATATATGTGATTTGTATTGTATACAGTTTAACTAATTAATTAAAACAAGCAGTTTGGGAATTCACCCGTGAGTGCCGCTCATTTCCTTCGTCTCGAAGAGTGACAGATAATTGCGGCGTGGCTCTGTCGCTTACGAGGATCGCACCACCAAGAGCGCCTCTAACACCCACGAATCTGAGTCCAGTAGTAAGAAATATATATAGAGGCCGTTCCAGTATGGAGCGAGAAATTGTGTAACTCCTTGCATATGGTGAATATGAAAAATAAAGAACTGAGAATTTAATTTGGACATGGAAGTTGTCGTCATTTGACTGTGCCACTGCGTGAGGTGCTCGTGGAATAGGACGCCCAGGGAGATATATATATATATATATATATGATACAAGGCTTACCTTATTGCAAAAGATGCCAAGGCACTGCTTGCCCCACAGCTGAATCGCTGTGCTGCGCTGAATCCAGGCAATAATGTTGGGAGAACGTATGCCTGTTTTTCCATGTTGCAACACGGTATATACTCTCAATAGGGACTCCAGGAAACAGGGCCGCAGTTGTAGAGACGGCCCCGCTCGAGTGTGCCTTAACCTTTGCTCTTAAAGGCCTACAGGCCTTAGAATGGCAGAATTGAATGGCTTACTATAGTGGCTTTAGAAACAAGGCATCCCTTGTTATGGTTTCCATATGCCATGAATATCTGGTCTGTAGTACGGAGATGCTTTGTGCGATGCAAATAGAAGTTCAAGCACCTTTTTAGGTCAAGGGTAGGCAAAGTTTGCTCTGCAGGTGTGTGCGGATCTGGGAAAAAAGTCTTGAGCACAACAGGTTAGTTGAGATAGAAATCTGTTGGAACTCTAGGTATGAACTTGGGATTAGTTCGGAGAACCAAAGCATTATTTTGGAATTGTAAGAAAGGTTCCCTTATTGTAAAAGTCTGGAGTTCGCTTACTCTCCTTGCGGAAGTGAGAGCCAAAAGCAAAGCAACTTTCCATGTTAGGAATTTGAGTTCTGCTCTGTGGATAGGTTCGAAGGGGCTCTTCATCAGTTGTGACAATACTGTGTTCAGTTGCCTGGTTGGTGGAGGTGATTTTATCAGAGGGAAAACCCTGAATAAGCCTGTAAGAAATTGCTTGATCAGTCTGTTCGACCACAGAGAAGGAGAACCTGATGTTTGTCTGTACCTTGAGATGGCCGCTAGATTCACTTTAATGGAAGAATGCACCAGGCCTGATGTGGCCAGAGAGAGAAGGTATGGCAAAATCGGTCCTGAAGGTGATGAAATCGGGTGGACGTTGGACTGCCAGCACCATAGGCAAAAAAGCTTCCATTTCAGGTGATAAGTTGTGTTTGCAGTGTCAGCTCTTGACAAGATAGCCCTACAGTTCTCCGGGATATCCCGGTGTTTTTATTTATTTATTTATCTTGAGTTTTATATAGCGCTGGCTAGACCCGGAGGTATCAGAGCACTTTACAGAAGGCACAGCGAGTTGCAAGTTACAAATTTTACATAGGTTACACAATGATTACAAAGTAACAACAAGAAGAACAGCCAAGGTACAGTAAATTTAAGACAGAGTTGTACGGAATTAACAGGGATAGTGGAAAAATAAAGGGGGAGAGAAGGTAGAGGGGGACAAAAGTAGTGTTATTAGAGAGGGTGCGGGGATAAGAGGGAGCCGGGGGGGGGGGGGGGAGTTACGGCAGACCAGGAAGAGGGAGAAACATTTGAGGATCGTCAGGGGGAGAACGAAGGAAAAGGGGAAAGGACAAAGGTTCAACAAGATGGCGGGTCCGAGGAATCGGCGGAGATCAGCAACAAAATGGCGGGCAGGGCAAAAGACAAAAAGTAAGAAAGTCCATAGATGTGAACCAGGGACCATGAATAAAGTGCAAAAAAAAAAAAAGAAGTCAAAGGGGGGTACGCAGTTCCAAAGTCAAAGGCGGGAGGAAGGGAGAAGAGGCGTGCAGGCTCGGGACCACTGGGGCATCGGTGTAGGCAATCTGCCGGTCGTGGCTCCTGCACCCTCATACCTGGGAAAAGGTCTCTCGGGTCTCAGAAGTCCGGGACGAGGCGGCGCATATCCAGGCAGACAGCCAGCATGGGGAGGCAGCAGCGAGGACTGGCAGGCAGCCGATGGAGATAAAGCTGCGCCATGGCTGGCCCCATTATCAGTCATCCGCAGCAACTCGTTCCGAGGCAGTGAGCAGAGGGAGAGAACAGCAGCAGCAGCGGGACGAGGAATGTCTTTTCCCGATGTCCAGCTGGGTAGGTGACGGCCGCGGGAGAACCCAGGCCGGACTCCTCGATAGCCGAACCAAGCGGCTCCACTGGGCATCGGCAAGACGTTGCGATGTCCCGACAAGAGTGGAATCACGCCTCAGAGCAATCCAACGTCATCCGGAGCCATCCGAAGGAGCCAGGAGCTGCGCCGAGGATGGATAGTCACCAGGAGGACGGTAAGCTCCGAGGGAGGCAGTAGAGTCGGAAAGAGAGGCATCAGCGGTGTGAGGTAAGCCATCCCGGTGTTGCAGCTCATGGTATTCAGGAGCCAGGCCGATAAATGCAGAGAAGTCGGGTTCAGATGAAGGACCTGCGTGTGGTTCATTGTGAGCAAATCCTACTGGGGCTCCAGCTGAATGTGACTGTCTTCCGATAACAGCAGATGCTCCGTGAGCTAGTGCTGTATGGGCCACCATGGAGCATTGAGTATTAGCCGGCATGTCTACCTTTTCATTTTCCTTAGAAGTCTGGGAATTTGGTGGAATGGGAGAAAAGCGTATGCATAGATCCCTGACCATTTGATCAAAAATGCATTCCCCTACAACTCTTTTTGAGGGTGCCAGCTTGCGTAAAACCACTATTTCCGGTTCTCTAGAGAAGCAAAGAGATCCAGGTTTGGTTTTGCAACATCGCTGGAATATAGTGTTTAGAATGGATTGAGTTAGCTCCCATTCATGCCAGCTCCGATTTGTTCAGCTTAAGGTGTCTGCCAAACTGTTGCTGACCCCCTGTAGATGTTCTGCTTTTATGGAGACATGGTGTGCTAATGTCCATTTCCATATTTCCTGCGACTCCAGAGACAGGATCTGAGATCTTGCACCTCACTGTTTGTACTGGTGGTGTTGTCTGTTCGTATCAACACCGATGATCCCTGCATTCTTGGTGAAAAAGCTTAAGGGCAAGAGAAATCGCCCTGAGTTCTAGGAAGTTTATCTGCATTTTGGACTGTGAGATTCTATTTGCCAGTTATTTGTAGATCCTGTAGAGGGACTCCCCAGCCCTCCACAGAAGCATCTGTTATTATGTACTCTGTAATTGGAGATAGGAATGTTAGCCTTGATGAGAAATTGTTGGAGTTTTTCCACGAAGGAAGTGCATTTTTCATAGCCGGTGTGATTTGGATGACAGTCGAATGAGCCTTCCACCTGAACCCATTGCTTGTCCAGTTCTCCTGGAAAGGTCTCATTCTTAGAGAAGCACAAGGTACTAGGAGAATGGCCGATAACATCATGCTGAGAAAAGACCCGAGAAGACGAACAGAAACGGACTTTCTAATTGAGCGGGTTTGAGCCAGTGTTATGAGTTTTGTTTTTCTGTCTGTGCACAAGAATGCTTTGTCCTGTAATGTATCTAGGGTTGCTCCTGGGAAATGTATGCTTGTTGAGGGAGAGAGAGGACAGACTTTTGGTGATCTACTGTGATTGCCAGTGATTGAAACATCCGTAGACACGCTGTTGTAGCCTTCAACGCTTGTTGAACAAATGGTGCTTTTATGTGCCAGTCATTGAGGTATGGAAATTCCTGAAGGCCTTTCTGCATTAGATGGGCTGCCACTGGGGTGAGACACCTGAGACCAAAGGGAAGCACTTTGAATTGATAGTGGGTGCCGGCTACCATGAATCTTAGAAACTTGCGATGCTTGGGATGGATAGGGATATGGAAATAAACATCCTGCAAATCCAGACTCACCAAGAAATCTCTGATTGAGGAGCTGCAGGATCTCTTGGAGAGTGACCAACCGAAAGTATTTCTTATTCAGGTACACGTTGAGCTTCCTAAAATCCAGAATGGGATGCCATTCTCCTGATTTCTTCTTGACCAGGAAAAAGCAAGAATAGAAACCCATTCCTTTCTGAGAATGTGGGACTTCTCTATGACACTCTTGTTCAGCATGACTAGCGCCTCTTTCCTGAGAAGATGGAGTGTTGGTGCTCGTTTTGGTGGAGTGGTAGGTGGAATTTGCATTAACTCCAAGGCATGGCCATATGTAATAAGATCCAGGACCCATTGTGATCTTCCGGCATTGATAGTAATACTGCGAAATTCGTGCTTACACAGAATGGGGGCTTAAGGGGGTGTAACCGGCACTAAGATGGTGTCCCTATTTCCAGCTATTGTCTCTTCCTGATATTGTTTGATTTATCCGTGACTGTTGCTTGGAGTAGGGAGCTACTGGTGGTGCACGGTATGGCTGATGCTGTTGATAAGCAGGCTGAAAGGGCTGGTACGGCTGGTATCGCTGATATCCCCCACAATAGGAATATGTACCTTTTCCGCGAGCCCCTCTAAAAAGGTGTTTTTCAGAACTGTAAGGTACCCAATGATCTTGCAATGTCCGTGTACCCCTTGATTGTTTGTAAGAAGTCGATGTGCTTGCCAAACAAGGCATCGCCATCATAGGGCAGGTCTAAGATTTTCGTTTGGACTTCTGAATGAAATGTTGTCGCCTTTAGCCAACCTTGGCGTCTAAGGACAACTGACCCTACAAGCTGCCGGAAACCTAGGGAAGCTATGACGCAAATCTCTCTCCCTCTAGCAGATTCTTTTTTGCTTCTGCTTTCTTGTCAGATGGCAGAAAATCCAGATATGTAGCAATGTCTGACCACATATGGCGGTCACACCTGCCCAGGATTGCCAGAGAATTCGCAGCACATACGGTAGTGCCTGAGATGGTGGAGAACTGCTTCCCTATATTATCGAGACGCCTGCCTTTCTTGTCAGGTGGTGTTGAGATTGGCATGGAAGAGTTCTTCGACTGTCGATGGGCAGCCTGTGTAATAACAGAGTCTGGTTTTGGATGTCCTATCAGACATGCCGGAGAATCCTCAGGGGCTTTATACGTCTTGTCGATTCTCTGAAGAACCGCTGTCACTGTGGCAGAGGTTTTCATCATTTTAATCCCTTCCTCTCAAATGTAGCCTACTATAGGGATTGCTCCAACTGTCTTCCTTGACTGTTCCTTAAAATCATACAGGAAGCAGTCATATTGCTTCACTGTGATCAGGAGCTAAAAACGGGTAGCGACTCGTTCAATAAGTGTATACAAACCACCAATTTCCTCTGGTAGGGAATCTATTGGTTGAGGTGCTGGAGGAGAAGGTGTGGGAAAGAGGCAGTCATCCCACTTACTGATCACCAACTGGGTATCCTGAATTTCACCCTCCTCTCTATCAACCGAAGAGGATGGGTCATCCCTAGCAGGCATGGCAATGTTCGACATTGGTGTCATTATAGGTGCAGCAGGTGGAGGCATAGGATCTGGCGATCTAGGTGCTGGATGCAGCGGATGCAAAGGTGACTATGTTGTCCCTGCAAGCATAGGGAAATGTTTGTAGTAATCCTATAACATGTCCTGTAGGTCTTGCACCAAGGCTATGGGGACCTGAACCATGCCCTCAGGTGTAAAAGGTGAGCAAAATTATGGAACTGCTCCATATATTGATGTTGTTTTTGAACATATTGTTGCCTTTGATATACTTGCGCATAGTATTCATCATCATCCTCCTCTTCCTGGTACTTGACTTGCAGCTCTGACGGACTATGAACTGCTCCAAAAGGGCCATAATCGTCGTCATCAGACTCCGCTAAGTCTAATAAGTGTCTTGGTGGTAAGGGAGACACTTTGCTGGGGAGGTGTGCCCTGGGCGCCGATCATCTTGTGCAGGTTGGTGTCTCAGCGGTAATGTCGACGGTAGCGTCAACAAGGTCAAATCCGGTGACAGAATCGGCATTGGAGGTTTCTTTGGTTTCGGCGACGACAACGAAGAAACCCGCTCTCCTGGACACATAGTCAACGGTCTCGCCAACGAGGTCTTCGTTGACGGTGTCGTCATCAACGGCAGTGGTGTGGCAGCCGACGGTGTCGGTTTCGTCTTGGTCGACAAGGTGGTAGTCATCAACGAGGTTGTAGTGGTTGACAAGGTGGCATTGGTTGACGAGGTGGTAGTGGTCAACATCTTGGCTCTCATCGCCGAAGATGATTTTGACGGCGTTACCGTCGTCAACGAGGTCTTCATAGTCAGTTTATATGTGGCTAAGACTGGATCGGAGGAGGATTTTGTGCGCTTCAAAGCCAAGGCTTTGGATTGGGTAGAGGGTTTAGATTTTGCCTCAGAGGTAGCAGTTTCTCGCCTTTCCTTATGTGAGAAGCCATTTGAAGACCCATGTTGTGTCTTTTTTAAAGCTTTCTTGTACCCCTCTGGTTGCGACCTTTCTCTTTTCTTATATTTCTCATGTGGGGTGACAAATTTCACATTGTCTTCTTCCTCAGAAACGACAGCAGTTTTTGCCTTGAGTTTCTGAAGCCACAATAATAGCCTTCCTTCTCTATCCTTGAGAGTTTTCGAGGTAAAGGTTCTACAATATTTGTAGTCTTTTACCTTGTGGGTAGGACGAAGAGAGTAAATACATTCCTTATGGGGATCTTCTGAATGTAGCCTATTCTTTCCACAGGTCCCACAAGGTCTAAAGATTTGTATATTGACGCAGTAGATTGTAATTTGGGTATACCAAATCTGAGTTGAAGCTGAAGAAACTGAGCAGAGCTCAGGGAGACTCCCCGTCACATGACATGCGGTAAAAAATCTGAGGGAAGATGCCTTTGATGGGAGTGTGCTAAAGGGTGCTATCGTCTGACTGGCTGGAGTTTGCTTCTTTATAAATGATATAGATAAGCTACAAAAGTCAATGTCTTTTCCCACTGTAATCTATGTATGGTAATTCTACTGCTTTTAAAATATACCATGGGACTCCCACCTCGTCGACGGAGATGATTCAAGCATGTGAATCTATGAAAGAGCCAATACTGGAGAACTCACAGATTTACCGAATAATAGAAATGGGAGGGAGCAGGAGAAAAATTAAGCACAGACTGGTAATGAGAAAGACGTAGTGAGATGTGAAGCAGAAAGGACCTGGAGATAGAGAAGAGGTATAGATATGTGAGGTAGAGAGAGAGAGATGCAAGGCAAAGAGAGAAAAGTGAGGTAGCCCAAAAATAAAAAACAGCAAGGAAGGAAGTAGTAAGTACGGAAAGAGATGGATGAGAAAGGTTTTACAGTGAGGTAAAGGGGCAGCAAAGGAGAAGGAATGTAGACAGTGGGAGAGGAGTATGATACACTGAGTAAAATTTAGGGAAGGAAAAAGGGTAAAGTAGAAAGATGAATTAGAGAGCTAGAGCCCATGTTTAGGTAGACAGGGAGAGAGATGTGGTGGTCAGAGCGATATAGAGAAATGCAAGGTAGCACGAGTGGTGAGGCAACAGATGGGAAGGGATTACAGAAAGAGCTTAGGTAGACAGAGTAGTGAGGCACTGATAAAAGGTTGTGTGAGAAAGGTGAAGCTTAGAAAAAGGGTGTGAATTAGCGGGATAGGTGAGGTAGAGAAAGATGTCTGTCATACACAAGTAGAGAATAATGAAGAGTGGTGAGTTGGAGAAAAGTGAGGTAGAGATGTGTAGAGAGTGGTTGAGAGGAGAGTTAGAGAAGGTGAGTTGTAATGGAGGTACAGTGTGAGAAAGCAAGAAGTAAATCGAGATATTGAGGAGGTAATGATGGATAGAAAATGAAGCTGAGAAAGATAGCAAGTAAAGAGTAAGGAAGTGAGAGAGGTGAGTTAAGCGGGACAGTGATAGAATAAATGAGAAGTGAGCGAATGAACGGTGAGGTAAACAGTAGTTATGTAGTGAGATGGAGGTAATGTAGTGAGAAGCAAGTGAGATATTCGGTAGAAAGAAATAAAAAACAAAAGTGAGGTAGAGAGGGGCGAAACACAGGTAGAGAGAGGTGAGGCAGAGAGATGGAGAGAGGAATGGGTAAATAGAGATCTGAGGTAGAGAGATGAAATGATCGAACAGAGTCTGGGAGGTGAATTGGAAAGCAAGTGGTTGAGTGAAGAGAGATAGGTGAGGTAGAGAGAGAGGGGTTAGAGACGCAGAAGTAGTAACAGAGAGAAAGAGGTAGGGACGGGAGAGAAAGGTAGCAACGTATACTTGAAAGAAATGTGAGGTAGATAGAGGCAGCCGAGATGAGTTAATTAGAAGGCAGTCGACTGAAAAGTAAATAGAGGTTAGAGGAATGTGGTCAGGTACAGAGCGAGAGTCAGGAGAGGAGATAAAAAAGTAAACATAAGAAGAGGGAAGTGAGCTGGGGGTAGCTGAAGAGAGAGTCTTAAAGGTAAGCGGAGAGAGGTGGAAAAGAAAGACAGTTAAGAAATTCTTCAGACCGTGGGGCCCCTGGACAATTGCCCACTTTGCCCACGGCTTAGTTATCCAGTTATTGTTGCGGCTTCCACACACCGTATGGGCCTACTATCATTACATACTGATCATGATTCAAAGCTCTCAACAGGTGCCTTTGTGGCTTTGGAAGATTAGTTTTCACTCTAGACCCAATAATTTATTTACTAAAATCTGTCTGACAATGCGAGTTAAAAACGCCATTCATCTAACAAAGTTATTTGCATGGAAAGTTTACGCTGGGACATCATAGCCACTTTCAAGGATGCATGGGAGGGCACATGATCGGAAGAGTGTGAAAGATCAAGAGGTCTTTTTTCCATAGCTACAAAATCCTTTCAAGAGCAGCGCTTGGTAAAAACTGCTGAACAGCAGTAGTCACTAAAGCGTTTGGAGGAAGAGCATGATTAAAGAGGAATAAAATATTAAATAAAACCACACATCAGGGCTTTAAGTAGGCTGGGTCCAGCCGGTGCTCAGCACTGGCAGTTCTAAAAAGCAGGGAGTGAGACGGGTCCTTATCAGGCTCTCCATTTTTGCCTTGATCATCGGTGGGGAAAAAAATCTTACCTCTGCAGCAGTACCACCCTTCCCTGCCTTTGACTTAACTTCAAAGAGACTCGCTATAGTTCTTTACAGTCTCATCATTTCAGAACTGAATAATTTTAAATATTATATACAACAAAGCCATAGTTGTTGCTTATGCAACTAACAACCATTGACAAAGCCGATAGCCCTGGCTTGTTGCAGGTGTAATATTACTTGCTGTATTACATATCTGGATGCATTGCCAGAAGCAGCAACATACCAGTTGGGCGGCACACAATTCTAAGCACAGATTTTTAAGCTGAGGTGTTATTTGGCCACGCCCTTAATTACATCGGCCACGCCCCTTGGAGGCCCCCCAGTTTTTTCATCCCACTTAAAAGCCCTGCCACACATCATCTACTACAGTTAATCAGGAGCTACAAGAAGTGAATATAGAGGGGAATTACTTGAAACTGGTCTCGAAACCCAACTGGATGCAAACAAAGGAACATTCTGAAATGCTTATTGTTGATGCCAGACTGAGCAACGAAAATGAGACTTTTGTAGGCGGAAGACTTTGGTAACAATGCTCAGGCACCGCAAACTTGTTCCCCTATTCTACAGTATACAAGAAGAATGTGCAAAGTTTTTAGCCATTGAAATTTTTCAAAAGTTCCTGATTTTTGCTCTTCGAAATGGTGGAAAGTTTCCTAGTTTATCAATGCAAGGTTTCTTTTTAGGTCTCGGCCTGCACCAGCGCTTGCGCTGGTCTGGCCGAGAGTTTTAGTAAGCGGGTTTTGGAAGTACAAACCCACTGGCTTTCGGCTGGCGACCAGCTTGCGTTCACGATGGCGTGCACGCGCACAGCTGCCATCCATTCCTCGCATCGCTGGCGAGGCGCCATCTGCTTTTCCTCCCCCTCCCTCACCCCTCCTCCCCCTCCCTCACCAGAGAGCGCGTTTCCATTCAACAGTGCAAGAGTAAATAACTGTACTATGTCTTCAGTAGACATTTTAAATCTAAAAATGTGCTCCTTTTTGAAATCTCGAGTGGTTGCCGTGGGGGAATCAAAAAAAACAAGCCAAGAAGCAGAGTTAGGACCACACAATGCCATTCTATAATTATGCATCTTGAATAGGGCTCCCGGGTTTATGGTATTTATTTAGTTACATTTAATTCTGTATTAATCCATATTTATTTTTTAGCAATCTTACCTGTATTTTTTCACTTTCATTTTGTGAACAAATTATGTTATAAAATTGTACATTTCCACATTTATTTAACTGATAAACGTGCACTCATACTCTAATAATTGTTGTTTATTAGCAAATTAAGCAGGCAAATATAGCATACCACACACCCACATACTAGAAATGTATGTTAACATAGGCCGATATTTAAAGAAATTCCATCCTGCTTTTGAATTCCCCATTCTATCTAGTTGCTCAGTTGTTGACCTGGAATTCATGACAGCACGGAGAGTAACTTAAAAGATGCTCGATTTTAAGTATTTTTCTGCTTTTAAAGATAAAAGCAGACAGATCTATTTGTAAAAATGGAAAACACGGGAGCTTTAATCATAAACAGTCGTGAGATTTGGGGGGGTAAGTTTCCACTGCGTACATCACAAAAGAGATCCCTTGGCATGAAGGGGATTGAGTTTACTCTTTCACAGTGGTAGTACTCACCCCACACCTCCACCCTGCAATTATGCCCTGCACCCCGGGCCTGATAACTTACTTAACCCGAAGCGTCCCAGCGCATAATTAAGACGACTACTGGAGCCACTCTGTCTAGAGACACCATAAAACCCCCTGAAAAGACCATCCAAAACATACCCCTTTTTAGGTTCCCTTTTGGTTTACTACAGTCCAGGAATTTTCCTTCACTACATCTTCCTTCTGATCCCCTTAATCATGACATAGGCTTTGGCACTCTTTGCTCAGTCCGCATTCTCCCTCCGGGCTACAGATACAGCCCCTTTCCAAATATGGAAATCAATGTATGCCTACTCTCAACCTTCCACTTAGAGGTCCAAAGAACACTGTACCAGCTCTCTACACTGCTGCACATGCACAGTGCAAATGCTGCCCTCCCCAAATATTTTGTTATCTAGTCGCTATGTCCCAGTTGGGTGTTCCATAGATAAGAAGCTGCAAGGAGTATATTTTCCCCATACAATAAATTGGACACCATACCAGTACCCCTTCCATACACCCGACACCAGTGGATTTCAATTTTTCATATGCCCCTTCCACTTTGAGCAAATTGGCGAGGTGGAAGGGTGCCCTCATGTTACATAACTTGGTAACATTAATGGTGGACATTAAACACGACTAGTAGAGAGCTTTAGAATTTATGGGTTATTTGTTCATGGCTAAATTCAGAGGGCAGTTTAAATATGCACGCAGCACTGCTTTCCACATATTAGATGTAAAGTGCGACAAATAATACAGTGTAGACAGCAGTCCCTCAAGCTCCCTTGTATCCCGGAAGTCAACCTCAACATTGTTAGCAAGCAGATTGGGCCAATTGGCTTCAATGGAGCCATTCTGCCCCTCCGTGTGCACATACTCCATGTCTTCTTGTCTCCAGCAAAATGTGCAGGTGGCAGGGTGAGGGCCTAGGCTAGTACATTGGTTCTCTGTCATCATCAGATCTTCTGTCACTCCTCCTGAGCAAGCCGTCTAGCTATGTATCTGTCTGCTGGCCCGAGAGAGTCCCTCAGCCTGCACCCAGTCATCTTCAGCTCGCCATCATAGACCGTCTTGAAGGTACTGTCTGATCTGGCTCTCTCATTACCTCAGCCACACCTAAAGAATCCGGCCTATACCTGTGCCAGCCATGAGTTAGTCCTGAGACACCTCCAGCCAAACCGCAGACAATCCTAGAATGGCATCTGCCTTTTGACAGCTAACCTCATCCAGCCCTCTAACCACCATAAGTCTCTTGCTGCTTGCCCTCAGAAGACCTTAAGGAGCCCTAACCTAACAGTGATACTAACCTAACCCTGAGAAGCTTTGAGCTTCACATTCTCTTAGCAGGCCCTTATAGACCACCCATTCTGTTGCATCCACACTCACCGCAGTGAGGATATTTGCATGTCCATAAGAGCATCTGAAACTTGAGCGGCAGTACATAGGCCAGACTTCTGCATGTAGTATGTATTTCAAACAAGCCTACAAAAGAGAGAACGTGAAGAGAAGGTGCATTGAGAGGATGTGGCCTAACGGCTAGAGCGCTCGATCTGGAAGCTGGGGAACCCGGTTCGAGTCTCGGTGTCAGCTCAACATCCTGTGATTCTGTGCAAATCACGTAATCTCCCCTATCTAACAAAATGAATGTGACCTTGTGTAATGTAACTGGTGCTCATGTAAGTGCTCTTACTCTTTGGGTCGCACTATACAAAAAATACACGGATCTATAAAACTATACACGGCTAAACACTTATGCGGTCCCAAAGGCGAGACCTATTGGCTATGCCAATGCTTGTTTTATTTTGCATTACCTCATTTTCACAAATAGCGAGATCACTGTAACTCTAGTCGAACCCAGACCAACAGAAACATGTATGCAGATTTTAATCCAAGCAAGATTACATTTTGCTGCGCTTTTCTACGCAAAATGGCAATGCGCAGGAAAATAAAACTGTTAAATATATCCTAGGCAGAATGCTAGGGTTAAATAACATGTGACAAACGGTCGCAAATGTCACATTTTTCTAGCAAAATGGCACAGCTAAAAACTTCGCAAATCTTTCCACAGATACTGAAAGGAAGCAAAAACACACACATACTGGTCTAAAGCAGACATTCAATAATTATGCCCTTTTTTTACAAAACGTTCTCTATCTGCTATACACAATACACAGATCAAGGGAGCCTGGGGAAGTCTTCGTCTTAACAAATGTATTTATTTGAACAGTACCGCATTGTAGTCCAATGGCCACTAATGAACGCATAGGGATTGTTAGCAAAAGCAGATTAATAGAATTCTACATTTTCACTGTTATAAAATGCATTCACAGGAAGTTCTTTTTTCTGAGTTGCTAATACCTTCCAAAAGAGATGCTTACCTAGCAAATACTGTCCCGCTGCCTCCTGGGAAGGTGTAAGGATGCTGCTTGCGGAAGACGTGGCCGACCCTGCTGCACGGGATGATTTCGAGGCTTCCGCCACATTGCCATACACGGAATGAAATTTCTGTAAGGAAACCAAATGCATGAGTGAGTATGAGAACTGCGTTGCTAAACTAAACTCGGTGTAGCAAGCTCAATTCTGGCTCATATGAAGAGCTCTAAATCTCACATTCCGATGAGTGAAAGTATAGTAAGGGAAGTCTTTCTGTGGGGGAATAAAAGGGCAGTG
Organism: Calotriton arnoldi; assembly: GCA_963921515.1. Taxonomy (NCBI): domain Eukaryota; kingdom Metazoa; phylum Chordata; class Amphibia; order Caudata; family Salamandridae; genus Calotriton; species Calotriton arnoldi. The sequence goes on along the minus strand of CAWUFW010000420.1, from coordinate 3,768,636 downwards.
CTGTTATAAAAAACCTCTAAGTATATATTCTCTTTTCCATGCTCAGCCTGTCCAAGTCACATCATTATAAGTCCTAGACAGGATACAGTCCCTGCTGCCCTCCTGTAGGAAAACCAAATATCATTCCACACAAATCACTAAAACACATGGGACGAAAACACAAGAACACCTATTTTCCTTTGGTCGGAAACGTTTAATTTTTTAGTTAAGTGTCTTATATTATGGAAGAGCTTCAAGGGTTTTAACACTTCAGCCCTGCAAGTAGTTGGTGATCCCTTTATCAGCAATTTGTTAAAGAGTAGAAGTCTGCCTTCATAAAATACAAGTGTACCACACATCAGATTAAACACAAAAAACATGTAGCCATTCAAGCATATCATATTACTGCAGAGGAAAAGATATGCAATTAATCATTTTAGGAAAATAAATGCAATCAGAATAAGCTGTTCACACAAAATGACAGTCAAAAGGCTTCATCGGTTAGCAACCAATAGCTAAATCCCTGCGACTCGGATACAGTCCTCCAAATATGGGGAAAACAAAGCCCCTGGCAGGTGAAGGAAACTTCTAGTATTAGTCAGAGGTATTGGTAGTGCCATTTCGAATTTGAAGGCTTATCCTACGTTGCTCTGAATAGTCAATTGTGGAATGTTATGTTTCAGAGAGTTGGGTTGTAACAACCCTTACCAGAGGACCACGGGGCAAGCAAGAACTACTAGGACCAACTGTGGTAGTTGAGGCATTTTACTTTTGATGTCCCGAGGCTAGGCATACTATGGGCTCTGAGCAACTGGGCCACGTACCCCTTCAGCACTTGACTCTCAATGGTAATGCGAGTCATGCAGTCCAAGACTTCTGAGGGAGGATGTAGGTGTCGGGTGAACACAGGCTCATAACTCAAAATACCCCGGCAACCCTCCACAAATGATTGTCCAGTCAAATACTTGCTTTTATGTAAAAAGGAGTATTTATCTACAAACACAAAGTACAATATGGCACACCACAAATAATACACACAGCCTTAGGCACACTAGTGTTACCATGGTCAGCTCTCGACTCACACTTCTCGATCTAAGGACCTATTCCCCATTTACATGAGGCGACATCCCCCCACTAATGAGTTCAAGTCTTAGTCCTCATTAGAAGTGACCAAAATAGACCTGAATGACGGCGGCAAACTGTCATTGTTCCCACAACTCTGGTCATCTTAACCACCCTCTGTTTTGCTTTCTTAGCAGAGTGACCTCTAAAGAGTACAACCAAGGTCGTCTCTGCATTTTACAACTTTACACGATAGCAGTGGTTAGGTTAAATGCACATCCTAGACATATAGCGATACAAAAGGCTGATTTGCATATGACCATGTCTGAACTGGGGTGGTGGAGTGAGCTAAAGAATGATGATGGATTAAACCCAGATCAGTTGACTGGGGGTGAGTGTTTGATTGGCTCAAACGTTCCGTCCATCATCCCCTTTTGTATCGCTTTGGTCGCCCTAAGTTGGCGGGGGTATGCCCAGACGTGGGTCCCTTGCTCACTTTGCCACTAGATTCAAGCAAGCCTGGCTGATGACGGCTGGAATGCCAGAAACCGGTCCTAGGATGCTTGTTTCCGGTCCAGGGAAGACATGGCTTGGCAGTTCGGGCTGGACTGTTCCCATGAGGCACAGGGTCAGACTGATTTGCATATGGCCATGTCTGAACTGGGGTGGTGGAGTGAGCTAAAGAATGATGATGGATTAAACCCAGATCAGTTGACTGGGGGTGAGTGTTTGATTGGCTCAAACGTTCCGTCCATCATCCCCTTTTGTATCGCTTTGGTCGCCCTAAGTTGGCGGGGGTATGCCCAGACGTGGGTCCCTTGCTCACTTTGCCACTGGATTCAAGCAAGCCTGGCTGATGACGGCTGGAATGCCAGAAACCGGTCCTAGGATGCTTGTTTCCGGTCCAGGGAAGACATGGCTTGGCAGTTCGGGCTGGACTGTTCCCATGAGGCACAGGGTCAGACTGATTTGCATATGGCCATGTCTGAACTGGGGTGGTGGAGTGAGCTAAAGAATGATGATGGATTAAACCCAGATCAGTTGACTGGGGGTGAGTGTTTGATTGGCTCAAACGTTCCGTCCATCATCCCCTTTTGTATCGCTTTGGTCGCCCTAAGTTGGCGGGGGTATGCCCAGACGTGGGTCCCTTGCTCACTTTGCCACTGGATTCAAGCAAGCCTGGCTGATGACGGCTGGAATGCCAGAAACCGGTCCTAGGATGCTTGTTTCCGGTCCAGGGAAGACATGGCTTGGCAGTTCGGGCTGGACTGTTCCCATGAGGCACAGGGTCAGACTGATTTGCATATGGCCATGTCTGAACTGGGGTGGTGGAGTGAGCTAAAGAATGATGATGGATTAAACCCAGATCAGTTGACTGGGGGTGAGTGTTTGATTGGCTCAAACGTTCCGTCCATCATCCCCTTTTGTATCGCTTTGGTCGCCCTAAGTTGGCGGGGGTATGCCCAGACGTGGGTCCCTTGCTCACTTTGCCACTGGATTCAAGCAAGCCTGGCTGATGACGGCTGGAATGCCAGAAACCGGTCCTAGGATGCTTGTTTCCGGTCCAGGGAAGACATGGCTTGGCAGTTCGGGCTGGACTGTTCCCATGAGGCACAGGGTCAGACTGATTTGCATATGGCCATGTCTGAACTGGGGTGGTGGAGTGAGCTAAAGAATGATGATGGATTAAACCCAGATCAGTTGACTGGGGGTGAGTGTTTGATTGGCTCAAACGTTCCGTCCATCATCCCCTTTTGTATCATCCTAGACATATAGGCTGAGTACAACCGTACAAGATGTACTCAGTAGCTCAATTTGTATGGTAAAGGATGCTACAAAAAAAGCACTATTGTTACCAACTAGATGCACAGAGAGAGTAAAAAAACACATTCAATTGAGACTTATGAAGGACTCCGAGCACACCTCCAAGTGAAGTCCAAGGATAAAGTACCAAAATTATGAATATATTGAGTTAGAAAGCATATGTAATATGTAACCTTAGTGCACAGGCTTAGTAAATTCATGTACACAGGATGTAAGAATATAATCAGAACCAACAGTAGGATAACAGTCAGAAAATCGTTGTTGAGTTGGTCAGAAGCTTAAGTTTATGAAGATGTAAAGTTAAACACTTCTTGTGCATTGATAACAACAGCCAACATGCATTTCGTAGAAGACGACTTTTTCCAAGGCTGTAAAGTGTACATAAATGAGGATACAAAGCACCATAATAATAGCATCATAATATAAACTGATGACACATAAGTGGTACTCACTAAAGAGTACAGAGCAAAGGGAGACAAAATATGGAGGGTCACGTAATGTTCACCTGTGAAGACCACTGTGTAGAGAAGAACCACCAGGGAAAATAGATACAGTAAGAGAGAGACTGCTCGCTCAAGAAAACAAGTCCCGTAGTTCATTAGTAATGGAAGCTATCACCAATGCAAGGAAGTGTGCGCCCAAGAGAAGTTCCACAAAATATATCATATATTTAAACACCACTAGTAAACGTGTGAAAAGTAAACATCATTTCAGATGGTACCTTGATTGAGCTTTCTTAATATATCATATATTTAAACACCACTAGTAAAAGTGTGAAAAGTAAACATCATTTCAGATGGTACCTTGATTGAGCTTTCTTAGAAGTAGAAGGCAAACAGCACCTTAGCATCAAAGACACTGCTGTTACTTTGGCCTAACGTAGCATAGCCTCCAACCTCATGTTGTGGAGTCAATAATTGACTATCGCCTAACTCCTGTCAATCACCAAGTGTGCATAGAGAGCCCATGAACAGTTCAGCCTAAAAGTGAGGACCCTGAAGTGAGGTCATGTAGCAGTAATACACACACTCAGCTGCCCCAGACCATCGTGGCTGGGAGAGCTTGATTGTGTTGCTATTCAAGACATTCCCTACACGGTGCTACTTTTCCATATTTTGTAATAGCAATGATAATAACACTATGAGAGCTGGGTCACTGTGATACAGATTTTACACAACTTTCACCAATAAAAACAATTTTTTTAAATCTTCACAAGCTTGATAATTGAGACTGTGAGGCAAAGAGATCCACTAACAAGACAGAGGTACATGTTTCACCTTGATTTGAGTGGTATAACGTTCTTACAAATATCTTGGACAGTGTAATAAGTTAAGAAGAACCATGACACTTAGTACTTTGACACTTTATTTCTCCAGACTTAAGGGCTAGTTTTAAAGACAAATCTCACGTTAACATCTTCCTGAAAAATAGAATTCCTCTAGAAAGTGTTACAAGCCCTTCCTTTCCCCTCTCAATAACGAAGGGGGCATGCTCAGAAGAGGGGTGTTTTTTGTGAGCTTCTGGTTTGGAGAGCATATGCTTACAGTAAACTAAATGATTCATCAAATGGCTCTTGCTACCTTGTGAGCATTAATCATGCCTAACCATTTATTTGATGTGTAGCAAAGGAAAGGTGTTTTGGAAATGCACTTATTCCAGGGTTACTGGCCTTTCCCAGAGTTACCAGAACATGAATATATCTGGAATGGTTGGCTAATTTATGGAAACTGGAGCGCCTAAAGCACTACATTGCTATACTAATGGCCAAAAGTACGAATGTGAATTTAAATGTTTTAATGCAAAATATATTAGGTCTGGGCATAAAATGTTGCCCTGCTCATGGAGTTTTCCCCACTCCATGCTCAGCACGGAGTTTCGAATAACTCCACCGTAGCGGAGTTTTTCCTCTCTCGCGGCTCGCTAACTCTAAATTGGCGAGCGTGTGTGAGGAAAATTGTACGCTAGTCTACCTCCCAGAGAGATTTCTCAACACGGGTGGTCGTGGCAGGTCACTATCGCTCGCATTGAGAAACCTGTCGCTCGCATTGAGGAAGCTGCCACTCAAGTAGAACATCTACTCGAGCGGCAGAAAGAAGCTGCACCATCTTGCGCTGGGCATGGTGACGTTCGCGCGGATTTTACAGCGAAGGACAAACTTCCTGTGCTAATAATCAGCGCGACTTACCTCTCTCCGCAGCTTGCGGAACTCCTCGGAGTGCGGCAGCGTTTTTTGGGGCACTTTGTGGAGTTTTGTGTAGCAGAACTCAGCCCAGGCATAAAATACATGAAGCAGATTTGACAGATGAGCTACTAAGGTAGACGTATTTGGAAGCCCAGTGATCTTACACTGGCTCTAAAGTTACAAAAGGTATATAGAATGGTTTTGGGAATAGAAGTGATAACAATCTTGTTGAGTAAAGCACCTTTTACAGATGTGATTTTGTAAGCTGTCATCAATCAGACCGTGACAGTAAAAGTCAGCGACTAGTATGATCAGAAAATCGGGCCCATTGATAACAGAGGTAAAAATGCCATGATATTATGTTATTTCATGCTAGGCAGATCTCAGGTAATGGATGGGACAGAGAGATGAGTTGATACCAGTGGTTGTGTTAAATGTCTAAAACTCCCTTGACTCGGTCGTAAAGAAATTAGCGTGAACCATTTAAAGCTAGGGATCCGGCACCTGCAAACACTGCAGAGTTGTTTTCTCTTACTACTCATACTAGATTTGCCTTCGGTGCTCGGCACACAGTGTCAACTTCCAACCAAAAGGGAGGCGCTTGTTAATATATTAAGCTGTAAGTAGGCAGTCAGCTGCATCCATCATATTCCGACAAGTGTGCTTATTAAAATGTTTAAAAAGCAATGTAACTATACTTAATGCACAGTATACCTACCTAAATTCTCACCTCCCCACACATCCATCATCATGTCATATTTTCCCAGTTCTTCAAAATACGCTTGGTCCATCACAAACAGGCCGCCTGCTATCATTGGGGTTCTGGGAAGACAAGAACAGCAGATTGATCAAACAGAAATAATACAAAAGAAAAACAAATTAATTAAACCGGTCATAATTAACTGTTGCTTGATTTTCCACAGTAGGTATCCCGGCAAACTAGCTTATTGGGCCTGTGTGGAGGACCTTACAGCACCACATTCACAGAAACAAAACTTTTAACAATTATTAGCAACGTTTTGTGTCCATTTAATCTGAGGTTATAGCCTAACTCCTTTAAAATATATGTTATGATAACAATATAGATACAGCCAAATTACAACACTGAATTTCATCAAGTTGGCACTTCATAATATTTGGTTCAAGATTCATTCTAAATGGAAGTCGTTCCCTTTTTGTGGCCTCTACCTTCCAGTCCACCTCCGAGATCTCTTAAGTTAAAGTGAGGAGGTTAGCTACCCTTCCCCTCAAATGCCCTCTCTGTTAAATGTATCCCAGAGGCAACAAAAAAAAAAAATGAAGACTCCGATTGGAAAACCTCCATTTGAAATAATCAAACTCAAGAGAATTGTGAAAGGGCACTTGCAAACAAGCAGTGAAGCTGGTTCAATCAGCCAAGGGGCACAGGTTGACTTTTAGAGAAGTGCAGCAAACGTGTAGGTGTGTCCAGATCTGAACCAATCTGAAAATTTCCATCTGGAATTAGCACAGTTCTTCCAATTAACCTGAAATGTGAGGGTATTAAAAATACTGTCCAACTATAAACACACACTTATGCCAACATTTTTACAGCTCTAGCCAGGTTTTCGGTTAGGGTGGGGGAAAGTCATTGGAATGTTAATCAATTCCCTCAACTTTGAACCTTTGTAGGCCCAGACAGACTGCCCACTCTGCTACTTTGGCATTTCTCACGTTTACTGCAGACTCTAAAACTGCTTTAAGAGCATAACATGCCCCAACCAGGCTCCCATGCGTGATTTTACTTAGGGCCGCTTGTAAAGTGGGGCTGGTATGAACATTTTTGCAAGAGTGGAGTTGAGGTTCCAATCTGTACTTCTAGTGAGAGTTTCCAATACTCAGGATGGTCTGCCATCAGACTCATGAAATGCATTGAAAAGTATTTTTCCCACCTATTAACTAATTTTACAAATGTGAAAAACTTTCCTCTGCAATGTAATTGCCCTGTAAGCCCATAGAAACCTGCAGTTTTTTGTGTTGACGGATCTGTTTGTAGACGGCAAAGCATGTTATGTACATCAGCATTTATAATTAGGAAGACCAATGTTGAGCTGAACCCTACCAGGCCGGAGGAAGGCTCAACTAAGCACGTTCAAACTTGTGATAGGATGTCTGACAGTAGAGTTTCAAGCTGCAACACAGGACATCATCAGACACGGCTCCTATACAATGAAGTGGTATTGGACACCAGGATAAGTGTGAGGCTATATTCATTACAGGGACACACACGGCTGAGGATTCAAACTCCATTACCACAGAATTCGTGAAACGATCGCCTTTGTGCCATCAGGTTGTCATTGGGTCCTTCGGTTTGGTGCAGACACTTACCAACAGCATAGCTCTGTCGCCTTATGGCAGGTGAACCCTTCACTGGATAGTATAGGGACAAATGATGGCCTACCTTATTCAATATACTCCGACTATCAAAAGGTGCCTCTCAGTGAAGTATACCATGGAGCCTATGCAGGATCACACTATACTAGGTGCCCAGACTTACTGTGTCCTGACTCTGCTGAGGCCAGGGACTGCAAACTGACAACACACCTCGGCTTTTTACAAGAAAGGGACTGATCTAACATAATGCCATGGACGGTTACCTCTTTCAAACTCTAAAAGGCTCATGGGGAGAGATAATTGCAATCCATACAGCATATCAAAGCCCTTACCTAGAGGGTCAGAATTATTACTCCCCTCATGATGGCGTGTGGAGTTAAAAAGGGGCAAGTAATACACTTTTGAAACCGAATGCAGGTGGAGCATAAAGGGGGCCATTGGAAAATCTATTACACTTTGAACATTTTACAATTGGAATATCAGTCAATGTGCAGTAATGAAAACCATCCATTTCAAAAGAATAGATAATGAACGAACCACAACAGCTGTAACAGTAAGCAAGAAAACACAGTGTGTGGCAAGTGCTTTTTTGCTGGAGGTGAAAGAGGTGAACATGGTGAGAAAGCAGAGCAGCTGCGATATGATTCTACTTGTGCTGAAAGGGCAGCTTCATAACACTCTTGCTTTTATTTTACGTTTTTCGTCTGATTGGAGGTTGCCCTTATCGAACACATCAAATAGAAGTATTCCAGGCAGAGTACTTTCAGTAAAAACATGATCCAATCGGGCAAATGAGATGGACATTTAGCTCAGAAAAAAGGCTGAGGGGTGAGACGTAAAATGAGTTACTTCATAATCATAACATGGTAACGCATTTAAAATCTTTATAAAAACAAGCATGCTTGTTATTAGGTAAGTGAACAACTTCTCAATACCAGTTGCCAATTTTAGCTTGTAGTATCTAAATGCTGGTGTCTAGTGTCTGAATGAGCACGAGGGGGCACTCACACAATTCAAACATAAGCAATCTGCCCAACCGACGAAAGAAATAGTAATTCCAGAGATGACGTCTATCGAAAGACACGTGTGTAAGTCTCAGCAAATGGAAACGTGGAACAAAGTGATGCGGGTACATATTTTAATTTCTGATAGGTTTTGGTAGTCAGCAGCATTCCTACGGAATGTAAGAGGTCACACATTAACGGAGAGAGGAAGGTGATGGTGTATAAAGGTATATGTAGATTTCTTTGTTTTTCAAATGTCATACAATACAGTAACAAAATACAGTACACTCGTAGTCAGTGCTTCGAACCTTCAGGACGAATCGTATACGAGGAAAGTTCATTACTAGCATCACTAGCAATTTTCAGGTAAATGTTGCTTTAATACAGAAGCAAAAGATATGCCGGGCTATACCAACACTCCATCATAGCCCACTTGGTGGCAGAAGAATGACATTCTTCCTGATGCCAAATCTCTTCCTGTTTATTTTGCCTCATGGGGCTTCCAGAATCACATACTCGCATTTTACAGTTTGCAAACTGTAGGAAGGTGGAGTATTATGTAGTGATGCTGGTTAGGCTTCACCATGCAATACTATTACCCAAAAGAAGGTCCTTGTATTCACACTAATACATCTTTAGCTCAGTCCTGGTATTGTGGCAAAGAGCTGCAAGGCTTTACTAGAGGAACAAGTGTTAAGCATTTCAGAGTACCAACATGGATGTTAAGTAATTGACATGATATAAAAGAAATCCAACACCAATTTATAAAAATAAAGCAGATTTTGATCTTAATTTAGACACCAAAACGAACGGAATAGCATACAGATAACCGGAGTTATAGATTTCTGAAGAAATATAAAATCAGTGCAAAATAATACAGTGAAACTTCATCATTGTGTTAAATGGAAAAAACCACTGGGGAAAACTGGTCACTTGCAGGTCGAGTTGTGCGGAACCCTTGCAGGATAAAAGTGATGCAGGCCCCAGGACCAAGCCACGACAGTCAGTTCAATTTTACCTTACCTGTGGAGCCTAGGTGCAGAGTTGTCCTGGTTGTCCCTGGTGCTTAACGAGAGCCACGGGAGAGCTGCTTTTATTGCTGAAATGGTGCAGCAAGGGAAAAAGATGCAAAAACACAATGGGGTCACTGCTGAGCATCAGATGGAGCTCCCTCTAGGTACAGCGTCGAGTGTAGGGGTTGATTGCAGGACTGGCAGCCCACAAGCTTTGGCAGCGTTAAGTGGAGCAGAAACTTACTTCAACGTCCAGTGGTCCCGGGGAACGTGGTAGCTGCCTGTGACTTCAGGGGAGGCAGGACTACAGTTCCCATGATGCACTAGACGATGTGGATTTGGGCGATCCCTCAGAAGATCCGATGGCCAGCAATTCTTCAGATCCGGAGCATTATTTTACCTGCAGTTTGCAGGGGACTAGTGCCACTAGTTCAGGGGAGCCTGAGGGTGCTTCAGGCTTCCACAGGGGTCTCTCTGTCTGCGGAAACCGAGAGATAGCCTAGGACGAGCCTCGATCAGGCAGCAGGAGCATTGCCACAGGTGCAGAGTATCCCTCTTTTGCTTTGTGCAAGTCCTGTTGTCACAGACACGGGTCTCTTCTTCTGTCCTCTTTGATGCAGGATGTTCAGAATTGAGGTTCTAGTTTTAGGGGTAGCCCTTACATCCTTGATTTAGAGGCGTTAGGGGCGTGGGTGCAAGTAGCCAATGGGCTGCTTGCCCCAGCTGCTAATCCACCCCTGAGGTGACCACATCTGGGGGTGTAGGTAACCTTTTCTACCCCGAACCCTCTATTCTGCCACTTCTAAAAATGGCAGAGCCCTTCTTTCAGTGTGCAGACCGGGATGCCCACCCTGGAAGTGTGGCTAGCCTTCTGGGGTGCACACTTCCTTGACTATCAAATTTACCGCCTGCCCGGGTGCATATGTGCCTGGGGCAGAAGAAGGGCTGTTTCCTCCTCTGGGAGTCTGCCCTGATACAAATCAGAGGCGGTGCAGCATTTGAAGCTCACCGCCTTGATGTGCAACTTCACTAGCCTTCCTGGGAGGGAGGTGTGAACTCCTTCCTGCCCAGATCTTTGTTCCGGACTCTTGGGAGTGATCACACTGCCTGGTAGGAGATCATAATACTGTCTTGGCGGCAGCAAGCATGGGCTACAAGCTAGAGAACAGAGAAGCAAGGGCAAACAGGTAGGCAATCTCTAAGGTAGCCACCTGGGTGCATGCCACATCGCACTCTACACAAGATTTGTATCGGGGGTGAGAAGGCACGTTGTTTGATACCAAACATGACATATGTAGGCGGTACCATAATGGAGCTACTAACCTCGAGTTTGGTTGGGTTCCCGCACATGTTATCCTATTGACTGTCTGTCACTTACAGTGTCCTTTAATGGTAAAGGGCACTATAGGGACATATAAGCTTACGTGTCCACACCTATAATATACTGCACCCTGCCCTCCTGGGCTATAGGAGGCCTTCCTTAGGGGCGACTGACATATATTAAAGGAAGTGCATTGACTCTGCCACACATGGTGAGGGCAGAGTTAAGTTCGAGCAGTTTGCACTGCTCCTGCAGTCTACATGACAAGCTTGCTGTCAGTATGTCTACCCGGGTCACTCAGGGTGGCACAAAATGGGCTGACCTCTTTACACCCATGCCCTGGGTACCCCTGGTATCATATACTGGGGACTTATAAGGGGGGGGGGTACAATTCTTGTCAATTGGGGATGCCAATTTACACACAACAGTTTTATGGTGAGAGCAGTGACACTGGGGGTCGGGGGGGAGAAAGAGAGAAAGTGAGAGAGCGAGAGAGAAAGTGAGAGAGAGAGCGAGAGAGAGAGGGGACCATACAAAAAGGGAACTTTATTACACATACTTTTTCTTTTTAGGTAGAGACTGCGAAAACCATGCGCTACACGCACTCTTGCTTGCAAGAGGTTATTGTTTAAAATAAAGGGCTAGGCCTGCCCATTGCCTACCATTTGTTGGCTTCAGTGTCACTCTTCCTTGCTGCCTCCTAATTGGCCAGTGCAGGCCAAGCGTCACTTCCATTCCTTTGTGTGGAGCATGGACCAAGCACAAATTGATTTAATTTAATCAGTACCCGACCGCTGCTCGCTTGTGACTGAGGTACTATTTCTTCTTTTCCCTCTCACCCATCCCTTCTCTGTGTTGCTGCCCAAGTCTAGTACTCCCTACTCCCCACACCCCCCCACACTTCTCTTGTGTTGCTTCCACCCAATGTTTTTTTTTTTTTTTTTTTTATCATATTGCATGGCAGTACAGGCAGCTGTGCAAAATGGCTTTTAAAAAGTGCTATGACGCAGTCAACGTTGGCTGCGTCATAGTGCTTTTGTTTTTTCCTTTTAATACAAGGTGTCTATTCAGAGATATTCAAAATTAACAAAAATGAGGGTACTGTTCCTCAAAGTAGAGACAAGAAAACCAGTTTGTGGTCAAAAGACCAAGAGGCAACCCCTAAGTCTTGTTGCTCTCACACACCTCTGGAGATGTCATGCTTCACCCCTCACACACCCCTGGAGATGTCATGCTTCATCATTGGGCGTTTTGCTCCTCGTCGGGCCAGCACTACAAACCCCTATGGGTCTCCCGAAGGGTCACTTTAGTGGAGATCTTTTTATGGTTCAATGCCATATGGTGATGGGTGTTAAGTGTGAGGGGATCTCAGGAGTGTAGGGTGACCGTGAGTGTGAAAATGAGTGAACTAAAATGGTCTAGGAGATACCGTATTTTTACTGTCACGATTCTCCTGATAGAGTAAAATACCGCAACAAGTAAAGGCTACACTAGGGATATAAGGTAGCTCAGTAGGTGTACATTTTTTTTTATATAGCTTGGGCAATTGATCGGCTGCATTGTCACTCTCATTTGCTTCTTTCATATTCCTCAGCTTCTGTAGGCTTTCATCCTCTTTGTGCATTTGTCCCACCCCTGGAGCATGGATGCATTACTTGTGTCCTTCCACTACTGGTTACTCTGGGGCTGTCACAATGACTGGCCCTTCACCTATCTAAGGGTGTCCATGCTGAATGCCTTTGTGCCTCCTTTAATGAGCCTGTCATGCAGTGAGGCATAATAAGACGCTGTGAGAAAAGTTACTGATGTGGGCTGCTGAGCATACAGATTTAAATGTTGCTGCTGCGCAAATGCTTTAGGAAACAGCAAAACAGTACTTTGCCTTCCAATGTGCTCCTCGGATACCACAGAGCAATTATCTTCCCCAGGTAAGCAGACTTCAAAGTCCTATTTCGGTATAAACTATTGCATCTTTCTTACAGGCATATTGAGGGTTTTCTAAATAGATCACAAATTCTCTGAACTAGGTCACAAATTCTCTGAAAAAATAAATCATAAATTCTTTGAATTTCATTACGCTTTCAGCTGGAAGCCACTGCAGTCATTTTAAATTAGGTGACATGTGATCAAATCTGGTCTTTGTAACCACACTTGTTGCATGGCTTTGAATACTTTTGGTGCCCCTCATAAATATGCTACAAATAATTGTCAACAATTGATGAGGGACAATCGCCCTTGTAATAGTAACCAAATCCTGTTCTTGCAGATATGGATGATGTTCAGCAAGAGAATCCTACTAAAGGAACTGCCAGCTGATTACGCTATTCTTCCATAATTAACTGCTGATCGAACAGAAGGCCAAGAGCTTTCACTTTATTGAACAGCGTTACAGATTGCTCTTCAATGCACAGTTGATACCAGGTGTTATGTTATAGACACTTGATAAACCACTAAAATGGCTTACTCTATACGGAATATCCTGCGCTAAGGCCATGTAAATAGGAGGCAGATGCAACAAAACCTCAAAGAGAGACAAGATTAAAAAGCCAGGTTTTAAAAAGCTTTTAAAAGTCGCAAAAGTATGACATGAACAAATATGAACAGGTAACTTGTTCCAGAAATATGGGGTAAGATACGAAAAGGAGCGTCCTCCATTTCCAGAAGTTTGAATGCAACATGGGGCAACCAGTGCAATATCAGATGATCTCAAAGCCCTTGTGGAGTAGTGAAAGACAATTCGGGAACTAAGGTACATTGGGCCAGCACCATACAGGGTCTTATAAGTAAGACAAAGAAACTTAACAATGCACCTTTTCCTAACCAGGAGTCAGTGCAAGGATCTCTGCACCCGTCAGTGACTGCTTGGAATGTAGAAACTAATCAACATTTTATAGGTTTTGCCACTTATTTGTAGCCTCAGGATAAGCATTGGTTATTCCATCATTACTGTCGAAGGTGTCAGCTATAAAAGTAAAGAGCTGGATGTCACTTGCGTAAGCATGACGCCCTACTCCGTTCTCTTTCACCAAGTCATAAAGGGGTTTCATACAAATATGTTAAAGAACAATAGCACTAGTGGAAACTACTCTGAGACACCACAGATGAGTCTTATATGAGCTGCCATAATTCCAACAAATTGGATCCAAGATGTAGTAATTGCTAGAAATGATGGATATACCTGCAACCTGCTGCAATCTGCCCCAGGTCAGAACAGATCACATCAAACACAGTGGATAGGTCCGGTAGTACCACCAATGCCAATGAAACGTGATCCACTGTCCTTAATAGCTGCTCTATGCCTGCTCTCAGCAGGGAGCAGACTGAGCGGCTATGAAGAACAGCGGATCAAGTTTTAGATTTCAAGAACCAAGAATGCACATTCCTAGAACTGGAAAAGCAATAAAGTACCAACTTTCTCAATGATCTTTAATTTAACAAAAATGGATCCCCACGTATAGGACAATAACTGGCAGAGTCTGCAGCGGTTGAGTGGTGACTTCTGTTATGTTATGGATATTTGTAGAGCGCATGGCTACCCGAAGGCGTCCCAGCGCTAGCTGAGAGAGAGGCAGGTCACAACAGCTTAGTAGGAGGGGTTTTGAAAAAACCAAGTTTTCAGAAGTTTACGGAAGGGAAGGAGATTTGGTTCCGATCGTAGGTGGGGAGGGAGCGTGTTCCAGAGCTTGGCAGAAGTAAAGCAGAAGGAACGACCACCACTTCTCATCCTGTTGATTAAATGTATCGCCACATCTGCCTTAAGCAATCGGGAAGCGTGTTATCAGTAACAGCTGCACTGACTAATTTACAATGGTGATGAAAGTGTTATACAGTATTTGAACTACAGTGTAGAGCAGGTACCTCCAGTTCACACTGTCATGTTCAAGTCCTACATTCCTTCATGATGAGACTATTTCGGCTGGAGTAGAGGGATTCAGAAATAATTTTTGTATGGATATGCTTAAGGTTTGCTGGACCTCTGTGAGCTAGCTATTTGGCCAATGAACAAGGCAAGTGTCTATCTATATTGACTGGATGTCTCAAAGTACTTATTTTAGTTCCAAAATTATTTTGTATGATATTGGGTGCATCTCCAGCATAATTAAATGTACTGACATTTGAGGCTCTTGAAGGCATCCATTATTCAAGTGAATGCCTACAATAGCAGGTCTTCTTTACGGTTTAAGGTCTCATCTGTAATTACAACTGACAAGATGGTAGCTACCTTTTTGGGCTGATACTTTGATTTCTGCCATCTCACCATGGCCAAATGCAGCTAAAATTTGATTCTGAAGCTCTTGCACTACAGGCTTTAACAGACGGCTTTAACTTATACAGTTTGATTCGCTTCTCCACTGAGTTCCGCAGGTCAAAATTGATATGCTCTTGAGTGCTGGCTCAACATTTTCATTTTTTAAAAACTTTGAGGTTATGTTTGCTGATTACACTCGACAGGTTACTGGTCTTGGGGTTTTCTGCCTCACATTCAATTAGATTATTAATGAAAGCGTGTCTGACCAGAGTACTGGCAGAAGTATTCTCTCTTAAACCTCTAAAGAACAGGATGTTAGTGCCCCTTACCATTAGCAGCGGGTATTAATACACAGTTTCAGTCATAGATTTTAAGTGACTCCGATAGGGCACAAATTGAAACTTTAGTCTCAGAACTGACCACCCCTTCCGCACCAGACTATATTTCAGAACAAGATGTTTTATGGGGGACCATCCTTTCCCAAGCTAGGGAGTGCTAGGGTTAAAGCTTCAAAAATGCTTAAGTGGCCATCTTTATGTATTCTACTTTCATCATGTTTTTTTGCAACCAGCGCAACACCTCTTCCATCCACTTTAAAACAATTAACATAATGGATAGAGTGCTAGACATGGCATGGGAAGTGTATATCTAATCTAGATTGTCCTTTAAATCATGGTATTATGATTAATGGATTTTTACTGCACTGGCATTTAATAAAGAAATCATTCACAATCGTTTTAGCATTAATGGAGTATATATTAATATTCATTTGTGTTCGGGATTGGGTTGGCAAACCAGAAATAAAAAGTCCGTTTCCAATGTCAAGATCAGTCTTTCTGTAAAACAGAGAGAAAAGATTCCAGTGTTTTAGTCAGAGGTAACAATTATTGCACTAGATAGCAAATGCAAACTACAAGCAATTATGTATTTCAACTTTCAATACCCTTTTCCAATTGCCTACAGCCATCATGTGGCCAAAGCTGGATAATATCAATGTTATGTTATGGCTTCCCTTATCAATGTATATCTGTTGCTCAGGTACATATGAACACTGGGCACATCTTCCTGGAAGGGCCGAACAATGTAATTACCTTTGGTAACGCTGTTTCTGGTGGGTACTTTATTTAACTGCAGATTCCTCACCATGACCGCAGAATGGATTTGGATTATTTCTCAGCAATTCCCTGGCATGCCAGTAGGTGGCATCATGTGTCTTTACATGGGGTCTATCTACCCCGGCAGTGACGCAAGGGCAATGGCATAACCACCACCTCCCATAACCACCGGCTCCACGTGTCAACATTAATTTTTTGTTTTAATATCTGTACGAGCTGTTGGACATGGTGCTCTTGGTAATCAGACTGTGATACTGTGATAGTGAGCAGATATTTAATTTGGAATCTTTTTGACGCATCCAAAGAGTCCATCCACAGAACTGGTAGAAGGGTGGGTGCTGAAGCTGCGGTTAGATAGTATATCCACCAGAAACAGCATTACCAAAGCTAAGTAATTTGTTCTTCTGATGTATACTTCTGACTGCAGATTCCTCACCTTGTGAACAGATACCAGAGCAGTACGTCCCCTGGTGGTGGGTCTGTGAATGGTTCAGAGCAGGAAATCCAGGAGGACCAAACAGGCAAAGTGCCTCTCCCTCCGGACCTGGCTATCTAAATTGCAGTGTTTCACAAATGTGTGGCTTGACACCCATGTTGCAGCCTGGCTGATGTCCAGTACAGGCCCTCTATGTGCCAATGCAGTGGAAGCAGCTTTGGCTCTGGTGGAATGAGCCTATACGACTTCCAGAGGCAGATTTGTAGCCAGTCCCCAGCAGATCTTCATACAAAGGACAATTCATCAATTTATCTAGAGATGGTCTAGTTCTGCACAGCTCTTCCCTTCTTGGTTCCAGAGAACTCCACAAGGAGCTGATCACCCACCCAATGGTCTTAAGTGTGATTGATGTAAAAGGTCAGAGCTATCTTCCAATCTAGGCGATGTAGTCTCTCTCATCCCTTGGAAGGATGTGGTGGAGCAAAGAATGCTGGCAGGGGGATAGGCACCAACCTTCAGGAGGAAAGCGCCCTTAACACTAGTCTGTCTAGGAAGAAAGTGATGTAAGGCTGCTGTCCAGAGAGTGTTTACAGCTCACTCATAAGATAAGGTGATTTGATCGCAACGAGGAACAATGTCTTCTAAGTGAGCAACATGAGAGGGCATCTATGCATTGGCTCAAATGGAGTGGACATCAACAATGTGAGAAACAGACTGAGTTCCCGTTGAGGCATTATAAAGGTTTTGAAGAGAACATATGGGTCAGCTAGTTTAAAACAAAGTACCACGACAGGTGATTAAAACATAGATGGCTGGGGGCGTGCCTTGGACGGTAGAGCTAATGGCTGCCTGAGTACGTCGCTCCGTCAGATCGGAGAAGAACACCGACCCCGAAGGGTATGCAAGCGGAAAGGACGCAACTTTCGTAAATCTACGCGTAGGAACTGCCACTGCCAATGAAGACGCCGTCGCGGTGAACTCTGGTGCCCAAGAGGGGGAGAAAATCGTTGATACGCCCCGGAGAGAAAAGAGCGAGACGGGTGAGCAAAATGGCGACCCAGTGATTACAAAACCGAAACTTAAGAGGAAGCATCTGTAAACCCAGAACTCCGCCAGACATCGAAGCACCGGATAAGGGTGGCGAACGGAAACTAGAAGGTACGCTATACCCCTCTCTCTGACTCGCTCTCGGCGAAAAGAACGCGCATGTGGGGGGCGGTGTGAAGGGCACAGTAACAGCGGGGACACTGCAGGTGCTACTGCCTGCTCCTCGGCCGGAAAAGTCGCTGGTGCGGAGATCTTCCCCACGTTAAGACAGCGAAGGGGGGAGTGACTAAAAGCATCGGCGCCTGTGCCGTGACGCCACCGTGCCCAACTACCCCTGCCCAGTCGCCATCCGGAGCGTGCAACGGAGAGAACGGCGAAAATGGCGGCTGTGAACTCTTGAGCCTCGCACTGCTGGGCCATGCACTACCACACTGCTACAAGGCGCGGTCTGTGGACGTGGTGAGCTGCGGCAAGAAAACAGTGGGTGGCCATAAGTACTCAATAACATGCGAGGGGACAAGATCGGACTCAGATTGGGGTCAGAGATACCTAAGGGAAGGTAGTCAGACCGAAAGCAAAACTACCGCTCGCCGCAGCACGAGACCCCTCATAATAATGGCGCCGGTCACACAGCAGTAGAGCTAGAGGCCGGACTCTCGGCACGCCAGACGTCACCTGCCCGCGCAAAGTGCTCCCGTAACCGGAAGCTAAGCGTACGCTGAACCAAACCACCAGATATACGCCTGCAGAAGGGAGCGAGCAGCCAGCACTCCCTACAGAGAATACACCTCTCCCCCCGGGCCGCTCGAGATCTGGGAGGACAACAGCAGCGAGTAAGATAGGCTACCCTCATGCCGGGACAGACGCGGGTGAAGGGGGGCAGCACGCTCCGCAGGAACACTTAAGAGCGAAGGTGAAGCACGAGCACCGAGGTATCGACGTATGCGCACGGAGGAACCTGCCCTGGCCCTATCTGGTCTAACACGAGCTCCCAAGCCCCAAGTAAAGAGAGCTCAGGAAACAGAAACGGCCAAGCAGAGCAACGTCACACTGACGACCTAGCACCGGGGGGTGTCGATCCAAGCAGATACCGTTGCTAAGCACCGTGCACGCTATCGCTGGGAAGACGTGCCTGCGACCTGAGTGCAGAAAGACAGCCGTGGTGGCCCTCTGTCCATCAGCAGACACCGGGCAAACACCAGGGCATCTCCACCACGCAAGACCGTCAGCGCCAAGGAGTAGACACCAAAACCGAACCCACAGGAAGCTACCAAGCGAAAGGGAGCCACGAGTGACCACGGGGCCATCGGGAAGCTGCCACCAGGTAGATACCAGCAGGTGACATAGGAACTAGGAGCAATAAAGCACACCGAAGGAACAGAGAAACACCAAAAGAACACCACAGGAAATAATCATGGCGGATAGAGAATCTAAGCTACAGCAACAACTAAACAAGCATTGGCATAGCCAATAGGTCTCGCGTTTGGGACCTTATGTGTTTAGCCAGAACTTTTGGCTATGTTGTAGAGCATTGTGGCTGCTGTGCATTATGTTGAAAAGTTATAATAAAAAGTGTTAAGCATTTTTGTTACCTTTATACAAACGAAGACGACATTATATAAAACTGAAAAACCTGCTTAAAAAAAGATTTTAACATAAAAAATGTCTTCTAGTTTTTTTGTACTTGCACTGCTGGCAACTTCTTCCTGCCTGTTCTCATGCTTGTTTGTTATACATTTTTTTGTTATGGGGGAGCGGGACATAAATAACGGGGGAGTGGGGGTTGGAAAACAGTAATTTAATTAGAACACGAGCAGCGGACGGACACTAGGGGAGAATCAACAGATGCCAGATTCCAAGGGTAGACTGACGTGATGCTTCGGTGGTGCGCTGATGCAAAATGGTGGCGGTGAATGATGTTTGGTGCTCAGGTGGTGACACTATATGGTGTAGATTGGAGGTACGTTGTGGATTGTGGAGTTGTGGAGTTGAAATATGTTGTTTGGTGTGTAATTATGCGGTGTGTATTGGAAATGTGTGGAGTTGAATTGTGTGGCCTGGAACTGTGGTGTTGAGTGAAATTATGCTTAGTGAAATTGTGTCATGGTGTGGAGTGCATTTATGTTGATTGGTGGTATGTGGTATAGAGTGCATTTATGTGGAGTGTATTTATGTTGCATTGAGTAGAGTGTAATTATGTGGCGTGTAATTATGTGTTACTGAGTGGTATGTGGAGTGTATTTATGTTGCATTGAGTAGAGTAATTATGTGGCATGTAACTATGTCGCACTGAGTGGTATTTTGTGAAGTGTATTTATGTTGCATTGAGTAGAGTGTAATTATGTGGCGTCTAATTATGTGCCACAGTGGTATTATGTGGAGTGTATTTATGTTGCATTAAATAGAGTATAATTATGTGACGTGTAATTATGTGGTACTGATTGGTATTATGTTGAGTCTATTTATGTTGCATTGAGTAGAGTGTAATTATGTGGCACTGAGTGGTATTATATGGAGTGTATTTATGTTGCATTGAGTAGAGTGTAATTATGTGGCGTGTAATTATGTGGCACTGAGTGGTAATATGTGGAGTGTATTTATGTTGCATTGAGTAGTGTGTAATTATGTGGCACTGAGTGGTATTATATGGAGTGTATTTATGTTGCATTGAGTAGAGTATAATTATGTGACGTGTAATTATGTGGTACTGATTGGTATTATGTTGAGTCTATTTATGTTGCATTGAGTAGAGTGTAATTATGTGGCACTGAGTGGTATTATATGGAGTGTATTTATGTTGCATTGAGTAGTGTGTAATTATGTGGTACTGAGTGGTATGTGAGGTGTATTTATGTTGCATTGAGTAGAGTGTAATTATGTGGCGTGTAATTATGTGGCACAGTGTTATTATGTGGAGTGTATTTATGTTGCATTGAATAGAGTGTAATTATGTGACGTGTAATTATGTGGTACTGAGTGGTATTATGTGGAGTGTATTTATGTTGCATTGAATAGAGTGCAATTGTGACGTGTAATTATGTGGCACTGAGTGGTATTATGTGGAGTGTATTTATGTTGCATTGAATAGAGTGCAATTGTGACGTGTAATTATGTGGCACTGAGTGGTATTATGGGGAGTGTATGTTGTATTCAGTAGAGTGTAATTATGTGGCATGTAATTATGTGGTACTGAGTGGTATTATTTGGAGTGTATGTTGCATTGAGTGCAGTGTAATTATGTAGCATATAATTATGTGGCACTGAGTGGTATTGTGTGGAGTGTATGTTGCATTCAGTAGAGTGTAATTATGTGGCGTGTAATTATGTGTCACTGAGTGGTATTATTTGGAGTGTATGTTGCATTGAGTGCAGTGTAATTATGTAGCATATAATTATGTGGCACTGTGTGGTATTATGTGGAGTGTATTTATGTTGCATTGAGTAGAGTGTAAGTATGTGGCGTGTAATTATATGGCACTGAGTGGTATTATGTGGAGTGTATTTATGTTGCATTGAGTAGAGTGTAATTATGTGACGTGTAATTATGTGGTACTGAGTGGTATTATGTTGAGTGTATTTATGTTGCATTGAATAGAGTGTAAATATGTGGTGTGTAATTATGTGGCACTGAGTGGTATATGGAGTGTATTTATATTGAATTGAGTAGAGTGTAATTATGTGGCGTGTAATTATGTGGCACTGAGTGGTATGTGGGGTGTATTTATGTTGCATTGAGTAGAGTAATTATGTGGCGTGTACTATGTCACACTGAGTGGTATTATGTGGTGTATTTATGTTGCATTGAGTACAGTGTAATTATGTGACGTGTAATTATGTGGCACTGAGTGGTATTATGTGGAGTGTATTTATGTCGCATTGAATAGAGTGTAATTGTGACGTGTGATTATGTGGTACTGAGTGGTATTATGTGGAGTGCATTTATGTTGCATTGAGTAGAGTGTAATTATGTGGCGTGTAATTATGTGGCACTGAGTGGTATTATGGGGAGTGTATGTTGTATTCAGTAGAGTGTAATTATGTGGCGTGTAATTATGTGGCACTGAGTGGTATTATTTGGAGTGTATGTTGCATTGAGTGCAGTGTAATGATGTAGCATATAATTATGTGGCACTGAGTGGTATTGTGTGGAGTGTATGTTGCATTCAGTAGAGTGTAATTATGTGGCACTGAGTGGTATTATTTGGAGTGTATGTTGCATTGAGTGCAGTGTAATTATGCAGCATATAATTATGTGGCACTTCGTGGTATTGTGTGGAGTGTATATGTTGCATTGAGTAGAGTGTAAGTATGTGGCGTGTAATTATATGGCACTGAGTGGTATTATGTGGAGTGTATTTATGTTGCATCGAGTAGAGTGTAAGTATGTGGCGTGTAATTATATGGCACTGAGTGGTATTATGTGGAGTGTATTTATGTTGCATCGAGTAGAGTGTAAGTATGTGGCGTGTAATTATGTGGCACTGAGTGGTATTATTTGGAGTGTATGTTGCATTGAGTGCAGTGTAATTATGTAGCATATAATTATGTGGCACTGAGTGGTATTGTGTGGAGTGTATGTTGCATTCAGTAGTGTAATTATGTGGCGTGTAATTATGTGGCACTGAGTGGTATTTGGAGTGTATGTTGCATTAAGTGCAATGTAATTATGTAGCATATAATTATGTGGCACTGTGTGGTATTATGTGGAGTGTATTTATGTTGCATTGAGTAGAGTGTAAGTATGTGGCGTGTAATTATATGGCACTGAGTGGTATTATGTGGAGTGTATTTATGTTGCATTGAGTAGAGTGTAATTATGTGGCGTGTAATTATGTGGCACTGAGTGGTATTATGGGGAGTGTATGTTGTATTCAGTAGAGTGTAATTATGTGGCATGTAATTATGTGGCACTGAGTGGTATTATTTGGAGTGTATGTTGCATTGAGTGCAGTGAAATTATGTAGCATATAATTATGTGGCACTGAGTGGTATTGTGTGGAGTGTATGTTGCATTCAGTAGAGTGTAATTATGTGGTGTGTAATTATGTGGCACTGAGTGGTATTTGGAGTGTATGTTGCATTGAGTGCAGTGTAATTATGTAGCATATAATTATGTGGCACTGTGTGGTATTATGTGGAGTGTATTTATGTTGCATAGAGTAGAGTGTAAGTATGTGGCGTGTAATTATATGGCACTGAGTGGTATTATGTGGAGTACATATAAGCCAAACCTGGCTACAAGTGCATGCTCAAAGCACGTGTATGGAGTAGTCAGAAGACTGTGAAGGTATGCAGTGGGGCAGATGTTTTGCAGGCACGTAGAAGTGCTGGCACGCAAGAGATACCTGTTGGTGACTACAAGCACGAGGGACCACCTTTCCCCTTGGTCCATGCTACATGACCTGGGATTGACTGCATGGAGGGAAGCCTCCTGTTATTGGGTGTTTGGGCGTGCCATTGATTGCCAGAAGGACGGACATGCTTCTGGACCCCATGCAGTAACGAGCGTCCTGTGTTTGTGTACAGGAGAGACCTGCCTGTTATTCCGTGGGCAGGACCCTACCAGTGATGACATACAGGGGAGCTTTATTTTATTGAGGGATGGGGGCATGCCCTTGATTACATGCAAAGGGGACATCCGGCGAATACACAGGTTAGTGCCAGACATGGGTGGGGCGACTGTTATCGGATGCAGAGTGCGGGTGTGAGATTAAATACAGGCCTATTATTAAATGAGGGCCAGTGTAGGTACTCTTGTAAGAAGGCACATGCAGCACTGCAGTACATGCTAATGGGTGTGTTGAGGGCGGGAGGGAAGGCTTTTATGAATAAAGTTCGGAGGAGGGAATCACGCGCGGCGAGACCCATCCATTCACACTCGCAAAGGATGAAGGGGTTACCACCTCAAAGCTGGTGTGCTCCCCAGCAGAGCTCCCCGAGGGACCAGGCGATTAAGTGTGAGTTGAAGCCGAGACACCAGGGCGCCTCGAGGACGAACCAGCGACAGATGAAGGTGCACGAAGCGCTAGATCTGGGAGTGCTGCCCGCCCGCTGAGGCACCGTCTGCGCTGCTAGCCTGACCTGTGGGGTAAGTCACCGTAAGTGCCAATGGGTATCTCCCTGTGGCCCCTGCACACCTGGACTCAGAGTGGTACTTCGAGCATAGTGCTTCGTGGTACAGAGATCCATAGAAGTGTCCTCACTTACACGCACGTTTACAGTCAACGTTACACGTGCTTGCACTTAAGGGTGGTACCCTAGGGGCTGTGTAAAGGTATAGTGCACTATAACTGTGCTTTTCAGTCACGGTTATGGGCCCATGTGCTTACACAAGCACACACACATGTACATTAGTATACAGTCACATATGCATCGCACGCAAATGCGCATTCTTATGTATACGCGTTAGTCTTGTATTTTACTATATGCACATACATACAAACTCGGGTGCACCTTCACAGGTATACATACATGGTTTCAAATGTATGTTTACCATCAGTACAATCGGGTATACGAACACGCACACACTGGTATCTATCTATCTGAGGGGAGGGGGGGGGGCAAGTTATATTGTGGGAGCCCCTATAAGGTCCAACAAGGCAAAAACACAGGGGGAGGGAAGTCGGCTGCCTGCTTGCAGCAGAGAAAAGACAGAGTAGGGAGGAGGGAGGCAGCGTCAGCACAAGTGAAGCGCTGGACAGCAGAGACGTCGCAGCTCAGAGAGGAGCGGGGACGAGCGAGCGCGGCAGCCTGCTGAGCTGACCACACGCTCGTGCACAATGGCCATGTGTTTTCAATTATCGCGCCCGCGTCTGGGCACGATAATTGGAAACAGATGGCGGCCGTGCGGGTAACCGCACGGAAAAGGCCATTGTGCACGAGCGTGTGGTCAGCTTTTTGAAGCCCCTTACATAAAGTCTCGCAGAGCAGCGCTTGCGCGCTACTCTAGGCTCGACCTAAAAAGAGCAGGGGAGAGCCAACGATCTCAGACTCCCCACTCAAACAGAAGCTGGACATCAATAGCACCCTGGACATGATTCTAAAAAAACTAGCAGATGTCCACGACTTAGCTAAGTCCACAAAGCACACCACGGACGCGATTCAGCTCGAGATCGCGGCCGTCAGGGCTGACCTAAACACAGTAAATAATAGACTAACAGCGGCCGAGCAAAGAATCAGCGATATAGAGGACAACTCCGCCAACTCAAATCGAGATGTGAAGACCTTAACAAAACTCACCTCAACACTACAAAGACAAACAGCGGAGTTGGAGGACCGTAGCCGGAGGGGGAACATCCGAATACTCGGGGTCCCGGAGGGCGCGGAGGATCTAGCAGGCTCGTGTCTAGCCTTTCTCGAGGACTGGATCCCAAAAAGTACCAATGTAAAATTCGAACGCCAGTTCGAACTGGACCGTGCGCACAGAGTACCCGCTTCTAAAACCATGGCAAGACAAATTGCTCGACCTATTATCTGCAAACCGCTGAGAGCCCAACACACGGAAGCTATCCTTAACCATGCACGGAAAACCCATCAGATTATCTGGAATGGTCATAAGATCATCTTCACACAAGACTACTCCAAGCCTACGGTGGACACCAGGAAGGGTTTCCTTGCGTTACGCGACAAACTCAGAAGCAAGAACATGCTGTTCTCCTTTGCAGGCCCAACCAAATTCAGGGTAACCGATGGCAGTAGAGCACTACTTCAATGATCCTAAAGACCTGGCGTCATTTCTGGAAGGCCCAACAGCCCAAGACATGGAGACTTCCCATACTGCCTCTAGCAAAAGAAGATCCTCTCCAGAACCAGGCACGGGTTGAGGAGACAAGTCGGCGGACCTGGGGCAGGCCATGCCCTCTCAAACCACGAGTAACAGCCGCAACTAACAAAGAATATAACCACTACCTACCTCAACATCTATCAATATCTACCTCAGCACACACCTTGATAGCTACCTCATAATAACAGTCTGCCTAGGATGGTGGCAGCACAACAAAGGAAATACCAAATTCGTATCCTTTAAGTACCCTTTGAGTTTGCTACATTGGGACTTCGCTTAAGTACTTTGTCTAAGGTCGCTGCAACGATGCGTCAAATAACTTCAGGCTCAGGGGCAGAGGACCTACGCCTCTTTCCCGCTCAGGTAACTAGACAAAGTATAACCACAGGGGAACCTCACGACAAGAGGAGTTAACTAACCCACTATGGCCAAGGCCTAACACTTGTAGCCTTTTACCAATTTCATAACTCCACAATGGACATTTGACTCTACTAGGAACACAATATTGGAGATGAAATTAGGTAAGCTGAGTCAGCCTTATGTTCAGTGGGCCTGCCTCACCCTCAGTCCATGGAACTACGCCAAATATACCCATAGGGAGATTCAAGTTACAGTTTTACCACAACAGCTGGTCTCCGACAGACGGAAGACGAATCCTGCGATCGCACCTCCTACACACGAGGTTTGCAGGGTTGGGAGGGGGGGAGAGGGGAGTAACCGAGAGGTTGCAGAATGCTACATGTAAAGATGGGACACCCACCTTGGGGGCTCACAGTATTAATTTTCTCTGTTTTCTGGTTTCCTTACCTTTTCTCACCTCTTTCTCTTCTACAAACGGTGGCGGGCAATTCGGAGTATTTGTACGACCAGTGAGACCTGACACGCAAGGGTACCCTAAAAATATGATTAGATTGTATTCGAGACACACAGGAGATCTGTGCATAGCTGGGGGGGGGGGGGTGGTCAACTCCTTATCCCCTCCCGTGCCCGAGCAGTAACTTCCGGCCCTTTAGGAATAAAACCGACGTATCTACCACACATCACCCCATTTGATGGCCCTCAATAACACACTCGCCCTGGCAACCGACCTCAACATAGTGTCCCTAAATGTTAAAGGTCTCAACCACCCGGTCAAGCGCCGTAAAATTCTAGAATACCTAGCCAAAACTAAAGGGGATATAATCCTTCTCCAGGAAACAAAGCTGTCTGGGGAGGATGCCAAACTCATTAGAAGTAACTGGATCTCACAAGTAGCTCACTCACCTGCCGTTAAGAAGAAACGGGGGGTAATCACCCTAATATCGAAAAGATCCAACCTCTCTCTAGACTCACAGACTCACGATAACGAGGGCAGGCTCCTGGTAACACACCTGAGAAGGGGGGAAGAGCTAATCCATGTGGCGAACATATACGGCCCCAATACAGATGACCCAGCTTTTTGGACCGAGGTGTCCACCACGCTGGAGGGTTTCCCCCAAAGCGACCTTATGGTCGTAGCAGGGGACTTCAACATCCCTTTGGACCACATAACGGATAGACAATCCACCTGCCAATACCACCCCACGAGCTCACATGCGGTATTACAAAACATCTGCTCCAAATTTAACCTTAAGGATGCGTGGCGCCTTCAGCACCCAGACACAAGGGACTACACCTTTTACTCCAACCCCCATAACTCATAGACCAGGATAGACTATATCCTCATCTCCGGTTCCCATACTCGACTAATCGAACACACAGACATAGCCCCAAGGTTAGTGTCGGACCACTCGTGTATTAGCCTAAAACTGGCAGGATGTCACAATGAGGCAGTACCGAAGAGATGGCGCTTTAACAGTGATGTACTCTCAGACCCGGCGAACAAAAAAAGGATTGAAGAGGCGATAACAGACTACCTAAAACACAATAACACTCTGGAGACTAGCACTGATACACTCTGGGATGCACTGAAAGCTACGGTCAGGGGTACGATAATTAGTATAAAGGCAAAAATTAACAGGAGCGCCAACCTGAGGTTAACTCAGCTAGAATAGGAGATCAAAAAGCTAGAGCAGGCCCACGCAACTTCCCTACACAATAGCGAGATCCTGGCTTCTCTAACTCAAAAGAAATATGAATACAACAAAATTCTAAGCGAGAGGGCAGGGTTATGGATTAATAAATATAAAGCGCTTAACCTATGTGAAGCTAACAAAGCGGGGAAACTGCTTGCTTCCTATCTCAAGCACAAACAAAACCAGTTTGTCATCTCATCCATCAAAGACTCTAGCAACAAAACACACACCAAACACAAAGACATCCTTAGGACCTTCAAAGATGTCTATCAGGAACTCTATAAGAATGACCATGCCCTAAATCTAGATGAATGTACCAAATACCTAGAAAGACTCAACCTCCCGCAACTAAACGCAGAAGAAAAAATCAAGCTAGGACGGGAAATTAACTACACAGAGATCGAAATGGCAGTCAGATCCTTAACCCCTTCGGTGCTTATGACGAGCTGGACTCGTCATGGCACACAGTGCTCGTGTGCTCATGACGAGTCCAGCTCGTCATAAGACCAACCACGGGGAAGCGCTGGCGCTCCCCCCGTGGGAATCCGATCGTCGGGTTTTTTTGGGGGAAGGCAGGGGAAGGACTTCCCCTGCCTCCCCCCGCCCCCCCCCCCATCAATGACGTCAGCGCGCGAGGCGCGCTGACGTCATTGAGGGTTTCCCTTTCTTCCCCGACGCGCTGGAAGCCATTTGCTTCCAGCGCGTCGCGGAAATAAGGTGAGTTTTGGCTCGGGGAGGGGGGGTTTGATTGGAAAAGAGACATCGAGGGAAAGGAAAGGGTTTTCCTTTCCCCCGATGCCTCTTTGTGCATTCCTGCTGCACGATCATGTGATCGTGCAGCAGGAATGCCCACGAGGGTGTTTTACGCAGCTGTAGTGTAGGAAAGGCACTATACAATTCCCCAACGAGGTAGCATTTACTGATTAGCCGGTAGAAAGTACTCCAGTTGAGTAGAGGTATTGCACAAAACGGTGGCATCTTCGTGGATAAATATGCAGGGCAGGTGTCTGCCTTCTTCCCATTTCCAGCCTGAAAAGTGAGCTGTAATCCTCGATAGAGGTCTCTGCATCCTTGATTTTCTCGAGCGCAATCATCATGTAGAATTCGTGAGCGTGGTTAAGCAGATGTGCCTTCTCTCCATTTCCACCCTGAAAAGTGAGCTGTAATCCTCGATGGAGGTCTCTGCATCCTTGATTTTCTCGAGTGCAATCCTCGTGTAGTTCCTGTGACCAGGAGGTTCCCTCTCCTCGTCTGCCGGTGAGATCCTGCTCTGACCCTTTATAAACAAGAGGCATGTGAACGGGCCTAGAAGCCCCGCTCGTTTGGCCCTGCCACACATTCGTGAGCGTGGTTAAGCAGATGTGCCTTCTCTCCATTTCCACCCTGAAAAGTGAGCTGTAATCCTCGATGGAGGTCTCTGCATCCTTGATTTTCTCGAGTGCAATCCTCGTGTAGTTCCTGTGACCAGGAGGTTCCCTCTCCTCGTCTGCCGGTGAGATCCTGCTCTGACCCTTTATAAACAAGAGGCATGTGAACGGGCCTAGAAGCCCCGCTCGTTTGGCCCCGCCACACATTCGTGAGCGTGGTTAAGCAGATGTGCCTTCTCTCCATTTCCACCCTGAAAAGTGAGCTGTAATCCTCGATGGAGGTCTCTGCATCCTTGATTTTCTCGAGTGCAATCCTCGTGTAGTTCCTGTGACCAGGAGGTTCCCTCTCCTCGTCTGCCGGTGAGATCCTGCTCTGACCCTTTATAAACAAGAGGCATGTGAACGGGCCTAGAAGCCCCGCTCGTTTGGCCCCGCCACACATTCGTGAGCGTGGTTAAGCAGATGTGCCTTCTCTCCATTTCCACCCTGAAAAGTGAGCTGTAATCCTCGATGGAGGTCTCTGCATCCTTGATTTTCTCGAGTGCAATCCTCGTGTAGTTCCTGTGACCAGGAGGTTCCCTCTCCTCGTCTGCCGGTGAGATCCTGCTCTGACCCTTTATAAACAAGAGGCATGTGAACGGGCCTAGAAGCCCCGCTCGTTTGGCCCCGCCACACATACTCTCGGTATGCTACGTCTTCCCGCCCTTTCCCCACTATGATGGACAGCTTACTCAAAGGACCCCGGCGCTTTCGGCGCGGTGGCAAAGTTACAGACACACAGGTCACTGGAGACAATTCTTCTGGTCCTTTACGCAGCTGTAGTGTAGGAAAGGCACTATACATTTACCCAACGAGGTAGCACTTACTGATTAGCCAGTAGAAAGTACTCCAGTTGAGTAGAGGTATTGCACAAAACGGTGGCATCTTCGTGGATAAATATGCAGGGCAGATGTGGCTTCTCTCCATTTACACCCTGAAAAGGTAGCTGTAATCCTTGATGGAGGTCTTTGCATCCTTGATTTTCTCGAGCGCAATGCTCGTGTAGTTCCTGTGACCAGGAGGTTCCTTCTCCTCGTCTGCCGCTGAGATCGTGCTCTGACCCTTTATAAACAAGAGGCATGTGAACGGGCCTAGAAGCCCCGCTCGTTTGGCCCCGCCACACATACACTAGCGGTATGCAACGTCTGCCCGCCCCTTTCCCCACTATGATGGACAGCTTACTCAAAGGACCCCGGCGCTTTCGGCGCGGTGGCAAAGTTACAGACACACAGGTCACTGGAGACAATTCTTCTGGTCCTTTACGCAGCTGTAGTGTAGGAAAGGCACTATACATTTACCCAACGAGGTAACACTTACTGATTAGCCAGTAGACAGTACTCCAGTTGAGTAGAGGTATTGCACAAAACGGTGGCATCTTCTTGGATAAATATGCAGGGCAGGTGTGCAGAATTCGTGAGCGTGGTTAAGCAGATGTGCCTTCTCTCCATTTCCAACGTGAAAAGTTAGCTGTAATCCTTGATGGAAGTCTTTGCATCCTTCATTTTCTCGAGCGCAATTCTCGTGTAGAATTCGTGAGCGTGGTTAAGCAGATGTGGCTTCTCTCCATTTACACCCTGAAAAGTTAGCTGTAATCCTTGATGGAGGTCTTTGCATCCTTGAATTTCTCGAGCGCAATGCTCGTGTAGTTCCTGTGACCAGGAGGTTCCTTCTCCTCGTCTGCCGCTGAGATCCTGCTCTGACCCTTTATCCCCTTCGGTGCTTATGACGAGCTGGACTCGTCATGGCACACAGTGCTCGTGTGCTCATGACGAGTCCAGCTCGTCATAAGACCACCCACGGGGAAGCGCTGGCGCTCCCCGTGGGAATCCGATCGTTAGGTTTTTTTTTTTGGGGAGGCAGGGGAAGGGCTTCCCTGCCTCCCCCGCCCCATCAATGACGTCAGCGCGCTGACATCATTGAGGGTTTCCCTTTCTTCCGACGCGCTGGAAGCCATTTGCTTCCAGCGCGTCGGGGAAATCAGGTGAGGTTTGGCTCGGGGAGGGGGTGTTTGTATCAAAAGAGGCATCGAGGGAAAGGAAAGGGTTTTCCTTTCCCCCGATGCCTCTTTGTGCATTCCTGCTGCACGATCATGTGATCGTGCAGCAGGAATGCCCACTAGGCACCAGGGTTTTTTTAATTTTTGTGTTGGGGAGTGGCCAAAAGGGCAAGGGTTGCTCCCTTTTACGGGGGTGAATATTTTATTTATACTGTTAGGCCCACCTACCCCTTAGCTTGGCTGGTGGATTGTGTGTGGACTGGTGCATTATTTGCATATGTGATTGTAATGGTTTTTTTCTCCTTTTTATTCTAGTGTAAAGCTTTTGATTCCTGTTTGCGGTTTCGGCAGTGGTGGTTCTGCAGTTTTGCGTAATTGCATTTATTTGGTAAGAAAAATATTTTTGTTGTGTGTACTCCAAATGAGTATTATTGTCATGCATGAATGAATTTTTTGTAAGTGGTGCCATAATGGCAGCATATTTGTTAGTGTTCAGAGCATGAAATTCTTTGCGATGTTTTGCATTGTCTTATGTGTAATTTTTTTCTTCTTTTTTAGTGGGATATTGTTGATCCTTACTGTGTCTGTGCAGAGTAGGTGGTGGTGAGTCTAGCTGCTTCTGTCACGTGAGTGGTATAGTGTTGGAGTATATAGGTCTTTGTGATAAAGCTACATTTTGTTTATTTCTTTTTTTTTTTACAAAGGGTTTGTTGTTGTTGACTTGTTTGACAAGTAACCTTTATTAGTAAGCATTATGGCTAGCCGTAGAATTACTGCTCAGCAGGTGGTTGGTTTGCTTCTTGAATCTTCCTCTGAGCAGGATTATGAGACTGACAGTGCGTCTGAGGGAGAGGAGGGAGGGGAAGATTCAGGCAGTGAGTTTTCTCTCCACATGGAATCATCGGATAATGAAGGTACTCTCAGTGCAGATGAAGTGCCTGATTTAGAGGAGGATACTACTGTGCCGATGGTGCAAGAGGCATCTGGATTGCAGCCTGGGGCTGCTAGGCTTCCTACTGGAAGTGCTGGACTTTGGGTTGATCCAAACATGGTGCAGCCGGTGTTGCCTGCCTTTAGTGGTTATGCAGGGTGTAGAGTGGATTGTGAACATTATTTGCCTATACAGTATTTTCAGTTGTTTATGGATGATGTATTTTTGGGTGAGATTGTTGAGCAGACTAATTTGTATGCTGAACAGTTTTTGAGGGACAACAGTGCCAGACTTAGGCCCCATTCTAGAGCTACCCGGTGGAGTCCCACAAATCTGGAAGAGATGAAGAAGTTTTGGGCTTGACTTTTTTGATGGGTTTGATAAGGAAGCCGTCCATGGGTTCATATTGGTCTACCAGTCCCTTGATGGCAACGGCCATATTTCCTGCAGTTATGACTCGTGATCGGTATTTACTTTTGCTTCGGATGCTGCATTTTGTTGATAATGGTTTGGCGTTGCCACGAGATCACCCTGAATGTGACCGTCTTTTAAGATTCGGCCTGTTCTTGATCACTTTGTAGATCGATTTTCAGAGATCTATACTCCAGGGAAAGAAATATCTATTGATGAGTCTTTGGTGCTGTTCAAGGGCCGTTTGGTTTTTAGGCAGTACATTCCTAGCAAGAGGGCACGCTATGGAATTAAGCTGTATATGTTGTCTGAGAGTAGGACAGGATATGTTTTTAATTTGCGTGTGTACACTGGTAGGGATTCCACTATTGACCCCCTGGTTGTCCGTCCACTTTAGTAGGAGTTTCAGAGAAAATTGTGTGGGAACTTGCTAGAGGACTGTTTAACAGAGGCCACCATTTGTACCTTGATAACTTCTACACTGCTGTGCAATTGTTTAAGGAATTGTTCAAAGTGGACACTTTTGCTTGTGGCACAATCCGCTCTAACCGTAAAGGTTATCCAAAAGAGCTTGTTTGCAAAAAACTTCAGAGGGGACAGTGCAGTGCCTTGCGTAGTGAGGAACTGCTAGCTGTGAAGCACAAGTTACTAACTTGTGTAACGATATATCTGTAAGAGACAGTAGTTAGTGATAGATTCCTTACCTTAGAATATCCCCAGGCGTCAGGCTGGATCCGGAAAGTTTTGCGTAGCAGTACCCTTGCGCGTCGGTAGGCGGCGTCGTGCGGCTCCGCGTCCGTCGTCGGCGTCGTGATCGCCGGGATGACGTCGCGGGCAGTACTTAGACGCCGCCCCTGCGCGCTGACGTCAGTTCTGTACACGACTTTCCGCGCCAGGAACGCAGAGCCATGCAAGAAGCTGACACAGGTGTCTGAAAAATACTAGGGCCCTGAAAGGGATGTCCTTAACCCTAGAAATCAGTTCGCAGAACGGGGAGGATGGGTGGGCGGTAAGGAATCTATCACTAACTACTGTCTCTTACAGATATATCGTTACACAAGTTAGTAACTTGTGCATCTGAAAGAGACACGTTAGTGATAGATTCCTTACCTTAGAATAGATACCCCAGCAATACCAACCCCGGTGGTGGGTCTGCGAACAAAGATCAGACAAGGAAGTCCTGGAGGACAGAACGGCCAAAGAAGCCGTCCCTCCGGACCTGACTGTCAAGGCAGTAATGCTTAGTAAACGTGTGCAGCGAGGCCCACGTAGCTGCCTGACAGATAACCGGCAGCGGAACACCGCGGCCCAAGGCCGTGGTAGCAGCCGTTGCCCTGGTGGAATGGGCACGCAGCCCAACAGGAGGCTCCTTCTTAGCCAAAGAATAGCAGGTCTTGATGCACAAGGTAACCCAGCGGGAGATGGTCCTCTTGTGCACCGCCCGACCTTTTGGCGCCCACGTAGCCAACAAAGAGCTGGTCATCCACCCGGAAGTGTTTTGTGCGGTCGATATAGAAGGAGAGCGCACGTTTTGGGTCCAGACGGTGGAGCCTCTCTTCCTCTCTGGAAGGATGCGGAGGCGGAAAGAAGGTGGGCAAAGTGATGGTCTGCCCAATGTGGAAAGCAGTAACCACCTTTGGCAAGAAGGACGGACGCGTCCGAAGAACAACCTTGTCTGGATGAACAGACAGAAAGGGAGGTTTGCAAGAAAGAGCCTGGAGCTCACTCACCCGCCGAGCGGAGGTGATGGCCACCAGAAAGGCTGCCTTTAGAGTCAGAAGACGAAGAGGACAGTTATGCAGAGGCTCAAAGGGAGCGCACATTAAAAGGTAAGAACCAAGTTCAAGTCCCACTGAGGCATTACAAACGGAACAGGAGGGAAGAGGTGAGTAATGCCTTTTAAGAACCTGTTAACAACAGGGGACTTGAAAAGGGAGGGCTGATCAGGGAGCCTGAGGAAGGCCGAGATAGCACAAAGATAACCCTTGATGGTACCCAGGGCAGAACCCTGTTGGGCCAGAGAGAAGGAACAGAAGGACCTCAGAAAGAGGGGCAGAAAGGGGATCCACAGCCTTTGCTGTGCACCATGCCACAAATTTGTTCCACCTGCAGGCGTATACCACCTTAGTGGAGGGACGCCTGGCTGCCAGAATCACATCACAAACTTCGGGAGGCAAGTCGAAAGGAATCAACTGCCGCCGCTCAATCTCCACGCAAGCAGGTGTAGACTGGACAGGTTCGGGTGGAGGACCGTCCCCTGCCGCTGCGACAGAAGATCCTCCCGAAGAGGCAGACGGATCGGGGGATCTATGCTCATATTGAGTAGCTCGGGATACCAAACTCTTCGAGCCCAGTCCGGAGCCACAAGAATGACTTGGGCCCGGTCGTGCCGAATCTTCTTCAACACTCTGGGTAGAAGTGGTATAGGCGGAAAGGCGTACAACAGACCGCAACTCCACTCGCGACGAAAAGCGTCGCCGAGCGAGTGCCGCCTTGGAAATTCCAACGCGCAGAACTGATGACATTGCGCGTTCTCTTCGGTGGCGAATAGATCTAACCAAGGCTCTCCCCACTGTAGAAAGAGTCCTTGCGCCACTTCCGAGTGAAGACGCCATTCGTGATCCATCATGCACCTGCGGCTGAGTTCGTCCGCCCTGGCGTTCAGAGAACCTGCCAGGTGTTGAACCATCAGGAACATGCCCTGATGTTCCAGCCATGTCCAGAGGCGCAGAGCCTCCTGGACAAAGGGTCCAAGACCCCACCCCGCCCTGTTTGTTGCAGTACCACATGGCGGTGGTGTTGTCTGTGAACACCTGCACTACCTTCCCTTTGACAGAGGGAAGGAATGCCTTGAGTGCAAGCCGGATCGCCCGGAGCTCCAGAAGGTTGATATGGAGCCGGGACTCCGCCGGAGACCAGAGGCCTCTGATCTCCGCCTCTCCCAAGTGACCGCCCCATCCCAGAAGGGACGCGTCCGTCACAACTGTATGCTCTGGCTGGGGAAGGGAGAGGGATCTGCCCATGACCCATTGCCGGTTCGAGAGCCACCACTGCAACTGTTTTGCAGTCCCCTCCGAGATCTGGACGTGATCGGACAGGTTGCCCTGGTGCTGCGCCCACTGGAACTTCAGGTCCCACTGCAGAGCCCGCATATGCCATCTGGCATGATTGACCAGCAGGATGCAGGAGGCCATGAGGCCCAGCAGCCTCAGGGTCATCCTTACCGAAACCCAGGATAAAGGCCGAAAGATCGGAATCATAGCCTGAATATCCCAGACTCGCCGTTCGGGAGGATAGGCCCGAAACTGCGTCGTGTCCAGAACTGCTCCGATGAAAAGGAGCTGTGGAGAAGGAATCAGATGCGACTTCGGCACATTGATGGAGAACCCCAGCGAGTGCAGGAGTTCGGCCGTAGTCTGGAGGTGGGAGACGACTGCCTGGGACGAGCCCGCCTTCAGCAGCCAGTCGTCGAGGTAGGGGAAGACTGAAACCCTGCCCGGCGCAGATGAGCCGCGACCACCGCCATCACTTTCGTGAACACCCGAGGGGCACTTGTAAGGCCAAAGGGGAGCACGGTGAACTGAAAATGCTCGTGGCCTACCGTGAACCGAAGGTAACGCCGGTGGGCCGGCAGGACGGGGATGTGGAAATATGCGTCCTGCAAGTCCAACGCTACCAACCAGTCTCCAGGGTCGAGGGCAGTCAAGACCTGAGCTAGGGTGAGCATCTTGAACTTCTCCTTCCGGAGGAAGCGATTGACGTTCCGGAGGTCCAAGATAGGACGCATGTCCTCCTTGTCCTTTTGGGCACCAGAAAGTAGTGGGAGTAGCAACCACGCCCTACTTCTGGGGTCGGAACATGCTCGATGGCCCTCTTGGTCAAGAGGGCCGTGACTTCCTTCTGTAGAAGCACCAAGTGATCCCCTGACATGCGGTGGAGTTGAGGTGGCATGGCTGGGGGGTGGTCTCGAAGGGGAGGGAGTAGCCCCTTCGGACAATGTCCAAGACCCACCTGTCCGAGGTGATGGTGCGCCAGTGGGGAAGGTGATGGCGGACCCTGCCCCCTACTGGCGTGCCGTGCACCTGAAAGGAGGGACTAGGAGGGCTTGGAGGCCGCGGACGGGTTGGAGGTGGTGGCCTGACCCGCACGCTGGTTGCCCGATCCGCCACGGCGGAATCCACGTCCTCGGCCACGCGAAGACGCCTGCTGCGCGGGCCGGTGGCTGGGCTGCTGACGTGAAGGGCGCCCCTACCGTGGCTACGATAGGGGCGAAAAGCAGAAGGCAGCGGAGGGCGTGTAGCAGAAAGGCCCAGGGACTTGGCAGTAGCCCGTGAGTCCTTAAAGCGCTCCAACGCATGGTCTGCTTTGGACCCAAAAAGACCGACTCCATCAAAGGGCATGTCCATGAGAGTATTCTGGACATCCCCTGAAAAACCAGTGGTTCTCAGCCAGGCGTGGCGGCGGAGCGCCACCGTCGTTGCAATCGACCTGCCCAGCGAGTCGGCGGTGTCAAGGCCACAACGGATAGTGTATTTGGCCGCATCCCTTCCTTCCGCAATGGCGCGGGAAAGCAGTGCCTGGACCTCCTCAGGGCACTGGGGCAAAACATCCGCCACCGAATCCCACAGAGAGTGGGTATAGCGGCCCAAAAGACAAGCGGTGTTAACGGACCGCAAGCCAGCACTGGAGGAAGAAAAACCTTTCTTCCCAAACTGATCCAGGCGTTTGGATTCCCTATCCGGAGGAGCGGTAGGGAAGGCGGTTTGGGAAGCGGAGGCTTGGACAACCAAGCTCTCAGGAGTGGGGTGGACAGAAAGAAACAGGGGTCGCCCGGAGCTGGGCGATGGCGTCGTGACACGTTCCGATCCACAGGAGCCCCTGTGTTGGGCTTGGACCAGGCGCCCAAAAGAACGTCTGTGAGGGCGTCGTTAAACGGCAGCACAGTCTCCGTAGAGGAGGCTGCCGGCTGAAGCACCTCTGTCAAGATGTTAGGCTTGACCGTCAAAGTAGGGAGCTGGAGACGTAAGGCCCCAGCAGCCCTACGCAACACCGTACCAAAATTGGCCCCCTCCTCCGTAGCCACGGGAGGAGACAGCATGCCAGTGTCAGGAGAAGTATCCAGACCACTGGCCTCCCCTAGACTCTCTGTCCAGTCCTCATCATACTGACAGTTGCGAGTCAGAGGGTCATCAGACCCCTCCCAGTCCTCCTGGTCCTCCTCTGGTTCAAAATAAGGAGGAGGAGGGACATTTGGGACCCAAGGGCCCATCGGCGCCGGAGCCGGCGTCGAGCGACGTCGCTCCGGGTCCATGTCCGGAGCCGGAAGGAACTGGGGACGACGCCGCCCGGAGCCCAGGGCGGCGTCGAGAACGGCACCGGAGACATCGGCGCCGGCGGAGGTGTCGTGAGGTCGACCGGCGTCGATGGGGGTTGTGGAGCCGGGATCGAGGCCGGGGCCGAAGCCGGAGCCGGGATCGAGGCTGGAGTCCCGGGCGACGCCGGGCCGGAGCCGCCGGCGACGCCGGAGCAACCCCATCAGGGCCCGCGGGGCCCGAGAGGCGCACCGGAGGGGCCTGAAGGCCCGAAGAGGCGGGCCATGGCCGACAGGAACTCCTGTACCTTGGCCGGATCCGCCCCGAACCCGGGAAGGGCGGGTAGGACGGGGCGACTCCACAGGCAAGTCCGGGGCCGCAGGGGCGGGGACGGTGCCGGGAGGGGCCTCAGCCGAGTCGCGAGACCGGCGAGGCGAAGTCCGAGAGCGACGATGCTTCTTGGACTTCTTGTGCTTAGACTTACCGGACGAAGAAGACTTCGACGCCGACGACCGGTGTGCACTCCGCGAGCGACCCCTGGACCTCTCACGCGACCGGGGCCTCCGTGGAGCCGAATGCCGGGCCTCGAGGAGCTTTCGAGACCGCTCTCGCAAAGCTTTCGGGTTGAGGGCCTGGCATTCGGGACAAGACTCGGTGTCGTGGCCTCGGCCGAGGCAGAAGAGACACTCCCAATGCGGGTCGGTGACGGACATCATCCGCGCACAGGCGCCGCATCGCTTGAAGCCGGGCATCCCTACGACACCTTAAAGATGGAAAAAACAGTGAAAAAATCACCAAAAGTATGGTCAAAAATTGACCAGGGCACTGCTCTTCCCGGATCTGCGCTTTTGGCGCGGAAAAAGAAGAACTGACGTCAGCGCGCAGGGCGGCGTCTAAGTACTGCCCGCGACGTCATCCCGGCGATCACGACGCCGACGACGGACGCGGAGCCGCACGACGCCGCCTACCGACGCGCAAGGGTACTGCTACGCAAAACTTTCCGGATCCAGCCTGACGCCTGGGGATATTCTAAGGTAAGGAATCTATCACTAACGTGTCTCTTTCAGATATTTGTGGACAGGAGGGATGTGTACATGCTGACTACCATCCATGATGAGAGTACTTCACCTGTGGCTGTTTGGGGTCAGATTGCTGAAGTGCGCAAACCTGTGTGCATTTTAGACTACAATAAGCACATGGGTGGTGTTAATAGAGTAGATCAGAGGTTGGAACCTTACACTGCTATTCGTAAGTCTTACATTTGGTATAAGAAGTTGGCCATCCATCTCTTCAATTTAGCAACTTTCAATGCTTTTGTTGTGTTCAAGGAGTGTTCTCCTGCGTCAAAGTTGACTTTTGTTCAGTTTCAGGAGTCTGTCATAGGCAGCCTTGTTGTTGTGGAACAGGCAAGTGTTCCTAGAGTTGGAGTGGTGGAGG
The DNA here is from genome assembly GCA_963921515.1 of Calotriton arnoldi. Lineage (NCBI taxonomy): Eukaryota > Metazoa > Chordata > Amphibia > Caudata > Salamandridae > Calotriton > Calotriton arnoldi. Next base: position 3,729,722 of record CAWUFW010000420.1, on the reverse strand, counting down.
ATGTGGCTCGATTGAAAGAGCGCCACTTTCCTGATCACATTCCTCCTACACTCTCAAAAGACTTTCCCACTAGGAGATGTAGAGTCTGTTGGCGAAGATGTACGCGGAAGGAGACTCGTATGTACTGCCCTGAGTGTCCTTCTAACCCTGGGCTGTGTGTGCCTGCTTGTTATAGAGCCGTACCACAAGCAAAAGAATTATTGGGAGCAACCATGAGTGGTAAAGTGAACTGCCTGGTCTGTAATGTTTAAGAATTGTTGTTCTGTTTCAAGGTTGGCATTAGTGCAATGTTTCTGATTTTGTGTTAGTAGATTTGTATCTATTTGCAATTTGTTTGTGTTTTCTTTTTTGTATAAAAAAATCCTAAATGTGATGGTGGTGTGTGTAGGCTGGTGCTTGGCTGGCGGTGTGCGTGGAGTGGCGCTTGGCTGGCGGTGTGCGGGGAGTGGCTCTTGGCTGGCGGTGTGCGTGGAGTGGCGCTAGGCTGGCGGTGTGCGTGGAGTGGCGCTAGGCTGGCGGTGTGCGTGGAGTGGCGCTAGGCTGGCGGTGTGCGTGGAGTGGCGCTAGGCTGGCGGTGTGCGTGGAGTGGCGCTTGGCTGGCGGTGTGCGTGGAGTGGCGCTTGGCTGGCGGTGTGCGTGGAGTGGCGCTTGGCTGGCGGTGTGCGTGGACTGGCGCTCGGCTGGCAGTGTGTGAGTAGTGACTTGCTGCTGGTCACTACACACACTGCTAGCCGAGCGACACTCCACGCAATCCATCAGCTTGTGTGGTTGCTGTGTTAGGAATGTGGGCGTGTGAAAGTGATGGGCCCTTGAATGGCGCTGTCTGCTGGTGTGAGTGTTGTAATGTGATGGGCCCGCGGCTGGTGGTGTGAATGGTTTTGTATTTGTCACACGTATGAAAGGTGTATGAATGGCCTGTAAAGAGGTTGGTGCCTTGTCGTGGCTTTACAGCTCACGAGCTGTGAGTCAATGGTTCAGTTTCTCGTCCTTTCAATTATTAACAGTGCATTTCATTTTTGTGAAATCACTTGTTAATACAATTGTATATACTGAACCATCACTCACCCTCGTGCCAAATCCAACCAGTATGTGTGTGTGTGCTTGAGGATTAGATGGCTGTGCAGTAATATTTTTTTTTTGTCTTTCTCAAGCAGGGTGTACCTTGTCCCTTTTTGTGAATGTTGTAATGTGTTTGTTTCGTGCCTGGGGGTGTGAATGGTCTTGTGTGTATCACGTATGAAAGGTGTGTGAATGGCCTGTAAAGCGGTTGGGGCCTTGACGTGGCTTTACAGCTCACGAGCTGCGAGTCACTGGTTCCGTGTTTTGTCCTTTCAATTATTGACAGTGCATTTCATTTTTGTGAAATCTCTTGTTAATACAATTGTATATACTGAACCATCACTTGCCCTCGTGCCAAATCCAACCAGTATGTGTGTGTGCTTGAGGAATTGATGGCTGTGCAGTAATCTTTGTCTTTTTAGTCTGTCTGCCAAGGTGTACATTCCGTCTAAGAATAACCTACCAACTGTAGATATTGTCGTAAACGAAACACCCATGGGAGTACATGGTGATATCTCTCTTGTGGATCCCAACAAGTTATGGTACCCACAATGTCCTGCAAACCTCAAAATGTCTGTCACATTTTCCTTGCAATATTGTGCCAAAATTTTCACGCTGCAGAAATAAACAACACATTATCTCATTATGACCTGGTTTTGCAAGGGAGGTCACCTGGGTTTTTGGCCCGGGGCTCGGCGGCCACATAGGGAAACCTACCAAACCCACACATTTCTGAAAAGTAGACACCGGGGCTTCCAGGGAGGTATGGCTTGCGTGGATCCCCCAACGTTTCCTACCAGAATCCCTGCAAACCTCACTTTTAGCTGAAAAAATCACTTTTTCACACATTTTTGTGTGGGAAAGTGTGGCATCACTGGCCTCACACAAATTTCCTACCACCCAGCGTTCCCTCAGGTCTCCCGATAAAAATGGTGCCTCACTTGTGTGGGAGGCCCAAGTACCCGCGACAGGCAAGGGCCCACAACGTAGTGAGACGATCCTCAAATGGCCTTTCACAAAACCACCTGGTTTTGCAGGGAGTCACCTGGGTTTTGGCCCTGTGCTCGGCGGCCATCTAGGGAAACCTACCAAACCCACACATTTCTGAAAAGTAAACACCCGGGGGCTTCCAGGGAGGTATGGCTTGCTTGCATCCCCCAACGTTTCCTTACCCAGAATCCCCTGCAAACCTCACTTTTAGCTGAAAAATCACTTTTTCACACATTTTTGTGTGGGAAAGTGTGGCATCACTGGCCTCACACAAATTTCCTACCACCCAGCGTTCCCCAGGTCTCCCGATAAAAATGGTGCCTCACTTGTGTGGGAGGCCCAAGTACCGCGCAGGCAAGGGCCCACAACGTAGTGAGGCGACCTCAAAATGGCCTTTCACAAAACCACCTGGTTTTGCAAGGGGGTCACCTGGGTTTTGGCCCTGTGCTCGGCGGCCATCTAGGGAAACCTACCAAACCCACACATTTCTGAAAAGTAGACACCCGGGGCTTCAGGGAGGTATGGCTTGCGTGGATCCCCCAACGTTTCCTTACCCAGAATCTCTGCAAACCTCACTTTTAGCTGAAAAATCACTTTTTCACACATTTTGTGTGGAAAGTGTGGCATCACTGGCCTCACACAAATTTCCTACCACCCAGCGTTCCCAGGTCTCCCGATAAAATGGTGCCTCACTTGTGTGGGAGGCCCAAGTACCCGCGACAGGCAAGGGCCCAAAACATTTTTTGATAGGCAATGTTGATGTTGCCTCAAAACGTTGTGTCCTTGCCTGTCGCTGGGTACTTGGGCCTCCCACACAAGTGAGGCACCATTTTTATCCGGGAGACCTGGGGGAACGCTGGGTGGTAGGAAATTTGTGTGAGGCCAGTGATGCCACACTTTCCACACAAAATGTGTGAAAAAGTGATTTTTTCAGCTAAAATTGAGGTTTGCAAGGATTCTGGTAGTGAAACGTTGGGGGATCCACGCAAGCCATACCTCCCTGGAAGCCCCCGGGTGTCTACTTTTCAGAAATGTGTGGGTTTGGTAGGTTTACCTAGATGGCCGCCGAGCACGGGGCCAAAACCCAGGTGACTCCCTTGCAAAACCAGGTGGTTTTGAGATAGGCAATTTTGAGGTCGCTCACTACGTTGTGGGCCCTGCCTGTCGCGGGTACTTGGGCCTCCCACACAAGTGAGGCACCATTTTTATCGGGAGACCTGGGGGAACGCTGGGTGGTAGGAAATTTGTGTGAGGCCAGTGATGCCACACTTTCCCACACACAAATGTGTGAAAAAAGTGATTTTTTCAGCTAAAATTGAGGTTTGCAAGGGATTCTGGGTAAGGAAACGTTGGAGATCCACGCAAGCCATACCTCCCTGGAAGCCCCCGAGTGTCTACTTTTCAGAAATGTGTGAGTTTGGTAGGTTTCCTAGATGGCCGCCGAGCACAGGGCCAAAAACCCAGGTGACTCCCTTGCAAAACCAGGTGGTTTTGTGAAAGGCCATTTTGAGGTCGCCTCACTCACGTTGTGGGCCCTTGCCTGTCATGGGTACTTGGGCCTCCCACACAAGTGAGGCACCATTTTTATCGGGAGACCTGGGGGAACGCTGGGTGGTAGGAAATTTGTGTGAGGCCAGTGATGCCACACTTTCCCACACACAAATGTGTGAAAAAGTGATTTTTTCAGCTAAAATTGAGGTTTGCAAGGGATTCTGGGTAGGAAACGTTGGGGGATCCACGTAAGCCATACCTCCCTGGAAGCCCCCGGGTGTCTACTTTTCAGAAATGTGTGGGTTTGGTAGGTTTCCCTAGGTGGCCGCCGAGCACGGGGCCAAAAACCCAGGTGACTCCCTTGCAAAACCAGGTGGTTTTGAGATAGGCAATTTTGAGGTCGCCTCACTACGTTGTGGGCCCTTGCCTGTCGCGGGTACTTGGGCCTCCCACACAAGTGAGGCACCATTTTATCGGGAGACCTGGGGGAACGCTGGGTGGTAGGAAATTTGTGTGAGGCCAGTGATGCCACACTTTCCCACACACAAATGTGTGAAAAAAGTGATTTTTTCAGCTAAAATTGAGGTTTGCAGGGGATTCTGGGTAAGGAAACGTTGGGGGATCCACGCAAGCCATACCTCCCTGGAAGCCCCCGGGTGTCTACTTTTCAAAAATGTATAGGTTTGCTAGGTTTCCCTAGGTGCCGGCAGAGGTAGGGTTCAAAAACTACAGCTAGGCACTTTGCCAAAAAAGGGTCATTTTTCACTGCGAAATTGAGGTGTGACCACGTTGCGCTTTGCGCCGTTTCCTGTCGCAGGCACTAGGCCGACCCACACAGGTGAGGTACCATTTTCTCGTAAGACTTTGGGGAACGCGGGGTGGGTGGAAATTTGTGGATCCACGCAGATTCCAGAACTTTCCACCACAGAAATATGGGGAAAATGTGTTTTTTTGGACAATTTTTTATGTTTGCAAGGGATTCTGGGTAACAGAACCTGGTGGGAGGCAGTCAAGTCACCCCATCCTGGATTCCCCTGGGTGTCTAGTTTTCAAAAATGTATGGGTTTGCTAGGTTTCCCTAGGTGCCGGCAGAGCTAGGGTTCAAAAACTACAGCTAGGCACTTTGCCAAAAAAGGGTCATTTTTCACTGCGAAATTGAGGTGTGACCGCGTTGCGTTTTGCGCCGTTTCCTGTCGCAGGCACTAGGCCGACCCACACAAGTGAGGTACCATTTTTCTCGTAAGACTTTGGGGAACGCGGGGTGGGTGGAAATTTGTGGATCCACGCAGATTCCAGAACTTTCCACCACAGAAATGTGGGGAAAATGTGTTTTTTTGACAATTTTTTATGTTTGCAAGGGATTCTGGGTAACAGAACCTGGTGGGAGGCAGTCAAGTCACCCCATCCTGGATTCCCCTGGGTGTCTAGTTTTCAAAAATGTATAGGTTTGCTAGGTTTCCCTAGGTGCCGGCAGAGCTAGGGTTCAAAAACTACAGCTAGGCACTTTGCCAAAAAAGGGTCATTTTTCACTGCGAAATTGAGGTGTGACCACGTTGCGTTTTGCGCCGTTTCCTGTCGCAGGCACTAGGCCGACCCACACAAGTGAGGTACCATTTTTCTCGTAAGACTTTGGGGAACGCGGGGTGGGTGGAAATTTGTGGATCCACGCAGATTCCAGAACTTTCCACCACAGAAATGTGGGGAAAATGTGTTTTTTTTGACAATTTTTATGTTTGCAAGGGATTCTGGGTAACAGAACCTGGTGGGAGGCAGTCAAGTCACCCCATCCTGGATTCCCCTGGGTGTCTAGTTTTCAAAAATGTATAGGTTTGCTAGGTTTCCCTAGGTGCCGGCAGAGGTAGGGTTCAAAAACTACAGCTAGGCACTTTGCCAAAAAAGGGTCATTTTTCACTGCGAAATTGAGGTGTGACCGCGTTGCGTTTTGCGCCGTTTCCTGTCGCAGGCACTAGGCCGACCCACACAAGTGAGGTACCATTTTTCTCGTAAGACTTTGGGGAACGCGGGGTGGGTGGAAATTTGTGGATCCACGCAGATTCCAGAACTTTCCACCACAGAAATGTGGGGAAAATGTGTTTTTTTTGACAATTTTTTATGTTTGCAAGGGATTCTGGGTAACAGAACCTTGTGGGAGGCCGTCAAGTCACCCCATCCTGGATTCCCCTGGGTGTCTAGTTTTCAAAAATGTATAGGTTTGCTAGGTTTCCCTAGGTGCCGGCAGAGCTAGGGTTGAAAAACTACACCTAGGCACTTTGCAAAAAAAGGGTAATTTTTCATTGTGAAAATGTGGTACGTCCACGTTGCATTTTGAGCCATTTCCTGTTGTGGGCACAAGGGCTACCCACACAAGTGAGGTACCATTTTTATCGGGAGACTTAGGGTAACACAGAATTGTAGAGCAACTGTTATTACCTATTGACTTTCGATGCATTTCTGCCTTCCAAATGAAAGACAATGTGTAAAAATAAGTCATTTTGAAAAATGACCTATAATTCTCATGCTAGTATGGGTACTCCCAATTTCGGAAATGTGCAAATATCTACTGTTTCTAAAATCTACATTTTGTTCCCATTTCAGAAATACATAGGTGTCTTTCATAACAATTTTTCCATGTATACATTTTCCCAAAATAATTGCTATATACCCGGTTTAAAAAAAAAAAATCATTGCAAGATGTTGCTCAATTATTGGCTCTGGGTTCGTCGGGTTCTTGGTGAACCTACAAGTCCTATATATCCCCACAACCAGAAAGGTCCAGCGGATATAACGGTATATTGCCTTCAAATAGCTGTCATAATTAGAAGAAGTTACAGGTGAAAACGTTGACACAAATGGCTGTTTTTTTCAACTAATTTTCAATTTTTCCTTTATTTAACTGTTAGTTTCTATAAGGAAAATTTTAAGGATCCACACAAATGACCCCTTGCTGAATTCAGAATTTTGTCTACTTTTCATAAATGTATGGCTTTTCAGGATCCATTATTGGTTTCATACCCATTTCTACCATTAACTGGAAGGAGGTTGAAAGCACAAAAAATAGCAAAAATAGGCTATGTCCCAGAAAAATGCCAAAACTGTGTAAAGAAAGTTGGTTTTCTGACAAAAGTCTGCTTGTCCCTGAAAGCTGGGAAGATGGTGATTTCATCCCCACAACCCCTTTTTGATGCCATTTGCAGGGAAAAATCAACACGCTTTCATCTGTAGCCCTTTTTTTGCCTTTTTCAAAAAAAAAACCAAAATTTAGCTGTATTTTGACTAATTTCTGGGTCCCCTCCAGGGGAATCCACAAACCCTGGGTACCTTTACAATCCCCATGATGTTAGAAAAAAGGACGCAAATTTGGCATGGATACCTTATGTGGTCAAAAAGTTACAGGGGCCTAAGCGCGCACTACCCCAAATAGCCAAAAAAGGCTTAGCACAGGAGGGGAAAAGGCCTAGCAGCGAAGGGGTTAAAGGATAACAAAGCACCGGGCCCAGACGGGTTTACAGCCTCTTTCTACAAAACCTTCTTAGACCAGCTAAAACCAACCATGAAGCAAGTTTTTAATCACACTGCGTCCCAAGGGACCACGCCGCACACCATGTCAGAAGCAAATATAATAGTTATTCCGAAAGAAGGGAAGGACCACCTATCACCGAAGAATTACAGACCTATCTCACTGATTAATGTAGATTGCAAAATATACGCAAAGATCCTAGCTGTCAGACTCAACTCTGTCCTACCAAAACAAATTAGCAACTCCCAGGTAGGTTTCCTCCGCACGCGCATGTCTAATGATAACACCCGTCTTCTGTGCCACATTATAGAGCATGCCAACAATAAGACTGAGCCCGCAGTAGCTATCACCTTAGACGCCGAGAAGGCCTTTGACAGGGTTTCCTGGGGCTTCCTGGAACACTGCATGCAGTCTTTCAACCTAGGGGAGGAATATACACGTATGGTTATGGCCCTCTATGGAAACCCATCAGCCCGCATTGTCGTGAATGGCTCGCTCTCTGAGCCCTTCAAGTTACAGCAAGGTACCAGACAGGGTTGCCCACTATCTCCATCCTTATTTTTACTAGCATTGGAACCCCTTATCAGGGACATCAAATCAAATGACAACATCAAGGGGGTAGAGATCAATGGCGTCCAAATAAAATTAGCCGCTTACGCAGATGACATACTAATCGTAACGGAACAGCCAAAGACATCAATTGATGCCCTGCTGGGCACAATAACAAGATATTCCGACCTCTCGGGGTACAAACTCAACAGGGAGAAATCAGAACTCAAACCATTAAACATCCACTGTACGAGGGAGGTCCTGGGAGGGTCGGGACTAGCATGGCAAACAGTCTACATAAAATACCTAGGCATCGAATTTGGTAGTAACATGATAGACACCCTACACCAAAACGAGAAAACATTACTAGGGAAAATAAAGAAGCTTTTGGATTCTTGGTCACCAAAATTCATTACGTGGTGGGGCAGAATCGAGACTATCAAAATGATGATCACCCCAATGGTCAACTACCTCATCAGCATGCTCCCGCTCCTTCTAACTGACGACTTCCACCGCAAACTAGATAACCTCATCTCTAAATTCCTGTGGCGCGGGAAAAAAGCAAGGATCAGTATCAAGAAACTAAGGCTAGCTAAAACATTAGGAGGAGTGAACCTAGCTGACTTCAGACTATACCAGCTGGCGTTCCTGGCGAAACAAGGCTCATACTGGATAACTCCACCTACCGGTTACACCCCGGCATGGCTAGAGGTGGAGAGGGCAATCCTCAATAACCTAAGCCCCCTCGCACTGCTAACAACAAATAGACTATACCCACAGACCTCCAAATCCATTTTTAAAAACACAAAGATAGCATTGCTTAAGGTTGACAAAAAACTGGAAAACAGTATTAAAGGATCTAACTTAGAATCCCTCTGGGCCAATAGCAAGATTAAATATAAAGGCAAAAGCCTAACCCTAGACACATGGATCAAGAAGGGAATCCTCTTCCCTTATCAACTAGGGAACTCCACATACCCGCTCACATTTTCGGACCTCCAAGGGAAGTATAACCTAGCTGACATTGAATTCTACAACTTCTTAAAAATTAGAGCGGCAATCACAAAATCAAAACTATCTAACGCCCAACCCTCAATCTCCACATTTGTGTCGAACATTAACAAACTGGGACATCAGGTATCACAGATATATAAACTTCTCCGCCCAAAATCTTCCAAACTTAATGACAAAGCAATAGCCTACTGGGGTCAACTGCCACCAGAGACGCCAAAAGAGCAGGAATGGCCCTTGTTATGGGGGTCCGTCTCACGTAATAAGATCACCCGGTTCTCTCCCAAACCAAATACTGGCTACTACACAAGGCATTTTGGACCCCGGCCCGGTTATTTACATTAGGGCTCCGAAGCGATGCAACGTGTTGGAACTGCAATCAGGAGACGGGGGACTTAGCCCACCTTATCTTCCATTGTACATTACTCAAAACGTTTTGGGACAAAATCTTTTCCTTCATAGGGGGTTTTTTTAAAAGTAATTTGGACAGAGATACATGCAATTTGCCCACGGACTGCATAAGTACAAAATGGAGAAATGAATCTGACAGAGACCTTTTTGACCTATTAATAACCTCGGAAGTAAAAATGGTTCTTGCCAACTGGAAAGACACAAGCAAGACGTCGTATAAGAGCTGGTTAAACTGGATCATCCATCTCAGAGGGGCCGACAACATAGCGTTACAAAGCTCCTCATGGAAACCGTCAACCAGGACACTATGGAACTCTTTAGACACGTTGCTAGACTCTTATGAACCCCCGTGAATAAAAGAACTCAGGAAGGAACCAGAGGCTTTACTATCGTACCAGGACACTATGGAACTTTTTAGAGGCTTTACTATTGTACCAGCTGTATTAACTGTATTCAAGATAAATGCGTCAGGGGTACACTCAATGGTCTGCCAGGTGATGTAAAATTGCCAATGTCGAGCACCCTTATTCATTCAAATGTATAGACATGCAAATGTGATACTATAGCTCCCCTAGCCGTGGATCCTCCCTCTCTTCTCTTCTCCTTTCCCCTTTCCTTTGCCTGTCCTGTCTATCTGCCACCAATGTGCGCGGGGTTAGGCCCGTGATAACCATGTAGGGTACCACCCTCACGTGTTACATGTACATGTAAAATTTCGCCTGGGATAACCTTGCGTACGCTGATATACGCTTTTGTATACCTTGTTAAAAAAAACAATAATAAAAAAAAAAAAAAAAAACAGATGGCTGATCAGGCAATTGTAAAAGAATAATAAAAAATTAATTTTAAAAAGCAGATAAACGCGACAAATAACCTTTAACTTTACCCATAGCAAGGCCCTGCTTAGCTAGTGATAAGAAACATAGGACAAGCGATAACTGGCTTGTAAGGCTTGGATATATTGGGAAGAACACCAAACAACAAACTACTCTCAGCATCACACATAGACCATTTTGATCAATGGACGCTTCGCTGCCATAATGACATTACTTCGGGATAAAGATCAAAGGCTGTCAACTGTAGCCGTTCAATCTCCACACATGGAGTAGTAAGTTGTGCAGGCTCGGATACAGAACTTTATCCTGCTGTTGCGGCAGAAATCCTTCCACAGAGACAGCCAAATTGGAGGACAGATGCTCATGGCCAGAAGTTCTGGGTACCACACTCTGCTAACCCAATTTAGAACCACTAGGATGACTTTGGCCCAGTCGTTCCTGATCTTCTGCAGAAGTCTGGGCAGGAGAGGTAGAGGCAGGAAGGGGTACAGGAGTCCCGAGCCCCAATCCAGATTACAGGCATCTCCCAGCGAGAACGGTCATGGGAACACCAACACGCAAAAGCTTGGACACTGCGTGTTCTTGGCAGTGGCGAAAAGATGGAGCCAGGGTTCTGCCCATTGCTGGAAGATGCTCTGCGTCACCTTTAAGTGTAGCTGCCATTTGTGATCTGCTAGGCAATGACGGCCCTGGCGTTTAAAGTTCCTGCCAGGTGGTGTACAACCAAGGAGATGCCCTGATGACTCGAAGTACTACGTGGCAGTAGTGTTATTTGTGAGAACCTATACCCGTTCTCCCTTGATGGACGAGAGGAAAGCTTTCAGTACCAAGCGAATCGCCTGCAACTCCAACAAGTTGATGAGGAGGATGGTCTCTGCCGGAGACCAATCCTCTGATGTCTAACTCTCCCAGATCCCCTCCTCAACCCATCAGAGATGCATTCATGACCACCATTAGCTCTGGGTGGAGTAGGGAGTGTAATCTTCCACCAGTCCAATTGCGGTCTAGCAACCACCACAGCAGATCTACGAGGTTCCCTTGGTGCTGAGGCCACCAAGACTTCAGATCCCACTGCACAGCCTGCATGTGCCACCTAGCATAGTCCACCAGAAAGATGCAGGACGCCAAGTAGCCAAGAAGCCTCAGAGCTGATCTCACTGAAACCCAAATCAAAGGTTGAAAAAACCATGATCATAGTTCGAATGTCCTAAATTCAATAAGGTAGAAGGAAGACTCTTAACAGCACCGTCTCCAGAATGGCTAGAAAGAAAGGGAGCTCCTCTGAAGGAGTCAGGTGTGACTTTGGCACGTTGACAGAAAATCCCAGAGATGTGAACAGGTCGGCCGTCGTTTGGAGATGATTGACAACTAATTGAATCAAGCCTGCATTCAGAAACCAGCCGTCAAGATATGGGAAAACTATTCCCAACCTCCGAAGATGGGCAGTTATCACCACCATCACTTTCGTGAACACCAGAGGGGCACTAGTAAGGCTGAAAGGAAGCACTGCAAACTGAAAATGCTCCTGGTCTACCCAAAATCACAGTTAACCTCTGTGGGTCTGCCGGACAGAAATGTGGAAATGGGCACCCTGCAAATTCAACACCACCATCTAGTCACCTGGATCCAGAACTTGGGCCACGGTGAGCATCTTGATCTTATCCTTCTTGAGGGAGGAATTCAGAAGGCGGAGGTTAAGAATGGGACAAAATGTCCCATCCTTCTTAAGCACCAGAAAGTAACAGCAGGAGTACCAGCCAGCCCGACCTCTGATGCCGGCACCCACGCTATTTATAGCTCCCTTCCCTAACGGAATCTGACCCTCATTCTGTAAAACTGACAAATTGTCCTCTGCAAGTCGTGGTGTAGGAGGGATGTGTGGTGGGGATATACAGGTAAGGGAGAGTGTAACCATTCTGGATGATTTGTAGCACCCATCTGTCAGATGTGAAGCTTTGCCACCCACGGAGGAAGTAACTTATCTGACCTCGGGGGCGTGGCTTAGTCGAGCAGCGAAATGGCCGCTTGCTAAGCGAGCTCCGCCGGCTGGGCTTTACAACTTACATTATCCTGCTTTCTGCGGAGTCACCGTCGCCTAAACTCCGCGAAGCTGCACTGCGGACACTGTACTGCGCAGCATAAACCTATTTCGGAGCTCCTGGGTCGCCCGGGGCGCAGGCCGCGCCTGGTGTCGCACTTCCCCGGAGCCCGTGCGGCCTTATTGCATCCTGCTCACCGGCCTCGCTCGCAGCGACCTCGGGCCGCCGCCGCAACTTTCCCCTTGCAACTGCGCCTTACTGAAGACCTGCTCCTGCTGAGGCTTAGGGCCGGGGACCGACGGAGTATACTTGGGCCAGCGGGCTCGAGCCTGGATCTACTGGCCGGAGGTGTGGCCCGACTGCGACGAGGTGACCCGGGTCTGTCTCACTGAGGCCCGACTGGGATTCGGCTCTCCGCTGCGGAGCCTAGATCCTGCGAACAACTCAGAGCGGTGGCCCACCCAGTTCGCCGCACCCCTCGACGACTTGCTCCCAGCGGCTGTGGTGACCTTCCGACTTGGCCGCCGCTCCCACAATTGCAGTCACAAGCCGGTAAACACCATTCTACAGCGCATCACCAGCGGCTTGCCCCAGAGGACTCCGGATATTGCGCTGGGCGTATCAGGCTGACTGCATTTCGCCTCCCTACTTCCGCGATTCGGGAGGTGCTGTAGACCGGCCTGCTCCTCCTACGCCATTTGCCTGCACTGACCCCACAGGACATATCGCTGATGCCTGCATCATCAAGTCGCAGCGTTCACCTCTAACTGTGAGTACCTCTTTGGCCCTGCGGGCCCTTATTGCCCTGCGCGCGTGTGCATTGGCCTACGGGCCCCATCCCTGATAGGCCTTACTGTGCCCAGTGTGGGGCTGTGGGCGAGATGCGTTCTGCGCTGGGTTGCAGGCCTGCACGCTAGAGCAATTCTGGGAATCTGAGTGGGGTTTTTGGTAGCACTGGGTCAGGGCCCTGGGTGCGTGACGCAGCAGACCCTACGCGCTCCCTGCTTTACACGGGTTCTGCGAGCAATCGCCTCCCATACCGCCCTAGACCTGGTGCTGGCATTTACCCCGCAGGGAAACCCATAGGGTGAGCCTGCGTGCACCTACAGAACAGCTCAGTATTACCAGTCAGCTGCGTGAGGAGTGGTGTTGCAAGGGTCTCCAACACAGGCGCATACCATGGGGAAAAACGACCCCAAACAGCCTAAGATAACTTTCGAAAATAAATGCCACACTCGCAACATGGACCCTGGCTTTGAGGCTGATCCGGAATCCCTACCCAGTGACGAACCACAAGAGGAGGATCTCCGTTCCATCATGTTGGATGTGCGCACGAACCTCAAGTCCATTGACACTAAGCTTGATGGACTTGCGTCCAGACTAGACTCTGTGAAACGCCAGGTAGATACACATGAATCCCAACGACGCTTTAGATAATCGTGCTACCGAAGCTAACGAATTTCAAGTCGAATCCAAGCAGCACTTTCTCAGTATGGGTAAAGTCCTCGGAGTCATACAAGCTAAAAATGAGGATTTGGAGGCGCGCTCTAGGCGCAACAACCTCCGCATTGCGGGGATACCAGAGTCCACAGCTATCCCCAAAATGGAGCCCTACATTGAGACGCTGCTACGAGACCTCTTCCCTCTAGCCCTCTCGACTGTCTTAGTGGTGGAAAGGGTGCATAGAACATTGGGCCCTCGACCACCAGTTGGTGGCACGCCCAGACCTATCATTGCGCGCCTCCTTAACTACCGCGACAGGGACTCTGTTCTAAAAGCAGCCAGGGAACATGGCCCCATCACTTACCAGGGCAACAGTATCTCTATTTTTCCAGACTTCACCCCTTTGGTCAATCTGCGCACAAGGAATTCCTTCCCGTCAAACGCCTCCTCCAACGTGCGGAGATCCCATACGCAATGTTATATCCAGCCAAACTTAAAATCTTGCACGATGGTCAGACCCACTTTTTTTTTTACAGACGCCAAGTCGGCCCTTAAATATGCGAAGCACATTTGCCCTGGGCAGCACATGGCCCGATCATCCCCAAACGCTGGGAAAGAGGCTGGTCTCGGTGACAATGACTAAGGGAAGGAGCTATTAGTGCTGTGCATCATATCGCATCCCCCCTATACAACTTGTGTATATGGCCTTTTTTGTTTGTTCCTTACAATGGGGATCGATGCTTTAACTACGTTTGCTTTGCAGCTCACAGATTCATCTTACATCCGAACTCTGCACCTACAATGTAGCCCAGCCACCCTGACGCACGGTCGGGGTTGTACACCGGCAACTCATGCCCCCACAGGGAGAACTCCCATGGTTTTGACTATATGCTTTGTTTTTGGGTTACTGGGGTGGAGGGGGCAGTATCACAACCTGATTGGGGGGTTGGTGTGGGAGGCGGGGTGACACTTGGGTATAGTTGTTGTTTGGTTATTTCAGAGACTCACACACAGTACACTTTGACACATTTCGGAAATCATCTTCGTTTTGTATGCTATCTTCACACATATCAGGCGCCTAACTCTTACACCTACGAGCTACATACAACTGGCACTCTTCTGCCCCTAGCAGGGAGACCTACTGTAGACCACCAATTATCGCCATTATGCCGCTAGCTACCGCGCCAGCTTCATACAATTTTTTAACCTGGAATGTCCACGGCCTCAATAATCATAGGAAGGCTAGGCTCATACACGCCTACCTGATACGTCAGCAGGCGGACATATGTTTCCTACAGGAAACTCATCTTTTACCGTCAGACACTAATAGACTTCAGCATAAGTGCTGGGCGATACAATATTCATCTACCTACTCCAGCTACTCGAGAGGAGTGGCCATACTCATTCGGCAGGGCATAGATTGGATGCTAATGCACTCGCACATTGACACAGAGGGACGCTATGTTGTATTGAAAGGAACCCTGGGTGGGACTCCGCTGGTTCTGGCTGCGATCTACGGGCCGAATGTGGACAATCCAAACTTCTTCAGTGAGGTGTGGGCTAGGGTTGTTGGGATGGGCTGTGATACCGTTATATGGGGGAGGCGATTTCAACGCGATTATAAGTGACGCACTAGACAGATTGGGCTCCTCCCGGGCACTCCATCCCAAATCCAGCCAATTCCTTAATTCCTTAATTTCCGATCACCATTTAGTAGACATATGGAGGCACTTCAACCCCCAAAAACGTGAGGGCACATATGTATCAAGGCAACACAACTCCTGGTCCAGACTAGACCGATGGTTACTGTCCAGTGACATGGCAACATGGACAACAGACACACAAATTCTCCCCAGAACATTATCCGACCACTCCCCCTGCACCTGCACAATAACTGTCCCCACTTCCATCAGACGTGAATTCTCTTGGAGATTACCACCTCATGCCCTCCTAGACGCGGCATTTCAGGCCAAAATCAGAAGCGATATTGTTGAATATTGTACGTTAAACACGGGCTCTGTCTCCTCTCCATCGGTATTATGGGAGGCATTTAAAGTTGTAATAAGAGGGAAATGTATAGCCCGCCAATCTGGTGTCCTGAAATCATTACGGGGTACACTGTGCAATTTGGAGACCGAACTTAAAGCCCTAGAACTACAATACTATGAACACAATGACTCCTCTTCTGGCCACTATACGCGTAAAACTCTCCGAATTTAACGAAGAAGCCGCTAGGGAACTTAAATTCCTCGGGAAATACGCCACTGTTAGGAGATATGGCAAAGGGGATCGGCCCGGGAAAACACTTGCTAATCTCCTGAAACCTTCGCACTGTTCCCCTTATATCACAGAACTGCTTGGGGATAATGCCACACCAATTAGAGGCACACAAGAAATACATGCACATCTAACCGAATTCTACTCAGCACTATACACCTCCTCCACACCACAAATAGACTCTGAGCTCACCGCATACTTAGACTCGATAGAACTCCTATGGCTAGGAAATGCACACAGAGAATATCTGGACGAAACCTTTGCAAAGGAGGACATAGTTAGAGTCATTATGGGCCTCCCTTCGGACAAAGCACCTGGCCTCGATGGCCTTACAACGGCGTTCTATAAAACTTACGACTAATTATTAGCACCCCACCTCGCAGATATGTACTCCGACTCCATACAAAATGGCGTATCTTTTCACCATACTAGCCAGATTATGTCTTAGCCCCTTATTTATCAAGCAGATCAACTTATTGTACTCGCAACCGACGGCCAGACTACGTGCAAATGGATTAATATCTGCTCCATTCGAAGTTACACGCGGCACCAGACAGGGGTGTCCTCTCTCGCCCCTCCTGTTTGCCATCGCAATGGAACCTCTGGCTGCTCGAATCCGACAACATCAGAAAACGCGAGGCCTCGACTTCCCCATGAGAGATATCATTATATCACAATATGCAGATGACATCGCACTCTATATTCGAGACCCGCTAGCTAACCTCAATCCGGTTCTTCGAGAACTCACTAAATTTGGAGGCCTCTCTGGGGTGCATATTAATTGGACAAAATCCACTCTGCTTCCCCTTACTCCCAATTTTACCAAATTCGAACCAGCCTATCCTATCACATGGGCTTCCGGCCCTGTGCGATATCTAGGGATTTGGCTTAGTACAGACCTCCAAGAGCTTTGGGACATGAACTTTGGTCGCACAATGACATGGCTGGAAGGGAAAATTACAGTCTGGTCTAAACTTCCCATTTCACTAGCAGGGCGCATTGCCATAGCCAAAATGATTTCTATTACCTAAACTTCTTTATTTATTCATCAATCTTCCTTTACAACTCACACAATCATTTCTGAAATCCTTGCGCTCCTCGATGATCTCCCTGGTGTGGGCTGGGAAACAGCCTTGTATTGCATGGGAGGTACTCACGCTGCCGCTGACTCAGGGGGGACTCGGTGCTCCGGATCTGGTCCTTTATGCGTTCTGTGCGCAGGCGCAATTCCTCCATCACTGGATATTCCCAACTCCCTTCCAGCCCCATGTTGCGGTGGAGGCCGACATCGTCTTACCACTTCCTTTGACGGTGGCCCTATATCAGCCCTTCAAACGACATCCTGCGACCATACACACACCAGACACGCTGCGATGGGCCAGGGACAAACTCCGCATTCGGGCAGGTCACAAGGTCCTATATGCTCCCTCCATCAACCTCGCTCATAACCCTCAAATATCAATACTAGAAGACAAAGGCACTTCTGCCCGCGCCCACACACTGGGCTGGGATACTTTTGCCGATTTATTCCCGGGTGACGTCTTCCTGCCCCCCCCGAACCCCCGTCTGGCGCTTCTGTTAACTTTTCCAGTTTACTATTATACTATTCCATTAGAGGGGAGTGCCGTACATTGCATGACACATTCCCGACCCCGCCTCCACCACTTCCTGCCCTCGAATCGTTGCTGGCCAACTCGTCCTCAGACAAGCTTATTACCAGGCTATATAGCAGCATGCAACGCTCTTTCCCGATCTCACACCCAAAGGCCTTCGCTAGCTGGAATGACGACCTTGCCGACTCGCTGACAGAGGCTCAATGGCAATTCTGCTGCGGGCAATTAGAGATGTTGTCCCCCAATTACAGACTCCGCCTTATACACTTTACATTTTTACATCGCATTTACAGAACACCCTTACAACTTAAGCGTATGGGACTTCGTCCCGAGGCCAACTGCTGGAGATGTGCATCGCCAGATGCGTCCTTCTTACAAATGGCCTGGAGTTGCCCGGACATTGAACGCTTCTGGGCTATGATAATCGAGTCAATCAACGAGATACTTACGACCCAACTATCCCCTTCGCCCAAGCTATGTTTGTTGGGATACGTGCACGGCGCTAACCCAGGACATCGTAGGCTGCTGGCCATGCTCTTACTCCTGGCCAAACGCCGGGTTGCGATGCACTGGGGCAAACGACACCCACCTTCTGTTACAACCTGGGTGCTAGATATCACGTTCTGCCAGGAACAACCGGCTACATATTGGGAACTCCTGCCTCTGGCATCTCGACCCAAAGACATCTGGGAGCCCTTTCTGACCTGGCTATCCACTCGCAACGCAGACACCACACAGAGTTCGGAGACTTCCACTGCAACCAATTGATAGTCGCTCACTGACTATATCCGCCAGTCATGCAATGACCCAGTCTCTCTACACACCACCCAACTCTTCTATCTCCAACCTTTGTAGCCCTCGTTCTCTGACCTGATGATGTATCACACGAATGTGCCTCTCAATGTGATGCCTCTGTTTTTGGTTTAATACTTTTTGTTTTCTCACAATATTTTCTCACTATACAATTGTACATTATTTGCTGATTGTTTGTACTTGTTATACCAAATGCCAATAAATAAATTTAATTAAAAAAAAAAAAAACTTATCTGACCTCAAACCAGATGACAATGAGCCACTAAGGGCAAATTAAAGTAGTCCTGCAGTAGCGGGAGGGGTGGTAGAACTGGGTAGTACATTGCCCCTGAGGTCCTGGACGCTGTCAGCCAGACCCTAGGCCTCTACCCTGAAAAGTTTCTGAGGTTTGTTGCTGTGGAGGCAGGTTTTTGTGTTGCCTCTGCTGAGTGCCTCTTCCAAAGCCTCAAAAGGGGTGCTATTGTTGGAGAAACTGCTGTCACGGCGCAGAAAGACACAGACAGCATGCTGTGGCCTTGTTTTCTTTAAAACTCTCCAGGGCTGAGTCAGCCTGGTCTCTGAAGAGATGGGTGCCATCAAATGGCAGAGATGCTTGGAGATCACTTGAGAAGTGGATCTAATCCAAGTGTGGTGCCAAAACACCATGCCAGTACTGACTGCCCTACCGAAACAGTTGGCAGTTGCCAGCTTTGAACGTATTATGTATTTCACAGTCTTGGCCATCTTGAATTATTTGGGCTAAATTGGCCCAGAGGTCCTCAGGAGTGGCTAGCAAGATCTCGGCCACCATGTCTCTCATCACCTGCGAGTAAATGTTTAAAAAAAGGCACCTCGAATTGACTGATCTAAGGGCAAAAGTAGTATAGGAGAAGATACGTTTTCTGAAGGCCTCCATGCATTTGGATTCTCTATCTGGAGGTGGACTTGGAAAATAACTTGGGTTTTGCAGGCATGTAGAGGCCTGAACCAAAAGACTTTTGAATGTGGGGTGTTGGAAGAGAAAAGATGGATCCCTCGGAGTAGGTCTATACTGTCTTGCTACCTGTCTATCGACAGGAAGACAGGCGCCCATAATGGTATCCATTATGGCCTCGTTGATGGAAAGGAGTGGTCCTGATGGAGTCTATCCTGGCTGCAGGACTTCAATGAGGATGTTTAGTTTTCAATTATATGGAGGATAGCTCTAAGTCAAAGAATTCCACAGCCCTCCTAATGACCATGGCAAAGGATGTAGCTTCCTCTGTAGAGGGGCCAAGTGGAAATGAAGGTCAGTGCCAAGGAATATGTCCAGGATATTGGCATTCTGGAGATACAAAAATAAGTTCTCCTCACCGTAATACTGGGACTTATCTCATTGTCATTTCAGTGGTGTTCGGGGTCTGAAAACATTTGCGGTAGTGGAAGTGTATCAGCCTAGGAAGAGGCTGTAGTTGAGGTCAAGGTGGGTGCGACTTCTAACTAGGTTGCAGCCGATTCGCTTTAGAGTCCAAAGGGACTATGGGTTTTTCCTCTGGCATCGCCGGTGTCCAAGCATGTGGCCCAGCATAGATCTCCCCACGACAGAGACTGAATCAAAGCGGGCACCACCCGAGTTTGAGGTGGATCCCAGGATGGGGTGGAAAGGCACAGTCTGAATCAAGGATGGAACAAAATTGGTAGCCTCCTCAGATCCGTGGGGCCCGAAGGTGCACCAGAATGCTCCAGAAGGGTACTGAAGATGCGCAACATGGCTTCTTTGAAGGTCTGTATCTGTTGCGGTGTCACCGATGAGCCAAGAAACTCGGGCAGAACCAGGACCAGAGTGGGGTTCAGTTAAGAGGTGGGAGAGAGGAACTAATACTGAGAAGTACCTTGACATCCATGAGACTTCTCTTGACTACAGTGGAGGGAGGAAGGGAAGTCAAGTTTGGCCTTTATTTTTTAGACTTACCTGAGGATTTAAAGTGGGACGACGACCTCTCTCTTGAATGGCCTCAGGATCAGGAACTTATCTGGGTCCTCAACTTTGGTTGGGAATTGGCCTTCGGAGCCTTTCTGTGGTGCTCAGTGACGCAGAGTTTGCCCTCCCAGTCCTTGATGGCCTTTGGATTCATTTAAGTGCATTTGTCAGATGATGCTGAGTTATGCGAGGAGCACAAACACCTGAGACAGACCTTGTAAGTGCCCGTCACTGACATCTGTCTATGGCAATCCTTACAATGTTTAAAATCTGCTGTTTTGGGGGAAGACGCCCTTTGTACACCAGAAACATTTTGGAAAGTTTTCTGTCAGATGACAAGTGAGGGAGAGATCTCCAGATCAGTGTCAGAAGGCGTGGAAAGGAAGTAACTGATGCTGATGTGTGGAGTTGGCAGTTACATTGTGCCACTCTAGTCACTTCAGGAAGGATGGACCAGATGTGGAACTGCACAACTTCAATTATCGGTGTGCAAGGGAACTGCAAAGAAAAAAATCACCAGATCCAGTCTGGCTCCTAGAGGTACAAGGTGGAGAATGTGTGTTTAGAATTATTCATCGAATGTTTAATGCAATGGGTCTAACATTTTGTTTGTTTCCTTCGAGACCAGGAGAAGAACAAGTTACTTACCTTCAGTAACACACTTTCTGATGGACATTCACTAACTGCATATTCCTCACCTCTTGATTCCTCACTTCTTCAATCTCCACAGGCACCACACTAGATCAGGAACTCTACAATCGCTCTGTGCGCAAGTTGATGGCATCCTCATTTTTGGGTCACGTCTCCTTCCAGTATCCGGATATGACGATACAGAGCTGCATATAAGCGTCATTCCTACGCACTGATGTCAGTTTATCCATAGAGATATTCTGCACACTCTGATATAGTGCAAGAGACAAAAGAGGAATCAGCAGTGAGCAAAATCAAATGTGGAACCTTACAACTTGTGAAAATTCACTCCCTCATACCAGGGAGAAGAGTGGACAGTGAGGACTCTGTGGTTAGACAGAGTATCCATCAGAAAGAGTTTAACCAAAGGTAAGTAACTTCTGATGGATACTTCTAGACACAAATTTCACACCTCTTGAATCAATACATCAGCAGTACCCTCAAAAAGGGGAGCAGACTTTTCCCTGGGAAGTCCTGCTTGACTCAGCAAGCAAAATGACCCTCCTTATGGACCGGAGTGTCGATACAGTAATGCCTCGTGAATGTATGGATGGACACCTACTTACCAACACCTGAGTGCCTCTAGCCATGGCCATGGCAGAAGCTTTCCCCCTGGTGGAATGTGCCTGAACGCCTTCTGGAGGCGTCTTTTCAGTACAAGCATAGTACAGCTTGATAGAAAGGGCAATACACATTGACAAGGTACATTTCGACACAATCTTTCCTTTCCTAGCACCAGAAAATCCAATGAAATGTTTATTGTTCACCCAGTGTTCCTTTGTCCTATCAATATAGAATCCTACAGCCCACTAATAATCCAACCTATGAAGCTTCTCCTCCTTAGAGGTATGTGACAGAAAGATGAACATAAGGAGTTTGAAGGACTGCCCCACATGAAAGAGTGACATGTTTGAGACAAAAAAAGCCTGCATTCAAAGTTACAACTTGTCGGGGGAAAAAAGGTGGAATACAAAGGCTTGAGGCAAACGCCTGCAATTCACTGACCTGACGCACAGAAGTGATGGTATTAAGAAATACAGTCTTGAGCTTCACAAGTCACAGGGGGAAATTGTGCATAGGTTCAAAAGTGCATACATCAAAAAGTCAATAACTAAATTAAGGTCATGCTGAGGCATAGAGAAAGAAGCTGGGGCATACGAACAAGTTACTTACACTCTGTACGCTCTTTCTGGTAGAGACTCTACCTAGCCGCAAATTCCTCACCGTCTGACTATTCCCCAGGGGTTAGATTAGATCTGTAAACTTTTTAGCAGTGCCTTGGCACAGTGTCAGGTGGCGCCATCCCGCTCTGCACTGATGCAATTTTGCTCCAAAAATGACATGCGGAGCCCATATAGGTGCCACGCTCGGACGTCAGATGCTTTTGAGGCTGTTGGCACCCCAAACGCAGAGCCTCAAGAGCGAACTGGTCGTGAGCAGTGTGCAGATTCTTAGACTTGGGATCTTATAATTGAGTAGAATCCAATCACAGAAAGGGAGGGTCGGTGAGGAACTTGTGGCTAGATAGTGTCTCTACCAGAATGGTACTGAAGGTAAGTAACTTGTTCTTCTAGTAGAGAACTCTAGCCGTAGATTCCTCACCTTTTGAAGAGATACCTAAAGCAGTACCTATTGGAGGCAGGTCAGTGAATGGACTTATACCAGAAAGTCCTGCAGGACCGAGCGGGCAAAGTGCCCTTCTTGGCAAACCTGGCTATCTAGACAATAGTTTTTGGTGAATGTATGGAGGGAAGCCCACTTAGCTGTCTGGCATATGTCCAGGACAGGGACTCTGCATGCTAACACAGTGGTAGCAGCTTTGGCCGTGGTGGAATGGCCAGTGTGTAGCTGATCTTAATGCAGAGCACGATTCAGAGGGAGATTTTTGGAGATCTTTTGCACAGCGTTGCCTTTTGTTGCTCCAGCAAACCCCGCAAAGATCTGATCATTTACCCGGGATCTTAGGCACGATCGATGTAGAAACTCAGTGCTCTCTTGGGGTTTAAATGATGAAGTTTCTTCTACTCCTTAGATGGGTGAAGCGGAGCATATAATGCCTGTAGGGAGATGGTTTGGCCGACATGGAATAGCATCACAACTTCAGGCAGAAAGGATGCCCGAATTCGCAGAACCAGTTTGTTTGGTAAGAAGATGGTGTATCAACACAAAGAGCCTGAAGGTCTCTGATTCGGCAAGCTGAGGTGATTGCGACGAGGAACATCGTCTTGATAGTAAGGGGCCATAAAGTGCAGCTGTGAAACAGCTCAAATGGAGGGCACATCAAATAAGTAAAGACCAGATTGAGGTCCCACTGGGGCGTCACTAAGGGAGAAGGGGGAAAATATGTTGACGCCCCTTCAAAAAACGCATCACAACTGGTGACTAAAGCAAGGAGGGCTGATCTGTCAACTGCAAGAAGGCCAAAATATAACCTTTAACTGTGCCCAAAGGAAAGCCTTGCCAAGCAAGAGACAAACCAAACAATGTTACGTCAGATAACTCGGCCTGGAGGGGATCAATCTGGCATGAGCCACACAAAACCACAAATATGGCCCAACAACAGTTTGTCGAGGAACGCCTGGAAGTCAAAATGCCATCAACCACCTACGGAGTAAGGTCATAGGTGGCCAGCTGTCGCAGCTCAATCTCCAAGCATTAAGGTGGCGATTGCAAAGGCCCAGGTGCAGGTACCTTGCCCTGTTGTTGCAACTGCAGGTCCTCCTGCAGGGGCAGCCTAATCAGAGGACAGATGCCATACTGTCATACCCTCTGTGACCAATCTGGAGTCACTAGGATGACTTGGGCTCAGTTGGTCCTGATCTTGAGAACTCAGGGCAGGAGTGGTATTGCGGAAAGGCATCCAAGAATCCAGAGTTCATTTGAGGCGGAACATATCTCCGACCAAGAGACGCCTTGGAAACTCCAACGTGCAGAAGTGCTGACATTGTGCGTTCTCAGAGGTGGCTATCAGATCCAGCCAAGGTTCTTCCCATTTGCGGAAGAGACCCTGCACCACCACAGGGTGTAGCTGCCACTTGGATCTGCTAGTCACACCAGCTGAGCTTGCCCGCCCTGACATTCAAAGAACCTGCCAGGCAGTTCAACACCAGGAAAATTCCACAGCAGTACAGCTATTTCCAGAGGAGCAAGGACTCCAGGCACAGAGTCCATAATCCAGTGCCACATAGCGGTGGTGTTGTCCGTGAGCACCTGCACCAGCCTCCCTTTCATGGAGGACAGGAAGGCTTTCAAAGTAGGCAGATGGCCCTCAGCTCTAGCAGGTTGCTATGGGGCAGGGACTCCGCCAGAGATTGGAGGTCTCTGATCTCCACTTCTACGATGTGGGTGCTCCAACCCAGAAGTGATGCATCAGTCACTAATGTCAGCTCCCAGTGGAGAAGGCAGAGGGATCTGCCACTGACCCAATCACAGTCCAGCAACCGCCACTGCATTTCTTTTTCAGTCTCCTCTGAAAGCTGAATGTGGTCAGAGAGGTCCCCCTTGATGTTGGGGCCATTGGACTTTAGATCCCACGACAGAGCCTTCATATGCCAACAGGTATGCTTGACCAGCAGGATGCAGGAGGCCATCAACCCCATTAGCCTCAGAGTCGACCTCAATGAAATCTACAACCAAGGCTACAAGTTCAGGGCCATTGCCTGAATGCCCTGGACTCTCTTTCCTGGGGGAAAGGCACGACACCCGACCGTGTTCAGAATGGCTCAGATGAAAGGCAGTATCTGAGAAGGATTTAGGTGTGACTTCAGCACATTGATAGTCTACTGCAAAGATGACAGGAGGCTCGCCGCAGTCTGTAGGTGGCTGAAGACTGCCTTGGGAGAACCTACCTTCAAACGCAAGTCATCGAGGTAGGGGAAGACTGGCACCATTGACCTCGGAGGGGGAGCTGCCACCACCACCATCACTATGTGAAGACCTGAGGGGCACTGGTGAGATCAAAGGGGAGCACCGCAAACTAAAAATGTTCTTGTTCCACCACAAAATGCAGCTAGCGCCGTGAGGTGGGGGTGGGGGTGAGCCGGCTGTACGGGTATATGGCAACAGGAGCCCTACAGATCCAATGCCACCATCCAGTCTCCAGGGTCGACAGCAGACAAGACCTGGGCTAAGGTGAGCATTTTGAATTTCTCTTTCCGGAGGAAGGCACAGAGAGGGCAAAGGTTTAAAATAGGCTGCAGGCCTCCATCTTTCTTGGGAACCAGAAAGTAGCGGAAATAACAACTATGACGTTATTCTGATCAGGCACCCTCTCAACAGGCAAAAGGGCTTGCATTTCCTGCCGCATAAAGGAGAGATTGTCCTCCGTCAGTCACTGGGAAGACAGCGGAAGGTGCAGCAGGGAAGGAAGGAAGGGTAAGGCATAATCCCGGAGGATGATATGTAGACCCCACCTGCCTGAAGTGACTGCCTGCCAACCGGGTAGAATCGGTGTATTCTGCTTACCAGCAATTGACTATGCTCCTGTAAAGGGCACGCTAAAGTGGTTAAGCTGATGGGGCTGCGGGGGAGGGGCGGGCGAAATCGCTGAGTTCCTTGCAGAGGTTGGACAGGCTGGCGGTATGGGGCACCTTGACCAAATTCACAAAAAGGGCAGTGCAACTGTTGCAGTTTGACGAGGTGGGGCGGAAAGGCCTGCACTTCTTAAAATGCACTACAGTGGAATCAGCCTTGTCCCCTGAACAGTTAAGTCCTGTTAAAGGGCATGTCCATCAGAGAGGACTGGACGTCACCTGAGAACCCAGTCGATCAAAGGCATGCATGGCGGTAAATGACAACACTGGTGCCTATGGAATCAGTGGTGTCCAAGCCACTATGGATCCTGAACTTAGTCGCATCACGACCATCTTGAATCTTCTAAGAGAGAACAGGTCGAAGGTCTTAGGGCACACCAGGGAAGACGTGTGTCACTGAATTCCAAAGGGTGTGGGAGTAGCATCCCAACAATCAACTGGCGTTAACAGATTGGAGGGCTGGACTGGTGAAAGAAAATACACCTTTGCCATGGGTTTACACCTGCTTAGATCCTCTGTTGGGGGAAGTTGTAAGAAATGTGTTGGGATGAGATTGGCTAGAGGAGGTTTGCACCACTAGGCTCTCTGGAGAATGGTTCTGGGAGAGAAAAACCTGGAGAAGGGCGATGGTGCCTGAAATTTGTCGATTGGCTTGGATGGGTTTGCCCAAAGCCCCAAAATAAGGTATCCGTAGGGGTTTGTTAAATGGGAGAAGAGGCTCAAAAGATGTTTGCCCTGGTTGAAGGACTTCTGTCAATACATTTGTTAAGTACTTCTGCCATCCTATGCATTACCATGGCCTGGGAAACTGATTCCTCTATGGCTGGTCCAGGGTGCGAGAGTACACCCGTTTCTGGGAAGCTATCGGAGACTACTAGTCTCCTGCAAGTCCTTGTAACAATTATCATCCTGGTAGGGCTGAGCGAACTCATCACCCGGGTCATAGTCATTGTCAGAGTCCGGTTTACAAAGGGAGTGCAGAGTGTGCCGTCTCCCTTGTGGAGCTGGTAAATCTAGTGGGAGGGAAGTGGCGCCTTGGGCAGAATCGGGTGGGTGTTGATCGAGGTCAGACCAGTGCCAACTTGGCACTGGAGAGAACTATCGGGTCCAACTCCGGCGCCAATGAGTTTGTATTGGAGTCGAAGTATCTAGGGCTGGCGTGCATCGTGGAGCTAGAAGTTGGGTCAGAACTGGAGCCGGAGGCAAGATGGGGCTTAGAGGGTTCAGCTGGCACCAAGGGCAAACCCGCCTGTGGTATTCCAGATGGAAGTGTCTAGGTTCCTTGGGGCCAGAACGGGTGCCAAAGGGAGTTGGATAAGGATACTAAGAGCTAGAGCATAGCCGTGCGGAACTCTTCCATCTGCTATGAGCTGGCCATCAGCCCCGGAAACTCGGTTTGTCTCGGCACTAGTTGTGGGACTGACTCAAAAATCGGCCCAATTCAGAAGAAAGATCGAGAAGAGTGGCGCTGCCCCCGTGCCTGCTCATTAGTAGCAACCTACAGGGTCAATCCAATAACCCCAAGAACCAGGGTAGTTATATTAGGACAAATGACTATGGTTCGCTTGGGACAGCGTTAACCCATCTGAGTCCTGCTATATGACTGAATTAGAACATGTATATAAAGGAAAAAATTAAATATACCAAAAAAGTTGCATAAAGCCTAAAACAGAAAAAGTACACCCAACAACAATCATACAAAAAGATCCACCAAAGCTTGCTATTCTTATCAATTTGTCCCAATTTGTCCAACCAATTGAATTATGGCCAGAAAGCTTTACATACATAAAATTAAAAGAAAAAGCTAACAAATGATTTGAATAAAAAAACAAGGAATTACATAGCAACACATATAATACTGATATAAAATATACAGAATAAATGGCTGCCAGCGATTCACCAATTATACTACAATAGTCATTGAATATAAGAGATCACACATATAGAGTAGACAGTTCTAGAATAAACTTATGGCAGTTCACATTAGTTGAACAAAGGTTGACGTTTCAGCCCAGCGGTAGAATTGACCAGGGGCATCGTCAGGACAAAAGTGTTGCACAAGATATAAACAAAGACAAATTATATATATAATAAATGACCCAAGGATGGAAGACAGTAAAAAATGAGAAAAAATCTGCAATTTAAGTCTATATATATATATATATATATCCAATTAAAGTTCCATGTAGTACACTCTCAGGAAGAAACAGACAGAGCACAGGCATCCAAGATGGATTAAATCTTGGATACCTAGCCTGTGCTCTGTCTGTTTCTTCCTGAGAGTGTACTACACGGAACTTTAATTGGATATTGCAACAACCGGCGCGCTCCGCCGGAGTGTACACCACCCTCCTTGGGTTACAGCATCCCGGAAGGAGCAACTTGGTTTCTGTATATATATATATATATTCAAAAAGTAGGACACAATCCACGGTGAATGAGTGACCGAATACACAATGATGAAGGAATCTATAGTGAATGAATGACGAAAAAAGGTGATAACACAAAAGATAAAAACCCATTATCCAGTGTGTAGGCTTTTACAAGAAGGAATTAAAACAGATAAATAAAATCTAGGCAGAAAGTAGTTCCAGAACAGCATGTGATATAGTCAAGGATATTAAGTAAAGTCAGCCCAATATCCAAAACCGCACAAGAGAATTCATACAAACAATACTTACAAACTTAATGATGGGTAATGACACCCAAGTATAAGTGGGATGAATTAAAATTGCACCGGAAAAACAACACCAACACAGGTACCCATTACAATATAAAAATACTCAAATTTTAATTAAAGAGTCAAAGAAAAACCAATAAAGAATATTTGCCAGCAATCGATCCATCGTAGGAACTCACTGGTGGAGCTGCAGGAGAAGGCACATCTCTTCCAATCGCGTAAGGAAAGGTGCACAGCCAAAGTAATCCTACACCACTGCCACGAGGGCTAAGCTATGAACCAGCGGTCCGAGTGCCATCAAAAAATTAAAACAAACTGTGCTACATTGAAGTTGAATGTCAGTATGAAGGTCGGCATTTGACATCCTTAAAAACGTCTAACTTGCTTGTGTAAGGTCCCATGGTTTGCAGCAATTGTGCCAAACAGTAACAATACAATTGCAGAAAACAGACTCAGCCAAACAGCGAGGAATCTATAAGAGTTCGAAAGCAACATCTCTAGATTAGATGATATACATAGGAGTCTAACAAACAATCTCCCACATTTCAATTTACATATACGCTCCTTATTTGAGAAACCCAAATTAGTCAGTCAGTCAAAAAGCTTTATTTCGGCCTTACAGCCCTAAAAGCACATAAAATATTACAAATACATGTATTCAAAAACATATATGAAAAAGTAATAAATATTGTGTTAAAAAGTATCATCACTTGTACGGGGTTTAAAAAACAACAGTAGCCAGCAATGACTAGACGCCCCCTTGTCAATACTTGCTAGAGGAATAGTACAACAATCGTCCCAGCAATAAAAAAGTGTCTTACATCATGTTGCAAACAATTGCAATGTTACTGTCATCAATTTATATATTTAAAAGCAGCTATTGACTGATAACCCGAAGGGATTAAAAAGTAAGTAAAGAACATTAAGAATATATAAAACATTTTTAAAAGAGAGGTAGGTGAACAAGCGACCCAGGGGAGGAAGAAAATATGTAAAACAAATTTCGGGCTAGGGGATATTCCCCCTTAAAATAGCCACCTATTTAGTACACACTCTATTGAGGTTCTTCTGAGTTCTTTTTCTTTAGAATGGCCCTACGGATACACCACATCGAATATAAAAACCTGGAGATGGCAAACACGATTAACGGGTCTGTTTCGTGTTTGAGGAGTCTGTAAGCCTCAGTATGGTGTCTGATTCCCAGGTTTCTGCAGAGCTGAAGAACCCATTTAGACCTTGGCCTTTATAGGCGGGGCAAAAAAGGACTGCGTGGAGATCTGTTTCGTCAACTATGTCACACCCAGGGCAGTCTAATTTAGACATTCCCTGCCATTTATTAGTGAGTGCTCGAAGCGGGAGCACCCCATGTCTAAATTGTAGGAACAGTTTCTTCGCAAGCAGTGGTTGAATGCTGTCCAATACCAGCTCAAGCTTGTATTGCTGTTTGACCTCTAAAAATTTTGAGGTCAGACTACTGGGATTAATACTCTGATATAATTGGACCATTTTGTGTTCCCTGTAGGAAGCGAATAGAGCCTTTTTGGGGATAGAGGGGCAAGTCTCTTCAGGAGTTAACCATATGTCTACCCTCCCCAATGCCTGGCAAGAATTCCTTATATAAGCCAACCAAGGTAGGTTCCCCGCTCCCAAGAGGGACATGACATCCTTTAGCTCCTCCCTATAATTGGCCAGCTCTGGTATACTCCAGAGACGACGCCAATATAAGAGTGGTCGGAAGGCAACAACATCTGCTATGGGACCGATCCCCAAGTCCATCCTAAGGGGTGTTAGCGGAGTGCTCATGGGGAGGCTCAGCAATTGCCTTAAAAATAAGTTCTCTGTCATGGATAGCATATTTGCCGAACAATAGCCCCAGAGTTCTGCCCCATATAGCGTGGCTCCCCTAGCCTGTGTTTTATATATTTCTGCTGGTGGGCCTATCACCTTCTGGGAGCAATTTTTATATATTTTTAAAATGCCACCTGTGGACTGAGTCAATTTGAGGTTAGCTTTCTTAACTTGTGGTCCCCAGTTCATCTTATCATTGAGTGTGAGCCCTAAATAATCAAATACGGGCACCCTCTCTAAAGCCTTGCCATCCAGTTGGGGATGTGGACAATTAATAGTGTTGGCATGGAAAACCATATATTTGGTTTTTTGAAGATTTATCTCCAATCCCCTCTTCCTACAAAAGGCACTAAATACTTCAAGTACACGCTGCATACCCATGGGTGACTTAGAGAGTAGCAGCGTGTCGTCCGCGAACATAAGTGCTGGAATTTTACGATTTGCCAACCTCGGTGCGTCTATATCTTTCCCTGCTAATAAGGTTTCAATTAAACCATTTAAGAAGAGGGAGAACAGGGTCGGGGCAAGGACACATCCCTGTCTCACCCCTTTCTCTACGGGGAAGGGAGCTGTCAACTCGCCTTTTTGCCAAATCTAATTCTTGCATAATTATCTTGGTGCAGGCGTTTCAGCTGATGGGAAAGGTAATCAGGTAAACCCATATCATGAAGTATGTCCCATAGCTGATCTCGCCGCACCATATCAAATGCGGATTTAAGATCCACAAATGTGACATAGAGGCTGCCACCCTCTAGGACCACGATTTTCCAATGGATCAACTGTAATCTAAAGATCTGGTCAATAGTCGAGGTCTTGGCCCTAAATCCAGCTTGCAGAGGTGTTAGTACATTGTTTTCTTCTATCCAGCTTAAAAGTCGACCCAAAAGAACACGAGCATAGATTTTTGGGTAACGTCTATGAGGCTTATTGGGCGATAATTAGCTGGGTTAAGAGGTGTACCTTTTTATAAATAGGAATGATCTCTGCCCCTGCCCAGGTCGGGGGCAACGCCATACCTTGTAGGATGGCATTAAATAATAAACATAAATATGGTGCCCAAACTGCTGGTTCGGTACGAAATAGGTCAACAGGTATCTTGTCTAGCCCAGGTGCCTTGGCTGGTAATAGGTTGCTCAAGGCCACTGTGATCTCCTTCATTGTGCAGGGGGGTATTCAAGTTTGGGGGTTACTTCAACGGCCGCTAATACTTCGCTGCGATCTTCTACCCCTACTACAGGCCGCGAGTATAAAGATTTGAAGTGGGATCTCCAAACTTCTTCCCCAGATTGGGTCCAAGGGCCAAATGGCCTTCGGGTTTCCCTGTCTTGACTAAATTCCAGAAGCCTCGCATATCTTGGTTATCAAGAGCTATTTTAATGGCCTCCCATTTATCTATCTCCCAGTTAGTTTTTGCATCAGTTGTAGTTTTTTTGTAGAAGGCTCTAGCTTCTTTTATTCGTAATTTATCATTCTCTCCGATTCTAGTTACTAAGGCCTGCTTAGCGTTCCTACATGTTTTGTCGTACCATGGGTGCTTAGGTTTAAAGTTTTGCGTGGTCTTATCACTATTATAGAAAAACGGAGCCAATGTAGATAGTAGATCCTGGTAGTTTTTTCCCATCGCCAATTGCGATGCCACGTCCCAATTATTTACAGGCAACTGAAAAGCAGTTTCCAGGAAGGGGGCAATTTGCAGATATAAAGTCGCCACTTTCTCTGGTGTCTGTACAAAAGCCCCCAGCGTACCCTCCTACCTCCCTCAATCAATACTAAGTTTGGGGCAGGATGTACAGGAGTATTTTTAGGGTCATTGAGCATGGGAAGGGCTAATTCCAGGGCCAGCGGGTTGTGGTCACTTTCATGTCGGGAAATAACAGCAAAATCCCTAATCTTATGCCATAATTGAACATCGACCAATATATAGTCAATTATAGATGCCTGTCCCGGCTTATTGAAAGTAAAATTCCCCGGACTATCAGAGGGGAATCAGCCATTGCAGGCCCTCAAAGAGTGGCTAAGTGTGATTGAATGCACCTGCAGGGCCAAGGAAGTCCATGCTCTTATTGGCCGAATATTGTTTTCCGGAATCGACCAAACCGAGTCTTCCTCACTTGTAATGGGTGTGGTAATACCATTAAGTGGCTCGAATTGACAGTTAAGATCTCCACCTATGATCACTTGACAGCTCACTGGTAAAGTATACAGAAATGTGACTAGACAGTCAAGCGTCTGCGAGGTGTGCCCCTGCCTCACTGGTCGAGAGTAGACATTTATTATAGCGATCTTCAATAAATTGTGAAAGGTAAGAAGGGTACACAGAATGTCGGGGGAGGAGGTCTCTAGCATTTTAACTGTACATCCCATGTGTATTCCAACCCAAGTACATAGGCCCCCTGATGGTCTCCCCTCGTCCCCTGGACTGCTGGAATGCTATATGTGGCATAGCCCACTCTATGTAGATCTACCCTTGACCATGTTTCCTGGAACAGGCATAGGTCATGTTTATCTATAAATTCACCCCAGTCTGGAAAATCCAGTTTTGAGCTGAGACCTGCTATGTTCCAGGAAAGAATCTGCGTATTCAATAATTCGTTAGTTGTGAGTGGCGAGTTCTGGGGGTACAATTTATATGATATGGGACTTGTTGCATCTCCTTATCATTGTCATTATTCCCTGGCCCCTCCCCAGGGCTATAATCAGCAGTCTGATTGATCTCACTCTGGGGACTGGTAGTACTAGTTGTGGTGAGGGTCTCACAAATTTTGTTGGAAATTTTATTTCCTGCCGATGGCATTCCCTTCATTTGAGACTCAGCTTGCTGTGTATTTCCCCAATTGTCCTCATTCATATTGTTATTAATGGACCTTTTACTGTCAGAATTTAGTCAGTCTACCAGGTCCAAGGAGCTAAATCTGTTATCGACAGGGATGCTGTACGTCACTATTTGTTGGCGTTCCCAGCCCGGATTTGGCGTAACTCCATCCTACGCTCCTTATTTGAGAAACCCAAATTAGTAGTCAGAGCAGGTCAACGCACGTCCACCTGTCCAAATGGCATCTGAATGAAAACATCCTATTTAAATGGCCGGGCGAGCGATGTGGTCAGACTAATCAGCCAATCACAGCAAGGGTGGTATGGAGTTCTGGGAAATGTAGTGCCTCCATACTTATGTACATGATAAAAAAAATCATCTCGGGTCTAATCCACCAATTGCAGCACACATGGTAGGGAAAATTGGGATATGTAATACTTCAATAAATTGTATACATAACTCAATTAAAAACACAAACAATGTGCGCGTCGCCCACGAAGTGGTAAAGGTTACAACACATACTGGTTAGACGGCAGGCCAATTTATTTGGTATAATGCACTGGGTGGTATGCAGTGTAGTCCGCTTTAACAAAGCTATCGGGGAGAGTTCAGACCCCATGCACGGAGGCAATCGTGTGTAACGTCCTATTAAACTAAAAAAAAACAAAAAAACAGACGCCTCAAATAAAGGCACTCCAATAATCTAAACAATAACACTCCAATGTTGAGCGGGAATATATAACCATGTCACATTTGTAAAAATTAGAACAATGACAAGGGAGCCACAGGCAAAGTGAATCTTGTGAGAGCCAGGGCAAATGTACGTGTAACAGCTACCACACTTTTTTTTTTTTTAAACAAATGTTTATTGATTTTCCATTAAACTGTCGAATTGGCTTGTCATGTAATAAGAATTAGACACATATGGCAGTGTTACATAGCATGGTGTTCAGCATTAAAATACATTTCACATTGCATTATAGTATCTGTATCAGTACTAATATCTTTGTCATGCATCAGCCAAGATCTGTACGTTTCTTAATTCACCTTATAATAAAACAATAAATAAAAAATAAAAAACAGAATAATGAACATGGTTATTTGCTAACTTAACCCAGTCATCCCCTCCCCCTCCCGCTCTTGTTCCGGCTTTACCATCATTTATGTGCCTATTCTTGTGACCTACTCTATGGTTATGTGCTCTATAACTTTATAGTGTGCATCCATTAACTTAATCTGTCCTTCACTGTATCTCACACTTGTTGCAAATATGCTGTGGGTTATTACATGACGGGGTGCTATCTCCAGGTTCTAAATCCACTCCTTTAAGGGCTTCCAGCATAGCATCCCATTCCATAGATATTGGATTTTTCCGCAGACCCTTAGCTTCCTCCCGCCGTATCGCGGCGCTCTCAGCTCCACCCCAGCGGAGCATTTCCCTATGCCAAATGTGCACGGTAGGGGGTTTCTTTGACTTCCATCGCATAGTGATAGCCCTTTTTGTTATTATTAGGGCGAGGTCCATGAATCTAAGCTGTACCTTTTGTTTGGTCGATCGCTTATATAGGCCTAGGATACATTCCTCAACTGTGTTGCCCACATTTAGCTGTGTGACTATCAATATGTGAAGTCTAACTGACTCCCAAAAACTTCGTAAGCGAGGGCATGCCCATATCATGTGAACTAAGTCGGCCTCATCCAGATGACTTTGAGGGCACTGGTGTTGTGTTTGTGGGAACATCCGTTGTAGCCTACGCGGTGTAAGGTAAGCTCTATGGAGTAGCATAGTTTGTATAAATTTAAACTTTGCATTTCTGGACACTCGTTTGGGGTATTCTAGAAGACCACCCCATTCCTTGTCTGAGAGCTCCCGCCCTATATCTTCCACCCATTTATCACGTAGTTCTGTGAGCTCTATCGCGGCGTTTGCCCGTATTCCCACGTATAGCCATTTTATAAGATGTCTCCCTCTTCCCATGTAATATAGGGCCTTAACCAATTCGTGAGTTGGGGGTTCTTGTGTCTGAGGGGCCCAATGTTTTTTGATGTATTGCAGTAGTGCGGCATGTATCAGGTATAAATGATCTGGCGCTCCGGTTTCTCTCACAAAGTTCTCGTGGTCCATCAGTATCCCATTATTGAATAAGTCACCCACTGTACTAACTCCTTCCTCCAACCAGGCTCCCATCCTGCGCTTTGTGAGCCCTCCGCTTGTTAGTGGGATTCCCACTAGTGGGATGTTCCCGGCGTAGGGGTGGCAATGGGATGTGTAATGTAACACCGCTTTCCAGCACTGGAGTGCTGTACGCATTAGGGGTGGTAGATTCGGGGGAATTTTACTTTGTGGTAGTAACAATGTATGTAAGGTACCCTGGTCAATGTCGCGCATCGTGTAACCTATCTCCTGCAGGTTGCGGCCAGCTGTCCAGTAGGACAGCCACTGCAATTGACTTGCATAATAATTTGCTCTGAGGTCGGGCACACCTAATCCTCCTCTAATGGTCCCCAATTGTAGCTTCTTGAGACTTATCCTGCGCCTCCCCGTTCCCCATATAAGGTCGGAGAGTATAGTGTCTAGAGTTTTGAATGTGACTGATGGTACTATTATCGGTAAATTAGAGAAGTAGTACAAGAGTCTAGGGAGAACCACCATTTTTGCTATGGCCGCTCGGCCCGTTGTAGAAAGTGGGAGCGTAGTCCAAAAGGCGACGCTTGAGCGTATTGACCTGATCGCTCTGGTAAGGTTGCCCTCTAGCATATCCGTATGTGACCGATATACATGTATACCAAGGTATTTGAAAGTGTACTGCGCCACTGGGAGGGAACATGTCCCAAAATCAATGACCTCTGGGTGTGCATCCTCCTGGAAGAAGAAGGCATTGGATTTCGCTGCATTAATGGCAAGGCCCGATATCTGCTCAAACCTTTTGTAGATGTCAGGGATGGGGTCTATGGCACCTATAAGGTCTTGCAGGTATATTATTATGCCGTCTGCGTAGGCAGAGATCAGATGTGTTACGTCACCTATCGGGACTCCAAGGTGCTGGGCCTCTAGACGCAACCTAAGTGCTAGGGGCTCCAGCGCTAGTATGAATAACAGTGGCGACAATGGGCACACGACATTACTGAGTATTCACTTGAGATATGTCCACCCGTACGGACTCTTGCAGTGGGGGCTGCCTACAGTAAATGTAACCATTTGAGATTCTCGCCTTCAACATATAATCCCAAGTTAGCGTGTCGAACACTTGCTGTAGGTCTAGCGCGATGCAGCCTGCATTTTGGTAATGTTCCGGGGTCGTTGCCATAATGTGGTGCAATCTCCTGATGTTTAGGGATGTGCTACGGGCTGGTAGGAATCCGCATTGATCTGTGTGTATAAGTTAATGTAAGTATGGAAGGAGCCTATTCGCTAGTATTTTGCTCAATATTTTATATTCTGTCGCTAATAATGACAATCTGGCAGTATCCAGACATATCCGATTTGTCTCTTCTTGGTTTTGGAAGCGAAACTACCAGCGCCTGCGCTGTGGATGGTGGTAGGCAACCAAGTTCTAGTGACTTATTTTACAGTGTCTCCAGTTGGGGAACCAGGGCCTCTGCATAAGTGTCGAAAAATTCGATCTGGAGTCCATCCAGTCCTGGTGCTTTGTTTCGCAGGGAGTCCTTTCATAGCCACTTTTATTTCAGTCTTGGTAATGGGACCTGTCAATGCTTTCCTGACCTCTGCGGTGAGCTGTGGGTAGGGTAAATTATCTAAGAATGCGTCTATGTGGGTATCGTCTGTTGTATCTGGTTTGTTATATAATGTAGCATAAAATACGCTAAAGGCCTCGTTGATATCTTTTTTAGTAGTGACAGCATCACCCCTTGGTGTAGTGATTTCGCTTATTATGATAGTTGGGGGATCATGCCTCAAGAATCTCGCTAGTAACGTCCCTGATTTGTCTGCATCTGTGTGTTTTAGTTGGGTATACGTTCTGTAGTCTATGACCCTAAGTGACTCTAGTTGTTCCGCATGTTGGATACGTGCCTCCTGTAGTTGGGCCTGCCTTGCAGTGCCACTCGCAGCCTCCTGTTCCAGTACACTCATCCTATTCTCTGTCGCTATTAGATTTTTGTGTAGTTCCTGTCTGGCGCCCTCTGTAGCACTGGGAGGACGCAGTGTTATTGTTCTCCGTAAAATAACACGTTATAGTATTAGCCAGGGTAGTGCGGAACACCGCATCTTCCAATAATTGGGGTCGCAATTTCCAGGTGGTTACTGGGGTGGGGATCCTGCCCCAGGAGAAGGTGATTTCTAAATGATTATGGTCCGAGAAAGTCTTAGCTAGATATGTGGTGTGTGTTACTTGTGCCGCTATCATTTTTGAGCAGAAGATCCTGTCAAGTCTTGTGTGCAGTAAATGAACTGGGGAGTAAAATGAATATTCTTTGTGTGTCGGGTGTCTCAGTCTCCACACATCGCTCAATGCCCATCCATCAGACCACCCACATAGAGCCCATGCCTGCTTGGCTGATCCTGCTCCATGTAGGGGAGGATGTGAGCGATCTAGCACAACATCCATGGCCGCGTTGCAATCCCCTCCTATAATCCATGGGTACATTTCCCATCCCGTTAGGACCTGGTTGAGTCCAGCAAAGAATTTATCTTGATCAAAGTTTGGGCTGTAAATATTACCCAATACAATGTGCATGCCATCCAGTGTCCCGCGTAATAATATGTATCTTCCCTGCATGTCAGTGCGCCGCTCTAATTCTATAAATGGCACCCCGTGTCTGATCCATATCGTTGCGCCCCTGGCTAAAACAGAATA
The DNA here is from genome assembly GCA_963921515.1 of Calotriton arnoldi. Taxonomy (NCBI): domain Eukaryota; kingdom Metazoa; phylum Chordata; class Amphibia; order Caudata; family Salamandridae; genus Calotriton; species Calotriton arnoldi. Next base: position 3,692,355 of record CAWUFW010000420.1, on the reverse strand, counting down.
GTTGGTGGTAAAGATTTGCCCCTTCCATTTCTTACGCATTTTCGCTGCTTCTGATTCTGTGAGATGAGATTCCTGCATGAATACTATCTGTACTTTGCGCCTGAGTAGCTGTGCATGTACCCTATGGCGTTTCTGTATGGATCCTAGACCCCGAACATTCCACGTGATTAAGTTGTAGGTGTTAAGCATGTATATCGCAGTGTGGAGGTGTAAGGTGACATTGCAGATATAAAAGAGAGGTCACAATCCCTATCAGGCGAACAATTTGTGCCGGAGCTTCTACCCCCCCTAAACTTCCAATACCAGGCCCGGTTGGGAAATTATACCGGACCAAACAAGAAAACACAACCTGTGTAACTGTACTGTATGTACATGGTGCATTCGCAGATAGGGGTCATCACTAACACTTCTCATGGTGTTGTGACTACTTGTGATCGAGCTCGGGGTGAAGCCCGGGACTAATGTACATTCTAAATTAATGCCATTTTAAATCACAGAGTAAAAGGATACGTGCTTTGACACCAACTTTAGCATCACAGTTAATAAGCTGTAAGTCTGTCCGAGGGAGTAGGTTATTCTTGCAGTCCTTTTAGTCCAGTATGCCATCCGCCGTCTGGGGCTTCACACTAGGGAACAAGGTCAGGCTACTCTCGGAATCCGATCTGATCATGTTGTCCTCTGAGGAAGCAGAGGCCTTAAGTAGACCACAGTCTCTGAACGTGGACGCTGTCTCGAGTGCTTGTTCCTTACTCTGTTGCACTGGTTGCTGCGTTGGACTGCGTGAATGTGCCTTGTGGACTGATTTCACCATGCGGCGTGGTCGCCTGTCGTTTGTACGTCTTGGGCTGTTGGGTAGGCTCTGGGAGGCGGTTCCTGCTAGTGTGGCCGGGTCCATTACCTCGATCCATTCCTCCACGTCCTCGGGGCTCTCAAAGAAGTATGTCTTATGGTCGTGTATGATTTTCAGTCGTGCAGGGAATAATAGAGCGTATTTCAATTGCATGTCTTTTAGTTTCTTTTTGACTGCCATGAAGGAGGACCTTTGTCGCTGGACAATGAGGGTATAATTCGGATAGAGCGATATTCAGCAATTTTCAAATCTTATTTGAGATCGCTCTCGCGCCTTCTGGAGCAGGGTGTCGCGGTCCCTGTAATTCAGGATCCTGGCTATTAGTGGGCGAGGCGGGGCACCTGCCTTGGGCCTCCCAGTGGGTATCCTGTGGGCTCTTCCCACGCAGAAAGAGTCCGATAGCCCCTCAGGAGCCACATGTTCTTTGAACCATTGCTCCATGTATCGAGCAGCGTCAGGGCCCTCACTGCGCTCTGGTAGTCCAATGACCCGTATGTTATTACGTCTGGCCCTTCCTTCCGCGTCGTCTATTCGGTCCTGGAGGCCTGTGACCTGTTTCTGCAATTGTTGGATTTGCGACGCATGCTCCTTGTGTTGTGGTACTACTTCATCCAGCGTTAGGCTATGGGCTTTCTGTTGAAAGAGCAATTCAGCACAGAAGAAATATTCGGAGACGGATGGTCTCTGTAATGCGTGTTTATTTCGAAAAGACACGTCTGTACCGATCAAAGGCTAAGGGCAGAATAATCGTTTTTCCATTCTATCCCACCGCCCAAACTTCCATGAGTCAAAACATAACCTGACGTTTGATCGCGAGGCAGCCACGAGCCATGACACGCAGTGCCATGTTCGTGTCCGCCTCGCAGCACACCATGAACACAATCATGCACCTGACACACCTTCCCCTCTTTGAAAAAAAACAAATAAAAAAACAAACAAACATAATTTGAAAAGACATATTAATTCATAACATAGTCTCTGAACATCATAGGGAGACGATGGACCCTTACATTCTTCGGAAGAACATTTGTAGTACCAATGGAGGAAGAGTCGTGACACACAACGCTATTATGTTCTCTGATATCCAAAAAAACATTGCTGCTAGTATCCTCCTGTGAGGTTTTCTCACCTTTAAACTGAGAAACTCTATTTAAATTCCAGACGCTGCCACCATCCACTTTGACAGCATTTCTGAAAACATTCACAACTCTTTTGGGTGATGACCAGACAGGATAACCTTTGGCAACCCCCTCTTTTTTCTTTATGCGAACCATATCTCCAATCACAACTGCGTATTTACTTACAGATCCCTGTTTTCTTCTCATGTCTTGTTTCATTTTTTCCTTATACGCCTCAACTCTATGTCGAACCTTCTCGTAGTCTACATTAGTGAAATACCTGCTCTCACCTAAATTCTTCTTCAACCACCAAGGAGCCAGCTTGGTACTGGGTTTGTGTCCTCTCAAAAGTTCAAACGGACTGACTAAAGTCACAGAATTAGGAGAGGTTCTGTATGCTAACAGCATGGACTGCAACGCATTACGCCAATTCAAACCTCCTTTCTGGATGGCTTCTTTCACAACACGATTAAATCTCTCAACTTGACCATTGGCCTCGGGAAGGAACACAGCAATTTTCTTGTGTGTAATACCACATTTCTCAAAGAAACCTCCATTTCTTTGCTAATAAATTGGGGTCCATTATCAGTAACGACCTCTTGAGGAATACCTTCTCTACAAAAAACATCATCTAAAAACTCTATAACATTCTGTGAAGTGATATCTTTAACCATCTTAACTTCAGGCCACTTTGAATAATAATCAATTAAAACTATACCAAAGGCATCATGCTTGGGTAAGGCACTAAATGGCCCAATTATGTCTAAACCTAGTTTACGCCATGGAGCTGCTGGAAAATCTACAGGATGGGGTTCAGTACGCAAAGCTGTGGCTGACTTGTCACTAGCAGCAAACTTTGCACAAGTACGCACAAAATGTTCTACACACATGACGATACCTGGCCACCAAAAGGATTCTCTAATCGCCTTCTTGTAAATGAGATGCCTAAATGACCTTCGTGGGCTATTTCTACAATTATGTTCCTTAATGAATGGGGAAGGACAAATTTGTCACTTCTCATGACAACGTTATTTTCAACAGCCAACTCATCATTTACTTTAAAGTAGCTCATCATGTCACCTGATAATTTCCTTTTCTCAGGCCAACCTTGTAATATGTAACTTTTGACTTTATTTAACTCCAAATCTTTCCCCATTTCTTGTAACCATACTGCTTCTCTTAAACTTGCTTGTTCCCCACAAACCAAATTAACATCACGTGGTGTAAACGCCACCTCACAATCTTCTTCCTCGATTTCCTCCAAATCAGCAACAGGAGGAGGAAACCTAGAGATGCAATCAGCGTGTACGTTTACCTTACCTTGCACATAATCTATTTGATATTGAAAAGATTGCAGCCTAGAGGCCAATCTAGCCAGGAGTGCAGACATAGTGCGTCCCCCGCCCGGAGCCATCATGTACACAAGTGGTTTGTGGTCCGTTTTGATAGTAAACTTTGTGCCCCATAGAAATGATCTGAAATGTTCTGCACCCCAAATGCAAGCTAGGAGTTCCCTCTCTATAACTGAATAATATTTCTCTGCGTCTCTTAAAGCTCTAGATGCATAACAATCCATTCTTTCCCATTGTCCTTTTGGATTAGCACACCACCCAAACCGGTATTGCTGGCATCTACCATCATGATACACTTTTTACCACTCACAAATGGTTTTAAACATGGAGCATTTACTATAAATTCCTTCAAGCTTTCAAAAGCCTTTGACATATCAAAAGTCCAAGTAAATTTTGCATTTTTCTTAAGAAGACACCTGAATGGGTCTACTTTGGAAGAATAGTTGGGGATAATTTTAGCATAAAATTCAATAAGTCCAAGGAACGCCACTAGTTGTTCCTTAGAAGTGGGAGTGGAGGCATTGATGATATTTTCAACATGGTTGCGTTTGGGTTTAATACCCATACCACTGATGGTGTGTCCCAGGTATTCTACTTCCGTCGCCTTAAATTTGCACTTATCAAGGCGAAGAGTGAGACCCTTGTCAGATAACGCAGCAAAGACCTTTTTCAAATTCTTACCATGTTCTTCACAATTCTTGCCATACACGAGTATATCGTCTTGAAAGGCAATAGCACCAGTTAGTCCCTCAAGAGCATCTTTCATCAGCCTTTGAAAGACTGAAGCAGCACTAGCAAGGCCGAAAGGCATGCGACAATACCTGAAAAGCCCTTCTGGTGTAACAAAAGCTGTCAAATGTTTTGATTCCTCATCCAGGACTACTTGGTGGTACGCACTGGCCAAATCAATTCAAGAAAATATCTGCGCACCGGCTAATGTAGACACCATCTCATGCAAATTGGGTAAGGGATGGGCATCCACCCACATGGCTTTGTTTAAACTACGTAAATCTACACATAGCCTGAGCTCACCAGAAGATTTGACTGAAATCACTACCGGAGAAACCCACGGTGATGATTCAATAGGTTCTATAATGTTTTTGTCACATAAATCCTTAAGCATGTCTTTGAGTTTGCTCCTATAGGAGAGAGGAACATTTCTCACCCTATGGCGGACAGGTACAACATTGTTATGCAGTTTGATAGAATGTTTAAAGCCCTGGTATTCACCTAATTTTCCACTAAAAACACTTGGGAATTGTACTTTTAATTCATCAATGAGATTGGCATTATTACCATCAGTGGTCTTAACGGAATCTACCACATAAACAGGAGGATTGGCTCTGGGATCAAGTCTAATTCCCATTTGTTCCTGGTGTGGCCACCTCAGAAGTGATTGCCCTGACCTTGCGACATACACTTTCCCAAAAGCGTGATGTCCCAAAAACACCAAATTTGCCCAGAAATACCCGACCAAATCAATTTTGTGCCCAGTGTAGCCTCCTAGTGTAACATCAGGAGCAGATAGCATCTTATTAGGCCATTTGTTATTGACAATGTCTAAAGCAATGATGGTATACCATGCGCATGAGTCAACAAGAAATTTCAATTTAACGCCATCAACAGAAATAATACAAGAAGGAAATTTACCAATTCCTTCACTTCCGCAAACATTCATAACCGTGTTGATATCATTATCATTACTGTCATAAACGCTATCATAATCATCCATACTTTGTATTATGTTAACCCTTTTTGACATTGACTTGCATACTTTGCTAAAATGACCTTTCTTGCCACATTTAGAGCAAATTTTCTCAATGGCTGGGCAGACTTTAGAGTTGGCTAAATGCCCGTTACTTTCACATCTGTAACACAGTAAAAGAGTATTCCTTTTTTCAGTTTTCATACCTTTAAATTTCCCTTCAGGTCTATGAAAATTCTCAACCTTTTGTGAAAAAAACTTCTTCGGTTTATCAACTTCTTTGGAAATATTAAATACATCACTTTTATCATTGCCTCTTATTTCTTTAACAAATTTCTCAGAATGCTCTATGGATTTGGCTATGTCAATGGCAGCATTTAAAGACATGTCAGATGTGGCCCACAACCTTTCTTGCACTTTTTTGTTGTTTGTTCTCATTAAAATTTGATCCCCGAGTACCTGTTCATACGAAATGTGCTCGAAATCGCACGTAACTGCAAGAGACCTAAGTGCTGACACAAAATCTTCAATGGATTGATCAGGTTGTTGTTTTCTGGAATAAAATATAAATCTTTCCATGACAATATTTTTCATTTTCCCATATCTTTGGTTGAGTTGCAAAGATGCATAATCGTAAACATTAATATTACCAGGATTAATTAAGGCAGGCAAGTTTTTGAACTCCGTTAGGCCAATTCCACCTAAGCAATGTTTCAACAAAGCAAGCTTTCTTTCGGGTTCACACTCCTCCCCTTCAAGTACTTCAACATAAGCTAAAAATACTGGTTCCCAAATTTCCCAGTCCATAGGTGGTTCACCAGATGTTGCCAAGGAGGAAGGAGGCGGTACAATTCCCGACATAGCCGTAGTAAAAGTACAATTGAAGAAAAGAGGAAAAGAAGGGAGAAGAAATGGAGAAAGAAAGGAAAAAAACCGATAATAAAAATAATTTAAAAAATATATATAGTCACCATAGTTCTTAATTGATGAATGCGCCGTGTGTGTGCATATCACAGAGGAAGTGTATGCACGTGATCAGTTCCGTAGATTAATTGTGGCCAAAACCATGTATTAAAGTAAGAAAGAAGAACAAAGAAAAATAAATAAATATTAAAATCATAAGAATGTACCTTAAGTAATACGCAGTGTGCGCATCACCTTTGAAGTGGAAAATGCCTTGTTGATACACAGTGTGTGTATCACCGTAGATAATTGGAGAACGTTGGTAAATTTCGTGACAATAAAGAGATGCACATTCTCTTGCCGGTGTAATTCCTTCACGAAGTTGCTGCATTCAAAATGGCTGCACGTAGGGTCAACCAGAGTGACCTTGCGTGATGACGCGTTGCTCCGTAGTACGTTGCCAAATCGCAGCGTGTTCACTAAACGTCGTTGTTGCTTGGAGACGCAGGAGGTTTCTCTGCATCACGAGCGTGGAATCGGGCTGCCGCTCGAAAAATACGGCAGAGAACGGTTTGCCCGATACTTCAACTCTGCTCACTCCAGGTACACAGTAGAAGTAATATAAATATGCGAAACTCCGTAACGCTCACACAGGTTACCGCATTTCACGACCACCGCAGCAATCACTAGTAGACTTCAGACAAATCCACACACGGAGAGAAATGTCAAAACTTGCCGAAATACAAATGTAGATGAACGCAGCTGGGCAGTAAACTTTAGATCCTTCGAAACGTGCCGTGGAAGGTAGCTTCCTTCGAAAACGGCAGGTTCAAGTTAAATCCGGAGGAAAGATAATCAGAAATAAAGAAAAATGAATAAAAAAAATACTTGAATTTGTAGAATCGTGGCTCCGTGCCCGCTCGTCGCCAGTGTTGAAAGAGCATTTCAGCACAGAAGAAATATTCGGAGATGGATGGTCTCTGTAATGCGTGTTTATTTCGAAAAGACACGTCTGTACCGATCAAAGGCTAAGTGCAGAATAATCGTTTTTTCATTCTATCCCACAGCTCAAACTTCCATGAATCAAAACATAACAACCTGACATTTGATCACGAGGCAGCCACGAGCCATGACACGCAGTGCCGTGTTCGTGTCCGCCGCGCAGCACACCATGAACACAATCATGCACCCGACACTTTCACCTTGTCTGCTAATTTTCTGTGGTCAGCTTTGAGTAGTGTGAATCCAGTTGTGAGAGCGCCAACTTGTTGTACAATGGCTTTTCTGGATTCCCTGACCTCTTGTAATATCAAGTCAAGTTTGTCCGATGAGGTCTCCTCATTAATAGGTGGTACACAGGTGAGCGACATCGGGATTGTTGTGTGCTCTGGGTCCTCCGCGTTTTGTGTGGTATTTGTGGTCGCCTCCTGAATCTTCCCCTTGGGGCGCCCCATGTCGTTTCTGTGCGTATCTTTCCCGGGGCCTTCACCTATAGTGGAGCAAATGGGCTACCGTAGGTGGTGCGAGACCCTGGCGTCGAATGGGTAGGGCTGATGGTCCAGTGGAAGCTCTGTGCCTCGCGCAGCAGTTTATGCACAGCACTCTTTCGCGTGTCCTCTTGCCAGTTTCAAACAATGTGTGCACTTAAATTTAATTGAGCAATGTCACTCTTTAGTGTCATGTACCGTGTTTCCAAGTTTGGGCTACAGGACTCCGATGCCTGCTTATGCTACCGTCTTACTAGAGCTTTTGGTAGCAATCGCTACCTGTTCTATACCTAGCCAGGAGGGTGAAAAAAACAGGGGGGGAGGGAGGGGGGGGGGGTTGCAGATCCCCACCACTGTCCAGCAGATCAACAATTGTCAATTGTGGGGCTGATTCCTCCTTGGGTCCCAAGCAAGCGAGGCTCTCTGTCTTTAATTTAACTTGCTAGCAAACTGTTTCCCAGGGTGTTTTAAGCTCTGCGAGGCAGGTCGGGGTTTGAAGGCTTCCCGCACTCTTTGCTTAAGTCCGAGTTGTTGCTCCCCGCTAGTAGCACTGGCAGTCTGATGCGATTAATCCCCAAAAGGTTCAGTCAGTGCAGCATCAATGCCCGGTGGTAGGCGCGTTTATTTCAACCAGCGACCTCATATATTACAACTCAGGCCTGTGAGCTATGTCGCGCTCCGGAAGGGAGGGGGGGGGGGGGGTTTCTTTGATTCACGCAGGTAGTAATTAATTGAAGGACCCCCCTTGGGACGCCCTCACCTGTGGTAACTGGAGGTGTTCTTCCATATGTCAAGCTTCCGAGTCTCAGTCCGGGCCTCGGGCCCTAGTAGGCCGCTCTCCAGGCTCCGTATCTTCATTATGACGCGCGCCTCACGCTCGTTGGGAGCCGCTGGCGCTCTGCTTTGTCCGTGCCACTCCCCTCCGTATGTGTTGCAGTCAAGTAGACAGGACAGCAGGATCTAGGGCCGCTTACCGGTGAGCGCTGCAGGGAGCCAGGTAGTGAGTGGCCCCCCGGGAGTCTCCGTGCCTCCGCTCCCGTGCCCTCAGCTGTCACCGGACATGGGCAGGCATACTTTCATTTGTCGCCACCGGTGCCTCGCCCAGTCCGTGCCGCGGACCGAGTGTGTGGCGCCGAGCACGCCCTGTAGCGTGGCCGGGTCTCAGGCCGCTCTCCGGCAGGGACCACAGGGAGCTGGTAGTTGGGCGACCTCCCGGGCGTCTCAGCGTCGCTCAGCAAATTTTTTAAATGGCATGGGCCGGCGTCTTGGGCTAAGCATCCCCCAGTGCCCCAAATGGGGAGTCGTCAGGCTCGTGCCAGGTCTCAGTCGGCCTTGCAGAGTTCCCGGCCGTCTCCGTCTCACCTTGCACGGCCGTCGAGTGGGCCGCACACCATGTATCTCTCCCTGCGCCGGCGATAGCGACGGTGTAATCAGCTCTCCCGGTAAGTTGCAGCACACCTTCGTGCTGCTTCCTCAGGCAGACTCCGATGGGCTAGTCGATGGCGGTTCAACAGGATTATGCAGCCCGGGTTTGGAGCTCAGCTAAACGGCGTCCGCCATGTTCGGCGGTTAGCCACGCCCCCCGTAACAGCTACCACACAAGTCTTGAAGTCAAGAGAGAGAGAGAGCAGAATTGAGGCTCAGTGAAGTACGGTGCATGAAATGGCTAGTGTCTAAGTGATCTTATCGAGAGTACAATCAAACAATACCATGTAAGAAACCAAGACGAGGAAAAGACAAGAAGGGTATGAAAAAGGACACCACCAAAGGGGGAACGAGCAACCATTAGGTCTAAATGTGAGTGAAAAGTAGAGCACCTTCACCCGAAAACCAGCATCATCTGATGCATATCACTGTGCCAACAATTATCATTGATATCTCACAGAAGGGTGATCATGCCTGTCACAGGGAGTTACACGGTAGACAGTATCTGTATTGTCTCATCTATTATATTCAAACCAGCATTGGCTGAATTGAGTCAATCAATCCAGCGGCATTCCAGCAGTGTCAAGGTTCGGGAGAGGTTTGTCACTCTTTCAGACCTTCCAACCTGTTCAATGACTTGCCATTTCATTTGGCGAACCAAATGTCCCATTTGTTGGTAATGTTCCACTAGAGGTGCATTCTTAATACCGCAACGTATCCAACTTAAATGTCGTAGGATCCTGCAGCGGATTCGTTGGATCGTCATTCCAATGTAGATTTTTTCACATGCTCATGTAAATGCGAGTGGCACGAGGGTGTGGAATCCTCCTTAGACTTCTTATGCTTATTTTTCGATTTACCTGAGTGTTTGGACCATGACGAAGAACGGCCCCTCGAGCAGCTCTGGCTACTCCGTGAGCAGAAACAGGACAGGGCCTGAACTTTGGACATAGACTGTGACTTGGAGCTGCCCACAAAGAGTCTTTTGGTGCTTGGAGACGTAAAGTTTTGCATCGCAGTCCTGATGACCTTCCGGTTCATCGACACACAGTTGCTGAAGGCCTTGGCTCTGGAAATGTTGTGCGGTGCTTATAGAGGCGCCAGCCCTGCACCCATGTGTCAGTTCCTTTCTTTCCATGACACCAGACGCAGATCCTGAGCTCCCTTCGTGTCTTTTGGTGCTTGGAGACGTAAAGTTTTGCATCGCAGTCCTGGCAGCTTAGTGTACAAAGGAGAAGTCTGCCTTTTCTCACACCAGGCAACAAATTTATATCAATGACCAGAATAGATGGAATTGGTGGATGGGCGGCAAACAGTCAGAATTACTTCCAACCTCTTCCAAAAGAAGTTCATAGCCTATCAGTTAATGGCATTCAGTTTCCAGACATTGAGGTAAATTGGGCAGTTTCTGATGCAAAATCTTGCTCTGTTGTTGAAACAGCAGGTCTGTCCAAAGAGGAAGTCAATGTGGGGGGCATATGCTCAGATTAAGCAGGTCAGCCGATCAGATTCTAAGAACACAACCAGGGGTTATCACAATGAGCTCTGATCGGTTCTTCATGACCTTCAGGACCCACGGAATCAGTGTTAGAGGTGGGAACAAGTAAAGGATGCTTGAAACCCACCAAAGCACAAACCCATCTCCTAGTAAGGCCTGAGAGGGGAACTCCTGCACATCTAATGTTTTCAACTGTAGTGAACATATCTAAGAAGAGCATGGTCCACTGAGCGAATACTCCCTGTGCCCCTTCTAGAGGCAATGGCCACTTGTGATCAGCAAAGCAACCTCTGTTGAGTTAGTCTGTCATGAAATTCAGGGAAATGGCCAGGTGATTGATCATTCAAAAGATCCAGAGAGGGTTCAGCCACCACCTAGCTTGAGAGCTTCCAAACATTACCACATAGCGATCATGTCTGTGAGAACTGGCAAGATCTGCCCTTGATGGAAGGCATAAAGGCTATGAAAGCCAGACTGATGGTGTGCAGCTCCTGAAGACTGAAACGGCATTGATGCTCCATTGAAGACCAAAGCCCTCTTATTTCCACTTTCCACTGGTGAAACCTCACCCTCCCTGCCCAGAGAGGACACATGCATCACAACTATGAAGTCTGGAGGAGGTTAAGAGAATGACCTGCAAGCTGTCCGAAAGGCAGAACCAGTGTTGGGTCCAATAAAGGTAGGGGCTCAATGCAGGGCCCGCATTTGTAAACTGCCAGGGCACCTGCAGTATGCACAAGACCAGGAGAGCAAGAAGACTCAGAACCATCTGTGTCAGAACAAGGGCTTGTGCTCAAAACGCTGGGTCGTTAGCCTATTGTCCCAGACTCATTGCAGGAGCAGAAAGGCCTCTAAAGCCACCTTGTATGGGGTGGGCCCTATAAAAGTAAACCTCTGCACAGGCTGAAGATGTGCTTTTGGTTCGGTGATTGAGAACTTCAGACTGGACAACAACAAAATTGTTGCCTACAGATGGTCCGAGACTAGCTGAGGCAAACCCATTTTCTGCAGCCCGTGGTTAGTTGTCATGGTACAGGAATTCGTATATTCCTGACCTGCAAAGGGGCCGTGACCACTGACCAACTTTGTGGATACCTGGGACAGCCAAGGTAAGTCTGAAGTTCAGGGTGGTGAATTAAAACTATTCCAACCCCACTACAAATCAATGATAATACTTGTGGGACTTCAGGATCGGCACATGAAAGTACGCTTCCTGCAAGTCCAAGGACACCATACAGTCTTCAAGATCCAAGGCCAGTGACATCTGCACCTGCACCAGCATTTTTAACTTGTCTTTCTTAAGGAAGGTGTTCATAAGCCTGATCTCTAGTATCAGCCTCATGCGTCCTGCTCTTACTGAGAATGAAGAAGGATCTAGATTAGCATCATGTGCCCTTCTCCGGCTCAAGCACCTCCTCAATCGTAGCCTTGCAAGTAGTGCTTGACCTTCTCTGGCGAGGCTACTGGCATTGTCTACTGATGTTTGGCCAAGAACAGGAGGAATGTATGGGGGGTGGGGGGGTAGAAAAAACAGGAAGGCATAACCAAACTGAATAACTTGGACGGACCCACTGGTCCTAAGTAAATGCACACCAGCCAAGTAGGCAAAAATGAATTGTGCCCTGTGCCAGTCCCAGATGATCGTTGAAGAGAAACCCAATGTGGCTTGGCAGCGTCTGCAGCAGGCATGGAAAACAGGACTGCTGCACCTGCTGACAGCCATGTCCTCTGCCAATGTCCCTTTGTTTGGAGCCATGACAGAGATGGATTGGTTGCTGGACAGGTTTTGAGCGCTGCCTCTGATGTTAGGCAAATCCACTCGAGTAACCTCAGAACTTTTGATTCTGTTGGTAAAATTGGTGAGCAAGAAAAAAAAGGCCCAAACGGCAAGCCTTAGCTCCATTGTCCTTACATTTTACTAGAGCTGAATCTGCTTTCACCCCAAAAAGCCTAGCCTCATCAAAAATCATGTCAGGGAACTTGGACACTCTAGAAATGCTGGTAGCAAGCATAGGAGCATGACGCTTAATAATGACCCTGGTGAATATCGTCCGTGCGCCAATCTGTAGTATCCAGGCTTTCCCTCAGGATTCAGTGAGTGGCGCTATGGCCATTGTGTACAGTTGGGACAAAGGAGTAACATAACATGTATTTGTAAAGCGCACGTTCACTTAAGAGTATCTTGGCGCTGAATAACAGATGTTTATTGTTACTCAACTCAATGGCTTTCATTTTATCGCCCTCAGAAGGATGAAAGGCTGAATGGACCCGCCAGGATTTGAACCTGTGACCATGAGGTCAAACACAGGCCCTTACAGTGGACGCATTAGTCCACTAAGCCACCAGACCCAGATCCCTGAAATTGTCAGGGAGGGCAGGAAGGATATTGCCTGCCATGTACCAGTGTGTACCGGCCCAAGAGGCACACTGTCCTCACGAACCTGAGAACTAGACTTGCGGATGAAAAAGGGTTTGCCCAACGTATAAATCTTTTTGAATTACCTATCCGGAGGAGCAGTAAGAAAGGCAACAGTATTCATCTTGCTTGTCAGAGTCAGATGCTGCATAAGAAAGGATGGGTGCCCCAGAGCTGGTCTGTGGCACTGAGTAATCAAGCAGCTCATAGGTGGAGCACAACAAGGTTTGGACCAGGCCATCATGAGGGACTCTGTCATGAACCTATTAAAAGAGAACAAGGCCTCAGACCTCGATGTCCCAGGCTGCAGAACCTCAGTCAACAGGTACGCCTTAGTTTTATCTGTAGGCAATTGCAAGTCCAAGACCTTTGCAGCCTTGCACACTGCCACTGCAAAAGTGACACTCTTCTCAGTAAGGGGGGCCCTGTGAGCGAATACAATTCAGTCTCAGGTGAAGTGCCCAAGACACTGGCAAACTGAAGCTCAAGATAAAGGCCACGACCAGACAAACTGGGAAGAGAGATAAAATGTATGCCTCCTCATCACCATCCTCACCTAGATAGCATCAAAGTCAGTATTGCAGGAGATTAGAGGCAATTTTTTGTTCTGACAAGAGGAGTGTCATCTGCTGTCAGAGGCTGCGTTTTAATGATTTATTACCATGGCATCGGGAGAACTGTCGCCGAAGCCAGCATTGGATCCACTGACAGAGTAGAGATGGATTCTGGAACTGGCGCTTCTGGAGCTAAATCAGACACCACATCAGTAAGAACTTTCGAGGTGTATGACAATGGTGTCATGGTGCAGCATGGTGCCAATGGTGGGTAAGGCGGAGGACAGACAGGGTCAGTTGGTGCTGGGAAAGGCCCCACTCAGGGAAGCACAACTGGAGACCCTGTTGGATCAATATGGTCAAGAGACGCACCACAGGCACATGGAACCATGTTAAAGGGTTGCAGCATGACTTTATTGAAGGCGTCCACCTGCTGCAGCATTGACTGTGGCTCGGGAAACTGAATGCATCAGGTAAAGAGCTGAGAATCAGATACTGAAGCTAGAGTCGGAGCCCTAGATCGCCTACTTGAAGTGGGAGTATCAGTGAGGCATAGAACCCTGCTTTGTCTGACTTATGTCTACATCTAGACTTGTCTTTTGACTTCATTCTCAGAAAGATGGTGAATGGGACGAGGATCAGCCTCGCAAGTTGAAAGGAAAAGGCTCTCAGTTTGTGTTTGGTGACCTACAGTTTGACTTCCCACTCTTGGATGGCCTTGGGAAGCATAAGAGACCATTTGTTGTGGGACTTTCTCCTTCTTGCAGGTGCAGCACAGCTTTATAACTTGTTGTTTTAGAGAGAGAAATCCTGGCAAACTGTCATGGTAACTTAAAGGAATTCAATAAAACTGCAATAAAGTTAGGAGCATAGCTCCAGATCCTCGAAAAGTGTGGACTGATGTAAGTGTGCAAAGGTGGTGCCTATTTCTAATTTGTGTCAAACCCTGATGCAAAGTTGTGATCTAAGCTGACAGCCCCGCCTGCCAGCATACAGGAACTATTGCAGTTTTCCAGATTCGGTCTGGCGTTTGCAGAGATTCATGAAGTGAGGAATCTGGAGATGAGTAACGTGCGGTTTGAAGTCTCTAGCAGAAATAATGACTGATTTTACTGATTACAGTGCTGTATTAGAATTTAACACAGTGATGCCACCCATGCAGCCTTTCTAACTCAATGTCAGATACTTACTGAGCATAGGAAGTGCATGATTGGGATATCCTCTTCCATGCAGTTGAGATAGCTAGCACTAATGGCTAAACAAGCAGGCGATGCTCAAAGGAACCCCCTCCAATAGGAATGGTCTCAGTGCGCACACTCAAAAAACCTCAAGAATGCCAAAAATCAATTGCCATCCTGCCCAAGTGGGACTACCTAAAGGTTGATCACACATCACACTGTTAGACAAACATTGACTGTTTATTGCTTAACATATAATTCGACGCCTCGTCAGAGGTAGTAAGCGCTATATAAATGCAATTACAATACAATAATACAAGGAGCTACCATACGGAGGCATTGAGAGCGTACCCTAACACGTGTCATGCCCTTGTACCCTCCGGTGTGCAAAAAGGAGTGCACGTACATGCTGCACTCCTATGGAGCTCTTTGACAGCACGAGGTCTCCCAATGAATTTCTTGCGGTGAAGCACAGTGAGGAATACAGCCCAGCAAAGGGGTTCCGGGTACTTAAACAATCAGTGCAGAATTCAAAAACATAATTCACAGATCTGAACAGACAAAGAAGAGTAGGAGCAAAGTAACTTCACTTGCAGGCCGAAGACAATCATGGCTAGACAATACAAAATCACAATATAAAGCATGAAGCAAAAAAAATATGTCTCCACTAAAACACTACGAATTACAAAGGATGCCTGACAGAACCTCAGGATGCAAAGAAGTAGACCTATTCTATTGCACGTTTGACAATAAAAAAAAACTAGAAAAATCAAAACCAGTGTGCGATTTGCATTTGGCCCAGTTCCTGGCAGTTTTTGACAAGCAGTTCTTAGCGTTTGCACGTTTTACAAATGCCTTCAACATCTACAGTAATTCAACAATACGCTATAAGGAGCTGGACAGCGGACAATGTGTTCCATGCTTTCGGGACACTTGAGGCATTCATGTCACCTAGATGCGTGTGCAGTGCTTAACTTTGCTATTGTACACTCATGTTGCATTAAATGGATAAGGTTTTATAAACGTATACAGCTTGCAATAGTGCAGCATGAGGGGTAAAATTAGAGAACCTCTGCCCCTGAATAAGCTACCTGATTATAAGCCAAAGACTCCCGTGTGTCTAAACGTGATCGATTTGTTTGAAAAAGGTAAGACTTAACAGAACCTACTTAATTGGAGCGACTGGATTCCCTTGCCGGGTTCTTCTTTGCTCTGGCGTCATATAGTCCCACTTAAATACCAAGTTCCAATCGAAACCTGTGAACAGTTAGAATTACAAAACAAAATAAAAAACTTTAAGCAAATTGTTTTGGACATGCTGCAATATTTGCATTCTATGGATCCTTTATCACCGACGTGAAAGTCAGATTAGAATTGAAAACAATGCAAACAAAAAACTATTAAACAGAATATCTACCTATGAACTATTGTGTGAAAGGAAGTAGACACTGAAAGGAAATCTAAATACCTGTCACAATTGTACTCTGAAAGGGCAATCCGAATGTTAAAGGGGACCGCGGAGTGTTCAAAGAACATTATAAAAAGCAAATCAATTCCTACAACAATGTAAAATGATTCTAATAATTATGATCTCAAAATATGAAAAGCAGATATGAACACATTTTTGGTGTAAATTTAGATTGAGTGAAACTCTGTTAAATTATTTTTTTAAACATATCTACTAATTCCATTGTTTTAAAAAGGAAACAATACAAATTCAAGTGCCAGTATGAGAGTACCTCACAAAAATCAACCACTTCAACAGTGGATACAATTCCTAAACACAAAGCACAATAATTAAATTTATATTAAACTAATTTTATTAACTGTGTCAATCATCACTGCAAGTAAACTCAATTTTGCCAATTATATTAATCACCAGCAGCCCATGGGTGTACAGAATAAAATATAGAACATTGTAGGGAAATGACTCTTTTTGTATGGTGACACCCACGTTTTTGGACTGATGCTGCTGTTTTTTAGGTCGAGCCTAGCGTTGCAGCGCATGCGCTGCTCGCTCTGCGAGGCATGCTGTAGTAGGGTATGTTTTAGAAGTGGAGTGGAAGCCCCGCCCATATTTTTCATTGGCTGGTGGCATTGTCTTTGGTAAACGCTGGCTTCCGATTCAATGTGAGGCTTCTTAGTCCCTCCTTGTTACCGCCCTGTCTCCTTTTGTGACCGCCCATCAGGACTGGATCTTTTACTTGTGGCGTTACACGGTCTCCATAAGTCGGTAAGCACTCTTCTTTTTTGTTCTTTGCAGCGCGGTCCTCTTTCACATTGGGGACCGCGCTTGTTTATTTAATTAATTTGCCGCGCGATTTGCCGGGCGGGCCGCTTTCACTTTTGCGGCCGCGCTTGTTCTATTTTGGGACGGTGCTTACGGCTTGTGCTTCAGCTGCTAGAACATGTATATCCTCGTACATTTCTCATACAGTGCAGCCCACGCTCAGTGTGGGGTCCGCAGGCCCCACCCTGCAACAGAGAGCGTTCCCTCATTGTGTTGGCTAAATCTGTAACGCTTAAAGAACACCAAGTGCCCCCACCTCAACTTTATTAACTGTAGGGGGCTTTCACTCGTGATGTGCACTTGCTCATAGAAGAGGGGTGCTGTCTTCTGTGACAGCCTCACTTCGTCTTTTAAAAGGGGCAGTGCATACTCGCGCGGGTCTGGACGATTAAATCAGGGGTGTACCGTGGAACCCCAGAACCAATTCTGGCAGGCATGGGGGGGGGGGGAGGGTGGGGGGGGGGGAGGGTGAGAAAGTCGGTAATTGGCTCCTCCAAGCTCCGCGTCCTTCATGCAAAGATTGGAACCAGCTGTTGAACCTTAGGCCCTTTCCCGGACCCCAGCACAACCATCACTGTTTTCTGCTGTGAAGAAAATGGCCACAGAGGATCCTGCGGCGTTGCGTCCTCTGCGGGTCTTAACGGGGATTACTAGCCAGCCCCAGTGCCCGGGAAATGACGTGATTCTAGTAATCATTCCACTGAAAAGTGCACATCGCCTTTTATTAATTCGTTAATGCATAAACCACCGCAAGCCTCTCGGAAAAGATTTCCTCTTGGAGTCCCAGGGACCACCCACATGGCGGTGGCATTAACTCGCAGCCACGGATTCCATAGTTGCCCTACTCTTCGGCGCTAACAACGCCTACTCTGTAACATTGTGGGTGCTCCAGTCTATTAGGAAACGAAACAGAATCCGGCACCTATGAACCTTTCCACTCCTTGCGTGAGGCAGAGTAAACCATTTATTTATACGTGGAGGGGGAACCGGGAATGAAAACAACAACCCTTAAATGGGGTTAAGGTGGATCGAGAACGATCTCTCAACGGACGAACTGTTCCTTGTTTAAATAAAACGCCGAGGGGCACTGGAAGAAAGGCATCTCTCTCAGAAACGAGCCCATTGACAAGAGTGAAACCGAGTCCTTTCCGCCTCGGCCTCTTGAACGTGACTCATATTTGGAGTTGCTACATGCGGTTCAGTTAGTGGCCGCCTTACAGGACACAGATCCACACCGTCCTCGTTGGCATGTGCTAGTCTAACCCCCACTTGTGGTAAGGAGTCAGAATGTTAGCTGCTATTAGTGGGGGGTGCTTAAAATAATATTCCTGTTCCCAGACATGGCACTGTGCATTATTATTTTGTATCACACTCTCTAGTTGTTTTGAGGAGGCGATAGTGCAATGAGTAACGCAAAATGATGTGCGCACCCCTTCACAATGTGGAGAGAGGCCTCAGAGTTTCCTGTGTCTCACAGATATCCATTGGCCATGGGTTGAACGGGGCCCCTGAACAGTGATGGAATTGAAAAAACTCTACTCTAGGACCCATAAATTGGGGGTCAAAGTGTGGGAGAGGAAAGGGCATGGAGTCACGAGGGGTGGAGCTTGAAAAGCAGCCTGACAGTCAATATACATATTTTAAACAAGCATTTGCAATGCAATAGGTCTCGCATTTACACGAGTTTAAGCTATTGGCATTGTAAATGACAATGTGTTTTATTTATGTTTCAAATACCAAAAGATAAATAAAAGGCATTGTCATTTACAATGCCAATAGCTGAAACTTGGGTAAATGCGAGACCTGTTGCATTGCAAATGCTTGTTTGACTCAGAGCGCACTGAGGCCTGCTAACCAGACCTCAGGGCCAGCGCCCTGACCCCAAAATGTGCATGTTGCATTATAAGCTATGCCCATTTGGAATAGGCTAACTTACCTGCATTATATGGTACCCAGGGATCCCAGGGCATGTAAGTTAGAGAGACACCCCAGGGATTTTAACAATGGTTGTGTCACCCAGGTATGACACCAGTAAAATGAGTATCCCAGTCCACCACTTCAGACTGTAAGGGCAGTTTTAAACTGCTAGCCCGACTTTGCCATTGAAACCAATGCCAAAGCCAAAGGTCCATCTAAAATATGTGTAAGTCACACCTATGGCAGCCCGCTGAGCCCTAAGGCACAGTGCAACATATTTCACGGGCAGAACATGTATTTAACATGTTCTGGCAGTAAAAAATCAAAACTGCAGTTTTAACTGTGGAGAGACTAGGTCGGCCCTTTGGCGAGCAACAAGGTTACACGCTGACCCTCCCCCCCGGGGTATTGACTCCTGAATGGTTTAACCAAAGTTGATAGTCCAAGGTATCAAACAGCTCATTACATTAAGCCCGACTTGACTCTCACTTTGTTGCCTTCAATCTCCTGTGCCCTTAACGGTTACACAAGGAGCTTGAACCTGGGGCAGCTTTCTACCCTCCTAGGAAGGCATGCTAATGGCTACCAGGAAAGGAGACAATAGGGGATTGCACTGGAGAGAGGAATTACCTCCCTCATGCAGGAAGCCACACAGGTGTTGCCCAAAAGGTGATCTTCAAAGCTGAAGCCGCCTTTGAAGAGCAAATGGGGAACACTTGGGAGAAGGGCAGTCCCATTATTTAGGCAGACTATCTGGCACCGTGGAAGGAGCGGCGAAATCTGTTGCCAAACTGTTATTTCAGGGGCATGTAACCCTCTTGGTAGCCATACCTGCTGCTCTGTGGAACCGGCAAAGAGAGGCTGTAATGGCATGAACTGCACCTGTTGAACCTGGTGGATAGCAAAGAAGAAGGGCTGTGCCTGATGTGCATTGCTCATAGATAAGCTGTTTCCGGAGTCCAGCCAAAGCAAAGAGACACCAAGAGTCAGTTGGCTGACCTCCTGTTCACAGCAAAGAGCCACACCAGCTGAGAAGCCTGCTGGGGCAAGTTGGCAGCCCAGAATCTTCAGACAACTTCAATGCAACACCAGAGACCAGGATCCAATGCTCAAAGTTGCACCAAAGTTCGCTGAGCCCGAGAGAATCAGGAGTGCAGCTTGGTCATCCAGAATCAGAGTTATCGCTCAGAGAAGGATTTTGCTTGACCCCAATATCAGGCGACTAGTAGCCCAGTGGCACTGAGAGGACTTTAAGGGACGTTGACCCTGTGACCAGGGCCACCACACCCACTTTGAGGAACCGAGGCGTAGCCGCAGAAAGACCCCCAATGACCGCATAGCATCCACAGCATCCTTGAGCATCTTTAGCATCCTTTATTCCTTGCATCAGGACCACTTCCATAGGAATCCTTCGAAGGGGATAAAGTGCCTAGAGACTGCTTGATCTGTGGAGGTAACGGAGTCTAAGGACCTGACTGATCCCCTGACTGACTCCCTACTGGAGTTTAACACCTGAAGTGACTAAGTGACGGCAATACAACTAGTCCAACCTTTGGGTGAAAAAGATTGAATTTGCCAATGATTGTTTGCGGTTGAGTGAAATACTTTGATTTATTATACCTTGTAAATGTGATATGTCTGGAACCCTCTGGTGGATCTTTTTCGTTGTGGTGTCTAAAAATACAGTCTATTTTTCTAAATTGGTACTGGATTTCTTGAGTGTCTTGTCAATTTCTTCAATTATTTTGGTGCTGTTTAAATTCTTTACACTTGTTCCTTTGTGTAAGCCTTGCTTCTCAGAGTCACAGCTACCCAGGGTTGAGCTAAAGGTTTGAAAAGCGAAACCCACTGGTCCTAAAGGGTTGGTAAGTGTATTAACTATGAGGTCGCACAACCACGCCATAAATACACCCCATTTTCTCACAAACATCTTACCACTACCTAAGAGACATCACAAATAGATTTCTATAGACCCAGTTCCTATCAAAATAAAGGCCTGTAAATTATTAATCAAGTTGTATTGGTACTGTGTCCAAGTATCTTGTCATCTGAAGGCGACTGATTAGTTTGTTAAATATATACTCCGTATCCGAGCAATATACACTGTGTGAAACATGAGGGAGCTGAGCTTTTCAACTAGTTCACTACAATTTTCCATTTAGCAGTAAGGGAAATCCCACAATCTTTTACTTTTCTTACATTTGCATTAGTAAAACCCAGAAGTTTCAAAAGTGGAGATAGCTAGAATAGCACGTCTTTCACTTTAGTGAAGAACCGTAATTCAAATAGAGTGATCTGGTGGTTAATTAAAGTCAAATTCATAAAATCAGCATCCACTGCGCCACACTTTCAACAAAGGTCTGTAGTGTTGGGAAACTATGTAGCACTGCAGGAGATGTAAAATATTCACAGCAAAAAAACTTTAAAAGTAGCACATTATAGGCACAATGTTAATGGTGGCATCGGCAGCAGGAAATCAATGCTGTCAACTCCCATACCCAAAATCACTGCAGCTATACCTCAATATTAGAGTGATTCACAAGCAGGAACTAAGTTCCTACTAGACTTCCACTTTGCTCGTCTACGGGTGTGTTTGCCCACAAGTCCAGTGACGCCAACAGGGAAAGGAATAATGAACAAGTTACTTATCTTTGGTAATGCTTTTTCTGGTAGCGACTTTAACTGCAGATTCCTCACCTTAGAATATTTCGCAGGTGTCAGACTGGATCCGCACAATCTTGAGCAGTACCTCTGCACACCGGTAGGTGGCGTCGTTTGGCTTTGTGTTGGCATAGACTGCATCAGAAGTGACATTGCGGTGCCTATATAGGTACCACCCCTCCGCGTTTTCGTGACTAGTTCAGCTCCAAAAACACAAAGCCACCTAGAAACGTTACTGTGTTGACCAGTGAGCAGTGACTAAAGGTATTTTTGGGGAAAAAGAGACCTTTTCGCAGAGCAGGGTGGATAGGAGGGTCTGTGAAGAATCTGCGGTTAAATAGAGTATCAGAAAAAGCGTTACCGATGGTAAGTAACCTGTCATTCTGATATAGACTTCTAACCGCAGATTCCTCACCTTAGAATACATACCCAAGCAATACCTTTCCAGAGGGGGTCTACAAACTGGCTTAGATCAAAAACTCCTGGAGGACCAAAGGGGCAAAATAGCCATCCTGACAGACCTGACTGTCCAAGTAGTAGTGCCTTGTGAAAGTATGTAGGGACACCCACGTGGCAGCTTGGCAGATATCCAGGACAGGTACTCCCTGTACTAATGCAATAATGGTGGCTTTGGCCCTGGTGGAGTGAGCCCACAAGCACTCATGGGGATGTTCTTCACTGGTGCGCAGTAGATTTTTACGCAGAGTACTGTCCATCTGGAGATGTTTAGTTTCTGCACAGACTTGTCGTTCTTTGCTACAGTTAACCCAATGAAGAGCTGATCATCCACCTGATGGTCCTTGATGCAGTGTAGGATGAGGGAGCCTTTTTGGGTCCAAATGATGGAGTCTCTCCTCCTCTGACTAATGAGGCAGAGTGTAGATAGCAGGCAGACTAATGCTCTAGCCATTGTGAATGGGGTGACCACCTTTGAAAGGAAAAGGCATACACTCGAAGGACCATTTTGTCAGGGAAGAAGTTGGAGGATGGAAGTGGGACCGACAGCACCTGAAACTCACTGACCCTCCTGGTTGATGTAATGGCCACCAGGGGCCGTATTATTGAAATGCCCAGGGGGGGGCGCACCAGGCGTTTGCACCCGCTTTGTGCAACCCCGGGGCGCTTTGGTATAACAGAAGGGGCCAGAGACGCTTGTGCGCCCCCTTCTGTAATACTGAAAGCGCTGGCGCAAATATAGTGCCAGCACTTCCTCAAGAGGGCGTTCCCTCATTTGCATGGGGGCGTGGCCCCATGCAAATGAGGGAACGCCTCAAGTTGATCTCTAATCCCCTTTAAAAGTGCTGGCGGGTGCCGTCTGCACTGTGAAAACACGCAGCGGATTCAAAACAGACATTCCGTTTTTCACTTGAATGTGCTGCCCCAGGGCTGCACGAGTTCATGGCTGCCCAGGGTGCAGTGCATTCACCCGAATACAGTGCATTTTACTTAACTGCGCCAGGCGTATGTTTTAAAAGATGCGCCCAGCACACTCAAGGAAAATGCGCTGTATATATAATACGGCCCTAAGAACTCTGTTTTCCGAGTTATGAGCCGCAGAGAGCAGCTATGAGGGGCTTGAAGGGAGAAAACATGAGAAAAGTAAGGCCCAAATTAAGGTCACGTTGGGGCATCACAATAGGAGTAGACGGGAAAAAGTGTTGCAAACCTTTAAAAAACCAAGTCACAACAGGTGACTTAAATAGGGCAGATTAATCTGGAGGCAGCAAGAAAGCCGAAATAGCTGACAAATAACCTTTACCACCACCATGCCGGGCTAAAGAAAGAACAAACAACAAACTCTCAGGAAAAGGTGCAGAAAGGACATCCACATGGCGTGAGGAACACCAGGCCACAAACTTATCCTAACGGCAGGAGTAGACCGTTTTAGTTGATAGATGCCTGGCTGCCACGAGGACATCACAAACTTCAGGGGGAAAATAAAAAACCCTTGATTGTCACCACTCAATCGCTATGCATGAAGGTGGAGCGTGAGCAGATTCGGTTGCTGGATCCTGCCCTGTTGTTGCAATAAGAGACCCTCCTGACGGGGCAGCCTGACCGCTGGACTGATGTTCAAGTTAACAGGTTTTGGGTACCGTGCTCTCCGTGCCCAATCCGGAGTCACTAAGATGACTTGGGTCCGGTGGGTCCTGATCTTATTAAGAACTCGCAGCAGGATTGGTATCGGCGGAAAGACATACTGGAGCCAAGCGCCCTACTCAAGGTGGAACTCCTCTCCGAGCGAGACCTCTTTGGAAACTCCAGCGTGTAGAAGTGCTGGCATTGCACATTCTCGGTGGTGGCAAACAGATCTAACCAACGTTCTCCCCAGACTCAGAAGAGACCCTGCACCACCTCCGGATGTAGATGCCATTCTTGATATGCGAGACATCGGCAGCTGAGCTTGTCCGCCCTGTCTTTCAAAGGACCCGTCAGGTGCTGTTTGACCAGGAAAATGTCTTAATGTTCCAGCCTTGTTCAGAGGAACAACGCCTTATGGGACAGGGTCCACAACTCCATCCACCCTGTTTGTTGCAGTACCACATCGCTGTGGCCTTGTTCATGAAGACCTGGATCAGAATTCCTTTGATGGATGGAAGGAAGGCTTTCAGTTAAATAATGAAAAGCCTCCCACTCGACCTATATTTCTTTACTACTAGCTACCATTTAGCTCCAGCCTTTGTTAAATATATACATATTGTTGTCAGTCGCCCTGTCGAAGCACGTAAGAGAGCTTAATGTACAGGGGTGTGCCCGCCACCTTTAGCTATAGAGCACCTAGTAGTAAAATTGTCAGAGGGTGCATTTAGTAGGAATGGTGCTCCGCCTCTAATAAGATGTGTTTATGCCCGATGTCGGGCGTGGCTGGAAAAAGTTAGTAAGCACAGAACATAAGGAATGGGTAGGGTGGTTAATTCTAGCGACAACGCATGATGGTTGTTTGTGTCTGTGCTTTCAGAACCCAGGCTGGACATGTGCAAAGTACCCCTAACCGACTGAGGACTGAACAATCAGTCAAGGCATCATCGGCTCCAAGCCAAGCTTGTACTAACACAGGAACGCATCAACAGTTCTGAAAAAAAGATAAATATGGTAATCATTTTTTAAAAATATTCTTTTCAGACAAAGCCCAACCTTAGAAATAGTCTCAAACACAGGACTGATGGCTCAAATTACTGTTTTTTCTTTTTCTATAGAGATATTGATGATCTATACCAGAGTTTTAAAAATAATTCCTTTGAATCTCTTGAGCCGCAGCCCCATATTGGACATCCAAATCGGGCAGTCCCTCTTGTAAGACCGGAAGTCCACCTTTAGGAGGACCGGACAGAGCCCAAGCGAAAGTATCATATGGTAATTATCATTTAAATGAGCCTAATTCAAGAGACACGAAAGGCCACAAGTCACAACAGGCTCAATAATCTCCACTTTATTTATTTAGAATCTTTAGACTTACACCATATCAGTGGCACAGGCAACATGAGATTCTGAGTGTTGCCCTGACGTTTTTTCACTCCGGCTGGAGTGCTGTACCGTAGACTTGCAAGATCAGTGCTAGCAGGTATTGAAATATATAATGACACTCCTAGAGACACAGTAGGTCACCAATGTTATTTCCAGCTCACAATATGGGCAACTTACCTGCATATTTGTCTTCTATACCACACACAATTTGGGTGATGGTGGCACTATGTGTGACAGCTGGAATATATTTCGGCCTTCTGGTAGAGCATCTTAACAATTTTGCCCCCTATGTGTGAGCACCAACCCGCAGTGGTTTCAGTGCTCCCTGATTCAATTTTCTGAGTCATCTAGGCCTAGGATGTTTAACTTTGTCTGTAACCTACGAGACATCAATCATCCTGGTGTTACTGATTTTGTAGGTCTCCTCGGGCTGGCTTTTATGTCTAATTCCCCATCGGCTGTATGTTGATGAGATTACGTACTACCTCTGTCCATTTATATTCATCCAGCGATTGTTTGATGGAAGATAATGCACAATCTTTGTCACTTCATCTTAGCTACCTTAACTATGATCACTTTTCCTATTCCTGAGACACTGGTGATGGCTGCACGTTTGTCCAATTGGGTGTAAACAGGATGGTTAAGTATTCATATTTTATACATATATATATATATATATATATATATATATATATATATATATATATATATAGAGCAATGTGAGATAGCTCTAGGGTCAGTGAAATTAAAAGAATTGTTTATGTCACCTTGTGTCCCCAGATCCCCATGCATCCACTCGTATAAACTTATGAACTATTGGTCCTGATGAAGATGGAGTTCATCAGTTACTTCCATTGAAACGTACGTCGATCGGAGAGTGTGACATCCCAGCTATCAGCACAGCCACTGAGGGTTGATGTTTCACCCCTTTTTGATTCCATCTGTGCATGCAGTGTTGTACTGGGGTGTGTATGAGTGTGTATAGTATGTGTCAGTGATACGATTGACGAGTACATGAATGAAGTGTGAGTATGGGGTTGTTGTCTTTTGTTTATTCTTTGATAAGAGTGGATTTTAGTTTTTGAAAATGATGTTATTTGCTCATTGGATTTATACTTAATGCACTGATGATGTTTGTCAAATGATAGAATTGAATCAATCATGTACATATATTGTTTTGCTAAAAGAGAAACATTGTCTCAAACTGTGTACTACAATGAAGAAATGTTTTCACTTCTTTTAAATTAAATGATAAAAAAAGATAAATAAATGAAATTTGAAATTATAAGTAATGACTGGAGACATGTTGCGTGACAACAGATGACCCGTTTTATGGCTAAATGGTAGCTAGTAGTAAAGAAATATAGGTCGAGTGGGAGGCTTTTCATTATTTAATTGATTATTTCCCCTTACTCCCAGACCTGCTCAGTTATTCTTCTCAGGGGGCGCCTTTCACAGACAGATTTTCAAGTGGTTGTTTAATCACAGGCATTAGCTTTGCCTCACTAATTTAGTGAGGAGGTGAATACTTACCCTACTTACCCTGTTACTTTTCTCTTTCTATCAGACTTTTGTCAGTACTTTCTCCCATTTTAAATCACTGGTGACTCTAGGATTTCCTTAGTGTCTCAGACCGTCCCCATATAGTAATCTCTCAATTTCTACCTTGTGCAGACTCCAATTTTCATCTGAGAGTCTTGGACTTTCTGGACCATTAACATACAGGCCAGACATATCTATCGATTTGTGGACATCATTATTCTAAGAAGAATTATAGATTGTGGTAGGATAGTACCAACATGGAAGCCTTGAAGACATTCGGCTTCACTGATGAAGACTTCTCTGCACTCATAGGTGAAACACCCACTACCAACAAAAGGGTGACCCTGTCAAGTGCAGATAATAGCGAATGGACCAAACTACTCAATCTTAGAAAAAAAGCCAAAAGGATGGAGTCACATGCTACATTCATGCTTGAGTATCTTCGGGCAGGTGTCATTCCATCTGGGTTAAGAGTTCGGAATATACCAGCTCTTTTCGTAGAAATACGTAAATTCTTAGAAAAATGGTCCCATATAGGAAACAGATGTTCAAGAGATTGGATGATTCTAATCGTTGAAACGACAAGGGAAGTAGTAGCCATTCTTAATCAGGAGATCGCAGACCTTGAAGAGAAACTGAAAAACTCAACAGCACTAGAAGAGGTCAAATCAAGGTTGGAGAGCCTGAATGGTGAACTACATGACTTTGAGGAATACTTAATTAAGAAAAAGACGGACAAGTTAAAAAAGGATATCAGATGGTATACGCAAGAAAAAGCGTACCCTTATCTGAGGGCCAATTACTATCAGGAATGGCAACATGAACCAGAGGCCCAATCCTATAGACATAATCAGAGGAAGAAAGTCCTCACGTTCTCAGATACCAACTCCTCGGATTCTGATGGTGATGGCTCCAATACATTCGAGGGTGCGAGCTCAGGACACCGACCTCAAAGAGGTAGAGCAGGGGACCAATATCAGTATTATCAAGCTCCACCGCCTTTTTTATCGAGAGGCCGGAACAGGGGCAGAGTCAGATTTCAGAGACAAGACAGAGGGGGATATCAACAGATGGATCCTCAACCTCCTCAAATGTACATGAGAACGCGGAACCAGCAGTACTGGAGGTCCTAACCGGTACCTCTGGTGCAGAGGCTATCCCTATTTTCAACTTATCACAGCACAGTCTTAGTCAAGATGAAATAGCAGTACTTAGCAACGGACTTTCATTTGTACCAAGTACCTTTTGTGATAAATTTCCAACTCAATCAAGATATTTTTTCATTCTTCAGAAAAATCAGGCTGAAGAAATACTTCTCCCAAATAGAGATGCAAGAGGAGGATACCAACCGCTCAGGATGCAAACCAAAATCAATATTCACCCCCCACTTTGGAAATGATAGGACCGGAGATGACAATCTTTGAAAAAACCGTGCTTAAGGAACTGCAAAAAATAACTAAATATTCTTATAACAGCAACTCCAACTTGACCAAGTCAGAAAAGTGTGCACTTATGAGGCTTCAGAACAGCCCCGATCTCACGATTAAACCCTGTGATAAGTGTGGTGGGATAGTGATAATGGACACCCAAGAATACAATAAAAAGATACTCACCATGTTGGCAGTACCTGACCATTATCGACCAGTAAGGGCATCTGCCCTCACTAAACTGAACGTACAGATTAGTACTGTCACTAAGAAAGCCTTAGAAGACGGTATCATTTGTAGCAAAGAACATCAATTCCTAAACAAAATAAATCCAGTCACACCGGCTATGTACGGTGTACCAAAAACACACAAGAGTGTAGACAATCCTCCACTGCGCCCAATAGTATCATCCATTAATTCTAGCACAGAACCCCTGTCTAAGTATATAGATGCGTTTTTGTGTCCCTTGGTTAGTAATTATCAATCTTACATTAGAAAGACAGTTGACATCATCAGTAAAATTGAGCATCAATCAATCAATCAATCACAGAATTTGTAGAGCGCACTACTTACCCGCGAGGGTCTCAAGGCGCTGGGGAGAGGGAAGGGGGGGGGATGCTGCTAACTGGTCGAACAGCCAGGTCTTGAGTAGCCTCCTGAAGGTCAGCAGGTCTTGGGTCTTTCGTAGGCTTAGTGGAAGGGTGTTCCAGGTCTTGGCGGCGAGGTGTGAGAAGGATCTGCCGCCGGTGGTTGTTCTTCGAATGCGGGGGACGGTGGCGAGGAGAGGTCGGCGGAGCGGAGCTGGCGGTTGGGGACGTAGAAGAAGAGTCGTCTGTTGAGGTAGGCTGGGCCAGTTTTGTGGAGTGCCTTGTGTGCGTGGGTGAGGAGTTTGAAGGTGATCCTCCTGTCGACGGGGAGCCAGTGCAGGTTCCTCAAGTGGGGGTGATGTGGCTGTGGCGTGGTACGTCGAGGGTCAGTCGTGCGGAGGCGTTTTTATGCGTTGCAGTCGCTTGATGAGCTTGGCCGGGGCTCCCGCGTAGAGGGCGTTCCCATAGTCTAGTCTGCTACTGACGAGGGCCTGGGTGACTGTTCTTCTTGTGTCTGTCGGGATCCACCTGTAGATCTTGCGAAGCATGCGGAGGGTGTTGAAGCAGGAGGAGGAGACTGCGTTGACTTGCTTGGCCATGGAGAGCGTTGAGTCGAGGATGACTCCCAGGTTGCGTGCGTGGTCGGTGGGTGTCGGGGCTGCTCCCAGCGTCGTTGGCCACCAGGAGTCGTCCCAGGCTGAGGGGTTGGAGCCGAGGATGAGGACCTCCGTTTTGTCCGGTTCAGCTTTAGTCGGCTGATATTCATCCAATCCGGAACGTGAGAGCCTGGTCACATTAGACATAGAGGCGCTGTACACGAATATACCTCAACAGCAAGCAGTAGCAGCCCTCTTGAGCAGGACCACAGGAGACAGGCCGGACCATTTCATCTTAGAGTGTCTAGAAATAGTACTTAGGAACAACTATTTTGACTTTAAAGGAAATATTTACCAACAAATTAAAGGGACCAGTATGGGTGCTTCGTGTGCCCCAAATATTGCCAACATATACATATGAGCTTAGGCATATATTCAATGAAATTGCACCGTATTTTGAGAATGTCAAAATGTGGCGTAGATTCATAGATGACATCTTTTTTGTTTGGGAAGGAGATGAGTTGACCTTACAATCGTTCATAGCATGGTTGAATGCTAGTGATAAAAATCTGAAATTCACAGCCCATCACAGTAGAAATTCAGTCGAATTTCTAGATATAATCATTACAGGCTACACTGGACGCTTACAGGTGAGTTTTTACCGTAAACCCACAGCGAAAAACACGATTTTACAGCACAACAGCTACCACCCTAACAGTCAGAAAGACTCTATACCATTCGGAGAATTTCTCAGAATTAAACGTAATTGCTCGGATATCAAAGACTATGACAAAAATGGGGATGAATTAAAGAGAGACTCTTGCAGAGAGGATACCCAAAACGTCTAATTAGAACAGCGTTTAAGAGAGCAAGATACTATGATCGTGATGCCCTTCTGTCAGGGACTACCCGTAGGAAGAAAGAGAACCTGGTTTGTGTCATAAACCATTCCACCTTAAACTATAAGGTAAAGAAAATACTGGATAAAAATTGGCATATTTTAAATGTCAATGAGGACCAAAACAGTATACAAACAAGCATTGGCATAGCCAATAGGTCTCGCTTTTGGGACCTTATAAGTATTTAGTTATGCAGCACAATATCCTTGGTGGAACAACATCAACTGTTGCATGGCTAAACACTTATAAGGTCCCAAAGGCGAGACCTATTGACTATGCCAATGCTTGTTTGAAAATGTTCCCAAGTCTCTTCCCCTCATTACACCAATTCACGAAGTCACAGAAGTTAATCAAACCAAAAACATTGTCAGCTGCCTTGCAAATTCTGCTCCAAAAGTGGCAGGAGACAAGAACATCGTGGTATATTACTAGGCAACATCCAGGTTTTTATTTCCAAAAACATAATATGATGTTTCTGGCCATGAATGACTTTAATACAGATCATACTTCACGAAATGTATGTCTGTCTATGAGTGCTTTGCCTGCACACGTTATACAAGTCTATAATGTTTGGCAATTTACGGATATGGAATACATTACCAGGCGTCAACACAATTATACAAATACAGCGACAACCAGCTTTTTGAGAAACGCACCTATGTCAAAAAAATACCCTAAAACCATGCTGCTCAATTTTTAAACACATAAAATGACCAAAGAAACTGACATGACTGGTGCAGTAAAATCCGCCACAACAGACTAACAGACATATGTGGAAATTACAGAGAGCAACTTTGAAACAAGCATTGGCCGCGCAGCCGTGAAAGTGACACGGCCGCGAAAGTGAAAGTAATCGCGAGCGATAAAGCCGCTGCGAGTGTAAGGGTGGGAAGCCAGATGGCGCCTGATCGCGCGTGCACGCGATCGTGAACGCAAGCTGGAGGCCAGCAAAAGCCTGTGGGTAGCACTCTAAAAAGCCACTTACTAAAAGTCTCGCCAGAGCAGCGCATGCGCTGGCTCAGGCGAGACCTAAAAACGATTGTGGCATATTGCAGAAATGCCAACTTGAAGGATAAGTTGGTCCACACCAGAGAAAGGCACATGAACAAACCTACCCAACAATCTATCACGGGTCTCCCACCGATTAGGGGCAATCACAAATGTGGGTCATGTGTGGCATGTGACTCAGCCTTGGTCACAGAACGGTGGGAATACAAGGGCCAAGGCGGCACACTGAAAGATATCACCAATTGTAGGAGCCATAATATAGTGTACCTCATCCTCTGGCCCTGTAAAATGGGATATGTTGGTGAGACAGGCCGGGAGTTCAGAGTGCGTTACTCGGCAATCAGGACCAAGAAACTTTCATCTCCTATGGTCCAACACTGTAATGAATTTAATCATAATGAAAATGAACTTAGATGGCTGATACTGGAGAAGGTCAGATCCATAAATGGACAAGATACGACAGATGTACGCAAACGCAGAGAGACTTTCTGGATATTCAGACTAAATACAGTAAAGGAGGAGTTGAATGAGGAAATTGTGTGGACGGTCACATGATCGTTGTATGAGTGTTAGCTTTTTGTATATCAAAGTACCTGCCCACCAACAATATCCACATTTCCTCCCTCTCTCCATCCCTGGGTTGGGACGAATCGAGGATAAAATTATATCATCAGTATTTTCCTCATTAACCATTCGGAGCTATTCAGACAGTGAGATCTGATTTTCGGATCAATGGTTGCGGTGGAATTGGCATTAGCTGCCAACAGAGAGTTTCTGGCCATACTTCTTGGTCAATGTTCAACATGGATTTTTTTTGTTCTTATGATTACATCACACAGTAACATACATTACCGTTATCTATGTTACAGAAGCTATGTCTCCAAAAGCAATATGGCAACTTCTATTAGAAATGCAAAGCCTTGCTTCAAGGGTGGCTTGTTACTAAGAAGAGATACATACTGACCACTGCCATTTACTCAGAGAGGGGACAGTAGCCAAAGACAGCATTGCAATATGTTTAAACAACTGAAATGCTACCAGCATATAGTATTTTACAATACTCGAACACAGACTAATAACTATAGTTCAAGATGGTGCCCGCGAGGGGGGGCGTGGCCAACGAGCCAACTTGGCGGACGCGAGATCCTAGTGCTCCAGCCGATAACCCTTCGTTATCCTGTTCAATCATCCACCCGCTGTGCCATCCACGCCGGAGGGGCATAGAATCTCCCTGGTAACGTGCAGCAAGTGTGCAATCTGGTCGCTAGGAGCCTCGGAGTCAGCGCGGGCGGAGACCTTGCTGAGACAGCGGCTGAGGCCTGTACGCCGCGTGGCTGGGTGAAGGCGGGGCTGGGCGCCAGTGAGCGGAGGCTGCCCGGGCTGGAGCTGCTGTACCCGAGGAGGCAGCGGAGCAGGAGAGACGTGCACGGACCAAGCCCGGTAGGCCACTTGTGAGCGGGGTGTGCATCGCTGGCTGAGTGGGGGCGCGCAGCAGGCCAGCGGCGCTGCTGAGAGGCGGCCCTGCCCGGAACTGGTGAAGGTGCGGGACAGCGGCGGCGGTGCTGAGCGCGCCCCAGGCCTGCAGAGGCGGCAGCTTGCGGCGGTGGGAGTGCCCGGGGCCCCACGAATGCAGCGCCGGCTCCCATCGGAGGCAAATGGAGGTGAGGAGGCGTGGAACGGATCAAGTTGCAGCAGAGAACGCGCCTGAGGCCCGCAGTCCCAACGCCAGTGGTCACCGGACATAAGCAGAGGTGTAGAGCAGAAGGAGCCATACGCCTAGGCGATCGACCCGCGCCGCGATAGTAACAGGGGGCCCACCTTCCGGACTACCAGGGGCCGGAGCGCTGCAGACCGTGGAGCACTCCTGCGCCTTGCCCCATGCGCTGGGAAAGAACTGCATGTAAAGTGGAAGGCAACCCCACATTGCGCTGACAGGAGGGAAGTGACCACAGGGCATGCAGTTGGACTACTGACTACGCCACTGGAGGTACGTGTGGCTACCTCGCCGTGGGCAGCGGTGCACCAAGACAGCTGAGAATAGCACGTGAGCCCAGTGACCACAGACAGACGTGAGAACCAGAGCGCAAGGACGGGCGGCCTGCTCTCAAAACTAGGAAGCGGGCGGGAGATCTGTGCATTGGCTGCTGAAGCAAGTCGGGACCTGCTGCCCACTCTAGGCCTGCACTGGTGGGGACGGCGAGGAGTCCATGTGGTGGGTGTCCCTGGC
Source organism: Calotriton arnoldi (assembly GCA_963921515.1). Classification (NCBI taxonomy): domain Eukaryota; kingdom Metazoa; phylum Chordata; class Amphibia; order Caudata; family Salamandridae; genus Calotriton; species Calotriton arnoldi. The sequence goes on along the minus strand of CAWUFW010000420.1, from coordinate 3,659,250 downwards.
TGCTCATGGTCACGACTTCGAGACGCTGCGGGTGAGTGTCTGCGGCTTGGCAGTGAGAGTCGTGACGCCCAGAGTGGGAAGAGCTAAAGCAGCACGCAGTAGCGGACCAGCCCGCCTGGGTGACAGCAGTAGTCAACTCCGCCTGGTGCACGCGGTAGCGGGAGCCGTGATCGGGAATCAGCAACCCTATACTTAGGGGTAAGGACACCGGCGACTAGGGCGTCTATGTTGATGCTGTGACCTGTATCCCCGACGTCAGAATCTTCAGCAGAGGCCAAACTACAGTAATACTACGACCCCGGCAGCAGCAGGTGTAGCCCTCCATACGTCGAAGTGAATGCGCTCGGCACAGCAAATAGTGATGGGCCGCCTGCGCAATAACGCAAACCAGGGCATGGCGCGCACCGGCAGTTTGGAGTCACCACGCACAGGGGAAGCACTCTCTGCAGCTGCATCGAACACAGCATTGGAAGCAAAGCTAGACACGGTGCTGGAAGCAGTGGAGAAAATAGGAAGTGCGCTGGACCAAACCAGAACCTCGCTAGAGACCAGAATCGACAAGGTAAACCAAGACTTTACGCTCCTGCACGCAGATCATCGCAAGCTTGCAGAGAAGGTCGCCGAGCAAAATCAGTCGATTGCAGAACTGAAACCTGTCACCCAAAGTCATGCGGCGGCCTTGCAGGACATACTGGACCGGATGCACACACTTGAGGACAGAGTGGAAGATGCGGAAGGACGCTCTCGCGTGTGGTGGGTCTGCCGGAAGGCGAGGAAGGGCGTCATCCAGAGCAATATGTTGAGAGTTAGCTCCGTGACATCTTGCCCCCAGGAACATTATCGGCGCATTTTGTGGTCGAGAGGGCACATCGGGTACCGACCCAAAGACCTCCACCTGGAGCCCGGCCGCGCCCATTTCTCTTTAAGCTCCTCAATTATAAGGACAGAGATGCCAAACTGCGAGAGACCCGCAAACTCGCTGAGCTTAAAGTGAGTGGTAGCCAAGTCATGCTGTTCCCGGACTATACGGCGATGGTGCAGAGGCGCAGAAGCACCTACGCAGCGGTGAAGCATCAACTCCGTGAGCTGGAGCTGCCCTATCCTTGCTGTTCCCCGCTCGTTTGAGAGTGGTGACGAAAAACGGGGTCCGGTTGTTCGACTCGCCAGCAGACGCGTGGGACTGGCTGGAGGAATCAGGACTCTGGTCGGGAGTCCGCCCCGCGGATGTGCACCATGACAAGGCGCCTGGCAGACGAGCCCGACGGCGCAGACAGCGCGAGAGGTTTGGGAAGGCGAAGTTGACGACAGCGGCGCCTAGTCCGGAGCGCAGCAGGATGGAGCGTCAAGATGCAATAGACGTCGTTGCGGCGCTTGGGAGGGCGCAACATCAAGACCGAACGGACGCCAGCTCGATCGATTCAATGGCAATCAGTGACTTGTCTTCCACAGGGCTAGGTGAATCCGAGGAAAGGAGGCTGCCGCACGTGGCTCCGCAGACCGCCGATGATATTATCTGAAGAGCCCTCATCGCTCTGTAGTCCACTAGAGACAAGTCACGCAAGTAACATTTGCATTGTGAAGCCAGTTGTATAATGGGGAAAAGTTCGATTCATTCAGATAGCACTCATAGGTTGTCTGTACTAGATGCACCCAAATTGAGGCGTTAACAGCAGGCAGTTGATTCACCTGTTTGAGTGGTCCCCAAGTACCCATCCTTATTCCCTGCTTTGAGAGTCTAGCGGGGCATATCTGAAGTCACTTACGCAATTTCACAAGGGGATGACGCCGCTTGCCCGGACATGAGAATGCCATGATTGTCATATCACGCCCCCTGACCCATGCTGTGCTGGGCTTGTTCGGGAGTGCAGGGGATAACTTATCACATGACTATCCTGCCTCTCCGGGTGCCTACGGGCTGGTCGTGAGGATCAGGGGGGGTACATTGGGCCCATTTTCTTTAAACCTGAAGAGAAGGGAAACTGTTGTAGTTAAGTACACACTACACGCACCCCACCAGCCACTGTACTGGAATAGTTTCTATTCTGTTGTTGTTAAGCATTGTTTGGACGGGCGCCTTTGGTGTACCCGCCCCCAGCTGTTATGGGGTTCAAGATTGAACCGATGTTCAAGTTAGACCTGACCTGCCTTACATTAAATATTGGCGCTGCAAGCTTGGGATGCCCTGCCCGCCCCCAATACAGTTGAAGTTTACTCGTACCTGCTATGACACGGGTTAACATTATGACATGGAACATACGTGGAATGCATACGCCCGCTAAGCGTTATTCGGTATTTGCTTATCTACAGCGACACTCGACTAACATTGCACTGCTGCAAGAGACGCACATGTCCCGCACCGAAATAGACCAGTTGCGCAGGCGCTGGAGAGGGCAGATATATGGCACTACCTACTCGGCGCATGCGAGGGGCACGCTAATGTGGGTAAGAGCGGGGGTCCCCTTCGTGCCTGATGAAACGGTGGTAGATCATGAGGGTCGATACACCTTTGTACAAGGGCGTCTGAACGGGCAGACAATAGTACTGGGCTCTATATATGCGCCGAATGTGGACCAGCACGCATTTCTCGCGCGTCTCTCGGTAACACTGACTCCGTGGGCTGGTATCCCCTGGATGATAGGTGGGGATTTTAATTCAGTGCTTGACCCAGATATGGATAGGTCGTTTCCCTCCTGCGTAGAACGCCCGTAATATCCAATGCGCAGGCCCTCACGGACTGGCTAACCAACTGGAGGCTTATAGATATATGGCGCACTATGCATCCCACAGAACGCATCTACTCCTATTATTCAGCGGTCCATGGCCTACACGTGCGCCTCGACAGGCTGGTAGGTTCGCAGTCGCTGCTCCCGTTAATTAAGAGAATAGAATATCTGGGTCGGTCGCACTCCGATCATAACCCCCAATGGCTACAGCTCAATTGGGAAGTAGATCGACCCCCCATACCGACATGGAGGCTTCAAACGAATGCGCTGGAAGACCCACAGTTCCGCTAGTCATTGGGGACAGCCACCCTTGATTATTTTGAACTTAACGAGGGCACAGCGAGCGATGCGTTGGTGGAATGGGAAGCTTTTAAAACCACGATCAGGGGCCACTGCTTGGGGGCCACATGGAATATCCGTAGGCAATTGTCTGACTCGCTCACGCGCTTAGAAGCCCAGCTGCTGCGATATGAACGAGAGGGTGAGGGACGAGGTAAAGACACAAGGCGATTAGAGCAGCTGCGCGCGGAGCACACAGAACTGTTAGAGCGCCTGCGATGCCACAACTATGCAGCGCACACAGCCCGCACGCATGCATTGGCTGACCGAGCCGGACGATTACTAGCTTGGCTAATACGTCAGGAGCAGGGTCGCACTCCGATTGGAGCCATACTTGCACCCACAGGTACCCTGCTGTACACACAGCATGAAATACATCAGGGCATGACGGAGCATTACGCTCAGTTGTACCGAGCAAGGAGACGCTGCGCAGCGCAGGATTTGGAGGGATTTCTAGGGTCCGTACAGCTGCCCACAGCTTCACGGGAACATCAGGAAGCGCTTAACGAGCAGCTCACCTTAGAGGACATTGGGCAGGCCATTGGCGCCATGGCCTCAGGGAAAACGCCTGGGCCTGACGGACTGCCGTCTGAGTACTATAAAGCTTACCGGGAGCCCCTTGAGCGGAAGCTTCACGCGTTATTCGCCGCCGCCTTAGAAAAGCGGGAACTGCCCCCTTCAATGTGTGAGGCGTACCTGGTGTCCCTATTGAAGCCGGGAAAAGACCCCACAGACCTGGGATCCTATAGGCCATTGGCCTTGCTGAACACCGATTACAAAATACTTGCCAGAGTGCTGGCCGACAGACTGGCGCCAGTGGTCCCCACGCTGGTCCACGCTGACCAGAATGGTTTCGTGCCAGCGAGGAGCACCTCCCTCAACCTGAGGCGCTTCTTTAGAGTGGCAACGGATGCGGTACACGAATGGCCTAGGGCGGGATACCTTATCTTAGACCTAGAAAAGGCCTTTGACTCCCTAGACTGGCGATACCTGGCGGCCACTTTATTAAAATACGAGCTAGGCCAGGAATTTCTACAAATGGTAAACCTATTATACATGAACCCAACGGTCCCTGTGCGATTGGGGCCGTACATATCAGACGCCATCCCGGTGCGTCGAGGCACCAGGCAGGGGTGTCCATTGTCCCCCCTTCTTTTTGCGCTCGCAATAGAGCCACTGGCAGAGGCACTACACATTAGAGGACGGCATACCTCTGGGAGATGCGGTGCATCAGGTCTCTCTCTATGCAGATGACCTTCTAGTGTATGTGAAGGATGTTGAGCAGATCCCTGGCCAGCTGGCGCACCTACTGCAGACCTTTACCGAAGTGTCCGGACTACAAGTAAACGTTGATAAGTCTTGCCTGTACGCGTTTTGTGAAGGAGGTCGTAGCCGCATTACGCCATCAATGGCAAAGAGGTGCAGTGGAGGGAGGGCACCTTCCGATACCTGGGTGTCCAAATTTATCGCCAGCCAAAGGACCTGCTCGATTGGAATCTGGGCAGAGCAGTAACAGCAGTTCGGTCGCAGATGCGTTTTTGGGGTAAGCTCCCGCTGACAGTAACGGGTAGAGTAGCTTTGGCAAAGATGGTAATACTCCCAAGGTTCTTGTACTATTTTGCCAATCTACCACTTTATATTCCAGCGTCCTTCTTCGTTACCCTGAGTAAAATGATCAGAGACTTCATATGGGGAACTGCCAGACATAGAATAGCGCTGGCAAAGCTGTACCTGCCTACAGATCAAGGGGGACTTGCAGCACCTTGTTTCGAGCATTATTTGGCGGCCCAGCTGCAATAGATAGCCCGCTGGTTAGCAGGCAGGAACCACGCAGAAACGGCCACTACAAGGCCACCATACACCCTGGCACAACTTACCAGGCTCTTTCACCCAGCAGTCAAGTCCAAGACTCCAGAGCCGTTACTGTTGGCAGTAGCCCACAAATGTTTCCACAGGTCCCTGTACATCACCAGAGGCACAGTTCCCTATGCGCCAGCAATACCAATAGAGGGGTCTCCAAGCGGGTTGGTAGAGCTCACGACACGGGCTGGCTAGAGAGAGATGTTCGCACATTGAGGGACCTCTACCGAGATGGAACGGTCATACCTTACGCGGTATTGGTGGAAGAGGATGGGCTACCACAGGGTCATTTCCTGACACACCGCTCATTACTGACTACCCTGGAGGCCAGATGGGGCGATATGACTACTGAGCCGCAGACACACCTCACCCTGCAGTATTTACATGCCATGGGGAATGGTAGGCACCTCATCCGATGGTTCGCAGCCTCCCTTAGGTCTCACGCAACAACAAGCCTTGCCCCTCTTCGCTGCAAATGGGAGATAGACCTGGGGTGACGATTAACTGATAGGGAGTGGTCGAGGCTACTAGAGAGCCCCACACGTATACCTAGAAATATGCAATTCAGGCAGATACAGTTGTACATCGTGCACAGGGCTTATCTCACGCCCGCTCTGATTAATCAGTACTTTAATCGCACAGATGCGGGGTGCCCACGGTGTGCTGCGCCCGGGGCAGAGTTGGTGCACATGCTATGGAGCTGCCCCCGTCTAGGAGCATACTGGAACATGGTCGCCAGAATATTGCGCACTTGTACGGGCCAAGAGCTGCCCTTTGAATGGCCTGTATATTTGCTGCACCAATTCAAGTGAACGGCGGCCACCAAGGTTGTTTCTAGGTTTCTAGATCTAGGAATAATAGTAGCTAAAAGGCTTTTAACTAAACGTTGGAAAGCGGCGGAGCCACCGCACCCATGCGCTTGGCGCCACTCAATGTTAGCGTGGGCAAAGGCGGAGGGCGTCTCCATTAGACGAGAGGAAACACTGGGGCTGCGATTAGAACCTATAGCCGCACGTTGGGACGACCTCTTGCAAGCACTGCACCAGACTGAGGGAGGGGAGAGGAGAGAGGTAGCGACTCATACGCAAGGCTAGCGGGTGTGCCACGAGGTTCCATGGACACACGTAGAACCTACATGCAGGAGTACAAGCGTGGGCGTCGCCCGAGGGGGACTTTGCGTAATGCAGCGGCGTGGGGGGGGGGCGGGGAGGGGGCTCTTGCACAGGCGCGCGCGACACAAGGGAGGAGTAGCCATCACGAGCAGGTCATCATTTTTGTTCTTGTTTCAGTTCTTATTGTTTTGTTCACACTTGAAGCATCTGTATATGAGACGACGGTATCGAAACGAGAAGTAGCTATGTACAGCGCTGCAGATATATCATTTATAAGTTAGTGCGTCCAGTCACATCTCTGCCTAATGTTCTGAGACAGCTAAAATTCTAGAAATGTAAACGCCCTTTTTCTAGCAGCAAGGAGGACTGTCGAATCTGGATGGCTCATCAGTCATGTACTATGTAAATTTTATCTGTTGTTGTGCTGAAGTGGCAAATATGGTATGTGCATACGCTGATGTAGATATGTACTGTACGCATGAAAAGAACTCTTTACTGCAGATTGTTTCTGTACACTGGTGCATTCAAACCAATAAAATAGTTTAAAAAAAAAAAAAGATAGTGCCCGCGAGATGGACTCTAGAGAGACTGTGCGAATATTCTCCAGCGTCATATAGTATTTGAAGCAGCATGTCACCGCATCCACTGGAGATATATTAATGATTGGAAATGTCCCCATCAGGGATATCGGCAGAATAAAATTCGATGAACCAAGGCGCTGCTACTTATTTAGTGCAGAGCAGTACCTTTATGCGACATCACTTTAAGATGGCGCCTACGGGATATATATTGTCAGCACGATTCTGCAGACCTGAAACTGAGTAAGGATTCTATCGTATTTAAAGAAGGCGCCCGAAAAAGCGCAAGCCAATCCATAGTATGATGGAAGCATACCATATCGCGAAAACAATCAATCAATTAATAATGTCCCTATTTGAGATATCGGTACATTAAATCCAGCGTACCAAAGTGCTGTTACTCATTTAAAGCAGAGCAGTACTTGCATGCTACATTACGCCAAGATGGCGCACATGAGATACATATATTGTTAGCACTATCTTGCAGATCGGAAACTGAGTAAGGATTTTAACACATTCAAAGATGGCGCCTGAAATAGTGCACACCTATTGGTAGTATGACGTGAGCACGCAATATCGCGAGAACAATTAATCTTCGGCGAAAACGATTCCATTTAAATAAGGGTTCCCAGTTCTGCTTCTTTCTTTACTGAGGGGCAGGCGGTATGCAACCCACTGACACATGAGGAGGGTCCACATACCCCAGGTAAGATGTGTACGCAGCGAAAGCTTTCTTTTGGCAATAACATCTAGGCTGCGTCCCACTCTGCAAAGAGAGTTGCCGGCGACGATGTAGGGGGAGCTAACCAACAGCCAGCCCATATGGGCAGCTGGGGTTAGACTCCAGAATGGAGCCTGTGTTAGGGGTGTCGGGTTTGAGGCTAACGTGAATAAAATATGGGAGTGTCCCATGGAGGCATGGCTGATGCCAACCAGGGGGTCGTTCTCCTTACGAGGGGTGCCCACGGGCTACAAGCCAACAGCCAGCCACTGTGGGGAACGAACAGTAGCCTCCTAGAGGAAACAGGGTATAGGAACGCCATGTTAGCTCCAGCCTTTGTTAAATATATACATATTGTTGTCAGTCACCCGGTCGAAGCACGTAAGAGAGCTTAATGTACAGGGGTGTGCCCGCCACCTTTAGCTATAGAGCACCTAGTAGTAAAATTGTCAGAGGGTGCATTTAGTAGGTATGGTGCTCCGCCTCTAATAAGATGTGTTTATGCCCGATGTCGGGCATGGCTGGAAAAAGTTAGTAAGCACAGAACATAAGGAATGGGTAGGGTGGTTAATTCTAGCAACAAGGCATGATGGTTGTTTGTGTCTGTGCTTTCAGAACCCAGGCTGGACACGTGCAAAGTACCCCATACCGACTGAGGACTGAACAATCAGTCAATGCATCATCGGCTCCAAGCCAAGCTTGTACCAACACAGGAACGCATCAACAGTTCTGAAAAAAAGATAAATATGGTAATCATTTTTTAAAAATATTCTTTTCAGACAAAGCCCAACCTTAGAAATAGTCTCATACACAGGACTGATGGCTCAAATTACTGTTTTTTCTTTTTCTATAGAGATATTGATGATCTATATCAATTCCTTTGAATCTCTTGAGCCGCAGCCCCATATTGGACATCCAAATCGGGCAGTCCCTCTTGTAAGACCGGAAGTCCACCTTTAGGAGGACCGGACACAGCCCAAGCGAAAGTATCATATGGTAATTATCATTTAAATGAGCCTAATTCAAGAGACAGGAAAGGCCACAAGTCACAACAGGCTCAATAATCTCCACTTTATTTATTTAGAATCTCGAGACTTACACCATACCAGTGGCACAGGCAACATGAGATTCTGAGTGTTGCCCTGACATTTTTTCACTCCGGCTGGAGTGCTGTACCGTAGACTTGCAAGATCAGTGCTAGCAGGTATTGAAATATATAATGACACTCCTAGAGACACAGTAGGTCACCAATGTTATTATTTTTCCAGCTCACAATATGGACAACTTACCTGTATATTTGTCTTCTATACCACACACAATTTGGGTGATAGTGGCACTATGTGTGACGGCTGGAATATATTTCGGCCTTCTGGTAGAGCATCTTAACAATTTTTTCCCCCTATGTGTGAGCACCAAACCGCAGTGGTTTCAGTGCTCCCTGATTCAATTTTCTGAGTCATCTAGGCCTAGGATGGTTAATTTTGTCTGTAACCTACGAGACATCAATCATCCTGGTGTTACTGATTTTGTAGGTCTCCTCGGGCTGGCCTTTATGTCTTATTCCCCATCGGCTGTATGTTGATGAGATTACGTACTACCTCTGTCCATTTATATTCATCCAGCGATTGTTTGATGGAAGATAATGCACAATCTTTGTCACCTCATCTTAGCTACCTTGAACTATGATCACTTTTCCTATTCCTGAGACACTGGTGATGGCTGCACGTTTGTCCAATTGGGTGTAAACACGATGGTTAAGTATTCATATTTTATACATATATATATATATATATATATATATATATATATATATATATATATATAGAGCAATGTGAGATAGCTCTAGGGTCAGTGAAATTAAAAGAATTGTTTATGTCACCTTGTGTCCCCAGATCCCCATGCATCCACTCGTATAAACTTATGAACTATTGGCCCTGATGAAGATGGAGTTCATCAGTTACTTCCATTGAAACGTACGTCGACCGGAGAGTGTGACATCCCAGCTATCAGCACAGCCACTGAGGGTTGATGTTTCACCCCTTTTTGATTCCATCTGTGCATGCAGTGTTGTACAGTATGAGTGTGTATAGTATGTGTCAGTGATACGATTGACGAGTACATGAATGAAGTGTGAGTATGGGGTTGTTTTTTGTTTATTCTTTGATAAGAGTGGATTTTAGTTTTTGAAAATGATATGTTATTTGCTCATTGGATTTATACACTGATGATGTTTGTCAAATGATAGAATTGAATCAATCATGTACATACATTGTTTTGCTAAAAGAGAAACATTGTCTCAAACTGTGCACTACAATGAAGAAATGTTTTCACTTCTTTTAAATTAAATGATAAAAAAAGATAAATAAATGAAATTTGAAATATAAGTAATGACGGGTCATCTGTTGTCACACAACATATCTCCAATGTTATGGCTAAATGGTAGCTAGTAGTAAAGAAATATAGGTCGAGTGGGAGGCTTTTCATTATTTAATTATTTCCCCTTACTCCCAGACCTGCTCAGTTATTCTTCTCAGGGGGGCGCCTTTCACAGACAGGAAGGCTTTCAGTGCCAAGTGAATTGCCCAACACCTTGATGTGTAGCGGAGACTCTGCCAGAGACAGTCCTCTGATCTCCATCTCTCCCAGATGGCAACCCCAACCCAGCAGTAATGCATCTGTCACCACTGTGAACCGTGGATGACCCGATTGTGGTTCGTTTGCCATCACTGCAGAGCTTTTGTGGTTCCCTCTGATATATGGACCAGGTCAGAGAAACTCCCAAGATGCTGCACCCACTGCGGCTTCAGGTCCCACTGCAGAGCCCTCAGATTACCAGCAGGATACCGAAGCCCATGAGACCTAGCAGCCACAGAGTCAGTTTCACCGAAATCCAGGATAGAGACCAGGACATCAGAATCATTGCCTGAATATCCCAGACTTGCCACTACAGAGGATAGGCCAAACTGCACAGACGCTGGTCCAGCTTGGCTCTGATGAAAGGGAGCATCCAAGAGGGAGTCAAGATTGACTTTGGCAAATATAGACGATCTGCCATAGTCTGGAGGTGGGCAATGACTGGCTGGGGGATCCCACCTTCAACTGCCAGTCGTCAAGGTAGGGGAAGACTAGAACCCCTAACCTTAGTAGATGGGCTGCAACCACCTCCATCACTTCTGTGAGCACCCACGGAGCACTGGTAAGGCCAAAGGGGAGCACAGCAAACTGTAAATGCTTGTGGCCCATTGTGAACTGGAGGCAACGTCTTGTGTGCTAGCACAACGGGGATGTGGGAATACGCGTCCTGCAGGTCCAGCGCTATCATCCAGTCTCCAGGATCCAGGGCAGACAGGACCCGAGTCTGAACGTCTTTTTCAGGAAGGCATTAAAAGGATACAAATCTAGGATAGGGCAGAGGCCTCCATCCTTCTTCAGCATTAGGAAGTAGCTGGAATAACAACTACGCCCTATTTCTGGTGGGGGTACACTACCAAGGCTCTTTTGGCCAAAAGGGCCTGCACATCCTGATGAAACAAAACGAGATGGTCTGTCAATCATCCATTCTTGGATAGTGGGAGGGGTGTGGGTATTTCCTAAAATAGTAGGGATGATCTGAAGCACCCACTTGTCGGATATATTCGCGACCAATGGGGCAGGCAGTGCCTAATTCTTCTGCCAACAGGATGGCTGTGCTGGATGGAGGGCATGCTAAAGGTTTTTTGAGGTTGTGGCAGCTAAAGGGGCAGGGGACTGGACAGCACGCTGGGAGTGGCTCCCTGTCCTTTCCGGGCTTCGCTGTCCCATTCACGAAAGGGCTGGGCAGGCTGCTGGACTGGGAACAGCCTGTACTGTGGACGTCCAAAATTTCCCCTCTACACCCGCGGTAGGAGCGAAAGTACTGCTATTGCGGACAGGTCGAGAGCGAAAGGCCAAGGGATCTGACAGTGACCCTGCTCGTGACCCTGCAAATGCTTGAGCGCTGCATCAACCTGGTTGCCAAAGAGGTGGGAGCCATCGAAAGGCATGGCATGGCAGTCAATGAAGACTAGAGATTCCCAAAGAATCCACTGGACCTTAACCAGGCACGGCGATGCAGCGCCACTGTAGAAGCCATGGCTTTACCCAGGGAGTCAGCACCAGGTGGAGAACTTCACTGCATCGCTGCAGTCCACCAGAGCTTGGTTGAGGATGGTACGGCCTTCCTCAGGCAGCATGAGAAGCAGCTGCGCAACTGAATCCCACAATGTATGCAAATAGCGCCCCAAGAGGCACGCAGTGTTTATCGACCACAGGGCAAGGCTGGTGGCAGAAAAACAATTTGCTTCCCAAAGGTGTCAAGCATCTTGGATTTTCTATTCGGTGGGGTGATAAGGAATGCGCTTAGGTTGAGCTTTACTGTTGAGGCCAGTACCAACAGCCTCTTAGGGGAGGGGTGCTGGAAGAGGAAGGCTGGGTCTCCCTGGGGCAGAACAGTGCAGCACAGGAGCCCCTGTGCAAGGTTTTGTCCAAGCACCCGGGAGCACATAGATGAGGGCTTCATAAAAGGAGAGCATAGGTTCAAATGAGCCCAACTCCAGGTTGAAGCAACTCTGTCGAGACATTTGTCTTCAACTTGAAGACTGGCTGCTGTTGATCGAGGCCCTCCACCACTGTGCGCATCATGGTTGCACAGGGTGAGCCTTCCTGCAAAACCTGGCCTTGAAGGGAAACCATACCTAGGTGTGGGGAGGTTTCCAGGCTACTGGCACCGCCTATGCTACTCAAACCAGTTGCCATCATCTGGATCGTCCCGGAAACAAAACACCTCCTCCTCATCACCTTCTTTAGGAAGGTAGGGGGCAATGCTTAAGTCCCAGGGATGGAAAGGCCAGGACAGCATCTGCAGTGACGTAGAGTAGCATCAGGGCAATACCGCATCGGCGTCAGGAATGGTGAACAGCTTGTTGTCTAGCGGCACCGGGCAACACAAAACCAGGGTGGGTGGAGGCAACCGTAGAGACCTCGTCCAGATGCGGAAGCGTTGGGGGTCCAGAGAGCTCAGCTGGCATAGAGGGCAAACCTGCTCACAGTCACCCAGCGGGAACACATCTTGGCTCTATGGGGCCTGAAGGCATTACAGAGAGAGTCGGTGGCCAACAGATGGCGTGCATGGCATCATAAAATATTCACTACAGCACCAAGAAACTCAGGGTACTGCGGAACGGGCCCTATGCCGGTTCCGGAGGTGGAATGCGGGAGTGGGGCCTCGAAGCATAATGTTGTGAAGGCGAAGTCTAAGAATGCTTACCTGACTTTGACAAGTAGGCCTTGGGGTGAGAAGACAATTGTCCCTAGGAATGGCTACGGACGCTGCCACAAGATCTTACATGGGAACGAGAATGGGACTGAAAACAGCTCGGAGCCTTCTTCCGCAGCGCCACGAGGAGCTTCATCGCCCTCTCGTGAATCACTTTCGGGTGCATCGACTTGCACTCAATGCAGGGCGGGCTTGGGGTCGTGGCCCGACCCTAGGCACCAGAGATCAACCAAATGGGAGTCGGACGCAGACATTTATTTATCTGTGACAATTCTCACAAGGCTTGAACCCTGAAGATTTTGCAGAGGACATTCTGCTTTATGCACACTGGGAGCAAAGCTCAAAAATGCTGACAAAAAGTTTTAAAAGTTAGTCAAAAAGTGAACTAGGTAGCTCTCCAGACCCACAATGTTGGCATGGAACAAAAAGAACTGATGTCTGTGTGCCGGGTGGCACCTATATAGGCACTGCGACGTCACTTTTGACGTAGACGTCACAGAACCGAACAACGGCACCTACCGGAGTGCAGAGATACCGTTCAAGATTTTCCGGATCCAGTCTGATGCCTTGGGAATATTCTAAGGTGAGGAATCTGTTGTCAGTAGTCTCAGCGCTGCCCTAAATCTACATCTAGAGGTGAGTGCATAGGTAAATGCTGTCCCTCTTGAAACACATAAGAGGCAGCACCTCAATCTGCACATTCTGAGTACTCTAGAACAAGGCAAAAGAAGTCAATATCTAATCAGCAGACATCCAATTTTCAGCTACTCTAAAATGACAGTGATATCATTTATGACCAGAAATGTACCAATCCAAAAGGGAGGCTTGTGCCTATTAATTAGCGTCCATTGTGCATAGCCTGCCTTTGAATCCGTACATACCTAAATTAACATTTCATGGAGCCGCTATACATAAGTAATTAATTCTAACAATGTCGATGGCCCAAGATGGCGGGTGCAACTTTCTGAGCCCCGCTGCAGGTCCCCGTACCATCAGTCACTATCCTGCACTGTGCTACCACAGTTGGAGTTGAGACGCGGGTGATGATCCACTGTCTCTCCCGAGATTGAGCGGACCCGTTCCTATTGCTGCTGCTGCAGTGGGAGTGCTGACGGCTAGGCCGGCCTATGGAGCAGAGATGGCTGCATGGCATGGCCAAATGATTCCACTGCCAGAGAAGGCGTGGAGGAGCTGGTGTTGAGGTCCCCCTTCTTGGCTGCAGTGGCGCGGAGTATGTGGGTGGCCTCCCATTGACTGGCAGCCCTCTGGGAGAGTGATGAAAGCATGGGAAGAGGAAGTGTAGGGTGGGGAGATTGGCACCTGCCAGTTGCGGCGCCTTTTTGGGAAGTTCTGTTTGGTTTCTTGGGTTGTACAAATTATGCTCGTAGTCCCCGGTCTAGCTCATGTCCCTCTCCAGACATGCACCCCGCAGTACTGGCTACACTGGCCTTTGACTCGGGGCCCCCAGGGGGGCATAACATATTCACATGGAATGTAAATGGGCTCAATAACAAGATCAGGCGGATTGCGGTTCTCTCATATGCAAAGAGGCACCATCCAGCGGAGCTCCTTACGCACTTACTTGGCACGGAATGTTCCTTTCTGGGGCGGCACGGATACTCAGTAAGGTTTATCATTTGGGTTAAACCAGGGGTTCTAGAGGGGTCGCTATTCTACTCGAGAAGACCTTTTCTTTGATGGAGCACTGATCCATCAAGGCGGTTTGTAATGTAAGCGGAACCCTTGCGGGCACATGGTCACACGGCGGTGTCTACGCCCTGCCATCTCCTAGACTCGACACTGGGGGAAGTATCACAACTACTAAGCACCGCAGTGCCTGGTGGACTCTTGGACCACTCCCCTGTGCTGGCAACGGTAGACGGTGGGCCAGCACGGTAGTGGGGACTGGAGCAGCTGAATGATTGGTGGTTCATAGGCGGCAAATTCACAGAACAGCTCCACACCATAATTTTCAACTACTTTGAACTTAATAGGAAGACAGCCTCCTCACCAACCATACTTTGGGAGGCCTTCAAAACAGTCCTTAGAGGGCAGGCTTTTTCACACGTCCGTGGGAAGACCAAGCGTAGGGAGAGTGACTTGATCCACCTTGAGAATGAGATCACATAGCTCGAACAGTTGATGCAGGCTTCCCCTGCATCAGAGACACTGCGCTGACTTGACCAGGCCTGATTTTCTCTCAGGCAGATTCTCCTTGATAGGCACGGACCTCCTGGCAAGGGAGTTTGCCTAACACTTTACAACGCTGTATGCTAGGCGGGAGCCCCCTTCCGCTGAGCAAGACAATCCCATATTCAAAGACCGGCTCCTGAAATCCCTATTGGTGGTGGAAAGCAGAACCTTCCCATCATGGCGGATAAAATCCAGCTTGCAATCTCGCCGATGCCCTCTGGGAAGGCCCCAGGTATGAATGGGTCCCCTTTGAGCTCTATAAAAGGTACTCCTCCCTATTAATCTCACACCTCTTGACCTTGCACGAGGATGCCTTTGAAAAAAAAGTACTGCCTAGAGACCTGTACGAGGCCACCATCACAGGGCTCCTTAAATCGGACAAGCCTCTGGAGGAATGCGGCTCCTATCGTCCCATTTCCCTCATCAACCTTGAAGTTAAAATACTGGCTAAAGTCAGAGACGTTTTAAGGCATGGGCAAAGCGGGCTCTGGCCCAGGGCCCCGTCCTTTCAGGGGGCCCCCTGATAGAGCCAGTTCTGTTCTGCAGAGTCTTGCCCTGGTGACCTTCAATAATTCTTAAACATATTGTTTTAAATACCGTTTTCATTTTATTTATTTTAATGTGGGTGATGTGTGAGAGTCTATTACAGACATTGTGCAGAGAAATCTTGTGTTGATGGTTTATGCAACATCCATTAAAAAGTTTACTTTTAAATCAAAACAGGACTTCACATATGAGACATGGAAGAGTGTGACAGAGATTCTTTACAGTGATATTAGTGAGCTGCTGCTGTGTTACAAGATAACATGTCACTATCCCTGAATATTAGATGTAAACACATTTGGAATTTGGACGAGTGTGTCTTGCACTGTCAGTGACCTGGCCAAAGAGGGCATGAAAGAGCTGAAATTGGATCATAAATTCAAAGCTGTCCCCAACAGGGCCCCCCAAAATACGTTTGGCCCAGGGCCCCCAAAATCCTTAAGATGTCCCTGGCTAAAGTACTAACCATCCGCCTCAGTAAAGTGGTGAGCTCGGTGGAACGGAGACCAAAACAGCTTTATGCGCAATAAGAGCACTAGATACTGCCTCAGTTGTCTGCATCTAGTCCTTGCTCGGACGGTCGAACATAGGAGGCCCCACTTCTCCTAATTGATATAGAACGAGCATTCGACACAATACACTAGCCTTATCTTCTGAACGACTTACATAAAATGAGATTTGGACCCCGTTTTCAGCAGTGGATGTCCCATTTATAGACAGAACTGTAGGCCAAGGTCCGTGTAAATGGAGCCCTGTCGCCGGCCTTTCCCATTGACAGAGGAACCCGACAGGGTTGTCCGCTGTCACCCCTGCTATTCGCGCTTGTGATGAAGCTCCTCGCAGAGCTCATCCAAATAGACGCTCGTCTCAGTGGCTTTAGGTAGGCAGGGGGATTCGAGGATCGGTGCTCCCTTCATGCCGACAACATGCTTTTCTTCATGCAACGGCTGCAAGATTCGGTACACGCCTCATAGAAATCCTGACGATATACGGGGACGCATTAGGACTCAAAGTTAATGGGGGAAATCAACTCTAGTGCCAATACAAGGAGCCCTGAATTGGGTGGCGATCGACCCTATGCTGAGGGTAGCAGGGGACAGTTTCCGCTAAGTGTAGCCCTTACACAACAGAGGGACTGGGAGCAAAATATCGCTCCACTGTTGGCAAAGGCAAGAAAAGATATGACTGAGTGTTTGGCGTTCCCCCTTTCTCTGGCGGATAGAGGTGCGTTGTTCACCATGGTATCACTCCAACGTTTTTTTTTACGTCTTGCGGCATTACCTATATCCCCTCCCGCCTACCTTCTTCACAGAGCTCCAGACACAGACCACTAGCTTTCTTTGGGCCGGGAAAATTCCCAGAGTCTCCTTTGTAAAGTGCAGTTTTCCCCTGTATGAGGGGAGGTTGGACTGGGCGGATGTGCGGCTGAATTACTGGGCATCCCAACTAGTCAATATCAATGATTGGGTCAGGGAGGTTAGGGGGCGATCCTGCTCATGGGCTAGAGTTAGATTTGCTTCACATTTATGGTACCCTCACACCGTTGTATAAATCTCCTCCTCGCTCCCCCCCCCACTGTTACAAGTATACAGTCCTCAGTCATATAAAGTGGTTCAGCACTGTCACCAGGGTGATCCCCTGTGGTAGGAGACACAGCTGTTCGAGACGGTGGGCTTAGAGGGGTTCCGCGGTTGGGAACCTATCAGAATCTCCACACTGGGGGATGTTTGGTGGGGACAAGCATATGAAATCCTTCCAGGAGTTGGGGTCTGAGTTTCACCTCCATTCCTCCAACTTCTATAGCTCCTTTAGCATCCCCCGGAAGGTTATAAGGAGCAGCTACATGCGTTCTGTGAGTACAGTCCGCTAGAGTGCACATTAATAACAGATTCCTTGGCACAGGGAGGCATTTCATAAATTTATAAATCGTTGGTCACCAATACCCCTAACAAGCCAGAGGGTGAAGTCAGAGGCAGACGTGGGTGCCCTCGATGAAGAGGAATGGATGGAGGCTAAGAGGGCATTCAGACAACTGGTAATCTCCATGCGCTTTCGCCTAAAACAATTCAAATACCTGCACCGAACGTACTACTCTCCTGCTTGGCTGTGGCGATGGAGAGAGCCAAGGACCCCGGGTGCCACGGGTGTGGCCTCGGCCCAGACTCCTTCTATCATGTGATCTAGGAATGCCCAGAGGTGCATACTTACCAGGGAGAGGTTAACAAACTTATTGGAACGATGCTTGGAAGACAACTAGCCCTGGACCCCAAGCTTACACTTTTAGGTGTTATAGAAGACCTGGGGGGGCGTGTCTCAAGACTTGCTCGTTTATAGCGATGGCCTTCCTGGTGGCCAAAGGAGATCTGGCCAGGAAATGGACAGGGAGCCCCGTGAGTGTATCAGGGGAAAGGATCAGTTTGCAGCAAGGGAGAAATTGGTCTACAAGGTCCGAGGAGTACCACAGAAATATGAGAAGACTCACTCAGTGGGGAACCTACCATGAAGGCATCTAGGTTGTCCTGAAGAGGGATCAACATCATCCTATCGAGGACACTAAATTCTGTAAGCATTAACAGATTGCATACCACTGAATGGAGGGCATTGACTACTGAGCATTCAAATGTACGGCTTTTCAAGTCATTTGAATTTCTGTGTGGTTTATATCTGTACGAAAATCCAATAAAGGAAAATGCTACTTACTAAGTATGCATCTGTTCTTGGCATGTAGAGCTGTAGAATCTCATGCTTATGCATAGATTGCCATCTAGTGTTGGGCCCGGATGTTTGCACTTTGTTTTTCTTCGAAGAAGTCTTCCTAGTCACGAGGTAGGTGACGACTCCTTTCGGTGATAGTGCGCATGGTCATCGACTCCATCTTCAGATTGTTTTCCCGCAGAGGGTGAGAGAATGGAGTAGTAGTAAAGAATAGAGATGGCCATGTGTATGTATGAATAGTAACAAGAGAACTACAGCAGCTACAGGTACCCGGGGAGGTGGGTGGGTGCATGAGATTCTACAGCTCTACATGCCAAGAACAGATGCATACTGGGTAAGTAGCATTTTCTGTTCGAGGCATGTGAGCTGTAGATCACATGCTTATGCATAGACTATACAGCAGTCTCCCTTAAGCGGTGGCTATCCTGTAACTGATGGAGTTGTCTGAAACAGTGTTCTAAGTACTGCTTGGCCCACATTAGCTTGTTGTCTGGCTAACACATCTACACAATAATGTTTGGTGAATGTGTGTGGTGTGGACCATGTTGCAGCATTGCAGATGTCAGTAATAGGGATGTTTCCTAAGGAAGCCATAATAGCCCCTGGCTTACGAGTGGAATGTGCTCTAGGGGGTACCGTTAGAGTCCTTTTGGCTTTTGCATAGCAAATCTGAATACATTTAACGATCCACCTAGCATACCTGATTTGGATATAGGATTGCCCTTGTGAGGTGGTGCAAAAGCGACAAAGAGTTGTTTCGTCTTACGAAAAGATTTCGTTCTTTCAGTGTAATACAACAGTGCTCTTCTAACATCTAAGGTGTGTAGAGCTCGTTCTGCAACGGAGTCAGGTTGAGGGAAGAAAACAGGTAATTCAACCGACTGATTTATGTGACATGCAGACACTATCTTAGGTAGGAATTTGGGATTGGTACGAAGAACCACTTTATCTTTGTGTAGCTGGAAAAAAGGTTCTTCTATGGTTAGTGCCTGAAGTTCACCCACTCTCCTTAATGAAGTGATTGCTATGAAGAAAGCTGTTTTCCAAGTGAGGAACTGTAGTTCACATTTGTGCATGGGTTCAAATGGTGGGCCCATTAACCGTGTGAGGACTACATTAAGATTCCAAACTGGGGCAGGTGGACGTCTTGTTGGTTTAACTCTTTCTAGTCCTTCCATAAATGCTTTGATTACAGGCACTCTAAAGAGCAATAAATGGTGCCTATTTTGAAGATAGGCTGCAATTGCAGCGAGATGCAGTCTGATGGATGTATAGGCCAATGATGACTGCTGCAAATGTAACAGGTAGCAGATAATGTTCTGTATGGAAGCATCAAGAGGGTTGATGTGATTGTTATTACAATAGATAACAAATCGCTTCCATTTGGCTGCGTAGCAGGCTCTTGTGGTAGGCTTTCTAGCCTCCTTAATAATGTTCATACAGTCTGGTGGGAGGTTCAGATAACCAAACTCTATGACTTCAGGAGCCAGATCGGAAGGTTCAATTGTTTGGGATCTGGGTGTTTGATTTCTCCATGGCTTTGTGAGGAGACTGGGAGTTAAATGTAATTTTTGATGCGGTACCAGAGAAAGTTCCAACAGGGTTGTGAACCAGGGTTGACGTGCCCATGTTGGAGCTACAAGGATTAGTGTGAGAGATGTTTGCCTGAGTTTCCGAACCACTAATGGAAGGAGTGGGAGAGGTGGAAAAGCGTAAGCAAATATCCCTGATCAGTTCATCCATAGAGCATTGCCTTTGGATAACGGGTGTGGATACCTGGAGGCGAAGCTTTGGCATTTTGCATTTTGGGGTGTTGCGAACAGATCTATGTGAGGGACTCCCCAAGCTTGGAAGTAGGGGTGGAGAACTTGTGGGTGAAGTTCCCATTTGTGTATTTGATACCTCTGCCTGCTGAGGAGGTCCGCAATCTGGTTGTTGACTCCTGGGAGGTGTTCCGCCAGGAGATAGATATTGTGGTGAATAGCCCACTTCCAGATGTCTTGGGCTAAGTGGGACAGTTGGAGAGAGTGTGTCCCCCCTTGTTTCTGTATGTAATACATAGCTGTCATGTTGTCAGTCCGAACCAAGACAGCTTTGCCAGACAGGTGATCTTGAAAGGCTTTGAGAGCTAGAAAGATTGCCATCAGCTCTAAATGATTGATGTGGAGCAACCTTTGCTGTTGGCTCCACAGACCTTGCTCTGTGTGTTGTTGAAGATGAGCTCCCCAGCCAGTTAGGGACGCGTCCGCTGTTAATACTGTCTGTGGAACCGGGTCTATGAACGACCGTCCTTTTGACAAATTTTGTGTGTTCCACCACTGCAGAGAGCGATGAGTACGGCTGCTTACCAACACTAGATCGGTTAATAGACCGTGTGACTGGTTCCACTGACTGGCTAAGCATTCTTGAAGTGGACGCATGTGCAGCCAGGCAAGGGGAACGATCACGATGCAAGACGCCATCATTCCCAACAGCTGCATAAAAACTCGAGCTGGAAGTGACTGATTGGCTTGAAACTGGAGAATTAACACCTGAATGCTTCGAATTCTGGCTGCGTTGGGAAACATCAGAGCCCTTTGAGTATCTAAGGTGGCTCCTAGGTAGTTCTGAGTTTTGGCTGGCTGAAGATGTGATTTTAACACATTGACTGTAAACCCCAGTTGGTGAAGTAACTGAATGGTTACAGAAGTGTGCTTGCGGCATCGTTGATACGTGCCGGCTTTGATGAGGCAATGGATGCATGGATGCTTTGCCTTCTCAGATGAGCAGCTACTACCGCCAGACACTTTGTGAAGACTCTGGCGGCAGTGGTGACTCCGAATGGGAGTAAATTGAATTGGTAATGTTGACCTGCTACTACGAACCTGAGAAATTTGCGGTGAGCTGGGTGGATTGGAATATGAAAGTAGGCGTCCTTTAAGTCTAGAGTAGACAAAAGTCGTCTTTTTGCAAAAGAGGTAGTACCTGTTGAAGTGTTACCATGTGGAAATGGTCTGACTGTATGTAAAAATGTAGTTCTCTGAGATCTAATATTGGTCTGAGGGAGCCGTCCTTTTCGGGAATTAGGAAGTAAAAGGAATACACGCCCGACCCTTGATGTTGTGGTGGTACGGGCTCTAAGGCTCCTTTTAGTAGTAGGGATTGTACCTCTTGTTTGAGGAGGTGTAGGTGGTCCGGTGAAAGTTTGTGTGATTTTGGAGGAGTGTTGATGAACTCCAGGCAGTAACCAGAATGGATAATTTGGAGAACCCACTTGTCTGTTGTTATTGACTGCCACTTTGGTAGAAATTGTGACAGTCTTCCCCCCACAGGTGTTAAGTGGTCAGGGGAAACTATGGGCAAGTCACTGTTTTGTATTGGAGGGGGAGGTACGCGAGTTGGAACCTCTACCTCTGCCCTTGCCGTTGTTTCCTCTATAACTACCTCTGAAGTAAGTTTTGGAACCTGAGGGTTGGTTATTGCCCTTATAGGTGGATCTAGTGTCCGAGAAAGTGGTTTTGGACCCTGCTCGATAAAAGGAGCGCCGAAAGGAACCACGACCTTGTGGAAACTGAAGGGCTCCCATTGATTTAGCCACTTAGGTATCTTTCTTCATTTTTTCAAGTGAAGAATCTACCACCGGCCCAAACAGGTGTTCTTTATCGAATGGTGTGTTCAATATTGAGGTCTGAACCTCCGGTTTGAACCCCGATATGCATAGCCAGGCATGCCTTCTTAAAAGGACACTAGTGTTCACTGCTCTGGCAGATGTATCAGCCGCATCTAGGGAGCACCTAATTTGATTGTTGGAAATTAGTTGTCCCTCACGTACTAGGTCTTGTGCTTTAGATTTATGTTCTTGGGTTAAGAATTGTATAAGTTGTTCCATTTCATCCCAATGCGCACGGTCATATCTGGCTAGCAGTGCTTGTGTGTTAGATATGCGCCAGACGTTAGCTACCGGGAGGCTATTCTTTTCCCTGAAACGTCAAGGAGCTTTGACTCTTTATCTGGGGGTGGTGCGTCTCCAGTAGTCTGGGAGTTTGCCCTCTTGCGTGCATTAGAAACAACTAATGAGTCTAAGGGTAATTGTCCTCTTATGTAGACTGGATCAGATGGTGCAGGCTTTTATTTTTTATCCACTCTGGGGGTAAGGATACGTGCCCTGACAGGATCCTTAAAAATATCGTCTACATGTCTGGTCATTCCTTTAAGCATGGGCAGCACATGTGTGGATTTTTGTGTGCTGTTTAATGTTTCAAAGAGGAAATCCTCCTCAAGGGATTCTTTATGCAGCTGGACCCCATGATAATTGGCAGCCCTGCCTAGCAATTCAATATATCCTACGCTGTCATCTGATGGAGAGGGCCTGGTAGGATATAGGTCAGGGTCATTGTCTGTGGGCGAGTCCGTGTTATAGTCATCCCACTCATCTGTAGGTCCAGGCTGATTATCATCATTAGTATCATCCCCGTCCCCATCACCCTGATCTTCAGGTGTATGTGGTGGTGAGTGCTCAGGTGAAGTTGGCACAGACAGAGACTGAGGTAAAGGTGGTAGTGGTAAAGGAAGAGGAGGAGGGGAAGGGTTTGTCCCAACAGTTCTCTTCTTTAATGGAATGTGGTATTCCTCTTCTGCAGTGGCCCCTCTTTTTAAAGTCACTTTGGTCGTAATGTGGCCAGTTTTTGGATGTATGACCAAAATCTTCTGTTTCGGGTCCAGTTTTTCGAGCGGATCACCGAAACTATGCTTCTTAGGTGACTTTGGTGTATCAGTCTGTTTCGGCGCCGAAATTTTCGGTGCTGATGGTTTTGGGGCTGGTGTTTTCGGATCCGATATGGTTTTCGGTGCCGAGTGGTGATGATCGGAGCCGGACTTGGTCTTCGATCCCGAAGGCTTTGGCTCGGTGCCCGATTTGGAATGGGTCTTTTCGGAGCCGGAGGGCTTTGGGGTAGGCTTCGGTGCCGAGCCAGAAGGCGGGGCATCGGAAGCATGGTCTCAATGCCGACCGGGGCCCGAGGGCGCGGGTTGGTCCGGAGCCTTCTTTTTAATTGGTTGATTTGGGAGTCGGGCGAAGAAGGGACTGTACTTACAGTATATGTTCCATGCGGGATGTCCTCATCCTGGTCAGAGCCCTCCTCCGAAACGGAAATGGGATCCTGCTCCTCATCGGCCCCAATAGCGTCGCCGGCTTCTTCTTCTGATTCAGGTCCGAAGAGGTCCGGAATGGAGCCTGTGCGTTGGCTCTGCATGTCGCGTCGTCGAGCCCGACGGTCGCGAAGCGTCTTCTTGGAGCGGAAAGCCTTACACGCGTCGCAGACCTGTTCTTTGTGTTCTGGTGACAAACACAGGTTGCACACTTCGTGTGAGTCGGTGCGCGGGTATTTCGCGTGGCACCGAGGGCAGTATTTAAAGGGAGTTCGTTCCATCGATTGCAAGTCGGATGGAGGCGGCTAGGCCCAACGGCCTACCACGAGCTTTCCGATCGAAAGAGGGTTTTTTCGAAACAAACACGATACGCGAAGAATGGAATACGCGATCGGAAACAATACCGTCGAGGGTGAGTCGTTTACGCACCGACGGAAACCGAAGGATCGGTGTCGAACCGGAGCGAGTAACATCCGAACCCGATGGCGGAAAAAAACAATCTGAAGATGGAGTCGATGACCATGCGCACTATCACCGAAAGGAGGAGTCACCTACCTCGTGACTAGGAAGACTTCTTCGAAGAAAAACAAAGTGCAAACATCCAGCCCCAACACTAGATGGCGATCTATGCATAAGCATGTGATCTACAGTTCACATGCCTCGAACACTTTTTTTTTTTTTTTTGTTTTTGTTTTTTTGACATCCACAGTATCAAAACATCAATAAATACAAACAAAGCAACACAGATGACAACAGAGAGTAGCAATTCACTTCCTTCAACAACAAAAGATAAATTTCAACAATTCATATGATCAATTATCGCCCCCCAGACATAAATACCTAATTTACGTTTTCTTGGCCCTTTAACAGAATACAGACTATACTCCAAATTAAATATGCTATAAAACCGGGCCCGCCACATTTCATAAGATGGTGCTTCGGGCTGTA
This sequence comes from Calotriton arnoldi, assembly GCA_963921515.1. Taxonomy (NCBI): domain Eukaryota; kingdom Metazoa; phylum Chordata; class Amphibia; order Caudata; family Salamandridae; genus Calotriton; species Calotriton arnoldi. The sequence continues at coordinate 3,635,098 of CAWUFW010000420.1, read as the reverse complement.
GCCATAAAGACGCTAAACATAACCGTGCTACAGCAGTAGCCACAAAGAGCAAATACTGGAATTTATACATCGGTCTCCCGTGCTCCAGATCTTCACCAATCCAGAGTAGCATCAAGGAAGCCGAGATTTTGATGACAACACCTGTGACCTCTGTCAAAAACTTCTCAATATTTTCTATATATGGGGCCAGTTTAACACATGCGTAAAAAATATGAACACTATCGGCATTATCCACACCACAACGGAAACATTTACCATCGTTCCCACCCCCCCATTTCATCATCTTAGCTGGGGTGTGGTAAAGATTAAACATTATTTTATAAAGCTGCGCTTTAAGATTCGCCGAACCCAGAATTTCCCCGGCAATAGCAATTGTCTTCTCTAAAGACACAGTTTGATCTCCCAGACTATTTGCCCATTTAAGGTTATGTTTAACCAAATCGTCCATCCTGGAGGCTAATAGAATTTTATAGAGGGCCCCTATTTTTTCCTGCCGTCTAACAGCTTCTACTAACTTATGAGGTATCATCGAAGTGGATTGTTTACCCAGAAAATCACGAATCTGTAAAAATTTGAAAAACTGGTTCTTTGGTAGAAGATATTTATCTGCTAAGCCAGAAAAAGAAGAATATAGCCCCCCAGCCTCGTAAAAATCCCCAATTTGTGTTATGCCCTTGCGTCTCCAACTAGCAACAACATGATCCCAAAAAATCGATGGAAGTATCCCCGTGGCGGTGGTAGGTGTATAAAAAGTTAACCCCTCAATCTGCAAGTTTCTTCGAACTATATTCCAAACCTTGATAACAGCCCCTAAGATTTTGAAGCGCGTTTTTTTATAATAACTACCATCTAATTTCTTAAACAAACATCTCTTGGCCTCCGTTCCTAATACCATCTGATAAATTGAAGGGGCCTCAGCTGGATTACTCACATCTTCTCCTGTCAGTAATATCCGAATATTAGATAAAACACACGCGTAATAATAGAGTGTAAAGTCGGGAACCGACCATCCACGCCTTTCTCTTGGGAGAGTCATAAATCGCGAAGCCCTACGTGGTTTCCCCGGAGCCCAAAGGAATTTAGCACAGAGTGCCTGTAGATGTTGTAGTTGACCACGAGATACTTCAACGGGACCGATCTAAAAAAATACAAAACCTTGGGGAGTATATTCATTTTTATAACATTGTTTCTACCAACCAAAGAAAGATGTAGACACTCCCATCTATCTAATGATTGTTTCACATTGCCAATAATGGTCCCCCAATTAACCTCAACCAGCTCTTTCAAACAAACCCGAATCTTGATTCCCAGATACATAACCTCCCTAACTGCTCTAGAGTCATTAGCCATGATGTGGTTCGTACACAGGATCTGAGTCTTAGATACGTTCAGCTTATATCCGGATATAGCTCCAAACTCCTGTGCCATACGTTCGATTTCGGGGACAGCTGTGACAGGATCAGATGTTACAATAGCTATATCGTCGGCATATGCAAGGACGCAAAAGTGATCCTTCAGAGCAGGAAAAGGTTTGATCTTAGCACTTCTTTCCAGCATAGTTAAAAAGGGGTTAATGTATAAGGCGAACAACAGGGGGGAGCAGGGACACCCCTGTTGTGTACCTCTTGAAATCTTTATGGGATCCGATACAAGCCCCATTGAACATATTCTGGCCACGGGAGATCGATATAAAACCTGTAGAGCCTGAATAAACCCCTGACCAAACCCCATCCGCTGCATAACCCCCCAGAGGAAATCCCAGGCAACACGATCGAACGCCTTTTCTGCGTCGAGTAAAATTAATCCTAAATCCCTTGATTCCACCTGAGCAATATCGAATAAAGTCACAACTCTTCTAATATGACTCACTGTCCCCCTACCGGGAATAAACCCATGTTGTATTGGGGAGACCAAAGAAGAGATAACTTTAGCCAATCGATTCGCCAGGATTTTGGTGTAAATTTTCCCGTCGCAGTTAACAAGGGAAATCGGTCGATACGACCCTGGCAGATCCGGTGGTTTTTCTTTCTTCCTAAATATAACTATGTTAGCCTTATCCCACGTTTGGGGTGCACCCCCTGTTTGTGCTGCTTGGAAGACAGCCAGCATATCAGTTTAAGGTCTTGAAAAAAGGCCCTATAAACCTCCGAAGGAAGCTTATCTGGACCCGCCGCTTTACCAACCATCATGATATTAAAAGCTAACTCTAACTCCTCCATAGTAATGGGGCGGTCCAGCATCTCTGCCACCTCCTGATCTACCTGTTCCAGTAAATGTTGAAGCCCGGGATACCAATTATGCTGCCCCGACTCCTGATCCGTATACAAATCTTCATAAAATTTATAGAAGATCCTAAGGATTCCTTGAGGGTCGTATACCATACCGCCTAAAGCGTTCTTCATTCCATCTATTCTATATGCAGCTTCCTTTGAACGTAGCCTTTGAGCTAAACAGCGCCCTGTAGCCTCGCCATACTCATAGCACTCCTTTTTATATACTAAATATTTAAGTGCAATTTCCTTGCTCCATAATGAATTAATATTAGCCTTACATCTGGCCACGTTAGTTTGTAAATCAGCAATATTATTCTTAAGTAAAATCCCCTGTACAAGACTTTCTTCAGCTGATTTCAGTTTAGTATACAATTCCTGTATTACAAGTTTGACTTTCTTTTGTTGATACAATCCATAGCTCCGGACCTCCCCTCTGAAACAGGCTTTAAAGGTATCCCACAATACCCCCATCGATGTAGAATACCGATTATTTTGAAGGAAATCCTTAATCCAGATTTTCATATGGTCCCTAAAGGTGTTATCGAGCAGAAGCTTCCTATCAAAAGTAAAAACTCTTGGGGCTACACAGAGTCCCAGTTCAGGAATATCCAGAACTACAGGTGCATGGTCAGAGGTAATTCTTGGAAATACTCGTATCTTAGCTCCAGTGAAAAGTAAAGGAGAAACAAAAAAATAATCGAGGCGTACTAACTTCCGATGGGGGTGAGAGTAAAACGTAAAGCCAGGATCGGGCGCACATAGAGAATCCCAAACATCAACCAGACCATGATCCACCAATAGATGATTAAGGGCCAGATGTAGGTAGACAAATAGCGATCGCAAACGCAGAAATTCGCAGAATTTCCACGTTTGCCATCGCAAAAAACCCATGTGAAATGTAGAGGCAGAAACACCGAATCGCTAAATAAAGAATCGCTAAAAATAAAGGAAAACAATTAGCGAGTCCTTATTTAGCGAATATGCCACAGCGACTAACTATTTAGCGACTCACTAAATAAGGAATCGCAAAATAAAGTCGCAAACCAATGTACATAAAATCGCTAATAGCGAATATCTGAAAAATCGCAATTTCGGAGTCGCAAATTAACACTGATTCAAAGCAGGTGGTAACCAGGTGCACAGCATATAAACAGCCCCAGAATGCATCTGCGTGAACACAATGGCGGCCCTCTATGTCATTGCAAGGCGGATGCGGATGCAAGCAGCAGCACAGAGGATCTGGAGACGAGAGGAACGCGTATACAGGGTGCGCATTACACTATTCCAACTCACAGAGGCAGAAATCCATGAGAGGTACAGGCTTCACCCAACCACCATCCTAGACCTCATACGTGACCTGCACCCAATCCTGGAGCACCAGACACCAAGGGCGCACGCAATACCTCCACATGTATAGGTCCTCTGTTGCCTGCACTTACTAGCATCCGGCAGTTACCAGGGGGTAATAGCTGTGGCTGGTGGTGTCTCACAGAGTTGCCTGTCACGATTCTTCAACACATTCCTGGATGCCATGATGCAAAGAATGCACCACTACATCCGGTTCCCCAGCACACAGGCGGAACTGCATAAGACGAAGATGGACTTTTATCAGAAGGCCCAGTTCCCACATGTAATAGGGTGCATTGACAAGACACATATACCAATCTGCCCCCCCTCTGCTACTGAGTACATCTGCCGAAACCGCAAATCCACACATTCAATCAACGTACAGGTCATATGTGATGCGTCTCACATCATTACCGACATCGTTGCTAAATTTCCTGGGAGCACGCATGATTTCTACATCTTCAGGAACAGTGGGATCTATACCCGTCTTGCAGGGGGTGAATTTGGAGAAGGATACCTGCTAGGTAAATATCTGTGACACACCCTGATGTAAACCTTTGATGTATCTATTGCTGTCTGTGAATAACCTTACTTTCTTTAACACTTAGGTGATAGCGCATATGCGATGCGTGCATTTATCCTGACTCCATACCTCAACCCAAGTGAAAGGAGATTTAATGTTGCCCATAAATCTACGCGGAATGTGGTGGAGCGTACATTCGGACTCCTGAAAAGCAGGTTCCGCTGCCTCCACAAAAGTGGAGGTGCACGGCAGTACAGGCCTCTGATCTGCTGCAAAATAATAGCTACATGTGCCATGCTGCATAACCTGGCCACAAAGAAGGGAACACCCGTGGAACTCACTGAATCAGAGGATGAGGGTGAGGAATGTCCACAGCCACAGCACAGCGCTGCCGGTGTTGCAGCAGCACCAGATGGGAGACACAGACGGGCTGAGATCACACACAACTATTTCTGAGTAAGTAATGAGACAAAGCGAGCAACTGCAATTGTGTAACGGTGTTTTATTGACCTTCAGACAGGGAATAGGACAGCACACCGCCGCACCATGAAGGCCTCACAGTGCCTCAACAACCCCTGCATGGCATAGATACTCTCCATGCATACTTCCAAATCCCATCATTTGCTCAAATGGGTTACTTCACCCATCTCCCAATGCCAGGTGATGCCTGACATTTTCTGCGCCCACGCGCAGCACTGCTGCGTTCACTTGGCACACTGTCCTCCCTACAGGTCTGTGCTGCGGCTGGTCCGTGCCTTGCGCTGCTCCTCCTGGACTCTTGTATTGGGGGAGTGATACTGCTGCGGCTTGTTGCCTCCTCACTTCCCCCCCATCCCCCGATCCTGTGGCAGCGATTTGTGTGGTCTGGAGCACCTCCAAGGCACTGGTGACTGTGACCAACCCCCTTGTGACGTCACGGCTGCAGTGGGCCATCTCTAACTGTATGGCCACCGAGTGCCTGCTAAGGACAGAGGTGGCATTGCATAGCCAGTTCACCGCCTTTGTGTACCCATCCATGCTGTGTCTGTCCCTGCGCCTTGCCCCACGTCCGTTTTCCATTTTGCTGCACAACAGTCTTCCAGCCTCTGCCATGTCCCGCATGCCCTCAGCCACGGTGTTGTTAAGGCAGTATATCCCCTCCTTCATGTCCCGCATGTTTTTGTTCATGGCCACCATCTGGCGTTGCATTGACCGCATTGTTTTACCTTGCAGCCGCTGCACCTTCAACATCTTCCCCTCCAGACCTGCCAAAACACTGGACTCCTCTCCCTGTGCATCAGGACTGTGTGCCTTTGGTCGGCATCGTCGGGCACCTGTGTGGCCACGCTCCATGGGGGACTGTGTTCCTGGTGTCTGTTCAGCCTCTTCCTGCATGGACTGTTGGGCTCCCATGCTCTCCTCCTCCTCTGACTCCTCCATCTCCTGGAGGCTACCCACTGTATACCTCCTGGCTCTCTGTGGTGGTGGTGTGACCTCAGCAGGTGACAGGGCCTCCTCATCCTGTGTGTTGGGTTCCCTGGCTGCCTCTTCTGCAGCCTGCCGCGCTGGGTCGCCTGTGGATACAGAATGTCCTTTTACTCACTTGCCTAGCAGCATTAGTGTATCAATAAATTAGATGATTGCCAATCATACTGACAGTACCCCGCTTGCTTATTTACTGATGTGTGTGACATGCATTTGGGTTCAGTGGACTACCTGATATGCTATGTGTTAATTGGGACTACATCTCCCATGATGCATTGCTTGTGTTTGGAAAATCATGGACTGGAGTGGGATTCATACTGGGTCATTGGGGATTGGGGTTAGGGAGTGGGGGCACATCATGCTGTGCATGCATCTTACCTTGTATGTTGTCTCCTCTGGCTGAGCTGTCCGCGTCTCCGATGCCAATCACGCTCTCCGGCTGGAGGGTGGACTCCACCAATTCTTCCAAGGGAGTTGATGCAGGCGCAGTAGATGTCCCGCCACCTGTCTTGTTGGCTTGTTTGAGCCGGTCAGCCACCCTCTCCTTGGCACGTTTGCAGAGGTCGTACCAGCGCTTCTTCAGCTCGTCTATCGAGCGCTGGGTGACACCAATGGAATTGATTTTTTCCTGGATCACAAGCCATAGTTTTCGTTTTTGGGATTCTGGAACGTGCAGGGATTTTTTGCCGAAGAGCTGGTCGTGATCCTTCACCACCTCCTCAATTAGTACCTCCAACTCCCTCTCACTAAATTTGTGTTTCCTCTTTCTCTCGCCCGTCTCCTTTCCCTTCTCCTGTGTGTCCATGGTTGTTTTGGGTGTCTGCAAGGTGGTTGCTATGCAGCTCCTGGCTTTTTGGGTCTGCTCCCTGCCTCTCCCACAGCTTCAGGCTCAGTGTAACAGCATGTGTCAGGCCACTTCCTGCTTGTGAGGTCATCAGGGTGCACCGGATTGGCTGATTCGCTAATTAGCGATTTTTTTAAATTGCGAATTCGCTAATACTGAATACCGAATTGCTAATACAGATTCGGAAATGCGTAATCGGTAGTTATTTTTGCAATTATTAGCGATTCGCTATCTTTTAGCGATTTTTTATCTACATCGCACTTTGCGAGTTCTTAATAGCGATTCGGTGAAAATCGCTATTAAGAAGTCGCTATTTGGGTTTTACCTACATCTGGCCCAAAGTGCCTTAAAAACCCTAGGTTTCCTTCCTCTATAGTTTTGAAAACCAAATTGAAGTTCCTTATTGATCAAATTAATATTGAGATCCCCGCACAATACCAGAGGAGTAGGCCAGAGTGCAAGTTCCAAATTTAGTTGTTCCAGAACACTGGCCTCATCAAGATTGGATCCATAAACAGGACACAAGGCAAACTTCACTTCCCCAAAAATACATTCCAAGATAATCCAACGCCTCAGCTTATCCACTAAAATCCGTCCTGAGGTTTGTACAGCAGGTTTAGCTAAAACCGCCCCCCCCCCCTCCCCCGAGTCATCGAGGATTGTTGTGAAGCGGCCAATAGCACAAAACCCATTTCCGATAATATTTTCCGCTTACCCCAAGGTACATGTGTTTATTGTATACAGACCAAGTCGGGCTGAATTACACGTAATTCTGCGGCAACCCTTTGTCTTTTATTATAGTTGTTTAAGCCACAAACATTAAGAGAACAAATTCGAAGTCCAAATCTAGCCATTAACAAAAAAGTAAGGGAGCAGACCTTTGCTCACATCTCTAAAGAAAAACACATTGAATCTCTCAAACTCAAGAGCTTAACGATACTGTGGATTATTTTTCTACTTTTACCCCTTCTTCCCTCCCTGAAACAGAAGGGAGGCAAGATGGCGTCCGCAAGCTCGGACGTGTGAGCTGGCTGCTCCTCGGTGTCCACTCCCGCACGTTGCAGTGATGGCGAGCTAATTATAAAGAGAGGAAGCTGGTAAAGAGATACTCACTGGTGCCGTACCCCCGATGTTTGACTGAAAAATCGGTCTCTGTGGTATGCTGGGCATTGCGGCGGCGGTTATCTCGGCGAGACTGCGGTGACTACAGTCGCGCTATTGGAGTTTGCCGCTGAGTCGGCGTGTGTATCGCCGCTCAATCTGTGCACGCTACGGAAGCCCGCGAGGAGAGGAACCCGAGGTGCTGCCGATGCCTCCCAAGACTGCGAGAGGGAGGGTTCGCCCTCAGGCGGATATCGTCGGAGCTGGAGCCGGTGGACTCAAGACTGTAGCCAGTGCTGCTAGTAAAACCGCAAAAAAAGACTCACCCGGAATCGTAGAGAAATCGGCGGAGAGCACCGGTAAGCGTATTATCCCGCTGTTGTTTTCCGCTGGCAAGGATAAAAGGAGAGGCACCCACTCCCCCCAGGGTGGGCCATCTGGCGCTGCTACTGGGGTCAGGAAGACTACTGATCTTGTAATAGAGTGTGACGGGAGGGAGAAAGATACTGCCCTCGATGACATTGTTAGTTCTAATGCAGGACTCCTACCCCCAGTGCCAGTGATGGAAGATACTGCAGGGGGGGGGGGGAGAGAGAGTCTACATGATATATCATGCAGTGCCGCCGTCCCTGGAAGGGCTTCTAGTGTCCACCCCCCGGAGACAAGTCACACTTTAAATGAAACGGGGCTTGTAACCTGGTACAATCAGGCTTGGCTGCAAAAGTGGATACTCTAAATCTAAAATCTGCACTGAAAGAGATAGAATCCGGGGATTATTTCTACTCCCCATCAGATCAGTCTAATTCATCAAGTGAGGACCTAGAGTCAATTTTAAAAACTCAGGTCATGACTGGTTCGCTGGGTGAAGGTGGCAGTGATCATAGCAGTATACACCTGGAGGACACCGGCGATACATCGGACGGCAGTCCTCGGACAATCCGTAAAAGACCGGATGCTAGAAATGGCGCTAAATTGATGGATAACGGTAACGGTAGCAATGCCTTACAGTGGGATTGCTCTTGCTCAACTAACATAGACACTGATAATGGGCATAGCTCCACGACCGATAAAGAAAACCCAGCCAACTTACCAGAAGAGATCTCATTAGCCCTGATTTATGAAACCATTATGACTCACAGGGAGGAGACACGATCAGAGAGTCAGAGAGCACAGAGTTCATATCGAAAATTACAGAACTCAGTCCGCCGCATCGCCAAGACATGTACAGAGTTTACTTCTAGGTTTAGCGAAGCGGAAGCTCGAATCTCTTGCTTGGAGGATGAACTAGTCGCACAGAAAGCTATGACGCAGTCTCTGCAATCCCTAAAAGATGACACGCAATGGAAGCTAGTGGATCTGGAAAATCGATCCCGTAGGAATAATCTCAGAGGGGAGGGGGGGTTGCGGTTATTTGGCGAACACTTTGTTATGAAAATAAAATACCAACAATGTTAAGGTGTCACCAGGGAATGCACCACAGTTGTAGTGAAACTGAACATTTTGGTTCCATGGACAATAACTAGGCATGTAATATAGGCACGTAAGAAATAATTTACTGATTTTAGGGCCAGCTCTACTCAATGAAGTTGTGAAAAGGCCTGTGGATCCTTTGGGAAATAAGTGAAATTCCTTTAGAGTAAATGATCTAAATGAACCCAAAAGTAACTAACCCCGCATACAAAAAGAACTTTAAAAAATCCCTTTGTAAGGTCGAGGAATATTTAAAAACTTTGCAAGTTAGAGAAGGACTCGCATACTTAAATCCAGAATTATCAGCCAACCTATCCCAGTCCATGCAAGCAGTGAACAACAGCACATAAATCTGTAATCACAAACTGATTTCAAGAGTGGCGCTCGAATAAGGCAGTGCTTCAGCAATGGTTTGTTCATATCTGCAATCAGCATTATAGTCACTGCAGTTGCTATAAAGTTCAATATTGTTATGATACATTGCTAATTATATGAAACCTGGCACGTTTCATTCTCAAATGTGCTATTGACAGGAGCACTGCACATGATGTATATGTTTTGATCCACATTCAGAAGATGAAAGCCTACAAGTTAACACGCAGTATCACACAAGGACACATTTAAAGTGCACCGAACACCATTTGCACGTTCATCTGGGCAATTCAAATACTCTCTATAAAATATCTACTTGTCCAGTGGTAAGATGATTCAGAAAGCTACCTGTCCTGTAAAAAAACATACACTTTTTCATTTTGCTGCCATGAAGGAGGAGACAAATTCTTGGCAGTGTTCTTATTACATAGCAGCCTCTCTTTTTATGCCAAGGCTCATATTATATCAGGATTTGGATTCTAGGAAGGGTGCACCTCTCTGCAAATTTGCAGGCAGGGTGCAAGTAGGCAGGAAGCGGTAGTGCCAGGGTAGGAATGCCCTGTATGTCTATTCACATCCTCAGATTTACATGCAAATCTGCACTAGTGCAAGGACATATACCAGCAGGTGCACTTATGTGACTTGCTTTAAGAATTGAGCCCATAATTTATTTTTTAGATGCCCATAATGGTTTTATGAGGATTCTCTTTTTTTGTTTTTCTTAAAAATATTGACAGACATCAGATACATTTTATTACTACGGTGACTCGGAGAAATAGTATCTAAAGTTGCACAATAATTTAGAAAAACATTTTTTTCCATGCTCCAAATTTTGGGATGTACACTTTATTTTTAAAATAATCAGTCATCAATTTTGCCTTCATGCTCCTACTTGTAAATGCTTGTTACCAGGGAGCATTACAGGTAACGTCGAATTGTTACATTTTGCAAGTTTTTATACTGGAACCACTGCCAGGGGTGCAAGCCGAGCTCACAACACATTGCATTACCTTGGAGTGCTTGCTGTAATAGCACATACTTTAGTAATAATAAATCATGCATACAAGTTTGAACAACTTATACACATGGATTCAAATCTAGTCGTTATTGGCAGGAAATCCTCTTCTTCTAAAGAGTCATACTGAGGTACAGCAAATTAGCAGGCACAGGGTATGAGCTGCAGGGGATTGTGCCTACTTCGAGTGGACAAAATAAAGGTGAAACCATGTTGCTCTTGAGCCTAGACAATACATTCTGGGCGTAGGGTGATAGGAATTCCACTCCCCTGCCAGCAGGAATGAAAAATTATAGTACGGTATATGGGACAAGTTACTCAGTTGGTTCCTGCTGGCAACTGCATGTGTGCTTTACCAGGGACAGGCTTGGAGGCTGATGCTGTAGAGGTAGGGGACTGGGAAGGGCACAATCCCTGGTACCCTGAATGTTGTCTGCTTGATATCCATCATCAGGATCTAAAAGACTGGAAAGACTTCAGTGGGGGAAGGCGATCCTGTCATTGTCTGTACGCCAAACATCTGGAGTAGCCTTGGCAGGGCCAAAACTGATTAAGTAACTGTCTGGTATGTTGAAAGTCACAGAGAGTGTGCCATGACCCAGCTTTCCTTAGATTTTTTTGCCAAAAAGGCAGGATCCATCGAAAGGCAAATCCATATCGGGTTCCTGCACATCAACAGAAAAACCTGTGGATCTCATCCATGGATGTCAACAGAACACCTCACTGTGCCCTTTGCTCACCCCAAACAAGCCGTAGTGTCTTGCCAACCCTGAATCATGTATTTGGCTACATCCTGACCATCTTAAATGGTTTGAGCCAGAGAGGCCCTAAACTGTTCTGGGACTGCCGGCAAGATCTTGTTGACCATGTCTCAGAGGGCATGTGTATATCATCCTAGTAGGCAACTTGTGCTGACTGTCCTTAAAGCTAGGATGGTCAAAGAAACATTAATTCCCGAATGCTTCAATTTGCTTTGCCTCCCTGTCTAGGGGCAGGGAAAGGGGAAGCAGGTTGATAACTGGTGGTTGTAGGAAATTCACTGGGGTTTGCTTGCTAATGGAAGCCTGGACTATCAGACACTCCAGAGTAGGGTACCGAATCAAAAAATCTGAGTCGCTCTGCAATAGTCTGTATAGGGAAACAACAATTACAAGGCAGTCATAACCACGCATGACCATTACCACACATCCTTTACAATGAACATGCCTTTACTAAGAAATCAGGCATGCATGGTAAAAGCACATTTGCTGTAAAAGATTAATGGTAATGGACCGCGTTGCACAGCAGGGGACACGGCGGGGTTAGGGCTAGGGGAAAGGTTTTAGAGTTTCAGGGCTGAGCAGGGGACTGCAGCAGGTGCAGTTTTAGGGCTCAGGGCCAGGAAAGGGGGCAGTTTTAGGGTTCAGGGCGGGGCAGGGGACTGCAGCAGGGGGCAGTTTTAGGGCTAGAAAAGGGGCAGTTTTAGGGTTCAGGGCGAGGCAGGGGGCGGTTTTAGGGCTCAGGGCTAGGTAAAGGCATATGCCTGGCCTCTCTGGCCCCGTATTCTGTCAGTAGATGGAAGTCTGTTCACAGTGTATATTTACTGCTGTGAGCGGATCACGTGGGGATAAATACTTTAAAACTAGAATGCTCATTCTGTAATGAACAAAACTCAACTTTCCAGTGCGCACCAACTGCACGCATGCCAAATTTTGACCACCTATATATATATATATATATGCCCTTACCACCCATGCCTTTACAACGAAATGTTTGTGGTAAAGGCATTCATTGTATTCATTCATTGTAAAAATGTTCATACAAAATGCATGTGTGGCAAAGACACATGCGTTGTACTAACAGCGTTGTAAAGGCATGCGCGTTAATTGCATGAGTGGTTCCGTCATACAACCGCCTGTGGCATCTGGTTACCTGCCCGTTCACTGGATGGCAAGAGCAAGGTTTTGAACAGTTGCCCATCATATATCAGGCAGGGCTACTTTGAATGGCAGCAAGTGATCAGAGGAAGCCTACCCAGGCTCTGTGGCTCCCCTAATCACTATGCAAAGGAAACACTTTCATCTGTTAGTGGCCCGGGGGAGATTGGCGGATATATCAAGCCCACTGGCCCTGAATAAGACCCTAATATGGGGCAAATCAGCCCCATCATCTTCGTTGCCATCTTCTAGTGCAAGCAAACTCTGATCAGAGTCAGAACTGAAAAGTTGGTGGAGCAACTGAGGGAGGCGCCAAGGTAGACACAGTGTTTTGTCTGACTGCGCGGGAACTGGATGTGTCAAAACAAATTTGGGAAGCGACCAAGTTCAGGGCTGAGAGGAGTTCGGCTCAGGGTCAGACATCGGCAAAGGGTTCTGATGTCGACGTCAAAAGAACCAGTGCATGCTGTGGAGTGGGAGAGGAAGCGGTGCGGAACTTGAGGCAGGTTCAAGAGGCATAGATGGTGCCAAGGGCAATTTGATGATAACTCAACTGGAGGCCCCTGCTGATACCTTGGGCTCAAGGCTGCACCAGATGGAACTGAAACTGTGCGAAAAATGTGCAACATGGCCTCTCTAAAGGCTTCGATCAGCTGTGGTGTCACCGAGGACCCAGAGAACTCAGGGAGCATCAGGACCAATTGTGAAAACTGCTCGTCAGTCAGAAATCAGGAGCAAGACAGAGCAACACTTTTATGCCTTCACTACTTCTCAGAAGATAGAGAGTGGTGGGATGGGGATGATTTCCGCTTGGCCTTCTTGTGTTTTCCCTTATATTTATCGACTTACCAAACAACCTCGACCACGAAGGACCTGTTGAGGGACCAGCCTTGAGAGCTGAACAGGTCAATGCACTTTACTTCAATCGGGAGGACTTGCATGGCTTATTCCAATGTTCTACAACGTACAGTGTTGCTTCACCGTCCTAGATAACCTTGGCGTTTGTGAAGGCACATTCTTCACACAACTTGGAGTCATGTCCGAGGCCTCCAATACTCGTGTACTTAAAATCTAGCCTTTGTAAACTGAAATATCAATGTGACAAGTAATGAAAAATATATTATGCCCTCCAATTTCCAACAAAAGAAATACTATAGCCGCAAAAGCACATCCCACTGGTTGAGTAGTTTGACAGTTAATTTGGCATGGGCATATTTCCCTGCCTAATGGCTCTAAATGACCAAGAACCATGAACAGTTTTCTGTTGGATTATACCAAGTAGAGGTAAATTGTTAAACTGAATTACAAGGTCCAATTCTACAGCTCAATCAGGCAGACTTTTTTTGAATCGATAATGCATCATTCATTTAAGTAATATATAACTGAAAAGGCACAAGTTGATAACCCCTGCAAAAAATGGAAAATAGTTCATATGGATTCCCCATGTGGTTCTTTATACCCATGCTAATGTAAATCTTTAAAAAGATGGTGGAAGACAGAACTACTGGGTGGCTGACTTAAATGTTCTCTAACAAAGGCTTTTCAAACATAAAACGTTGGCAAGACAGTGATGGCAATTGTTTACTCCCTGTGGAGCTACATGCTGTAACAAAATGGTATATTTATATTCACAAATTTATATGACACTAAACAAAATGCAATAAATATTGGTGAAAGAAAATGAAACGCACATCACAAACACATTTCTAGACAGATAAAGCACATACCAGTTATATTTAAAGAAATATACCTATACGCACAAATGTATTCCACAAATGTGGAAATATAAGTATGCAGATATAAAATACAAGAATTTGTGCTTCGGTGTTCTCATATATTTATTGAACTTTATATGCAAACTATGGTCAAGTAGAGGTACTTACCGCCCTTTAAATCAGCTGAGGCTCCCACATACTGAAAGTTGTCCATGTTAATTACATCTATTATGGGAGACACAACTCTGGCCCTGTCCTAAAGTAAAAAATAGAAAATAATGGGGACATTACGGTTTTAAGCTAACAAATAGAGGAGAAAAAAAGAACAGTTAGCATTGTCCAGTGTGCAGGATAAATCGATCACTCACAAGTGGCACATACTGTAATTGATGTGTGGCACACAATCTTAGCCTTTGATTAAATCTAAAATTCGTATTTCTCGACATATGTTCCGTTCTGCTTACGGTTCATGTTATTCCTCTTAGTTGTGGCAACTATCCACAAGCCAAGCAGGATTACCGGCGACAACTTATGCACAGTGCACACATTACGTGAGGTAAATGCAACTTTTGTAAAGAAAATCAATGAATGGCGTTCCAAAAGCTGCTTTCTTTGCTTTATATTGCATTCATGATTCATTTGACCCCTTTGCTTAAGAAAATGTAGAGATGATTAGGGAGTTTAGATCAGCGTTGAAAAAAAAGGAATTTCAAAATTCTGAGGAAAGCCCAGTGCCCAGGCCCACAGAATGCCAGGGTAATTTATATCTATCTAAAAATGTCATCATGGCCTCTGAGATGGAGGCTCCTGCTCACTTGAGACTTACCTTAGAATTAGAATCATTGGATGGTTCACAAATACCCCAGAAATGAAGTAGGCCCACTAGGCATGGTAAAGCAGACTTAGATAAAGACTGAAGTACGAGGTCTCTATGGGTTACTTTTTCAGTTGACAGACTCACTGAGAAGGGGGATCCTCCCCCAAAAGCCCTCTGATTGGACTTTACTCAGAGTGGAATATTGCCTGTAAATTCAATCAGGGGCAATTTTTCTAGGGTTGAGAGAATCTTGCAGCTATGACCACGATTTCATGCTACGATACATTTAGATACATACCGCAGAATGCCTAGAGTTAAAACACAAGAGTTATATATATTACTGGGATGTTGCATGCTAAAAAGAGGGCACCATCAAATGAGGCTCATGTCAGCCCCAATCAAGGAAGATTGGTAAGGGGAATACTATGGTAGAACGGAAAGCAGACACAGATTAGGGTGTCAATGGAATTTTGGAAAGCAATCAGTTTTGGGAATGGGATACGAAACAAACCACTTGCGATATAGTGTTGGAGTCACTTCATCACAAAAAATACTAGCCTTCACCATTGAAGCTGCATTTGAAACCTTTTTGATTTTCGACACCTCGTATTGTGAAGCCAAAAAACAACTCTGTACAGAATGCCTCTTGGTTTAGAAATTGATCTGTAGATGGTGCCTTTAAGAAGCACTGAATTGATCACCATGTATGGACATATGTTAGATTTGTGGAGTTGCAAACTGTTACCTCACTATTTACCTAGTGCTAAGCATCTCTAACTTCTGTTGATATTACTATTAATAATTGCAGATACTTTCACAGTGCATTTTTTAAGACTCTCAAGAAAGAAGGCTTATAGACATGCACTGAAACTTTATTGATGCTGTTGAAAAAGTCATTCTTTACTCTTTTAAGCTGTCAACGTAGAATCAAGTTGAGAGCTTAGAAGGACTTCAAGTCAGTTTGACAAACACTCTTTAAAATTGTTTATTCTTCAGCCTCTCTACACGTTCGGATTGTTCAACTCAATGCTTCACTTGATTAAAGAAAAAGTACTTTAAAATACACAGAAAACTCAATACTACACAAGACAGGCAACAGATACGAATGCTTCACTGGAGTGGAGCAACTGTACTCAGCAGCCAGTCTCTCCTTCCCACTCACTCGACCCTTCTCCTGGGTTTGAGCTCTTTCTGGCAGGTATCAGGAACACATGCAGGCTATCATTTCCTACTAGCTCTTGTGCTCAGTTCACTTAGCAGTCCACACGTGCTATTGTCTCACCACAGCCAAGTTTGTCAGTTCTTGGTGCACTCCCAGTGAGGACCCCCAGCACACATCTGGTTCACTTCCACTTCAGCCGGCTGAAAGTGCTCCTGCCTTCTGGACAGCAGGTAGAAGTGGAGGCTGCCACCCAGAGTCTGTGCAGATGTGAAAGGCTCCAGATTCGTCGCAGGTCTCCAGCTGATGACAAGAATGCGTCTGGGCTCAATTGAGATGGAGATTTGGGCACCAAGCGTCAACAATCAAGGACTGCATGATAACACCATGGCACAGCTCACTCAAGCACAGTTTGATATTGCAGTGGCACAGTCCACTCTGGCAGAGATTGTTTTTGCAGTGGCATGGTCTTTTTGGGCACAGTTAGTTGTCGCAGTAGCACAGTTTGGTGTTGCACAGGCACAGACCGCTTGCGCACAGTTAGCTGATACTGCAATTTCCGATTGGAACTTCTCATCCAGAGAGACTGCGCTCCCTCAACAATTCCACATCACCTGTAGTGTTGGCAGGCTCCTTCCCTCAGCAAGAAGGTTTGGAGTCTAGACACTCCAGGACAGGGGAGCAGCTTCTTCCTTCCATGGTAAAAGTTCAAGTGATGTCACCAACTAGCCAGACCTTAGCTCTGGTTGCAAGCAGTCCTCAGAGTATTCTGCGGAGCACTCACTTCCTTTGTCAACGACAACGTAGATCTGGAACACCAATTGGGTCAGTGGCTCCCACATTTAGACAATCAAAGACGACAGGGGAAGTAGATCCTGTTGCACTTTCAGAATTAGGGTGGTGGTTCTTTCATGTGTCTTCTCCAGGCTGTTCTCTAGACCCTGCCTTTATGTGGAGTGATGTTCCTCAGAGCATGGTAGTCTTCAGCCTGGAGTACCCGCAATAGAAGCACAAAGAAGTTTAAGCTTTATGCACAAGGCTTATAAACAGTACGCTGAACAATGATCAAGAAAGAGGCATAATTCTGTCATTGTACTACATGCTAAACGAAAGATAATGATTGTAAAATCCCGGCCCCCTGATAAACCTCTGAAAACAAAATTGTTGTCCAGAGATTTTCATTTTTGATTTGTGTTTTTGGACCATTAGAGAAGTCGTTTAGCTTTGATGGGCATTGCTGATCTGGGCCGAATTTTTCTGGACGACATTTTCAAAATGGTAGATGTGTTGCAGTGATGATGTAATATTTCATGAACCATGAGACCTATATACTTCATTTTGGTGTCAAAACATAGGTTTTGGGGGTCAAGTAGTTTAAAAGAGACAGAAAATAACTCCTCATAGCAACCCTTCCGCCATTTTCCAAAATGCCAGTTCTATAATGATGTGTTTTAGCAATCATATTGGTAATTTATTTTCATATAGATTTTGTTTCAGGTATTCTGTTGATTCAAATTCAAAAACATGAGCGAAGCAGGTGGTAGCAGAGGATCTTTACCTCATGACAGAGTGTTTCTAACTACAAAATCAGAGGACTCCAACAAAGAAAAATGTGTTGTATGCCAAACTAATCAGAAAGAAAAGCTGACATCAACTGCGGCTGGACAGAAGAGAGCTCGATATGCTGCAAAAACACAGCAAGACAAAGTTCACAAACTGTTGGGGGAAGACATACTAAGAATAGTTCACTTTTTCTTTGTTTTTTGTAGGTAGTACATGACTGTCATCCTTACATCTGCTGAGTGTCTATTTTGCCCGTTTCTTTTTGGTTGTTGAAAGAAGACGGGTATTTGTATTGCTTGGTTCACAAGCAAATGTGATATCATCAATGGGAAGAAATGGGGTCAAGTTATCATGACTACACTATCCCTGCGTATCTGGCATCGTTCTTGGCCAGTCAGTGCTTTCAATTTGCTCTTCCTATGCAGAGTTGTGATTGCAATTAAAAAGTCTGTTTTAAGTGCCAGAAACATGAGGTCCAATTTGTGCATCAGTTTGAGGGGATGTTTCACGGGCAATCCTCTTCGCTCCCTCTAAAAATCTTTCTCACCGCAAGATCAAGGAGATCTACGACAGCTTCTCAACCCAAGACCCACCCATCCCACCCGCACCCAACGACTCCAGACCACAGCATATCCTGCCCAACTGGACCACCCTTCACCTCTGATGACACCCTAAGGATCATCCACTCCGGAGCCCCCTCGGATCCCTGCCCTCACCACATCTTCAACTGAGCCGGCACCTCCATCGCCCCAAACTCTGCTGCATTGAGTCCACCACATTCCCTGAAGACTGGCAACCCCCTGCTGAAGAAACCCTCTGCTGACCCGATGGACCTCAAGAACTACAGACCCATCTCTCTGCTCTCCTTCCCAGTCAAAGTAATCGAGAAGGCCATCAACGCCCAACTTTCCGAGTTCATTGAAACAACCCACATCCTGGACCTCTTCCAATCGGCCTTTAGAAGCAACCACAGCACGAGACCGCTCTCCTGGCCGCTACAGACGACATCAGCATCCTCCTTGATTGAGGTAAAACTGCAGCCCTCATCCTCCTGGACCTCTCAGCCGCTTTTGACACCGTCTCCCACCACAACCTCTGCGCAAGACTCCACAACACCGGCATCCGCGTCAAAGCCCTAGAATGGATCTGCTCCTTCCTCACCGGCCGAACACAGAGTCAGACTTCCACTGTTCTACTCAGAACCGACAGATCAGCTGTGGAGTGCCTCAGGTATCCTCCCTGAGCCCCACCCTCTTCAACATCTACATGGCCCCGCTTGCAGTCATTGTCAGAAGCTACGGACTCAACATTGTCTCCTACGCCGACAACACCCAGCTGACTCTCTCCCTCACAGACGAACCCACAGCCCCAAAGAGCAACTTCCACAACGGGATGAAGGCAATCACCACCTGGATGAAGGACAGCTGCCTCAAGCTCAACTCAGACAAGACTGAAGTTCTCATCCTGGGCTCCACCCCCTCTGCCTGGGATGACTCCTGGTGGCCCACAGTGCTCGGAACCCCCCTCTCGCCCACGGACCACACACGAAACCTCAGCATCATCCTGGACTCCTCGCTTTCAATGAACCGCTAAATCAAGGCCATCTCGTCTTCCTACTTCCACACGCTCCACCTGCTTCAGAAGATTTTCAAGTGGATCCCCACCTAGTCCAGGAAAACGGTCAACTATGCGCTCATCAGCAGCAGACTCAACTACGGCAATGCACTCTATGCCGGCACCACCCAAAAACCCCTAAAGAGACTGCAGAACACCTCCGCCAGACTCATCCTGAACCTCCCCCGCCGCAGCCACATCACCGGCCACGAGAGACCTCCACTGGCTCCCGATCAACAAAAGAATTACCTTCAAGCTTCTCACGCACACCTACAAAGCCCTCCTCAACACCGGACATGCATACCTCGACCACCGCCTCTCCTTCTACACACCAGCCAGACATCTCTGCTCCGCCCAACTGGCCCTGGCCACCATCCCACGAATCCGCAGGACCACGGCTGGAGGAAGATCCTTCTCCTACCTCGCTGAGAAGACCTAGAAATCCCCGCCTCAGCATCTCAGGCAATCACTGTTGCTGCCTCAATTCAGGAAGGACATCAAGACCTGGCTCT
Source organism: Calotriton arnoldi (assembly GCA_963921515.1). NCBI lineage: Eukaryota > Metazoa > Chordata > Amphibia > Caudata > Salamandridae > Calotriton > Calotriton arnoldi. The sequence continues at coordinate 3,615,393 of CAWUFW010000420.1, read as the reverse complement.
TCGACTGAACCGCAGACCCACCTACACACACCTACACACACACCTACACACACCTACACACACACACACCCTTGAGACCCTAACGGGTGAGTAGTCGCGCTCTACAAGAAACCAGATTAATTGATTTTTACGATAGCAGAGAAATGTACTTTCATAGACACAGACGAGAGCTTAGCATCCAAGTAGATTCGTCAAGTATTTGGTGATAGTTGTGTCTCCAATCAAATTATGTAGCAGGTTTCCTTGCTTGCATCTGTGTATAAATCTGGTTAACTTAGCCACATAGCATTTGCATGTGGTAGGCCGACTTGCCTACCTCAATATCTATAAGCACCTGTATGGAAAGTTAAAGTGGTCAAACTCTAGGTCCTCAGGAGCTTTGCTGCTAGGCGTATGTAGGCTGGGTTTGGATAGCATACTTCCACCTTTGTAGCGTTAAAAGGTTTTGAAATATCATCCTGCCTTCTGTAATCCTTACTAGGCCTGAATACCATGTCTGTCTGTCTGTCTAGCCCACTATGATGCTATTAGGATAAGTGTTGTGTTTGTTTGCAACATATCTCCACTGGCATCATGGGGATTGGGGAAAGTGTAGGCAAATATTCTTGACCATTCTATCAACTGGGCATTCGCTGGGGGGTGGGGGGGTAAAGGGGGGGAGGATACCTGTATGCAAAGTTCTTCAGTTTTGTGTTTGTGTGCTTTGTGATAAGGTCTATTTATGGTGTTCCCCAAATTTGGAAGCTAGACGACCCATTGGTCTAGCTCTACTCATGTCAGACCCCTTCTTATCTGCTTAATATGTTTGCTTCTATGTTTTGCTGCCCTTGCACATGTATCCCTTCTTGAAAGATCTTCCCATCACCAGATATTCTGCACTAGCATAAATAGGAAATGTGACCGTTTTGCTTTCCTGCTTGTTCAGATAAAACATCACAGTTGTGTTGTCTGTCTAGATTTGTAGCACTTCTCCAGAAGTTTGTTAGTGAAAATAATTCAGAGCTAGGAAAACGGTCTTCACTTCCAACACATTTAGGTGCTTTATTGACTTTTGAGATAACCGGTGTTCCTATACCACTAGGGTTCCCTTTGGGGGAAACATGAACCTTATGTGCACCTCACTATGGAATGCAACCAGCTGTGACAACCACTTGGTCCTCCCAGTCACTGCCTACTATAACCATCGCCTTAAGAGCCACTCTTGAATGGGTCTCAAATGTAGCCTGGCAAAGGGAAATAAGGCTATCATGTCCAGCACTTTCATTCCAGTTCTCACTGTCATATTATGCCTTCTGGTTAAGGTGAACTTCTCTCAGTGCCATCACTGTTTTGCACAGGGTAGGCTTTTGCCTTGTTCGAGTCTAACTGTGCCCTCCGGAAGGTGTTTTGCTTCATTGGCTGGAGTGAGAGTTCTCCATATTAATTGAGAATCCCAGTGTGCACATTGTCTCCATTAATTGGCCTAATCTGCTTCTCTGGCACTGTTTAACAATATTGCCTTTACTAGCAAGTTCTCCAGGTAGTGGTACACATGTATTCTCTGCCTTCACAAATGTGCAGCTATCACAGTGAGACAGTTTGCCAATTCCCTTGATGCAGATTTGATCCCAAATAGCAGAACATTAAATTGATAATGAGAGTTCCCTACCCCAAACCCGAGGTACTTCCTCTTATTGCTGGTCATCAGGATGTAAAAGAACAAACTCTTGAGGTCCAAGGCTACCATACATTCTCCCTTCAGCAGCAATGGGATGACTTCCTGTAGAGTGGTCTTCTTGAATTTTCGTGTCCTGATGAACCTGTCCAAAAATCTAATTTCTATGATCGATCTTAAGGTCAGATTCTGTTTGTGAAATGAGAAATAGACTGCATGCTCTTCATGCCTCTGTTACTTTCTAGGTATACTTCCTCTATTAACCCCTTGTGGGGGAGGGCCTCTACTTTCTTTTGTAAAAGTCTTAGTTCTTCTACTTAACAAGCCATATTTTTTCGACTGGTATTCAGAAGTATCTGTTCCAATTCTATGTAATATCTATTTTATAATGTTCAGCACTTGTCAGTAGCTATCCTGCTCCATTCTAGGAACAACCCTCGTAGTGCATTCTTACTGGTTTTAAGTGGTGCGTGAATTCCCCTTAAGTCATTTGTTTGGGGTACCAGATCCTCTTTCCTTTTACACTTGCTTCAAAAGTGTGTCTCCTTTGTACCGGGTGTTGCCACTGTGGACTTGTTCCTTGACGTTTGCTCTATGAATCGTCCGGGTTTGCTGATGTATCTATTATAAGTCAGCCCCCCCCCAACTGATCAGTGTATGAATCGTGTCCCTCTTAAACAAGCCTCTGGCTTGTAGGGCTCCCATCGCTTTAGTAGTCATTGTAATTTTTTTCATTTATTGCAAGGAATCATCCACTGCTGCGCCAAACAGCCTCTCCCCAGTGGAAGGCAAGTAGAAAATGTATGCCTTATACTGAACCAGGCATGACGCATTAGCATGGTGTCAGTACACATCTGCCTGTTCTTTGACTGAGGCTGTCCAGTTATTTAGTTCAAGTTAGCAATACTCCATTGGTTGTCTGCTGTAGTCTCCATCTTCCGTCCGAATGCTTTCAGCCTTTGCTCTCCTTGTCCAATGGTTGCACCATGGATGCTGGAGCATAAGTCTCTTTTTGGCTGCTGACGCAATGATAAAGTTAGCTGTTGCCACGTATAAATGGGGTCTTAGCTTGAAAGCTTGAACTTCTTTTCCACCTGTGGAGTGACTGTCTTCGAAGAAGATGGCTTGTTAAACAATCCTTAGCCCCGTTTTAGAATGTTTGGGAATATGGACCAGAACTGGTGGTTCTTATGTTATGGAAGAAGTGCTTACAATAGGAAGCAAAAACAACAGTTGATGGACAGAATGCAGAACAATGTCATACATTCACCCCAGTACAGAGATCTGGGCCTAAATCCATCGTTTTTTTGCTCACCATGCCATTCCAGTTTGAACCCAGCCATATGCAAATCAGTCTTGACCCTGTGCCTCATGGGAACAGTCCAGCCCGAACTGCCAAGCCAGGTCCTCCCTGGACTGGAAACAAGCATCCTAGGACCGGTTTCGGGGTTTCACCCCTCTTCAGCCAGGATAGCTTGAGTGGAGAGGCACTAGAGTCAGCAAAATCATGCGGGAGAGGTCAAATATGTCAGACCAGTAAGTGGTGATAGGTGGGTAAGTCCAAGTCAAGTGGGAGAAGTCTGCCTCTGGGAATCTGCATTTAGGACACAAGGACAACCAGGAGGGGTCGAGTTTGGCAAGACCAGCGGGGGTGGTGTAAGATCCATGCAAAAAGCAAAAGCGAAGTAGCTTATGATGATGGTTGGGAGAGAACAGTTTTAGTTTGTGCACAACAATAAGACCAGTCCTTGTCGGAGAGGGGATGGCCCAGAACCTCCTCCCACTGCCGTCTAACCCTACTGTCAGAGGTGTGTCTGAGTGCCATACAGGCGCAGTAGGATTTAGTGACCAAACAAGACCCATCAGAGTCCATTATTAGCAACGTAAGAGGAGGAAAAGCCTCTGGGGCAAGAGGGTAAGAAGAAATGCAGTGTCCCATGTAGACGGCAAAATACAAACTTAACCATGCAGGTGGTATCGGCGAATCTGGTGTCTACTGAATGGGATAGCACATGTCCATCTGGAAATATGTCGCCTAGTGCGTGGAGGTCATAGCAAGACAAAGTACGTTGAACAAGATTTTCAAGTGTCAAAGGCAGCCAGGTGTATTCGAGATGGGAAGTTAAGGGGAGTACAAAAAAATCATAGTCCAGGACCTTACTAAGTTTTCGCCAGGCCCACCTCATAGTAGAGAAGGTCTGAATATCTGTAGGGTCTAGTCTCAGACCCTGAGGCAAAAGAGCTGCCAGGTCACGTTCCGGTTTCGCATAAGGTATACGGGCGTCCAGATGGTACCAATGGCATGCAAACTGAGCCTGGGCCACAAGGAAATTCGTTTGAAAATCCGGGCCTGCAAAGCCACCCCGATCACATGGAAGGATAAAGGTATTCCAAGCAATCGAGGTCTACGACCAGCCCAGATCACTTTTAAGAGGAGACCGCGCACAGAGGCAAAAAACGAGCTTGTCAAAGGGATGGATATCTTTAAAAAAAAATGGATGGATATCTTAAAAAAAAAATACAAAAGCCGGGGAAGGACAACCATTTTAATAAGGGCAATATGGCCAGCCATGGAGAAAGGAAGACAAATCTAGCGTTCTATTAGGACCGCAAGTGTGGGGGGGGAATAGAGGAAGGGCACCTCTGCCTGGTGCCCCAGGATATGCGGAAAGAATCAGAAAACGATCCATTTACCCGTATGTAGGCTGTAGGGTCCGAATATGTACTATAGGAGAGATATGAGGGAGAGAAACCCAGCAGGCATCCCAAGCCTCCGCAGTGTTGCATGGAGAAAGGGCCATTCTAAAGAATCAAAAGCCTTCAACGCATCGAGAAAGGTGACCACAGTAGGTATTTCTGGGGAGACCTTGTTCAGAACAGAGAACACAGTATGCTTATTTAATGAAGTGGACCTGTGAAGGACACACCTGGTTTGTATGGGGGAAATTATTTGATCGAGCAGCAGTGATAATCTATTGGCGGCTGCTTTAGCCAAGATCTTATTGGCAAACTTAAGCAAAGAGAGTGGCCTATAGGAGGCGCATAAACTGGGGTCTTTCTCAGGTGTAAGCAGCAAAGAGATCACAGCCTCATGCATAGTGGGTGGAAGGATCCCCTTGTTCAGGGCCTCAGCATAAACATCCAGCAAGTGGGGGATGAGAATACCCTTATATGCCTTATAAAAAGCTCCAGTGAGGCCATCAAGGCTAGGGGCCTAGGAGCCATCTAAGGAGTCGATCGCCTGAGTGATTTCCTCATCTGTGAAGGGTTCACTTAAGAATTAGAATTGACCAGTGCTGAGCCAGACCATGGCTATTTCCTCAAAGTATGCCAAGTGCATTGTGTCATCAGGATCCAAGCGTGAAGTGTATAGGGACTTATAATAGGACACCAATTCCCAAATATTGTCTTTGTTAGCAGTAATTTGGGCGCCACTGTCCAGGTGGAGTTCAGTAATACATGCGGGACCCCGTGTGGGGCGTAGGAGGCGGGCCAAAGTACAACCAGGCCATTCGCCCCCAACATATTCACAGGCCGCTGAGTATTTGCCATGGTACGCGCCTTCCCTTTCAGCAAAGTCCTGGATTTCTGTAAGAAGAACTGTCTGTCTGCGTAGGTAAGAGGGAGTAAAGTGAGGAGTATTTGCCTTGTCGAGTTCAACAAGTTCAGCTTCCATTGAGCTAGGCTATTGCGGCTCTCCAGAAGCACGCCTGTGTGCAATGCAATGCAGACCCTACAAATATATCTGCCTTAAAGGAGTCCCACAAGATGGCATGACTACTAATAGAGCCAGAGTTTAGCTCGAAATATTCAAGGATAGAAACGAGAAGTTCCGAGTGAAAAACAGCATCCAACAAAGCAGTGGGAGGGAAGGACCAATGTCGTTCCCAGCCACCACCACAGGGGAGGGTGAGAAGCAGTTTCACTGGGGCATGGTCAGACAGCTTATGTGGTAAGATGTGTATGTCCTTAAGCCGTAGGCCAGCATTCTCTGACAGGAACCAGGAGTCCAGCAGTGTCCACACCGCATGAGGGCCAGAATAAAAAGTGTATCTAGGAGCATTGGCATGTCGAAGACACCAGGCATATCCAAGGGAACGCGTGTCAACAATATCTCAGAGAACACGCAGTGCACATGTTTTACTGCCTCAACAGGTGCTGGTGGTGTCTAATGAGGGGTCACCAACTAAATTCATATCCCCACCCAACAGTATGATCTCCATGTCAAATCGACCAAGAAGTGCCAACAGCTTCTGGAAGAAGAGGGATCGTCCACATTAGGGGCATAAACATTCAGTAAGAGGACTCATCTCCCCGTCAATGCTCCTGTCACAAGGACATAGGGTCCGTGGCTATCAGTGATAGTGTGATGGCTAAAGGGGATACTTCTAAGTAGGAGTATACATTCTACACAGGAATAAGTGCTGTAGTTGGCAAAGTATCTATGGGGCCCCAAGGAAGCTGCGCAAGCAGGAGAGGATTGAGGAGGGAGATACGTCTCATGTAAGAACGTAACATTAACACCATGTCGATTAAGGTAGGACAGTACCTGTTTGCCCTTTCGGGGATTGTTAAGGCCGTGGATATTCGATGTGAGGAAAGTAAGTTCCGCAGGTAATCTATCACCCCCGTCAAAAAATATAGGGAACAGTAATGTATGTCAAGTCGTGTGTGTAGAGCCATGAACAGTATCGTCAAACCTATATGAAACGAAAGAAACAAACCAAAAAACAACACCCATAGAGATCCAAATTAAACACCCCCACCCACACTGGGTATTAGAGGCCCAGCACATCCCAAAGAAGCTCGAGCAATAAACAGAAATCCAAACATTCGAGACATGGAATACTCCCGGCGGAAGCGATGCTGCGGCAATCCATGGCCTTAATGAAAAGTGAGAGTTAGTGATTAATCAATAGATATTAGGGTTACATGAAAAAAGGACATTTGAGGCAAGTATAGAGCTGGTTAACTACAACATGACAGCCTACCACCCAAGTGAGAAACAGTAATAAATGTAAAGAAGCCACTGAGCAGTTCAGCCAGGAGGGAAAAGTTTGGCGCTAGCCAATACATTGAGGTCTGAAGAGGAGCGCTTCGGCCCAAGTGTTTGCAAAAGGAAAGAACTCTAACGGAGTATCTAAGAATCGGGCCTTACAACCACCAGGAGCCTTGCTGGGTACAGGTGGGGGGGGGGGGGGTGCAGCAAAGTGAAGGGGCAGCAGGTAACAGTGGATGAGGGATGGCACGTAAAGCGCTGCCCGAGCGGACCCCAGATTGATCCCAAACCTCACAGCCTGATGGATCATATGCATCGTCAGATCCTAGGCAGGAGCAGACGACCAGCTGTAGCGCTGATGGCGGGGAAGTGGGCGGCGTCGATCCGAGGTTAAGGCGGGGAGAAGCAATATGGCAGTACAGGAGAGGGGCACAGCGAGGATCGGTAGCCTCAGCCTTAGGCTCACCCGCTGCCACTGCCGCCATGGGGCCTCTGCAGGGGGCTAGGCCGACCCTCTTCGACCCGATCATCCTGCAGGATAAGGCCTCATCGATGCAGCAACCAGCGATTTTAGGCCGCCGCTGGAGGGGACAAAGTCTTTCCCGTATGGGATGGATGGAGTCAGCTGGAATGCTGTAACCCTCAGGATTGAGGCAAGTGGTGCTAGAGCTTCACTGCTGTGCTGCCATTATGGTCGACGGCATGGCCACGCCCCCTCAAGACACCACACCACCACTGCGAATCAGGCACCCTCCTCCGTAGTCATGTAGGAGGCCAGACCAGGCCAGTGTCTGGGGAGGTGTCCAGTCCACTGGCATCACCCAGATCCTAATACCAGGTGTCCTCAGAATCTTCTAATAGCTGGTATCCAAAAGGGTATACAGACCCCTCCCAATCATCACTCAATACAGGCCTCTCATAGAAATAAATTACTGTCTCGAGGAAGTCTGCCCCTGGTCGGCTGGCGTCAGATGACGCCTGTTCAGCTCCGTGTCAGAGTCGGAATGATGACAAAGTCTTGAAAAGATCTTCAATAAAAGGTCAAAAAGGGGGGCAATCAAAACATTACTGGGGTAGCTCTCTCCGGATCTGCGCGGAAATTAAAGAACTGATGACAACACGCTGGGGTGGCGCAATTATAGGCATTGCACATGTCACTTCTGGCGCAGGTGACGCGGACAATGCCTTGCAGAGAGGAACAACTCCACCTTCCAGCACGCAGTGTTACTGCTCTTTAAAAGTTTCCGGATCCAGTCTGACGAATTGGGAAGTTTCTACGGTAAGGAATCTGCAGTTCGAATTCTCTATCAGATGTTTCTTTATAGCTTTCCTCAAAGCCTTGTCCATGTGTAATGGCAAAACAATAAACCCATAAACATGTGAGAAACAAAGACTTGGGCTTGACCTGGCATAGACAATATTTTGTCAAATCCAAGTTTTCCACAGGGGGATGACTGCAAACTATCACAGCAATATTAAATATTTACTTAAGGTTATGGGGGCAGTGTAAAACATTCTTGCTGCTCTGCAAACCATGAATGTTTTCTAATACCTTAAACACACGTCATGGAATCGGATAATCCTCTTACATAGCAGTTTTGGTTCCACACTGCTGGGCTGCAGCCAGAATAGCTCATTCAAGTGTCTTGTAACAGGTGTGATCATGACAGTCCACAGTCTTACGAAGCACTAAAATCAGAGATCTTAAATACTGAAGACACCATTAATGTATGCATAAAAAAGGTCCTTTGTCGTCTTCTCAAGGATATGAGGACAAATTGACTTTGCTGGGAATAAAGCCCCGGGTCACAGGCATCTAGCACTGAGGGAATTTTGTGTGGGCTGCACAGGGGCATGCCTGTAGTGGGAAGGGAAGTGTTTGAAGCACCTCATCAGTCATAGCTGCACCACATCATGGTACCGCTGTGAACATCTGCACACATCATTGAACACCATGAGCATTTAAGGATCCTGTAGTGTGCGCCAGTCTTTTCTGGTCCGATCATAAGGGAGTAACGCCGTTCCCGGTGAAGAGGGAGAAAAGGACATTGGCCTGTGGGGAGGAAAGGGCATTGGTCCAACATGCAGGGAGAGTAACACTTTTGCCAGTATGCAGGGGGGCCTCTATGTTAATGGCAGTAGAGCCCTGCAGGTCCCTGGCGGGTAGTGCAAGTCTCTGCTACCCTGGGGGTGGGGGGGACCCTGGCAGCACAATTATTTTGCGCATGATCCCCCAGGAACCAGACAGATGCTTACACGTTTTAATAACTTTGGGACAAAACTAGAGAAGGGGCTCCGAACAGGCAGATGTATTCTGCCATAAGTGCCCCCGCAAGACTAGTGCAGGGGTTTTTTATAGAAGGGCTGGTGGGAAGGATGGCACAGTGGAGGAAGATTGGCTTTGGACCAATAGGGAGAGGAATAGAAGGAATATGGCCCCTGGGTCACGAAAAGACAACAGGGCAGTTGGAGGTGGGCGGAGTTGGGTTAGCTACAGCTGCTGTGAGGAAGGAAGGGAGAGAAAATCATTTCAGGATTAGGGCAAAGGAAGCAAGTAAGAGTAATGCCAAGGAAGATGGAAACGGGAAGAAAATGGTACGGGGTAATGGGAGCCTCACAGAGAAAGTGTCTATAGGTAGAGAACAGTTAGTGGTAAAGATGGTAACGGAATAAAAGGCTGGAGGGAAGGTGATGAAGGAGTAGGCTCCACAAGTATTATGGGATAAGGTTGGAATGACTGAGCATGGTGTAAAAGGAGGTGAGAAAAGCTGAGAAGAGGGAGAACAGTGAAGGACAGGTCACCTTTGAGAAGGAATGGAGGAGGACTTCTACAAGGGAACAAAGGAGATGGTGGGGTGGAAATGAAAAGTGATGAAGAGGACATCACAGCAAAAGTGAGGGGGAGCAGTAAGTGCTTTGAAAGAAGAGGATTAGGGGAGGTTTAAGGGGGTGAAAGGGGATAAGGACTGGACAAAGGAGAGAGGCAAAGGAGTACTAGATAGGTGGCAGGGTGAAAGAGTAAAGTGTGAGGGGACAGGAGAGAGAGAGGCATGGTTCAAAGCATGTGTAAAGATTATTTGCATTGAATTTTACATGATTTGGAGGCTGAGGAAGTGAAGTTTGGTAAAAAAAAAAGATTGCACAATTGACCAGTGCAAAGGAAGACATAAGTAGGTGGTGAAGTAGCAAAGGGAAGGGAAGATTTCCAGGGCAACTTGGTGATGGAGCAGTGTGAGATTTTAATTTGTCAACCAGTAAAATATAGAGACAACAGCAGCAAGGGGCAGGGTGATGCATCAGCACATGTCAATTGAGATCACAAAACTACTATATGTAACCATGTCCACACTATTTCTGGGAGCAGGAGTAGAGAAGCTTAAGGCTATGGCACAGTTTGGGACATATAGATGAACCCAGAAACTGAACCACAGAGACACTGAATTCAGACAACCTTTGCAAATTGGAGATCTGCTTTGCTAAGCATGACGCACACTCTGTGGGAGCAATTGCCATCTCAGCTTCCTCCTTAGGGAGACTAAAGTGAAGACAGGTTTAAAATAAGGGGTAATTGCTACCAATGTAATCAGGGTCACTGCTAAGCAGGGTCATCTTGAAAATGCAGTAAGTGTGGAATGCGACATCGAGGTCACAAAGTTAGGCAAGATAATCCAGGCAATTCAGGATTGACAAGTAAGCATACAATGAAAATACAGGCAAACTAAACAACCGTAAAATAAAGTAGCAACAGGATGGAAAACAAGCATTTGCAATGCAATTGGTCTCGCATTTGCGAAGTTTAAGCTATTGGCATTGTAAATGACAATGCCTTTTTTTAATCTGTTTTAAAAACCAACACATAAATAAAAGGCATTGTCATTTACAATGCCAATAGCTCAAATTCTCGCAAATGCAAGACCTATTGCATTGCAAATGCTTGTTTCAAAATAGACTTTGCTTGCCAGTGTGAGTTGGACTGGTACACAAAAAGAAAAGAAAAAAGTAGCAGTGGCGGGGAGAGCAACAGGAATGGGGGTTGTGAGGAATCAAGAAGGGCGGGTGGGTGAAACAATATGGGGGCACAGGTGGGGGTGTTGGGAGAACACAGAGAAAGAGTAACAGGGTGAGATGCTGCACTAGACGTATTGTGCAAGAAGGGTGGTGATTAAGTACCTTGGGACGGGTGTAGCTTACAGCTGAAAGGGGGAAAGTAGTGTGCAAATCATACGCTGCACTCCTGCTGACAATGATTATTAAGCAGCCGGCGAGGCGCCCTGCACAGAGTGTTTGTATGCGGCACATGGCTCCTCCGGCCAGGCTGAAGTAAATACGGTCTCTGGCTCTTTGTGTTCAGGGACCTCCCCGTCGGGGAGAAGGAACAGACGTATTTAGGTGTACGGCGAGGGACGCACCTTGAGGCAAGTGTAACTACATGAGTCCCTGAACCCTCCTCCCATGGGGCAGTAAAGACCACAAGTTGGGTTATCTAAGAACCATAACGTTAAGTTAGAGGCACACATAGGTCGCCCTAACAAGGAGGCAATATTTAGTATAATATTGCTAAACCAGGAGCCCATCTCTCGTCCTGAAGAATGCCGCGGACTCATTAGAGCCATAGGCAGAAACATGTCGACGAAGGTAACAGTGGTGATGGGGTAATAACTCCCCTAATTCCCACATCTCAGAATTTTAATACCAAGTAATATACCCATCGATTAAACGTAATTTGGGGTACTACATTGGTTTTTAACTCACTATTTTAGCAGGCCCCCACTTAAATGATTAGAAGTGCCTCCCTGTCTTCAGGTATAGGTGCTCTCTCTATCAAACCGGGTTTTTAGAGAACGAGGGCTGCCTATGATGAAGCATGACACCTGGTAGTGTGTGAGGAAAGCTCTTCCCAATTTTTGACATGCCCAGCACTTCTATCAAATAGTGCTATTAGGGACACAGTAACGTAATTTAAGTGACTACAACTTTAGGGTAGCTATAACTGTATGTATATAGTAGATTTGGAGGCCAGCTCACCCTAGAGACCCTGTAGCCTCTAGTTCCCTCCCCTGGATATTACTTGGGGTTATGTGTTGATGGAATTATGAAACTAGCACAGAAATGCCTACAATCCCTCGCACCGAGGGAAGACCATCCCGGACCTTGAGTCCCACAACCTCTAGAGCCGGCTTCTACCTCTAATTCTGAGAGTCGCAAGTGCCCGCTTGATTAAGGGGTGGACCTGGACACTTTCACCAGGTTGAAAAAAGCTTTTCTGGGCGCGAACTCGCCTCCACCCCTGGATTTACCCAACCCCACGACTCCTCACAACCCAACGAAGCAGGGCCCAGGTCAAACCCCCACACCCTCTGCCTTCATATGGCTCTCCCTCGACCTCGGAGGGCGACTGATCATGACCGGTCCTGAAGACCTTCTTCTATCCCCCCTACTGGTCCACTGCCTACTATTGAGGTTCCTTCAAACCCCCAGTCTGACCGCTTGGACCCCGAGGACCTTATGCATCCTCGCTCTTCGGAGTGGACGCCCTGCGACAAGGTGGCCAAATATGTGGCCAGCAGACTACAGAAGCCTCTTGACCACGAGGTCCGGACCAACCATCTTCGGGCGGAATGCCCCTGCCCGGCTTTGGACGGGAAGGTGGCCTTCACGCCAGATTTTGATGCACGAATGGGCACGTTTTGGGCCAAATATATCAAAGACCCTATGAAGGGTATTGACCGCTCCAGGGGGTCGTGCCAGGATAAACCTCCTGGATGTCACTGACTCGCTTGTGAAAATTTTTAATGTGGCGGAGAACGCCAAGGCCTCAGGTCCCCCAATTCCTCCAGATGTACTCTCCAGCTGGGCCCAGCGCGCCATTATATTTCTTGGTAACGCGAACTACGCTATTTTGACTGAGAGGCACCGGCCCTTGCTAATCAATATTGACCCCAAGCTGGGAGAGTTGGCCAACTCAGTAGCGGGCCAGGTGCCGCAAGTGGGCTCTTTGGCGATCCGTTCGTCAAGAAGCTTAGTAAGTTTGTCTCTACTTTCAACTTATTAGATAAAAACTAATCTACTGATAAGCGCGTTTTGAATGCGGATGTTTTCTCCGGGGCTAGCCGTGGTAGGGTGTGCTTAGCTGGCCGTTCCCAGGACTCTGCCTCCGGCAGAGGCCAACCTTCACAACGAGAACAGTGACAAGATTCATCTCACTTTGGGGGGGTTCTACCCCACCAAAGAGCGGTCACGCCCCAGGTCACTGCAACGGACCCTGCGGCGGAGGTGCCACCTCCAACTCTCACGGTGAGTTTTTCTTTCATTTCATGTACTCGCTTGAGGGGGTCGCCTGGCACTATTTGGAGACAACTTTAAGACACTCACGGCGGATGCCTGGGTGCTCCAAACAATACAGTGGTTCAACAGAGAGTTTTTTAGGTCCCCCTTACAACCGATACCCCCTGTCCCATCCCTTTCTCAGGGCAGGAGGTCACCCTGATTCAACGAGAGGTGCAGGAGCTTCTGGCGAAAGGGGCAATTTGTCCTTCTACTTCCTACTCCACAGGTTTCATTAGCAATTTGTTTCTGGTCCAGAAGCAGGACGATGGTCCGCGCCCAGTGATCAATCTCCAAGAATTCAACGAGTGGACGGTTTACCGCCACTTCAAGATGGAGGGCATGCACCTCCTCCGCGATCTGCTTTGACCTGACGATTGGATGGTCGGTCTGGACCTCAAAGATGCTTATCTCAAGGTGCCCATTTTCCCGCCACATCGGCGTTTCCTCCAATTCCTGTGGCAGGGCCAAACTTCTGAGTTCACCTCTCTGCCCTTTGGGCTGACGTCAGCCCCTTGGTGTTTCACCAAGGTTCTATAACCAGTGATACAACATCTGAGGGCGTCAGGTATACGCAGGATAGTCTACCTGGACAGCATGGTACTGATGGACCAATGTTCTCACACGGTTAGAGAGCGAGAGATTATAAGACCAGTTGCACTCACCCAGAGTCATCAGCCACACACAAAAAGCAACTGGAATATTTCCATAGATTGATCTGTAATGAAAAAAATCGATCCTTTCATTGAACCTCTTGGGTATCCAAAGATATAGACGCCTCACTCAATTAATCGGGGCATGCTTCATCATCAGCGCCTATCCACACCCTGTTAGGATGGTACCACCAGGGCGGACTCAACCAAAGATGAAATGGGAGTTCTTAGATAAATCAAAACTGGATAAGCAGGGATCCAGGTGAAAAGTGTATTACAAAAAATATCTACTAGTATACCCATTAATTTCTTTTATTCACAGGGTACCTCGATATGACTAAAAAGGTATTTGGAGGTTTTTGTTGAAGCAATTGTTCCACTAAACCTACTGTGTTTTTGCCAACATGTTTCGGCACACGCTTAGAGCCCGTTCGGATCTGGGGCCTTTGTCGGGGCTTGCTATGTGTATCCCTGCTTAATTATGAATGCACACCATGCACACTAGTGAGGCCTAAAGGTCTCACCTGTCTCGGTCTTCTGGTCTTGGGAATTTCCCTCGATTTGGGGTTTTTAAAATTCATGCGGTCCTGGAGAGTGGTGCTGTCCTATTGTCAAACTTTCATCAAAGTACGAACACCACATGAGTACCTATATGTCTCCTTGTCCGCCGCAGACAAGGAGACATATAGGTACTCGTGTGGTGCTCGTACTTTGTCCTCAAGTCAGCCCATTTTTCTGGGGCCCCTCCATTTCCAGGCCTTGCAACTTTTGAAAGCATCTCACCTGCGCCGCTGCCTCACCTACTCCCAGTATGTTACTCTTTCGTGCGAGGCCAGGGAGGAGATTCAATGGTGGCTCTCCCACAATGAAGCGTGGAATGGTAGCGCCATCTTTGGATCGCTACTGGATCTGGTAATCAAGCTGGTTGGGCGGCTCAGTGTGATCAATTCGCCACTGGCAGCGTGTGGTTCACTGCAGAGCAATCCCCACACATCAATTGTCTGGAACTGATGGCGGAATCCTTCATGGTCAAATGTTGGACAAGAGACTGCATGCAGTTGTGCGTCCTACTAAAGATGGACAATGTGGCGGTGGTCCAATATATCAATCATTTGGGGGGTACACGTTCCAAAGCCCTCTCGGATATGGCCAAGAATTTTGGGAAATACTGCCTTGAGCACCATGTATTGGTGACAGCAGAACACCTTCCCTGATCGGGCAACCAAGTGGCGGATTGGTACTCTCGCCACCTCTGGGATTCAAGCCTATGGCAGTAACTTCAGGCAATTTTTCAGGTCCTTTCCTCCCGCTGGGGGCCATTTACAATTGACCTATTTGAGTCCTGACTGGACCATCAGCTTCCCCGGTACTTCAGCTGGAGGCTGGACCCAGGAGCAGTGGTGACAGATGCGTTCCTGCAGGATTGAACACTGGAGCATGGATTTGCCTTTCCTCCATTCGCCCTGATCATGCATCTGACAGCCCATGTGCGCAGGCAGAAGGCGGACGTGACGTTGATAACCCTGATATGGAAGTCGCAAGCATGGTTTCCAGTTCTGAAGGAACTTTCTTGGGCTTCTCCAACTGGTCTACACCAGTATCCTCATCTTCTGAGCGATCCGTCGGGGAGCCCTCATCAACTGGTGACGAGCGGCAACCTCCAGCTGATGGCGTGGAGGATTACAGGTCAAGGTGGCAAATCCCTGGCCTATGGAGAGACGCTGCGGACCTCCTCTCCCGAGCCTGGGCGGACGGCACAGTCA